>CM057345.1:20673287-21298287 GCA_030015575.1 Agapanthus africanus
TATGAAGACTAGAAAATTGAGAGTCGTCGCCGGTAATATGGCTACACCCGGAATCAACAATCCAATCATCTTCGAAATTGACACTAAGGTATCTACCAAAGTATTCCCTGCCATAAAACAATTGCCCCAATCCTCCACTTCCTTTGGACCACATTCCTTTTCGGTGATATTACCCCCTTTCAGCTTCACACGGCAATTTTTCTGTGTCAAGGTTTTCCACATCGTAAACATTGTCACTCTTTCGATTAGCCTCGCCTTTCGAAGAAGACTCTCCCTCCTTGCTCACCTCCTCCTCTTTCTCCTAATAATTTTTTTTCTACTTACTAGAGAAGAGAGCATCACCTTCTCATCCGGAAATAGAACATCCGACCATTTGTTTTACTAAGGATTCTTGAGAAGAAAGAAGATTCTCAAACTCAATTAAGGATGGCTGCAGATCTCAGCCTTGAACAGAGGTGACATAAGGCATGTATTCTTTCCCGAGTCCCCGAACAATATACCGCTTCAATTGAGCCTCCGATATAGGCCCGTCCGGATCCAAGCGAGAGATTTCCGAGCAATGATTCTTTATCTTCAAGAAATATTGAGAAATGGAGAGATCATCTTGAGAAGTTTAAGATAATTCATTCTCTAAGAATTGCAGCCTGGCAACATTCTTCTTATTGAACAAGCCATCAAGAGTAGCACAAATCTTCAAAGAAGTGCAACCCATAATATGGTCAAATAATTCATGAGAGATCGACCTCTTCAATACGAACACTGTCTTTGCATTAGTCACCCTCCACCTTTTCAATGCCTCTGCATTTTCAGGGGTATTCTTCGAAGCCGTGCGATTAGCACCTCTGACAACCTCCCACGGCTCTCATACCATGCAAGGAAATATAGTATTCCAATTACCGGAAATACTAGCACAACACCGCCATAAAAAATAGAAGAACACCGAAAGAGATGAGAGAGAAAGATCAAATTTTATTAATAACTCCCAACAATTCTTCACCAATAAGATAAGACTCCATGCATGTTTTACGTATCTTGTAATTCGATTGAGTCAGTATCTCAATACTTGAGACCACGAACTCGAACTAGATTCCATCTCCGAAACGCCGACGATCTTCTTCACCAAGGGGATAATAAAAAAACAATCACCACCCTTGAGGTTCTAATACCATGTAAGGAAATATAGTATTCTAATTACTGGAAATACTAGCGCAACACCACCACAAAAAATAGAAAAACACCGAAAGAGATGAGAAAGAAATCAATTTTTATCAATAACTCCTGTTAGAGATAATGTTAGATTGTTAGAGATAATATTAGATAAAATAGTTGGGCTTTGATATTAGATTAATACCTACATCCGTAAACTCTAGTATAAATATATATGTATTTCTCTATTAATTAACTAATAAAAGAATTCTATTTTCCATCAAACTTCTTGTCGTGGTATCAGAGCCAGGTTTTGCAAACCCTAGCCGCTCGAATCTCCTTAACCGCCAAATCTCCTAGCCGCTCAACCAGATCGCCTCCTCGAAGTTGACCCGACCCCCTTGCTCACCAATCGACCAGATCCCTCCTCTCGTCTTCCTCAATCACACCTTTGCACCACTGGATCGCCTCCCTCGAAGTTCAACGTTTCCTCAGAAGCCGGATCCGCCTCTCTCGAAGTCCCTCGTTCCCCTCTAGAAGTCTCTCGAAGTTCCGTAGTCGCAGTCTGGATCCTCGAAGTCGAACAGACCCCTCCACCACCACCAGATCCCTTCTTCGCAGTCGGGTATGTTGATCGTGGATCCTTTGTAGTCTATTTCTTGATCGCTGGAAGTTAAATCGTTGGATATTTTGTTGGTCGTTTATTGTTCGTTGTTAGTCGTTTATTGTTGGTTGTTGATTATTGATCATCGTTGGTCATTGTTAGTTGTGATTGTGGTTGATCCTTGCTGCTGGAATCATGTCGATGACATCGGACAATGAAGGAAGTTTATTTACCTCAGCTGATTTTATTTCTATCATATCGACAAAATTTAATGGTGATAATTATGCCCACTGAAGCAGTTGAGACCTTCTTGATAGATAAACGGGAGCTGCATTATTTTCTTGAAATTCCTCCTGCTAAGAACAAGGATGAGAAGAAATATAATGATTGGCTTGCTGAAGATGCGCAGATTCGGAGTTGGTTGTGGAATATTATGAAACCTAAGGTGAACAACGATGTGTTTTTGCCTACGTCGAAAGAGATGTGAACAACTTAAAAATACATACTCGGGTTCTAGCAATATTACACGCATTTATCATCTGTATTAGGATTATTTCCAGGTAGAGAAAGGAGCGAACTCTCTTAAAGATCATTACTCGACTTTCAATAGATTATTTCAAGAATTGGATTTGTATCAGCCTATTTCTTCCAATATTGCGGAGATGAAAAGCAACGTGGGATGCTGAATGTTGTGCGATTTTTATCAAGTCTTCCTCCGGAGTATGAGTCCGTTTGATCTGCTATTTTAGGGAGTTCGGAGATTCCGACCCTTTATGAGGTATTCTCCGGGCTACGCTGTTTTTCCGTGTTAGATCTCTCGTCTAATGTGCGTGGTGATAGTAGTGTGGATTAGTCTGCATTTGTGATCACATATGGCAGTACACGTAGTCGCGGTTATTTTCGTAATGGTCGTGGTGGTGGTCGTGATGGAAGACGTGGTTGAGATGGAAAGTTGTGCACACACGGTGGGAAATTAGGCCATTCTGTAGATTTTTATTGGGATCTACATGGCAGACCTTCTGTTTATCATGCATCCTCTCAGGGTGATATATTGGAGTCCTCACATCTAACTGCTCCATCCGATGCGGTATTTTCGACCTCAAAGATGATTTCTATTTCCGAGGATGGGTATCACAAGCTTCTCTCTACTCAGCAGTCTGCTTCTGTTGCCATGGTAACCTATACTTCAGGTAGTCCTATAGTTTAAGTGCTACTAGAAATCCCTGGATCATTAATTCAGGTGCTACAGATCATATAACAGGTAATCGTGATTCTTTTATTTCCTTCACACCATCTACACAAAAATCTCATGTCATCTTAGCCGATGGATCTTCCTCCTCTATCACTAGAGATGGGTCGATACATCTGTCTAAAGATCTTTCGCTCTCATCTTGTTCCACGATTTCCTGTTAGCTAATTTTCCGTTAGTAAACTTACGAGATCATTGAACTGTTCTGTGACATTTTATTCTTGACATTGTCTTTCAGGATCTGCATATCAGGAAGCTGATTGGTGGCGGGCATAAATCTCAAGGCCTTTATTATCTGAACACGGATGATGTTTTTTCTTCCGGTTCTATAGTTTTGTCCTCATCAGTTTCTCCTCTTCAGCTCCATTGTCAGATGGGTCATCCCAACTTGAAAGTTCTTCAGGGTTTATTCCCGCATTTTAGGCCAATAAAATCACTTGATTGTGAGTCATGTCAGTTTGGTAAATATCATCGTGCATATTTTCCTATTTCTGAGAGTCGTGTGTTGAACCTTTTTAATTTAGTTCATTTAAACATTTGGGGTCCCTTCAATGGGCCATCATATTTAGGTTTTAAATATTTTGTCATATTTGTGGATGATTTCTCTCGTATCACTTATTTGTATTTGATGAAAAATCGCTCTGAATTAAACAATATATTTCGTGTCTTTCATCTGAAAGTTTAAAACCAATTTGGTGTGTCGTTGAAAATCCTATGTACAGATAATGCAAAAGAATACGTTTCTGATTATTTCAATAAATATCTTGCTGATAATAAGATTGTACTTCAAACATCTTGCTCATATACCCCTCAACAAAATAGGGTTGCTGAATGGAAAATATGTCATTTATTAGAAGTTGCTCGTTCTTTGTTGTTTCATATGCATGTTCCCAAAAAGTACTGGAGTGGTGTTTTAACTGCATGTTACCTTATTATTCATCTGCCCACTCCTATTTTAGGAGGAAAGTCTCCTCATCATGGGATTTCACCTTTCCCACTACCTGCTAAAGTGTTCGGTAATGTATATTTTGTTTATAGAGTTTCTTCTGGAAGAGATAAATTGGATCCTCGTGCCATTAAGTGTGTTTTCTTAGAATACTCTCGACTTCAGAAATACTACAAATGCTTTGACCCTATATTGAGTAAACATTATGTTTCAGCAGATGTCATTTTCTTTGACAATGTATCATATTTTTCTCGGTCAAGTGAATTCTCTACCGAATCATCCCTGTTGTTTCCTAATTGTTTACCTATTGTGGATGTTGATTTGAGTCCCGAAGAACCACATGTTATTCCTACCAAACCACCAGTCTATCGTTTTTATTCACGGAAGCCACGATTACAGCCAGATACTCAATCAGCTCCACAGTATGTGGATCCCGCACAAGCTCCACAATCTGATCTCGATCATCCTATTGCGTTACGAAAAGCTACACGCTCTTGTACTCCTCATTTCATATCGAAGTTTGTTTGCTGCTCACAATTGCCATCCAGGTAACAGTCCTTTATATCCTCCTTGTCATCTACTTCCTAACCCGGTTCTTTACATGAAACTTTGGGTCACCCTGGCTGGAAAAAGGCAATGGAGGATGAGATAGATGTTATGTATCAGAATGGTATGTGGGATTTAGTTCCTTTATCGTATGGTAAATCATCAGTTGGATGTCGTTGGATGTACACTATTAAATATCATCCTGACAGGATTATTGAGCGGCTGAAGGCTCGTCTTGTTGCTAAAAGCTATACACAGACATATGGAATTGATTATGCGGAGACGTTCTCTCCAGTATCGAAGCTTCCGTCTGTGCGTATTCTGATTTCTTTAGCAACAAATTTGAATTGGCATATATATCAGTTGGATATTAAGAATACATTTCTCCATGATGACCCTTAAGAAGAAGTATATATGGACCAACCATATGGTTTCATGATTGAGGGAGAGAATTACAAAGTATGTAAACTGCGAAAAGCTATATATGGGCTCAAGCAGTCTCCTAAGACTTGGTTTCATAGATGCAGTGCCGTTGTACAGGAGTTTGGTTTACATCAGTGCAAGAGTGATTATACTGTTTTTACATGAGTCCTTGAAGGAAAGAGAATTATATTAGTAATGTATGTTGATGATATCGTTCTCGGTGAAGATGACGGGATTGCTGTTTTTAAGAAATTTTTCCAACATCACTTCCACACAAAAGACTTGGTGTTATTACGATATTTCTTGGGGATTGAAATTGCACGCTCCTCAGAGGGTATTTGCTTGTCTTGGAGAAAGTATGTCCTAGATATTTTAGAAGAGACTGGACTTTTGGATACCAAGCCCATAGATACACCAATAGATCCTAATATGAAACTATGATGTTCGAGGGGAATTTTTAGAAGATCCAGGAAGGTACCGTCGATTGGTTGGGAAGCTTAATTATCTTACGATAACAAGACCAGACATCTCTTTTACTGTTAGCGTGGTAAGCCAGTTTATGGGTTCCCCAGGGAGCCTCATAGGAAGGCATTATTCGTATTGTTCGCTATTTGAAGAATTCACCTAGTCAAGGGTTAATTTACCGCAATCATGGAGATGTTCAATAGTTGATGGGATTTTGTGATGCTGATTGAACGGGATCACCTACTAATAGGAGGTCTACTACTGGCTATTGTACCTTCCTTGGTGTTAATCTTGTATCGTGGAGAAGAAAAAAACAATCAGTTGTGGCTAGATCAAATGCGAAGGCTGAATACCGTGCTATGGCTCATATTACATGCGTGTTGATTTAGATAACTAACCTATTAAGTGAGCTTAGATTTCAAATTCATCTGCATATTCCTCTCTTTTGTGACAATCAAGCAGCAATCCATATTTCGTCTAATCATATTTTTTATGAGAGAACCAAGCACATTGAAGTTGACTGCTATTTTGTTCTGGAAAAGAAGGTGAATGGATTTCTTAACTCTCAATATATTGCAAGTAAGGTTCAACCAGCAGATATTTTCACAAAAGTATTGGGAAAAGCAAGAATTGAATGTTTGTGTAACAAGCTGGGTTTATATGATATGTATGCACCATCTTGCGGGGAGTGTTAGAGATAATATTAGATAAAGTAGTTGAGTTTTGATATTAAATTAATACTCGTATCCGTAAACTCTAGTATAAATATATATGTATTTCTCCATTAATTAACTAATAAAAGAATTTTATTTTCCATCAAACTTCTTGTCAACTCCCAACAATAACAAGATAAATCTTTAAAAAAAAGACTTCAACAACTAGTACATGCATGAACAATCGGAAATGATATTTGTGGAGGAAATGAAGCGAGAAGAAACAAGCACTTGAATCTTTTGGTTTATAGCTTGATTTTTGGCTTGAATAATCTACAAATAAAATAGGGAGGTATATATAGGAGTGGAGGCGTGTCACGGTGAGAGACTCAAGTCAAGGATAACATTGAATGTGTCTCATGGGAATTTGTAGTGGAAGGTGGAAACGAAGATATTGATGAAGGAACCAAGGTTCATGCACCTAAAGGTGTATGGTTGGTCAAAAATAATAATTATTCATGCATGCATCTAGCATAAAGTCCATAATACATTTTTCTCTTTAAATAAAAAGTCACTTTAACATTTAATAATTCAACATTAATTTCACCCAGCTATTCTCGAAAAATATGTAGTAGAATATAAAAATTATTCCTTCGACCCTCATCACAATGTGGGGCAATGGAAGGGGCATTAAATGGAAAGGACATTAAGATAAATTCTAAGCAATCCAGGTTCGACTCCCGCCAGGCACGTAGTTAAAAGCGTATTAATTATATAGAAAATTCAGTTGCGTAAAGGCCCGGGTATCGGTCCAAAGAGCCTTCGCCTTGTCTGACTTGAATCCGATGCAGAAGCCTTGGATCAACAAATTGGTGGATAACCATTTGAAAAAATGCAACCACGAGCGAGTTGTTTGAGTGAGATTACTTTATGGTTCAAATGTAATGAATTAAATTAATGTTTCTTTACCAATTATTTATCACCCAGATGTAGAATTCTTCAGTCTCATATTAACTTTCCTTGAAATTTTTTTCTTTTCTAATTAGTTAAGCCATATATTAAGCATCCTAATAAAATTGAAACAATATCACTAATCTATTCAAGAGATCTAAAATGCAATGAACAAACAAAATCACAGATACAGAGAGAAATAAACAATACCCAGTTTGAACTTGGGGTTCATTCTCATTTCCCACCAACAAAGGAGAAGAGGGCTGCTCATCTTGGCTCGAATCCAAAGCTGAAGCCTTTGCACAGCAAATCAATCGATACCCATTTGAAGATAAGCCATGATGAGAAAGAGATTTGAGTGATATGGCTCTATGGTACCTATTTAAAGAAAAAACATTATTTTTATTTGATGAAGATGGAGATAAATAGAGGGAAGGAGAGCTAGTGCTCCCCATCTTCATCAACATCTCTGAGACTCAAATCATGTGAGAGGATTGGAGAAAGTAGAGGAGAATTGGTGAAAGGGGAAGATAAATATGAGGTGGCAGTGAAATTGGGCTAAAAAATGCCCGGCATGCTATGGGCCTGTTTGGTTAAATTAAGTGAGATTTGGACCGTTCCATAATTTTGGAACCAAGGATTCCATAATTTTGTGTTTGGTTGGGAAATTTGGATTTGTAGAATTATTTTGCTTTTTATGGGGGCTCACAACAAAACAAGAATTCTTGAATACTAATTTTTTTTAAGGATTTTGCACTATTCATTGTACTTTTAGATGGGACCCGTATATTTTATTTATTTAATAATCCTCTTTTTATCTATCTCTCTCTAAAATTCTCAAATCCAAATCTCACTTTCTTCTCACCAACCAAACAAAAATTACAAGGATCTACAAATCCAATACTAGGAATCCAAAACCAACTAAACAAAAAATTACTAAATCCAGAAATTTTCAATCGTACTATTTTTGAATCCAAATTTCTAAATCCTACAACCAAACATGCCCTATGCAACAACAAAAAAATTGGATTTTAAATGGTCTAAGATAATGGGGCAATTTTTTTTAATAGTAAACCATTTTTAAATAATTGTTTTTAAAACAAACCATTTTGAAAACTTATTATAAAAAAAGGCCACTTTCTGTCTCGTAAAAGCCACGTAGATGCCACGTCAGTGCCAGCGTGAAAAAAAATTTAGGGGAGTAGTTCCAAACCGTACCCCATACAAATGTAATGGGCGCAGTTCCAAACGGCGCCCATATATTTTAGTCCAAAATAATAGAACGTATTTTCAAAGTGCGCTCATTCCTCTACTTAAATCATCACGATACATTAACTTTCCTCATTCCTCACCTCTCTACCTCTATATTAGTATGGAAAGATTGTGGTTTTTGCATTAAGATAGTTAAAAGTTCATCAGCGCAACTATCCAACGCATGATCTAGAATTGGCAGCCGTGGTCTTTGCATTCAAGATTTGGCAACACTATCTTTTGGAGAGTGAGTGAATATATACACCGACCACAAGAGTCTGAACTATGTATTTACTCAGAAAAAACTCAACATGCGGCAGAGAAGATGGTTAGAGCTCATGGCAGACTTCGACATCAACTTACAATAAAATCCTAGAAAGGTGAACGTAGTTCCCGATGCCCTTAGTCGCCAACCTCTGGCAATAAACCTCACCGCCTAGTGGAGACTACCGTAAGAACTGCATGGATTGAAAATTGAAGCGGTTGTGCTAGGTAACGCCTCATCTTTGATGAACTTACAAGTCCAGTCTGTAGGGTGTTTTTCGTCACCCCATTGAGATGGGAATACGCGTGCGCTTGTCAGGCGCATTATAGATTCCCCCTGCCTAGGGTAGGCTGGGGGTTTATTGATTGTGGAGATTCGAATCTCCGACAGCCGCGGACTAAGTTGCCGTTAATTATCCCTCGCCTTTGGAGCGAGAAAACCTCCGATTAACGGGTTAAACAGGTCATGCGAACTCAATGTGCAGTGTATATATGTTTTGAAAAGGGTTTTGGATATATCGGGGGGCCCGCAGAGTTTTACGGGGGTCCCGCTACCCGGATGGCGGGCTGGGGGTCAAGGGGACTAGCGGCCCCCTTACGGGGTGCGGGACAGCGCCCGTTAGAAAATTTTCCCAGCGATAGACGTGTTTTGATGTGGAGTGCATAAAAAAAATGGGGGATGTCACGCCCCGCTTCCCAAAATACGGAATACGAGAGGTTGACAAGGCCAGCCATGCTCCTACGGTCAAGGAAATGTCCTGCCGTAGTCACACTTCGGCTTCTAGTTTTTCATGGTAAACAGTAAATGATGCGCAGGTAATGAGAAATGCAGTAACTGAATGAAACAATGTAAAGAACTGACCTGAGGGGGAATAAACGAATATGACTCTGGATAGCAAGTCAAGGTGTCTGTGATATACGTCTAGTCCTGGTCCAGGCTAAATCTTCTCCTCACACTAAGCATGCATACTCAGGTCGTCAGAGTGACACAATAGCAATATAATATATAGAATCATGTGACAATTCTAACAGTGATAATAGATATTTATAATAGTAAATTAATGACGGTATAGGTATGAACATGCAGTAATCAATGTAGCGGAACAATAAAAGCAGCAGAATGATATGCCACGTATGTCAACACAGTAAGTAATGTATATCGATGCTATAATCCCTATCAGTCTCTAAGTCTCACTGTACAGGCCACTAAGCCTATTGTCAGTCCAAGTGTGAGAGTCAACCAATCGCGAGTGTCCTCCACCCAAGGGTAGAACCCAAGGGCAAGGGACCACGGGCCCAACATGTATATCACGGTAATAATCATGTACCCTGTAAATTTCCATATATCTCCCTAAATATATAAGCCGGCATGGGACTCCCGAGATTCTGTTGAACTCACACTCAAACTACCCCACACCCCGTGGTCTACATCAAACGCTAACCATAACCTCAAATACCAATCGGTCTGTGACAAGTCTGCGCGAGAACTGGAGGCAGGACTTCCATCAAGCACGTCCCGACTAATACCTAAGATAAATGGCAGTGTCTGGTGCATTATCTGTGACACCCGTGCAAGAGCTTCCATAAGTGTCCCATACCACTTATAGTTACACGTACACGCGTCCCACAGACGTCGACAATGCAATAGGATCATAAGGTTCACTGATTGTGTACAAGTACGTATCACTTTCACTTATTCACCGATACACGAACACTAACGTACTTGCCACAATCATCACTAATACCTAACACTGGGCAATGCACGTTATCACTAGGTTATCAATGCAGTGACATGTGTATGATATGATGCGTAAACAGTATATAAAGCATGTTTAGGATGTCATGAATTAGTAATCTACCACTTGAATAATATATCATAAATCATACGGTTACAGTTTAGTGAAACGATAAACGGGGAAAAATAGTATGTTCAGTTATCTATCCAGCGAGTTTGGTTTCATGCCAATCGGGTTCCAGGATCATTAATTATAGCCATTTCATTTTAAGCGTTCGCGGCTGGATATCCGGTTTCAGAATCAGAAATCCGTTTCGCAACGCATTTTAATCCCAGTTGGGATCAGATTTTAGCGACGCTACAGTTGAATGAAATCTAGAGTTTTCAGTAAGGTTTTCAACGCAAAAGACGGATCTTCAATCGCGTATGTACGTCAGGAGATATACACTGTTCAATACTAGTATGTAAATTCTGATTCTGTTGGGACTGTTATACGTCCCCATCTTTTAAATTGCCGATTAAATAACAAACGATAACGAAACAGGATGGAACCACTTGTGTTGTCTAGCTAACAGATTCACCTGTAATAAACAGCGGAGTTCCGCAACCTATGAGTTAAGGAAACGGGGTGGTGTTCATTACAGGACAGTAAACAACAACTGGAGTCGCTCTGGACTGCAGTCCAGAGTCGCACTCCGATCCAAATATTATCACAGTTTAATTATAGAAACAATTAGAAATTTACATAGGGTTATAGTTCGTCGAGTCGGCTTCGATTTAAGCCCTCGAACGCATCTTTCCAGTGTGTATACAATTTATGGCGATTTTAACGGTTTTCAGGTACAAGAAAATTCCAATTTTACGAGTAAACTTGGGGGTAGTCGTTTTAGTCGTTAACGGTCATATTTTCCAGCGAAACTTGCACAAGATATCCATCACTACAAGGGCCAATATAAATCATCCAGTTCCGTCAAATTTGATAAGTATTCTCATTGGGAACACACATCGAACAGGTATGACACCTAATTGATCTAAAATTGTAACTTTAAAATCTAAGTAATGTAAGATTGTAACTTGAGTATATAGCATGTAAACAAGTAAAATACTTGCCTGGAGACGTGTCGACGACGGTACGGCAACGGCAACGGCACGATTGCGACACACGCGCGGCACGGCAACTTGACTTGGCTCGAACTCGAGTCTCGGCAGCGGCTTGGATGCTGGGGTCTTGACGGCGAGGGTGGTGGTCGTTGGTGTGGGGTTGCTCACTGTGGTGGTGGCCGGGAGAGGGAGTGTTAGACAGAGAGAGAGAGAGAGAAATGAGAGAGAGAGAGGGAGAGAGGGAACTGAGAGGGAGAGATCAGTGAGAGGGAGAGATCAAGAACAGAGGAAGAGGGAGGGGGAGAGATCACAGAGAGAGGGGAAGGAGAGAGAGAGAGAGAGAGAGAGAGAGAGAAGTGTAGAGGGAGAGGTAGAGAGATGATGGCGACGGTGATGATGATGATGATGGGGTGACGGCGGTGGTTGAACGGCGGTGAGGCGGGAGTCGGCTCGGGTGCATGGAGAGAGAGAGTAGGCCTCGACAATGGCGAAGGGGGTGATCGACGGTGGCAGGGAGGAAGCTAGAGGTGGTGGCGAGGTGGTCGCGGCGGGGCTCGTTGGAGGAGAAGTTGCAGGGGGTCGGTGATGGGTGGTGTCTCGGCTAAGAAGGAGCTGCCATGGGCCTCGAGCTCGACCATGGAGTCGAGGGTTGCATGAGAAGGAGCTCGGTGGATGGTGGTCGAAGGGAAGGTGAGTGGTGACTGTGATGCCGGCGATCGCGAGCGTGGGCGCGAGTTCAAGAGAGGAGCGGGAAAGGAAATGGAAGAGAGAGGGAGAGGCGTGTCAACGAGGAAAGGTCGAGGGCGCGCGTCGTGGTAACGCTCGGGAGCGAGGCATGGCGCGTGTCGGGCGGCGACGTGGGCGCAACGGCAGAAAACGCGCGCGGGAATTATGGGAACGTGGGGAGAAGAAGGGTTATAGTAGTGGGTCGGGTCGGGTTGGCAAAAGGGGGTGTGACGGTGCGGGCTGAAGCGGGAGCGGGCCAAAAAAATAAAGAGAAAATGGGGAATGATGTGGGCCGGGCTGAGATGGGATGCGGGGATTAGAATAAATCAATTGTGGAAAAATAAGCGGGCCGGGGGATTAAAAAGGGATTGAGTTTATGAAAAAGATAAAGGAATGGGCTTGGGATTTTTTGTTTAGGATAAATAAAATTATAAATAAAATAAATAAAAGTATAAATAAGAATAAATAGAATTCTTGAGTAACAAAATACAGATTTTGGTATAAAAGGGGCTGGGTATTACATCATACCACCCTTACAAAAATTTCGTCCTCGAAATTTAAAAGAAACAACAAGCTATAAAATGTAACAGCCGAGCCCAATGCTACTAATTTCAGTTACCGTTCGAACGTAGTGTTGCACTTATTTCATTTATCTTGCTTGATGGTTAATTATTGTAAATTCTACCCGGAAATTAATTTCTGCATATAACAATTTTTGGTATCTAAAATAAAATTAAAAATATTCATCTTGGCCTGCTTGACACCCCTAACCCTGTTGTAGCGTCCGTGCATCGTGTTCTCGTCCCGTTCAGTGAAACGGGCGAGTTTGGACGGCTACGTGCACGTACGTGTGTCCGTTTTGGGGGTATGCTTTTTGATCATAAAACACTTCATTTTAAATTTTGGATCCCGCCTAAAATTCTATTATTTCAATTTCAAATTTTTGGACCCGACCCGGACGCGATTTGGAAATGTTTTACTTTGTGCCAAAATCCCATATTTTAATATATTTAAACCATCATATATAATTTAGTTAACCATATAATATTTTTACAATCTTTTATATCCTTCTCAATTTATTCTCTCAGCCAATCGGAACCTCCCCTTTAATCCCGTGGGCCCCACTTCTCTCTCTCTCTCTCTCTCCACTTTCTCTCTCTCCCTCTTCTCTCTCTCTCTCGCTCTCTCTCTCTCCACTTTTTCTCTCTCTCTCATAAATTCTCTCGTACTTCTCTTTATCATTCTTTCTCTTCTTGCTTCATGTCTCGTTTCTCATTTTTTTTTAACTGTTCTTTTGTTGCCGGAATTCCGTCGTGCCGGTGACGCTTCACGACGTTCCAGCGAGGTACCCCGACCCGTGTGGTTCATTTGTTCGTCGTTTGGGTTCATTCCGTGAACCGTGCGCCCGTCGCGAGTTTTCCCCGCCGACGGTTAACGTTCCGTTTTCCCGATTCGCTACCCATCGAGGAAAGTTAATTTTGCTAAATGCTATATAATTCATTTTATACCTATTTAAATAAATACTATACCTATAGTTTAAATCTAGTGCCCCATGTTTAATTTTATAACGTTTCGATATTCCGTTTGCATCCGTTTATATCATATTAAATCTAGATCATGAAAACTTATCTTGTGACATACTAGATTATATTATACTGCATCCATATCAATTAAAATATATATCGTCGTAATATTTCTTATTATTATCTTTAATTAGTTTATAATCTGCATTTTATAATATTATATATTTGAAAATATTATAGTTTACACATGAAACGTCGTTGAAAAAGCGGATACGACAAATCTGAAATTAACTGTACACCTTACCTTATAAAATTCATTATAAATCATAGAAAAATTATTAGTATACGTTCTTTAGTTCGTTACGAATCTAACTCAGAATACTATAACTCTATGAAATATTTACTTGCAAAATAAATTGTTTAAATAACGTAAAATGCAAATGAAAATGTCTCCAAACTGCTGTCCAGGGAAATTCCAGCAGCAAACTTTCAATTTCGAATGTTCATAACTTTTTGTAGGGACAATCTGAGATGCTTATACTTATAAAACTGAAAACCTTATTGAATTATATTTGGTTTGGTATAAGACACGTCCCTTTTGGAGAACATTTGTTATTTTTAAGCTATTTTACAAATTATGGTGACGCTGAATTTCTGAACGGAACTTTCTTGTGCTGGTTAATCAATACCACTTTTATAGTTATTAATCGCTTTGAATATGCTATCCATATTAATATTATTATATCAATATTTATATCACATATTGCTTAGTTTTACATCCCACATTACCATTTTATAGTTTTATAACTTTTCGGATACCCGTTTGCATCCATCGCATTTAAGATACATATAATTGCATCCATAGATCACATTACTACATAATAATGTGATATTAACACTCCATGTTTAATAAATTGTATCCTAATTAATATTGGAACTATAAATGTAACCATAATCGATAACTGTGCATCCATATCCTTGAAATTATATCTATTTGCATACCATATTACATGTTCCAGTTTATTGTTCTGATAGTACTCATGCTTGTTTATTTATACACATGCTTATGTTAGTTTGATTATGAGCACCCACATGACATCTTGTGCTTCCTGACATGACCTGTTACACTTCCTACTTGACATGACATGGTACCGTACACTCTTGACATGACATGACACCTTTATACATTACCTGGCTTGACCTGATGTACCATGGCTTTACCTGTTACCTGATCTTGTGTCTAATGCCAACAAACATAACATGTATTCCTCATGGACCGTTCCTGTTGTCTATCCAGACAAACATGTTTACCTGATCCTGTGTTGGCATTAGTTTCTTGATTACTGGATACCTGACTTGACATACACATATAACTTGGGGGTATGGGGAAATCAATGGTGAAATCTGACTTGTAACTCGACAGTTCACTACCTGTATTGAGTGTACACATTCCTGTTTTGTGCCTAGCGGCATGTCTCGGTTTCAACCGAGAATATTGTGGTCGTGGTCCCGGGTATGTACGGGATACTATCGAGTGTACACATTCCTGTTTTGTGCCTAGCGGCATGTCTCGGTTGCAGCCGAGAATATTGTGGCCGTGGTCCCGGGTATGTACGGGATACTATTGAGTTACATCGATGATTCATCAATTTGGTTTCAAAGACTTTAGAACAGAGAACCTGATAGAACAATCCAGTTTACCCACTGCACACTACCCTGTACTGCTCTGATTTATATTATTGTTACCCTTGCTTTATTCATGTTTATATTCGCATTGCCTGTTTACTTTGTTATTACTTGATGACTTGACGCGCTGACATCTGGGTTTTGCATGGCCCAGATTCTTCTACCTTGCTGCAGACTGATTAGGAGTTTTGCCGCTGTTAGACGAGCGGTGAGGTTCCTGTCGGTACGTAGTTTCACTCTAGGTGTTTCATTTATTGTATCTTTTGGCTTCCGCATATTGTTATCTCTTGATTCTTTTACTCTGGCTTATGGACATGTACTAGGTAGTTAGTTTACTTTCCTGTTCTTGATATCTCCACAACCGTAATGTGACTGTGGAAGGATTTTTCCTATCCACAGGTAGCATGGTTGGCTATGTCACGTGCCCACTTTAGCGTACTTTGGGAAGCGGGGCGTGACATGGTTCTTTTGGTATCAGAGCCATAGGATAGTTGGGTTGATTCTTTTGTAGTTGGGTATTGTACCCAATACACGAATCAGAATACCCGTGTTTAGGAAACATGTCCTGCCACCTTGCCGTTTTACCATTCTTGAATCACATTCTTCCTGATCGCATCTTTTACGATGTGCAAACTTCCTTTGCATATCGACTCGAAACCTGACTCCTTGTTATCTCTAGGACTTAGGCGACTTGGGTAGAGTTATGTAATTGTGGCTATGATACCGCGGCTTAGTTACAATGCGGCACTCTATTTAAGTATCTTGGAGTTCTAGCCTTGATCTATATTCAGAATCTATCATCATGCTAATGTTGGGTGTTTTGAGTTAAGGAATATGGTCGGTAAGAATTTGAAGACGTACCAAGGCGTGTGGACGAAGCCGCCATGCTTGGAGTGATAAGGGGAATGCTGGAGAATCAAAAGAAACAGACCGAACTGATCCAGCAGCAAGCGGACCCGTTTCAGGAAGGTTTGCAGATCGTTCAGCAGTCTGTGAACAATGTTGGAGCTAAGCCAGTTGACCGAGTAGGGACAGTAGCAGATTTCAGACGTTTGGGTCCGTATACATTTACTGGATTGGAGGAGCCATTGCCAACAGAGCAGTGGCTAGTTGACACAGAAAATTTGCTTATTGCGGCACAGATTCCAGATGAGAAAGAGTTGATGTGGTACGCATTCAGTTAGTGGATTACGCCCGAGAATGGTGGCTTGTAGAAGAGAACCGTTTGTCCAAGCCGATCAAGTGGGCGGATTTTTCGAAGAGTTTCCTGGAGAAGTTCTTCCCGCGGACTGCACGAGAAGAAATGGAAGAGAAGTTCATCGGACTAAAGCAGAAGGGGGCACCCGTAGATGTGCATGCAGCAGAATGGACGAGATTCAGTAGTTTCGCTGGACCTTTAGTTGCCAACGATGCAGACAGGGCACGGAGGTTCATGCGCAGCCTGGACGTGGACATCCAGAGGCAGATTGTCTCCCTGGGTTTGACCACTTTCTCACAAGTACTTGCAGCAGCCGAGAGCAGCAGAGTTTATCTGGGATGAAGGGGAGTTTTTCTGTCGGGCCAGTCGAGTTTAGGGCTAGGCCGACAAATAATATTCTTGCATCAATGGAAGTGATGAAAGTGAAGAGCCGGCTGTTGTTCGTGATTTTATGGACGTGTTTGAAGATATATCGGGTTTACCGCCGAAGCGAGACGTGGAGTTCGCAATTGATCTTATTCCTGGTGCAGCGCCAGTATCCAAAGCGTATTATCCAATGGCACCAGTAGAGTTGGAAGAAGTCAAGAAACAGGTTGCTGAATTGCTTTAAAAAGGTTGGATTTGAAGCAGTAACTCGCCTTGGGGAGCTCCAGTTCTTCTAGTAAAGAAGAAGGATGGCACAAGAAGGATGTGCATCGACTATCGAGAATTAAACCGGGTGACTATTAAGAACAAGTACTCGATCCCTCGCATTGGCGAACTTTTCGAGCAGCTTAGTGGCGCGAGGGTATTATCGAAGCTGGATTTGCGATCCGAATATCATCAGGTCCGAGTGAAAGCAGAAGTTGATAACCGCCCCTATTCTGACCGTGCCAGACAATTCCGGAGGATTGGTGATTCACAGCGACGCATCTGGGAAAGGATTGGGATGTGTTTTGATACAGCATGGGAAGGTTGTAGCGTACGCATCGAGACAGTTGAAGACCCATGAGAAGAATTATCCAACTCATGACTTGAAACTTGCGGCTGTGATTTTCGCTTTGAAGATTTGGAGACACTACCTTTTAGGCGAAAGGGTCGAAGTTTTTACTGATCATAAGAACTTGAAGTATGTGTTCACACAGAAGGAGCTTAATATGAGGCAGCGTAGATGGTTGGAGCTGATGGCTGACTACGATCTTGATCTTAAGTACCATCCGGGGAAGGTTAATGTAACACTTTGGATTTCCGTTTGAATGTCTTTCGTGATAATTAGTGATCGTACGTGTTATTATATATGTGTTCCTAGGATTATTAGTCATATTTAGTAGTGTTTGCATATTGGGAATTTTCTTGTGCTAGTGCACACTTGCACACTTAGCCATTTTTGAGACTTAGGGTTTTGGTAACATGTTAACCCTTCTTGTGTGCATGGTTGCTAACTTATTTCCCCACCATTTTAATCTTTTCAAAACCCTTTTTTATAATTCAAAATCCAATTAAACAAATGAGCATGGTGGGTAGGTGAAATGTTGACTTTTGACCCCATTTTCTTCCCTTCTCTCTCTCTCTTTCCCCACTCCAGAATTCTGGAGAATTTCCAGCAGCAAACCCTTCATTTTCCTCCATATTCTCTTCTCTTTTCATTCCCCTTTGATCCATACACAAAACCCTATACATATCAACTCATTTTCTTCACAAAACCATGGAAAAGTGAGGTTTTTGAGGTGTTCAAAGGCAAATCTGCACACTTGGGGGGAAAGCTGAGACTTTTGGTGTTTTATAAGGTCTTTAGAAGGTATAAACTCATGTCTTAACCTCTTTTTCCATAACTTGTAGTATTCTTTAGTAAAAATCTCATTTTTGTGCATTTTTTGTGATATTTAAGGATATTTGTGATTCACTTGTTAGATTAGGGTTTTGTTAGTTGTGTTAGCTCTATTAAGTGTTATTAGAGCTATCTTAGGCCAAGTTTTGTTTCAGTTTGCACAAAAATACCCTAAAGTTCCATTTTAGTGCAAAGTGTGGATTTTAACTAGAAATAAGGCCCTGTAGGATTTGCTGCTACCCGAGACATTTCAAAGTAAAACTAGATGTTACTGTAGCATGTATGGGGGGTATAGAGTGCACACACCAAACGTGGGAGCCCAATTCCCATTTGGGGCCGCTGAAATATGCATTCTGGCCGCAAATTGCGGCCAGATGGGGGTGCTTTGGGTTGGGGTTTGGGGTGTGGGTGTCTGCTTCTATGTGAGTTGTTTTGGTATATATAGTTTTACAATATCTTTCCTGTATCAAAATCTGGAGGTGATTATCTATTTTCCCGTATTTTCAATCTTTCGCGACACGCGTGATACGTGTGTGTGGGTTTGGGGTTTCTGCGTATCGCGGCGTGTCGGAGTGGTTTCAGGCGCGTAACCACACGTTTTAGCGTATCGCGCACACGCGCGCTTGGTTCGCGACACGAGTTACTAGTTCGGCTTTAATGTCGCGTTTGTGTGACTTCAAGCTTACGTGTGATATATTGTGTAATCCTAGGTTCGCAGGCGAGTACGGCGGACGCCTCGCAGAAGGGGAAATAAGTTGTTGGCTATACCTAGCAAGAGACTACGGTGAGTAGATTTCACATCTACGGGGATATCGCCCGCATGGCGTTCTACGTCAGGGCTGATAGGACCTTATAGTTTCCTTTGTATACATTGATTATTCATGGCTACTATTTAGTGCATGCTGCATTCCCGGCTATTTGGATATAAACTAGAATTGATAGAACACCGCACCATTACTAACGGTCCATGTTGCACGAGCACTATCCTGCATATTACACACACACCGTTAGTAATTGCCATGACACTCACACTGTTGTATATCACATCGGATCATCATATTGTAGCTCATCTATATGTGACTTGACATGCTATTCATACTTGATGCCTATATCACATCGGATCATCATATTGTAGCCCATCTATATGTGACTTGACATGCTATTCATACTTGATGCCTATATCACATCGGATCATCATATTGTAGCTCATCTATATGTGACTTGACATGCTATTCATACTTGATGCCTATATCACATCGGATCATCATATTGTAGCCCATCTATATGTGACTTGACATGCTATTCATACTTGATGTCTATATCACATCGGATCATCATATTGTAGCTCATCTATATGTGACTTGACATGCTATTCACACTTGATGCCTATATCACATCGGATCATCATATTGTAGCTCATCTATATGTGACTTGACATGCTATTCACACTTGATGCCTATATCACATCGGATCATCATATTGTAGCTCATCTATATGTGACTTGACATGCTATTCATACTTGATGCCTATATCACATCGGATCATCATATTGTAGCTCATCTATATGTGACTTGACATGATATTTATATTTGACGCACATATCATATTGGATCATTGACTTGCATTTTGGTTTGGATTACATGTGATTTCTGGATTTGGGAACCGTGGCTATTGCAAATATGTAATCATTTAAAAACCCGGTCCCCTTGATATGATATTTCGGTGCGTCCACCATGTGTTTTCTTGGTGCTAGAGTGATATATGTGAACCCGAATCGAGGAGTTGGTTGAGACCGATTACGGGTACATGGTGGACCCGGTATGGTACCCCGGGGCGAGAACGGTTTCGCTGTGCAGTAGACGGTGAGCCTGGCAGAGGGACTACTACCTACCGGTGATTGGTTGGACCTGACAGTTATCCGGAGGGTACTGATCAGAGTCTATAGATGGATGCGGGGTGATCCGTACTGCTGGGGCCGAGGGCCGATACCGCAGACGGAGCCCGTGGGCTGACCCGGACTGACGGGGCCCGATGGATGAGGATATGCGTGTCGATGCTGGACACGAGTATTTATGATATTTGGGTGCCGATGTTGGGCACTCGGGATTCTCAGAGATGTACAGGATTTGAGGGCCGATGATAGTGCCGGCGCCTGAGCTATTTGGGGGATCTGGGTGCATTGATGGACACCGATTATATATTCCACGTTGACATTCCGTGTAGATATTATATTGCCCCTGCTCAGCATTTACTATTGTACATCATCCTGTAGTTACATTACCTGACCGAGTACTTGCATGATTATTGCACATACTGCTTATCACATATTGATATCATCTGTTGGCATATGATAGAGTAGCGCAGTACGTGCATGCTCGCGATTACCTTTATATGTTATCTCTATTCACGAGTTGGCAACTCACCCCTGTTGTGCCATAGTGTTTGCAGGTTGCCCTTCGGAGTAGTCGCGGCAGGCTGCGGTTGCATCTTTTGACACAGATACCCCCATAGTTGGTGTACTAGCTCTTTTGCTGATAGGTGGGTTTTGTGCGGTATCTGTTTATCTTTCAGTATGTACATTGTTGTATCTAGTATTCTCCATCTACCATGTATGTATTTGACTTAGAGACAGTGTGAGGACGATGATGTATTATATTTGTATTCTGGTGTCGAGCTCGTTGTGAGCCGACTGTACTTGCAATTTATCCTATCTGTGATGTTCTCACTTGTGGATCTTGATCTTCGCTACGGCGTCGTATATTACTATCTTGGTGATTGTTTACTTAGATTTCTTATCATGTTAGTAAGTGCTTTCATTTAAAACTTATAACATTCTATACTTTCACTGGTTTGATTTCTGGGTTTTCGGTTCACTTAGTCGCGTTACGCCTGTAGACGTTACGTGGTTGAGTGCCGGTCACGGGCTAAACTTCGGGTCGTGACAAAGTTGGTATCAGAGCGTAGGTTTTACCTTTCGGAGTGTAGGATGGCCCTGGTATGATGGAGTAGGTAGCTGCAGCAGGGTAGCGTAGCGTGTGTATGTTCCGCGGCATACTCACGACACGGTACTCCGCCTATGCGACCTTAGGACTTGTTGATATAAACTTCCTTCTTGAGTATATACATTGTTGAGATTCGATTTCCGTATCCTTATCGAATCCTATCGTTCCTTTCAGCCAATATGCCGCCAAAGACTACGAGGGTGCAGAAAGCGGCCGCGAGGGCTGAGATTCGAGTTGACTCGTCCGAGACGAGGACTGATCCGGGTAGTACACCGGTTGTGCCCGAGCAGGCTGTTCCTGCCGTGACAGATCAGATTGCTATGTTAGGGGCTGGTGTGCAGGAGATACGCCAGACGATGGGATCCAGTATGCAGGAGATGCGCCAGATGATGGGATCTCTAATTGAGACACTTCGAGCACAGCGACCAGAGGTAGCTCCACCCGTTGCGGAGACCGCGGTGGTACCCACAGTTCAGGCAGTTGCACCTGCGACTACAGAGGTTATTACAGTATCACTGTCAGAGTTTATGAGGCTAAAGCCTCCGGTCTTCACAGGCACCGATGTGGCCGAGGATCCACAGTCTTTCATTGATAGGATGGCGCGGATATGTCGTTCACTTAGATGCGCAGATGCGAGATGGGTTGAGTTCGCGAGCTTTCTCCTGGAAGGTCTTGCGCAGAAATGGTGCGAATCAGTCGAGAAGGGTAGAGCAGCAGGTCTTCCTCCTATGACGTGGATAGAGTTCGTGGCGCTATTCCTTGCCCGTTTTCTTCCCCTGAGTGTCAGAGATGCTAGAGCACGCAGGTTCGAGTCCTTACGCCAGACGCCAGAGATGTCAGTGGCAGAGTACGATGTGCTGTTCACCGAGCTATCCGTTTATGCTCCGTATCTAGTGGCGACTGAGGTTTTGCGAGTCAAGAGATTTGTCCGAGGCTTTCTTACACCCCTATTCCTTGCTATCAGCGCGCAGCATTACGATACATACGCAGCAGCAGTAGATGCAGCATTATTAGTTGAGGAGCGCCTTGCTGAGACTTCGGCAGTTCCAGGACCGAAGAGAGTTCGTGCAGATACGTCAGTGCAGAGACGGCCTTTCCGGCGTCGCGACAGACACCTTGCAGGTGGCAGAGATTCGAGACGAGGCCGATTGTTTAGCTCCTATTCCCAGGAGGGTCAGCGACCATCATCGGGATGTTACCATTGCGGGAGTTCTTATCATCGTGTGCGAGATTGTCCTGAGGTACCCCGGAGTGGGGCGGCAACACCACATGTTACATTACTACCTTCACCACCCCAGACGGCATTGCCGATAGTACCTGCCGTTACGCCGCGTCAGACGCATACCCAGAGAGGTCGTGGTCGCGGAGGATTTGTTCATAGAGGATGAGGTGGCCGAGGTAGAGGGCAGCCAGCGGCCGGCAGGGGACAGTTAGTTGCAGGTGGAGGACAGGCGCGGGTTTTTGCTTTGACGCATCAGGACGCGCAGGCATCCAATGCGGTGGTCTCAGGTATCCTTTCTGTATGTTCGGTTGATGCACACGTGTTATTCGATCCCGGATCCACGCACTCGTACGTATCCACACACTTTGTGCCGAGTTTGGGTAGAGAGTCCGGTTTGCTTGACCAGCCGCTTGTTGTGACTACTCCTGTGGGAGAGTCGTTTGTTGCTAGGCACGTGTTCCGATCCTGTACCGTCCGTATTGGCGAGAGAGTTGCCGGTCGATTTGATCCTTCTTGAGATGTTGGACTTCGACGTTCTTTTGGGCATGGATTGGTTAGCTACGTGCTATGCTTCTGTTGACTGCCGCGAGAAGACAGTTCGATTTTGTTTTCCCGGCGAGTCAGTTGTTGTTGTGTTGGGGGACCGTGGTGCCACCCCTCACAGTGTGATTTCTTCTTTTCGCGCTGGACAGCTTTTGAGGAAGGGATGTCAGGGATTTCTCGCCTATGTTTGCGATACTAGAGCTACAGAGGTTCCGGTGGATCAGGTTCCGGTTGTTAGCGAGTTCCCTGATGTGTTCCCTGACGAGCTTCCTGGGCTACCGCCCGAGCGTGATATTTCTTTCTGCATTGACTTGGTTCCTGGCACGGGGCCTATTTCTGTACCGCCTTATCGGATGGCCCCGGCGGAACTTCGAGAATTGAAGGGCCAGTTGCAGGACTTGCTGGATAAGAGACTTATTCGACCCAGTGTTTTTCCTTGGGGTGCTCCAGTCCTGTTCGTCAAGAAGAAGGACGGCAGTATGCGTTTGTGTATCGACTACCGCCAGCTGAACAGGGTGACAGTGCGGAACAGATATCCTTTGCCATGCATCGACGATTTGTTCGACCAGCTTCAGGGGGCAGGATACTTTTCGAGGATCGATTTGCGATCGGGCTACCATCAGCTGCGGGTTCGATAGGAGGACATTCCTAGGACGGCCTTCCGTACACGTTACGGCCATTATGAGTTTTTGGTGATGTCGTTCGGACTCACCAACGCCCCAGCAGCATTTATGGATTTGATGAACCGTATTTTCCGGCCGTATCTTGATCTGTTCATCATAGTGTTTATTGACGATATCTTGGTGTATTCTTGGAGTAGAGAGGAGCACGAGTAGCACCTACGGATTACACTGCAGGCCTTGAGGGAGCATCAGCTTTTCGCCAAATTTTCAAAGTGTGCCTTCTGGCTAGACAGCGTATACTTCTTGGGGCACGTGATTACAAGAGATGGTATATGTGTCGACCCGAGGAAGATCGAGGCAGTTCGGAGTTGGCCTAGACCCACGTCAGTGACGGAGATTCGCAGCTTTCTAGGGCTGGCAGGCTATTACCGGCGATTCGTGCAGGACTTCTCTCGCATTGCTACACCTTTGACCGGGTTGACCCGGAAGGGAGTTCGCTTCGATTGGACGGAGGAGTGTGAGCACAGTTTCCAGCGGCTACGGGCTCTACTGACTACGACACCAGTGCTATCATTGCCTTCAGGATCAGGCGGATTTGTGGTCTACTGCGATGTTTCACGAGTAGGGCTGGGGTGCGTTTTGATGCAGCAGGACAGGGTGATTGCGTATGCTTCGCGGCAATTAAAGAAACATGAACAGAATTACCCTACTCATGATCTGGAGATGGCTGCAGTGGTCTTTGCACTCAAGATCTGGCGATATTATCTGTATGGAGAGTCGTGCCAGATATTCACTGACCACAAGAGCTTAAAGTACATATTTCAGCAGCGAGACCTGAACCTTAGACAGCGCCGATGGATGGAGTTAGTGAAGGACTACGATTGTGAGATCTTGTATCACCCGGGCAGGGCGAAAGTAGTGGCGGATGCTTTGAGCAGGAGGCCCGAGAGTAGTCTATCCTATTTGAGAGCAGTGCAGAGGCAGTCGTCGGCGGATTGGCAGATCTTATGCGACAGCCGGGTACAGTTTGAGTTTACGCCGATCGGAGGACAGATTGCGCATGTTCGTGCACGCCCACAGTTGCTTGACCGTATACATGAGGCACAGCACAGTGATGACCGCTGTTCAGAGATCAGGACACAGATGGGACAGGGCAGATTTTCCGAGTTCGTGATCGATGATCAGGGGATACTACGATTTGGAGCTAGACTGTGCGTACCAGATGCTGAGGGATTGCGGCGCGAGATTCTTGAGGAGGCACATCGGTCGGTATATAGTGTTCATCCCGGTTCCACCAAGATGTACCACGATATGAGAGAGGTTTACTGGTGGGACGGTATGAAGAGGGATATTGCAGATTTTGTGTCGAGATGCCTGACTTGTCAGCAAGTCAAGGCTGAGCACCAGAGGCCCGCGGGAAAGCTACAGCCGTTACCCATTCCGGAGTGGAAATGGGAACAGATATCTATGGATTTCATTATGGGTCTACCCAGGACTAGTCGAGGGTATGACTCCATCTGGGTGATCGTGGATCGTTTGACGAAAGCGGCTCACTTCCTACCGGTGAAGATGACTTTCAGATTTGCTCAGTATGCCCAGATTTACATTGATGAGATCGTACGACTGCACGGAGTTCCGACATGCATCGTGTCCGATAGAGGCACCCAGTTTACCAGCCGGCTATGGCAGAGGCTTCAGGAGGCTTTGGGCACTCGCTTGAGTTTCAGCACAGCATTCCATCCGCAGACCGACGGACAGTCAGAGCGGACTATTCAGACTCTCGAGGACATGCTCAGAGCATGCGTTTTAGACTTCGGAGGTAGCTGGGATCATCATTTGCCCTTAGTAGAGTTCTCCTACAACAACAGCTACCAGGAGACCATTCAGATGGCACCGTTTGAGGCTCTTTATGGGAGGAGATGCAGATCGCCCATCTGTTGGACGGAGCTCAGTGAGAGCAGTATCTTAGGGCCGCAGATTGTGGAGGAGACGACCGCGAAGATCCAGTTGATTCGCGATAGGATGAGAGCAGCCCAGAGTAGGCAGAGATCTTATGCGGACTGTCGTCGGCGCAGACTTGAGTTTTCTGTTGGTGATCATGTTTTCTTGAGGGTCTCCCCAATGAAAGGTGTGATGAGGTTTGGGAAGAAGGGGAAGCTTAGTCCCAGATATGTGGGCCCCTTCGAGATCCTCGAGCGTGTTGGTGCGGTTGCGTATCGATTAGCCCTTCCGCCCAGTTTTCCAGACGTGCACCCCGTAGTTCACGTTTCGATGCTCCGCAGATATCTTCATGATCCTTCGCATGCGATTCAGCACCCGACGATCCAGCTTGAGCGCGACCTTTCCTATGCAGAGCAACCGGTGATGATCTTGGATCGGCAAGTGAAGAAATTGAGGTCGAAAGAGATACCGTCCGTCAAAGTACTTTGGCGTGGCCAGAGCAGCGAGGAAGTCACTTGGGAGACCGAGAGCGAGATGAGGAAGAGGTATCCCCATCTTTTTGAAGGTGCGCATAGTTAGATTTTTAAATTCTGGGACCGAATTTCTTTAAGGGGGGTAGATTGTAACACTTTGGATTTCCGTTTGAATGTCTTTCGTGATAATTAGTGATCGTACGTGTTATTATATATGTGTTCCTAGGATTATTAGTCATATTTAGTAGTGTTTGCATATTGGGAATTTTCTTGTGCTAGTGCACACTTGCACACTTAGCCATTTTTGAGACTTAGGGTTTTGGTAACATGTTAACCCTTCTTGTGTGCATGGTTGCTAACTTATTTTCCCACCATTTTAATCTTTTCAAAACCCTTTTTCATAATTCAAAATCCAATTAAACAAATGAGCATGGTGAGTAGGTGAAATGTTGACTTTTGACCCCATTTTCTTCCCTTCTCTCTCTCTCTTTCCCCACTCCAGAATTCTGGAGAATTTCCAGCAGCAAACCCTCCATTTTCCTCCATATTCTCTTCTCTTTTCATTCCCCTTTGATCCATACACAAAACCCTATACATATCAACTCATTTTCTTCACAAAACCATAAAAAAGTGAGGTTTTTGATGTGTTCAAAGGCAAATCTGCACACTTGGGGGGAAAGCTGAGACTTTTGGTGTTTTATAAGGTCTTTAGAAGGTATAAACTCATGTCTTAACCTCTTTTTCCATAACTTGTAGTATTCTTTAGTAAAAATCTCATTTTTGTGCATTTTTTGTGATATTTAAGGATATTTGTGATTCACTTGTTAGATTAGGGTTTTGTTAGTTATGTTAGCTCTATTAAGTGTTATTAGAGCTATCTTAGGCCAAGTTTTGTTTCAGTTTGCACAAAAATACCCTAAAGTTCCATTTTAGTGCAAAGTGTGGATTTTAACTAGAAATAAGGCCCTGTAGGATCTGCTGCTACCCGAGACATTTCAGAGTAAAACTAGATGTTACTGTAGCATGTATGGGGGGTATAGAGTGCACACACCAAACCTGGGAGCCCAATTCCCATTTGGGGCCGCCGAAATATGCATTCTGGCCGCAAATTGCGGCCAGATGGGGGTGCTTTGGGTTGGGGTTTGGGGTGTGGGTGTCTGCTTCTATGTGGGTTGTTTTGGTATATATAGTTTTACAATATCTTTCCTGTATCAAAATCTGGAGGTGATTACCTATTTTCCCGTATTTTCAATCTTTCGCGACACGC
Source organism: Agapanthus africanus (assembly GCA_030015575.1). NCBI lineage: Eukaryota > Viridiplantae > Streptophyta > Magnoliopsida > Asparagales > Amaryllidaceae > Agapanthus > Agapanthus africanus. The sequence continues at coordinate 20,700,633 of CM057345.1, forward strand.
GTGATACGTGTGTGTGGGTTTGGGGTTTCTGCGTATCGCGGCGCGTCGGAGTGGTTTCAGGCGCGTAACCACACGTTTTAGCGTATCGCGCACACGCGCGCTTGGTTCGCGACACGAGTTACTAGTTCGGCTTTAATGTCGCGTTTGTGTGACTTCAAGCTTACGTGTGATATATTGTGTAATTCTAGGTTCGCAGGCGAGTACGGCGGACGCCGCGCAGAAGGGGAAACAAGTTGTTGGCTATACCTAGCAAGAGATTACGGTGAGTAGATTTCACATCTACGGGGATATCGCCCGCATGGCGTTCTACGTCAGGGCTGATAGGACCTTATAGTTTCCTTTGTATACATTGATTATTCATGGCTACTATTTAGTGCATGCTGCATTCCCGGCTATTTGGATATAAACTAGAATTGATAGAACACCGAACCATTACTAACGGTCCATGTTGCACGAGCACTATCCTGCATGTTACACACACACCGTTAGTAATTGCCATGACACTCACACTGTAGTATATCACATCGGATCATCATATTGTAGCTCATCTATATGTGACTTGACATGCTATTCATACTTGATGCCTATATCACATCGGATCATCATATTGTAGCTCATCTATATGTGACTTGACATGCTATTCATACTTGATGCCTATATCACATCGGATCATCATATTGTAGCTCATCTATATGTGACTTGACATGCTATTCATACTTGATGCCTATATCACATCGGATCATCATATTGTAGCTCATCTATATGTGACTTGACATGCTATTCATACTTGATGCCTATATCACATCGGATCATCATATTGTAGCTCATCTATATGTGACTTGACATGCTATTCACACTTGATGCCTATATCACATCGGATCATCATATTGTAGCCCATCTATATGTGACTTGACATGCTATTCATACTTGATACCTATATCACATCGGATCATCATATTGTAGCTTATCTATATGTGACTTGACATGATATTTATATTTGACGCACATATCATATTGGATCATTGACTTGCATTTTGGTTTGGATTACATGTGATTTCTGGATTTGGGAACTGTGGCTATTGCAAATATGTAATCATTTAAAAACCCGGTTCCCTTGATATGATATTTCGGTGCGTCCACCATGTGTTTTCTCGGTGCTAGAGTGATATATGTGAACCCGAATCGAGGAGTTGGTTGAGACCGATTACGGGTACATGGTGGACCCGGTATGGTACCCCGGGGCGAGAACGGTTTCGCTGTGCAGTAGACGGTGAGCCTGGCAGAGGGACTACTACCTACCGGTGATTGGTTGGACCTGACAGTTATCCGGAGGGTACTGATCAGAGTCTATAGATGGATGCGGGGTGATCCGTACTGCTGGGGCCGAGGGCCGATACCGCAGACGGAGCCCGTGGGCTGACCCGGACTGACGGGGCCCGATGGATGAGGATTTGCGTGTCGATACTGGACACGAGTATTTATGATATTTGGGTGCTGATGTTGGGCACTCGGGATTTTCAGAGATGTACAGGATTTGAGGGCCGATGAGAGTGCCGGCGCCTGAGATATTTGGGGGACCTGGGTGCATTGATGGACACCGATTATATATTCCACGTTGACATTCCGTGTAGATATTATATTGCCCCTGCTCAGCATTTACTATTGTACCTCATCCTGTAGTTACATTACCTGACCGAGTACTTGCATGATTATTGCACATACTGCTTATCACATATTGATATCATCTGTTGGCATATGATAGAGTAGCGCAGTACGTGCATGCTCGCGATTACCTTTATATGTTATATCTATTCACGAGTTAGCAACTCACCCCCGTTGTGCCACAGTGTTTGCAGGTTGCCCTTCGGAGTAGTCGCGGCAGGCTGCGGTTGCATCTTTTGACACAGATACCCCCATAGTTGGTGTACTAGCTCTTTTGCTGATAGGTGGGTTTTGTGCGGTATCTGTTTATCTTTCAGTATGTACATTGTTGTATCTAGTATTCTCCATCTACCATGTATGTATTTGACTTAGAGACAGTGTGAGGACGATGATGTATTATATTTGTATTCTGGTGTCGAGCTCGTTGTGAGCCGACTGTACTTGCAGTTTATCCTATCTGTGATGTTCCCACTTGTGGATCTTGATCTTCGCTACGGTGTCGTATATTACTATCTTGGTGATTGTTTACTTAGATTTCTTATCATGTTAGTAAGTGCTTTCATTTAAAACTCATAACACTCTATACTTTCACTGGTTTGATTTCTGGGTTTTCGGTTCACTTAGTCGCGTTACGCCTGTAGACGTTACGTGGTTAAGTGCCGATCACGGGCCAAACTTCGGGTCGTGACAGTTAATGTCATGCCGGATGCGCTTAGTCGGTTACCAGCAATTCAGGTGTTAACTACGCAGAAGGAGCTTGTTGAAGATTTTCGAAAATTTGACTTGGAGGTCATGCTACCGCATTCTTCAGGACAGTTGATGCAACCGCAAGTACAGTCATCGTTGATCGAGAATATTAAAGCAACACAATCGCAGGACCCTAGACTGCAAAAGTTTCGAGGACAGGTTGAAGCCGGACTACGAACAGATTTATTAATCCCCGAAGATGGTTCGTTGAGGTATGGTAGCCGTTTGTGTGTGCCAAAGGGAGACATTCGCGAAGAGCTTATGAAGGAGGCACACAGTTCAGCTTATTTTGTACATCCAGGAGGCACAAAGATGTACCGAGATATTCGACAGCATTTCTGGTGGGAAGGCATGAAACGGGAGATTGCTCGCTTTGTGGCTAAGTGCTTGGTGTGTCAGCAAGTTAAGGCTGAACATCAAAGGGTTGCTTGTTTATTACAACCACTTCCGATTCCTCAGTGGAAGTGGGAACATATAACCATGGATTTCGTGACGTCTTTACCGCGGAGTCCAAAGGGCAACAATGTTGTATGGGTGATTATTGATCGGTTGACCAAGGCAGCTCACTTCATTCCTTTCCGGGTTGGTCAATCAATAGAGACTTTGGCAGAGCGGTACATTCAAGAGATTGTAAGATTGCATGGAGTACCGGTGAGCATTGTATCCGATCGGGACACTCGGTTCTTATCACACTTCTGGAGAAGTTTACAGGAAAGTTTGGGGACTCGATTGAAGTTTAGCACAGCTTATCATCCTCAAACTGATGATCAGTCGGAGAGAACGATCCAAACTCTTGAAGACATGTTGAGAGCATGCATGTTGGACTTCAAGGGTTCTTGGGAGGATCATCTGCATTTGGTGGAGTTCTCTTACAACAACAGTTTTCAGGAAACTATCCAGATGGCTCCATTTGAAGCTTTGTATGGTCGTAAATGCCGTTCACCTGTTTGTTGGGACGATGTCGGTGAACGAAGATTATTGGGACTAGATTTAGTTGTGCAGACAGTTGAGACGGTTAACACTGTCAGAAATCATATGAAGGCAGCACAAGACCGACAGAAGAGTTGGGCAGACACGTCAAGAAGACCTCTAGAGTTCGCCGTGGGTGATTTGGTGTTCTTGAAGATATCACCGACTAGAGGGGTGATTCGTTTTGGAAGTCGAGGAAAGTTTAGTCCTCGATTTGTTGGACCCTTTGAGATCTTGGAGCGTGTTGGTGAGGTAGCGTATCGTTTGGCGTTACCGCAGTCCTTGGCGAATGTGCACGATGTGTTTCACGTATCTCAACTACGAAGGTATGTTCGAGATGAAACGCACGTATTGGATCATTCGGAGCTAACAGTACGAGAAGACTTGACTTTTGAGGAGCGACCGATTGAAATCATGGATCGAAGGGAAAAGGTTCTTAAGAACAAGGTGATCCCTCTTGTGCTTGTTTCTTGGGGTAATCGCTCGCATGGAGAGTCCACTTGGGAACGAGAAGATGAAATCCGGCAGAAGTTTCCTCACCTTTTCTTGTAGTTATCTATATTTGTATTCTTGGAATTTCGAGGACGAAATTCTTTTTGTAGTTGGGTATAATGTAACACCCGAGCCCAATACTACTAATTTCAGTTACCGTTCGAACGTAGTGTGACACTTATTTCATTTAACTTGCTTGATGGTTAATTATTGTCAATTCTACCCGGAAATTAATTTCTGCATATGACAATTTTTGGCATCTAAAATAAAATTAAAAATATTCATCTTGGCCTGCTTGACACCCCTAACCCTGTTGTAGCGTCCGTGCATCGTGTTCTCGTCCCGTTCAGTGAAACGGGCGAGTTTGGACGGCTACGTGCACGTACGTGTGTCCGTTTTGGGGGTATGCTTTTTGATTATAAAACACTTCATTTTAAATTTTGGATCCCGCCTAAAATTCTATTATTTCAATTTCAAATTTTTGGACCCGACCCGGGCGCGATTTGGAAATGTTTTACTTTGCGCCAAAATCCCAGATTTTAATATATTTAAACCATCATATATAATTTAGTTAACCATATAATATTTTTACAATCTTTTATATCCTTCTCAATTTATTCTCTCAGCCAATCGCAACCACCCCTTTAACCCCATGGGCCCCACTTCTCTCTCTATCTCTCCACTTTCTCTCTCCCTCTTCTCTCTCTCTCTCTCCACTTTCTCTCTCTCTCTCTCATATATTCTCTCGTACTTCTCTTTATCATTCTTTCTCTTCTTGCTTCATATCTCGTTTCTCATTTTTTTTAACTGTTCTTTTGTTGCCGGAATTCCGTCATGCCGGTGACGCTTCACGACGTTCCAGCGAGGTATCCCGACCCATGTGGTTCCTTTGTTCGTCGTTTGGGTTCATTCCGTGAACCGTGCGCCCGTCGCGAGTTTTCCCCGCCGACGGTTAACGTTCCGTTTTCCCGATTCGTGACCCATCGAGGCAAGTTAATCTTGCTACATGCTATATAATTCATTTTATACCTATTTAAATAAATACCATACCTATAGTTTAAATCTAGTGCCCCATGTTTAATTTTATAACGTTTCGATGTTCCGTTTGCATCCGTTTATATCATATTAAATCTAGATCATGAAAACTTATCTTGTGACATAATAGATTACATTATACTGCATCCATATCAATTAAAATATATATCGTCGTAATATTTCTTATTATTATCTTTAATTAGTTTATAATCTGCATTTTATAATATTATATATTTGAAAATATTATAGTTTACAAATGAAACGTCGTTGAAAAAGCGGATACGATAAATCTAAAATTAACTGTACACCTTACCTTATAAAATTCATTATAAATCATAGAAAAATCATTAGTATACGTTCTTTAGTTCGTTACGAATCTAACTCAGAATACTATAACTCTATGAAATATTTACTTACAAAATAAATTGTTTAAATAACGTAAAATGCAAATGAAAATGTCTCCAAACTGCTGTCCAGGGAAATTCCAGCAGCAAACTTTCAATTTCGAATGTTCATAACTTTTTGTAGGGACAACCTAAGATGCTTATACTTATAAAACTGAAAACCTTATTGAATTATATTTGGTTTGGTATAAGACACGTCCCTTTTGGAGAACATTTGTTATTTTTAAGCTATTTTACAAATTATGGTGACGCTGAATTTCTGAACGGAACTTTCTTGTGCTGGTTAATCAATACCACTTTTATAGTTATTAATCGCTTTGAATATGCTATCCATATTAATATTATTATATCAATATTTATATCACATATTGCTTAGTTGTACATCCCACATTACCATTTTATAGTTTTATAACTTTTCGGATATCCGTTTGCATCCATCGCATTTAAGATACATATAATTGCATCCATAGATCACATTACTACATAATAATGTGATATTAACACTCCATGTTTAATAAATTGCATCCTAATTAATATTAGAACTATAAATGTAACCCTAATCGATAACTGTGCATCCATATCCTTGAAATTATATCTATTTGCATATCATATTATATGTTCCAGTTTATTGTTCTGATAGTACTCATGCTTGTTTATTTATACGCATGCTTATGTTAGTTTGATTATGAGCACCCACATGACATCTTGTGCTTCCTGACATGACCTGTTACACTTCCTACTTGACATGACATGGTACCGTACACTCTTGACATGACATGACACCTTTATACATTACCTGGCTTGACCTGATGTACCATGGCTTTACCTGTTACCTGATCTTGTGTCTAATGCCAACAAACATAACATGTAGTCCTCATGGACCGTTCCTGTTGTCTATCCAGACAAACCTGTTTACCCGATCCTGTGTTGGCATTAGTTTCTTGATTACTGGATACCTGACTTGACATACACATATAACTTGGGGGTATGGGGAAATCAATGGTGAAATCTGACTTGTAACTCGACAGTTCACTACCTGTATTGAGTGTACACATTCCTGTTTTGTGCCTAGCGGCATGTCTCGGTTTCAACCGAGAATATTGTGGCCGTGGTCCCGGGTATGTACGGGATACTATCGAGTGTACACATTCCTGTTTTGTGCCTAGCGGCATGTCTCGGCTGCAGCCGAGAATATTGTGGCCGTGGTCCCGGGTATGTACGGGATACTATTGAGTTACATCGATGATTCATCAATTTGGTTTCAAAGACTTTAGAACAGAGAACCTGATAGAACAATCCAGTTTACCCACTGCACACTACCCTGTACTGCTCTGATTTATATTATTGTTACCCTTGCTTTATTCATGTTTATATTCGTATTGCCTGTTTACTTTGTTATTACTTAATGACTTGACGCGCTGACGTCTGGATTTTGCATGGCCCAGATTCTTCTACCTTGCTGCAGACTGATTAGGAGTTTTGCCGCTGTTAGATGAGCGGTGAGGTTCCTGTCGGTACGTAGTTTCACTCTAGGTGTTTCATTTATTGTATCTTTTGGCTTCCGCATATTGTTATCTCTTGATTCTTTTACTCTGGCTTATGGACATGTACTAGGTAGTCAGTTTACTTTCCTGTTCTTGATATCTCCACAGCCGTAATGTGACTGTGGAAGGATTTTTCCTATCCACAGGTAGCATGGTTGGCTATGTCACGTGCCCACTTTAGCGTACTTTGGGAAGCGGGGCATGACATAAAATAATAAGCGAAGAGTTATCATATCGAACACTAATACATAGTGATTTACTTAAAACGGGTAGACAAAATTTTGAAGGTACATATATATATGTAAAAACCACATACAAAAGATAGGTCTAATAGGTATAATGCAGGAACACTATAAGGGCAACTACAAGTATACGAGAATATAGGTAACAATAACGAACAATAATAATCAAGACGTGTTCGATAAAAGTCAAAACCCAAATATGTGCACATCTAAGTATATCAAAAATGGCAAGCAGAAATAATAAGTATAAGGCTCAACCATTTATAATAGTAGGCATAGGCATAATACTCGAAATAAGGTAACGATAATAAAGTAGTGAAAGATTTGTCGGTAGGTTAAAACATTTTAGGATATTGTATCGATCAAATAGTTTTAAAATAACTTAGAAAACTCATATAGTGAAAATAGGAAACATAGAACAAAAATATGCGCGGTGTAAGGTTGCGCTACTGAAAATGAGAATAATAATAGTGTACTTAAAATACATAAAACAGAGTAATCAATAACACACACCAAAATAATGAAAACTAAATTTTTGAATAACACTGTCCCTAAATATAGTTAGGGTAATAGGAAGAACACAAAGAGGTATAGGTCTAGCTAGGGTAATGATTACAAGAAAGTGTGGCTCATTCAGAAGGTCGGAGTATGACGGCTTTAGACTGAAAGTCGAAGAGATTGGGGTCGGGTCAGCACATGAAGTAAGGATGAGCAACAATGGACTACAAGGGAAAAAAAACATGGGGAGGACAACAGTCGGTACATCACACGAACCAAAGTTTGAAGGGTTAGTGAACTCGGAAATTTCACAAGAAATGTTCTCCTCCCAGAAGGATCTCAAACGGGGCACAGACGAAGGATGAAGGTGGACCTCTACAAGATCGGGTGTGGTACTGGTTAATCTGAGTGAGGGTTAAGGCAATGTGAGGAGTAGGGCTGGACAGACCTCAGTAGGAAAATAATTGTATAGGAGAAATAATCAAGCAGCAAGTGAACTACGAAGATCGAAAGATTAGCGAACTCAGCAATTTATTTCATTCCAGAAGATTTTAAACAAAGCATTCTCAAAGATGAAAGGTGGCCCTAAACTATACACAGATTTATTTGGCCAGAAAGACAACATCTAAAAGGAATCCCGTCAGTCGCGGTTGTGGAGATTTAGCAGGTTGCGGTAGGCTCACGCACTCAGGTAGGGACGTCCATTTCCATAGCGCCTCGTAGGGACCGCCATTGGGAGTTCTTCCACAGCAGGGTCTTGTCCTTCTGGTCCTTCTTCCTCGGATGGAGCTTCTTCATCGAGGTCTGATTCCATGTGATTCTCTTCTTCTGGATTCTCTTCCATGGGGTTTTTCCTCCACTGGATTTTCTCCTATCGGTTCTTCCTCGGGGTCTTCCTCTATCGGGTTCTCTTCAGGGTCTCCTTCCTCTTCGTCGGAATCGCCTATCATGTCAAACTCGGGGGCGGCTGCTCCTTCGTCCTCTGAATTGTTGTTTCCGACATTGACCCGGGGATCGTTGATCTCATCATCAGAACTCATCAGCGTGCGGTCTAAGGAAACGCATGACTGTGCATCCTCATCCAAATGCGGCGCTGCTCCAGGGTGGGCCATGGCCTGAAATGTAAGAGTCATGATTAGACAATGGAATACATCAAGAAAATGGATAAGGGTACGGAGTATGGGTAAAATATGCGGTGGGCAGGAACCGAAAATCAGAATTAAAATGCTGTGGTAAAGAATAGTATAAATAAGGGGAAAGCAATAGAATGTTACACATGCTACGATTCAAAGTTTTTATTGCATTCAACTAAAAGTTCGACGGATACAAGATTTCAAACGAAAAGAAATATTTATAAGAGGATGACAACATTTTATTAAAAGCAGAAAACGTGATAACTCTTCTTCGATGACTAGGCCGCTGCATTCTCGTCACGCGAGTTGAATCTTAAGCCGGGTCCGCCTTATTCTCAAAATTCGAACTACGCAATAATCATTACTTGGCAGAAGTGGAGAGTGTGGATGAGTATCCTCCTTGTAGCTCCTTCCTTTTCGGGCAACCGTTGATAAGATGTCCGCTGGATCCGCAAATCAGACATTTCTCTTGGGCGCGACGAAAATCCCTCTGAAGATGTCCTGGCCTTTTACAGTACCCACAACATGGGGTCTTCTGCTGCTTCTGTCGCGGGGAAACAAATTGGCGCTTCATCTTCTTCTCTTTTCCTCGTCTAACGGGAATCCCTTTATTATTTGAGACTCCCGCTGGTGCCTGATTCACCTGCCTTCTCAGTCCTTCAGCTAACAAATCATTCGTTCGCTCCTGGGCTTCCTTCAGACCTTGCAGTACACTCAGAATCTCAATGGTCTGAATCTGGGGAGTGAAGATAGATGAAGAGTCGTTGGAAGACATGATCCTGAAACAATAATTTTGAGGATGATATAAGGCACAAGCTATAAGAATCAAGATATAATATGGATTGGACAAAGATTCAAGAATATCAGATGTGATGAAATTCATTGCAATTGGAAAATCAACTGTATGACACTAAGTCACTTAAACAGAGTATGGTAGTGTAACTGTGATGTATTTCACAATTACAACCACGTAACTTTGCCAAGTCACCTGAAACTCTAGCGAATGGATAGCAGAACACTCAATGTGAATATGGATCAAGGATATCAAGTTTACAATCTAGACTGATAGATGTCTTAGATTGTCAAGCTATACACGGAAAACTGCAATCCCAATCGAAGCAAAATCTGGGCTCTGATACCAACTAAACCATGTCACGCCCCGCTTCCCAAAATACGGAATACGAGAGGTTGACAAGGCCAGCCATGCTCCTACGGTCAAGGAAATGTCCTGCCGTAGTCACACTTCGGCTTCTAGTTTTTCATGGTAAACAGTAAATGATGCGCAGGTAATGAGAAATGCAGTAACTGAATGAAACAATGTAAAGAACTGACCTGAGGGGGAACAAACGAATATAACTCTGGATAGCAAGTCAAGGTGTCTGTGATATACGTCTAGTCCTGGTCCAGGCTAAATCTTCTCCTCACACTGAGCATGCATACTTAGGTCGTCAGAGCGACACAATAGCAATATAATATATAGAATCATGTGACAATTCTAACAGTGATAATAGATATTTATAACAGTAAATCAATGACGGTATAGGTATGAACAAGCAGTAATCAATGCAGCGGAACAGTAAAAGCAGTAGAATGATATGCCACGTATGTCAACACAGTAAGTAATGTATATCGATGCTATAATCCCTATCAGTCTCTAAGTCTCACTGTACAGGTCACTAAGCCTATTGTCAGTCCAAGTGTGAGAGTCAACCACTCGCGAGTGTCCTCCACCCAGGGGTAGAACCCAAGGGCAAGGGACCACGGGCCCAACATGTATATCACGGTAATAATCATGTACCCTGTAAATCTCCATATATCTCCCTAAATATATAAGCCGGCATGGGACTCCCGAGATTCTGTTGAACTCACACTCAAACTACCCCACACCCCGTGGTCTACATCAAACGCTAACCATAACCTCAAATACCAATCGGTCTGTGACAAGTCTGCACGAGAACTGGAGGCAGGACTTCCATCAAGCACGTCCCGACTAATACCTAAGATAAATGGCAGTGTCTGGTGCCTTATCTGTGACACCCATGCAAGAGCTTCCATAAGTGTCCCATACCACTTATAGTTACACGTACACGCGTCTCACAGACGTCGACAACGCAATAGGATCATAAGGTTCACTGATTGTGTACAAGTACGTATCACTTTCACTTATTCACCGATACACGAACACTAACGTACTTGCCACAATCATCACTAATACCTAACACTGGGTAATGCACGTTATCACTAGGTTATCAATGCAGTGACATGTGTATGATATGATGCGTAAACAGTATATAAAGCATGTTTAGGATGTCATGAATTAGTAATCTACCACTTGAAAAATGTATCATAAATCATACGGTTACAGTTTAGTGAAATGATAAACGGGGAAAAATAGTATGTTCAGTTATCTATCCAGCGAGTTTGGCTTCATGCCAATCGGGTTCCAGGATCATTAATTATAGCCATTTCATTTTAAGCGTTCGCGGCTGGAAATCCGGTTTCAGAATCAGAAATCCGTTTCGCAACGCATTTTAATCCCAGTTGGGATCAGATTTTAGCGACGCTACAGTTGAATGAAATCTAGAGTTTCAGTAAGGTTTTCAACGCAATAGACGGATCTTCAATCGCGTCTGTACGTCAGGAAATATACACTGTTCAATACTAGTATGTAAATTCTGATTCTGTTGGGACTGTTATACGTCCCCATCTTTTAAATTGCCGATTAAATAACAAACGATAACGAAACAAGATGGAACCACTTGTGTTGTCTAGCTAACAGATTCACCTGTAATAAACAGTGGAGTTCCGCAACCTACGAGTTAAGGAAACGGGGTGGTGTTCATTACGGGACAGTAAACAACAACTGGAGTCGCTCTGGACTGCAGTCCAGAGTCGCACTCCGATCCAAATATTGTCACAGTTTAATTACAGAAACAATTATAAATTTATATAGGGTTATAGTTCGTCGAGTCGGCTTCGATTTAAGCCCTCGAACGCATCTTTCCAGTGTGTATACAATTTATGGCGATTTTAACGGTTTTCAGGTACAAGAAAATTCCAGTTTTACGAGTAAACTTGGGGGTAGTCGTTTTAGTCGTTAACGATCATATTTTCCAGCGAAACTTGCACAAGATATTCATCACTACAAGGGACAATATAAATCATCCAGTTCCGTCAAATTTGATAAGTATTCTCATTGGGAACACACATCGAACAGGTATGACACCTAATTGATCTAAAATTGCAACTTTAAAATCTAAGTAATGTAAGATTGTAACTTGAGTATATAGCATGTAAGCAAGTAAAATACTTGCCTGGCGACGTGTCGACGACGGTACGGCAACGGCACGATCGTGACACACGCGCGGCACGGCAACTTGACTTGGCTCGAACTCGAGTCTCGGCAGCGGCTTGGTTGCTGGGGCCTTGACGGCGAGGGTGGTGGTCGTTGGTGTGGGGTTGCTCACTGTGGTGGTGGCCGGGAGAGGGAGTGTTAGACACAGAGAGAGAGAGAGAGAGAGAGAGAAAGGAATGAGAGAGAGAGGGAGAGAGAGGGAACTGAGAGAGAGTGAGAAAGAGAGAGGGAGAGATCAGTGAGAGGGAGAGATCAGTGAGAGAGAGAGATAAAGAACAGAGGAAGAGGGAGGGGGAGAGATCACAGAGAGAGGGGAAGGAGAGAGAGAGAGAGAGAGAGAGAGAAGTGTAGAGGGAGAGGTAGAGAGATGATGGCGATGGTGATGATGATGATGATGGGGTGACGGCGGTGGTTGAACGGCGGTGAGGCGGGAGTCGGCTCGGGTGCGTGGAGAGAGAGAGTAGGCCCCGACAATGGCGAAGGGGGTGATAGACGGTGGCAGGGAGGAAGCTAGAGGTGGTGGCGAGGTGGTCGCGGCGGGGCTCGTTGGAGGAGAAGTTGCAGGGGGTCGGTGATGGGTGGTGTCTCGGCTAAGAAGGAGCTGCCATGGGCCTCGAGCTCGACCATGGAGTCGAGGGTTGCATGAGAAGGAGCTCGGTGGATGGCGGTCGAAGGGAAGGTGAGTGGTGACTGTGATGCCGGCGATCGCGAGCGTGGGCGCGAGTTCAAGAGAGGAGCGGGAAAGGAAATGGAAGAGAGAGGGAGAGGCGTGTCAACGAGGAAAGGTCGAGGGCGCGCGTCGTGGTAACGCTCGCGAGCGAGGCACGACGAGTGTCGGGCGGCGACGTGGGCGCAATGGCAGAAAACGCGCGCGGGAATTATGGGAACGTGGGGGAGAAGAAGGGTTATAGTAGTGGGCCGGGTCGGGTTGGCAAAAGGGGGTGTGACGGTGCGGGTTGAAGCGGGAGCGGGCCAAAAAAATAAAGTGAAAATGGGGAATGATGTGGGCCGGGCTGAGATGGGATGAGGGGATTAGAATAAATCAATTGTGGAAAAATAAGCGGGCCGGGGGATTAAAAAAGGATTGAGTTTATGAAAAAGATAAAGGAATGGGCTTGAGATTTTTGGTTTAGGATAAATAAAATAATAAATAAAATAAATAAAAGTATAAATAAGAATAAATAGAATTCTAGAGTAACAAAATACAGATTTTGGTATAAAAGGGGCTGGGTATTACAGGGGAGGAGGGTCTTAAAGACGCGTGTGTGGCACGTGGGTGCATGGTGCCCACGTGTCACGCCCCGCTTCCCAGAATACTCTAAGATGGGCACGTGACATAGCCAACCATGCTACCTGTGGGTAGGATGTATCCATCCACAGTCATATTACGGCTGTAGAGATATCAAGAACAAAATAAAACTATCTAAAACATGTCCATAAGCCAAGATAACATGAGTCAATAATAATAAAATGCGGAAGCAAAAGATCCAATACAAAATAACTGGAATGTATATCCCATAATGCGGGCTCACATCAGGAATAAAATGCAGGAAATAAAAGAACTAACTACTGCTGACACCTCACAGCTCAGCCTGCTGGCTGAAGTACTCCTGCTCGGACTGCAGCAGCGGTACAGAATCTGGGCCATGCAAAAACCAGACGTCAGCGCGTCGTGTCATCAAGAAATAAAATATAAATAGGGTAACAGGCAATGCAAATATAAACATGAATGAAAAGCAGGTGTAACAGTAATGTAAGTCAGGGCAGTGCGGGGTAGTGTGCATTGAGTAAACTAAATTGTTCTATCAGGTTTTCTGTTCTAAAGTCTTTGAAATCAAATTGATGAATCATCGATGTAACTCAATAGTATCCCGTGCATGCCCGGGACCATGGTCTACAGACTCTCGGGCTGAAACCGAGACGTGCCGCTAGGCAGTAAAAGGTAGCAGGTACAGGTGAGTGATGTCAGCATCATCACTCCGGGGCTGGCCTAGCCCGTAAGACTGATCAGAACAGGTATCGAACTGCTGAGTTACAAGTCAGGTTTCATCCTTGATTTTCCCATACCCCCAAGTTATGTATGTCCAGTCAGGTATTCAGTAATCAAGAACTAATGCCAACACAGGATCAGGTAAGAGCAGGTTTGTCTGGATAGACAACAGGAACGGTCCGTGAGGACTACATGTCAGGTTTGTTGGCATTAGACACAAGATCAGGTAACGGGTCAAGTCATGGTATATCAGGTCAAGTCAAGTAGTGTACGGTACCATGCCGGGTCAATCAGTATATATGTAGCAAGTCATATCAAGGTGTAAACGATATCATGAGTGAGCTCATCATCAGTTAGCATAATCAGGGTTATAATAATCAAGCATGGTTATCAACAACATGATCTAAGCAATGAGTTAAGCACTGAAGCAGATTTTATTTATTTAGCTGTACAGTCATCAATTGTGTTTAACATACAGTGTCAGCATAGTGTGAATACAGTATGATAGATGTAAATGCTGAAAACAGGTTAATAAATATTGGGTGTCCCAAGAATGCGACGACATGTATAATCTGTTTAATGAATGCAGTTGTAATTAAACCGGTTAAAGTTACACATGAATGTCTGATGAGCTAAACTGGAAAAAGGGTATCATATCAATAAACAATTGTGATCTATCATGTACAGGTGATTGTTAGATGTAAAATAATTAGATGCAAGATTAAGTTTCACGTTTGGAATCATGAAATTTATAACGAAACTTTACACGGTTAACTTGAAATCCTTTTCTTTCGATTCTAATTAGAGGTTTAACAGGGAATAAGTAATTTAGCATATGAATAGTTTAAAATAGAATGTAGCAAGTTTCACTTGCCTCGACGGGTCGCGAAACGGAAAACGGAACGTTACACGTCGGCGGGGAAATCTCGCGACGTGCGCACGGTTCACGGAATGAACCCAAACGACGAACAGTGGAGCCATACGGGTCAGGGTTCCACGCTGGATCGTCGGGAATCGTCGCCGGCACGATCGGATTCCGGCGAACACAAAAACAGTGAACACACAAAATCAAGAATGCATGGAAAAGAGAAAATAAGAAGAAAGAAGGGAAGGAGGATGGAGAAGAGGGTGCTCACGATAATCTGTAGAGGGGTTGAGATCGTCGATTGCGTCGACGGAGCTCCGGCGGACAGCCTACAGTGACGGCGACCAAAACCACAGATCACAAATAATACAAAAAGAGAAGAAGGAAGGAAATAAGAAGAAAGAAGAAGAGGAGAGGGAGGCTATGCTCACAGAGGAGGGTGCGCGAGGCCAGGGAACGGATCAAGATCGCCGGCGGCGATCCCACGACGTGCTGCGGCGTGCAGGTGGGTGCGCGGTCCTCGTGCAGGGTACTCGGGGAGAGGAGGAAGGAGGAAGGAGATGTGGTGGAAGTGACGAGGGCGAGGAGGCGACGAGACCGGCGATGATGGCGTCGGCGTTGGGGCAAAGGCGAGGGAGGACGAGGCGGCTAGGGTTTTCGAAGATGGGTTCTGTGGATATTTGAGAAGGAAGGAAAGAGTTTAAAAGAAGAAGAGAGAGAGATAGAGAGAACACGGGGAGAGAGAAAGATTGCGAGAGGAGAGAGAGAGAGAGGGAGAGAGAGAGAGATTCTCTCGCGAGAGGAGAGAGAAATCTCGCGAGAGAAGAGAGAAAGGGAGAGAGTAACAGTGAGGAGAGATAGGATTGGATTTTAGTGAGTGAATAGGAAGGAGAGAGAGAGAGAAAGAGAAAGGAAGGAAGAGAGAGAGGGGGATACCGTGGGGCCCACCGCGAGAGAATGGAGCGCTGCGATTGGCTCGCGGCCAAAAGGAAGAGGAGAAAAGATTTTAGTGGTGGGGTCCAGTGCAATCCAAGAGCTCTGATTGGCTGGCGGGGTAAAATGGTTAGGGGAAAGATTTTTAAAGGAATTTTAAAAATAGAGAAAATATTTTCCGTTAGTGTATTTAAATTTCATTGGTTTTAAAAATATTAGAAAAAAATAGGATTTGGCGCAAAAGCGAAATATTTCAGAATTGCGCCCGGGTTGGGTCCAAAAATTTGAATTTGAAATAAGAAAATTATAGGCGGGTCCCCAAAATTAAAATGAAGGATTTTATAATTTAAAAGCATACCCCCAAGAACGGACGCACGTACGTGCGCGTAGCCATCCAAACACGTCCGTTTCACTGAACGGGACGAGAACACGATGCAAAGATGCTACTACTGGGTTAGGAATGCCGAGCAGGCTAAGACAAGTATTTTTAATTTATTTTAAAAGACTTAAATTGTAATATGCAAGAATTTGAATTGTCGGGTAAATTACAATAAGCATAGCCAGGTAAGATCAATGAAATAAATACCATACACCATTCAAACGGTAACAGAAATTTGTAGAACTGGACTCGGTTGTTATATTATACCCAACTACAAAAGAATTTCGTCCTCGAAATTCCGAGAACACAAAGATAGACGAAAACAAACTATAAGAAAAGGTGAGGAAACTTCTGCCGGATTTCATCTTCACGTTCCCAGGTGGACTCTCCATGCGAGCGATTACCCCAAGAAACAAGTACAAGAGGGATAACCTTGTTCTTAAGAACCTTTTCCCTTCGATCCACGATTTCAACCGGTCGCTCCTCAAAAGTCAAGTCTTCTCGTACCGTCAGCTCCGAATGATCCAATACATGCGTTCCATCCCGAACATACTTACGGAGTTGAGATACGTGAAACACATCGTGCACACTCGCCAAGGACTGTGGTAACGCCAAACGATACGCTACCTCACCAACACGCTCCAAGATCTCAAAGGGTCCAACAAATCGAGGACTGAGCTTTCCTCGACTTCCAAAACGAATCACCCCTCTAGTCGGTGATATCTTCAAGAATACCAAATCACCCACGGCGAACTCTAGAGGTCTTCTCGACATATCTGCCCAACTCTTCTTTCTGTCTTGTGCTGCCTTCATATGATTCCTGATAGTGTTAACTTTCTCAACTGTCTGTACAACCAAATCTGGTCCCAACAATCTTTGTTCACCGACATCTTCCTAACAAACAGGTGAACGGCATTTACGACCATACAAAGCTTCAAATGGAGCCATCTGAATAGTCGCCTGGAAACTATTGTTGTAAGAAAACTCCACCAAATGTAGATGATCCTCCCAAGAACCCTTGAAGTCCAACATGCACGCCCTCAACATATCTTCAAGAGTTTGGATCGTTCTCTCCGACTGACCATCAGTTTGAGGATGGTAAGCGGTGCTATACTTCAATCAAGTCCCCAAACTTTCCTGTAAACTCCTCCAGAAGTGTGATAAGAACCGAGTGTCCCAATCGGACACGATACTCACCGGTACTCCATGCAATCTTACAATCTCCTGCATGTACCGCTCTGCCAAAGTTTCTGTTGATTGACCAACCCGAAAAGGGATAAAATGAGCTGCCTTGGTCAATCGATCAACAATCACCCATACTACATTGTTGCCTTTTGGACTCCGCGGTAGAGCCGTCACGAAATCCATGGTTATATGTTTCGACTTCCACTGAGGAATCGGAAGTAGTTGCAATAAACCAGCAACCCTTTGATGTTCAGCCTTAACTTGCTGACACACCAAGCACTTTGCCACAAAGCGAGCGATCTCCCGTTTCATACCTTCCCACCAGAACTGCTGTCGCAAGTCTCGATACATCTTCGTACCTCCTGGATGTACGGAATACGCTGAACTGTATGCCTCCTTCATAAGTTCTTCACGAATATCTCCCTTTGGCACGCACAAACGGCTACCATACCTCAACGAACCATCTTCATGTATCAGTAAATCTGTTCGTAGTCCGGCTGCAACCTGTTCTCGAAACTTTTGCAATCTAGGGGCCTGCGATTGCGCTGCCTTAATGTTCTCGATCAACGACGAATGTACTTGCAGCTGCATCAACTGTCCCGAAGAATGCGGTAGTACAACCTCCAAATCAAATCTTCGAAAGTCTTCCACGAGTTCCTTCTGCGTAGTCAACATCTGAATTGCTGGTAACCGACTGAACGCATCCGGTACGACATTAACCTTTCCCGGATGGTACTTGAGATCAAGGTCGTAGTCAGCCATCAGCTCTAACCATCTACGCTGCCTCATATTAATCTCCTTCTGCGTGAACACATACTTCAAGCTCTTATGGTCAGTAAAAACTTCGACCCTTTCGCCCAAAAGGTAATGTCTCCAAATCTTCAAAGCGAAAATCACAGTCGTAAGATCCAAGTCGTGAGTTGGGTAATTCTTCTCATGGGTCTTCAACTGTCTTGATGCATACGCTACAACCTTCCCATGCTGCATCAAAACACATCCCAATCCTTTCCCAGATGCGTCGCTGTGAATCACCAATCCTCCGGAATTGTCTGGCACGGTCAGAATAGGGGCGGTTATCAATTTCTGCTTCAACGTCTCAAAAGATGACGCACATCTATCCGTCCACACAAAAGGTATCTCTTTGCGCGTAAGCTTGGTCAACGGCTCCGCCAGACGAGCAAAGTTCTCCACAAATCTCCTGTAATATCCGGCGAGTCCAAGAAAGCTTCTTATCTCCGCAACATTCTTTGGAATCGGCCAATCACGAACTGCTGCAATCTTTTCGGGATCGACGGCGATTCCATCGCCAGACACAACATGCCCCAAAAACTTTACTTCTTCCAGCCGAAACTCGCACTTGCTCATCTTCGCATATAACTTCTCTTGTCTCAACGTCTGCAGTGCGATCTTCAAATGTTCAGCATGCTCTTCAAAACTCTTCGAGTAAACCAGAATATCGTCAATGAACACCACAATAAACTGGTCTAAGAATGGTGAAAAGATTCGGTTCATCAAGTCCATGAATATCGCCGGTGCATTCGTTACTCCGAAGGGCATCACTAAGTACTCGTAATGTCCATACCGAGTTCGGAACGCCGTCTTGCAAATATCTCCTGCTTTCACTCGGACCTGATGATATCCGGATCGTAAATCCAGCTTCGAGAATACCCTCGCGCCACTAAGCTGCTCAAAAAGTTCGCCAATGCGAGGGATCGGGTACTTGTTCTTAATAGTCACCCGGTTTAATTCCCGATAGTCGATGCACATCCTTCTTGTGCCATCTTTCTTCTTAACTAGAAGAACTGGAGCTCCCCAAGGCGAGTTACTGCTTCGAATGCAACCCTTCTCAAGCAATTCGGCAACCTGTTTCTTGACTTCTTCCAACTCCACTGGTGCCATTGGATAATACGCTTTAGATATTGGCGCTGCACCAGGGATAAGATCAATTGCGAACTCCACGTCTCGCTTCGGCGGTAAACCCGATATATCTTCAAACACGTCCATAAAATCACGAACAACAGTTGGCTTTTCACTTTCATCAACCTCCATTGATGTAAGAATACTATTCGTCGGCCTAGCCCTAAACTCGACTGGCCCGACAGAACTGCTTCCTCCAGTGAAGGTAAACTCGGAATGTCCGGGAATCTAGAAAATTACTTTCTTTGCCCTACAATCAATGTGAGCATGGAAAGTGCCAAGAAAATCCATTCCCAAGACGACTTCGTAGCTGCCCGTATCGATTACTAAGAAATCTGCAAAAAGCTCCCGTCCGCCAACAACAACTGTACAATCTTTACATTCCCTACTAGATATGATTTTCCCATTCCCAGTGTGTATTTCCCAGAAACTAGACAGAGGCGTGCAGGTAATCGAGTGTGTAGCTATAAACTTGGATGACATAAAACAATGGGATGCACCAGAATCAAATAACGCTAATGCGGGAAAACCATGAACGAGTAGAGTACCTGAAACAACTTCTCCTGACGCCTTAGCTTCCTCAGCCGTCAAGGTAAAAGCTCGAGCCTGATTAGGTCCTTGAGTCAGCTGCTTCTGTCCCTGGAACGGTCTCTGCGGAGGCTTCTGAATATCATCCCTCGTACGAAGCTTCGACGGACAAGCGCTGACAGCGTAATCTGCCGCTCCATAAACTAAACAGAGTCCCAGCCTCCTTCGACACTCCTTTTGCACGTGTCCCGGTAAATGGCAGTAGTCACAAATCCCGCTCCTCCTTCGATCGACGACAACCGGCTTCTTCATCGGTGTTACGCCTCGACGGTCTACTGGAATACCTCTGCGTCCATGAGCTCGGTTTGGTACAAATGCCGGCTTCCTTATCGCAACTGCTGTCTGCTGTGAACTCCCAGTCTTCCCCGATAGGCTCTGCTATTCTCGAGCTGCCATAAGAACCTGTGAGAAAGTGGTCAAACCCAGGGAGACAATCTGCCTCTGGATGTCCACATCCAAGCTGCGCATGAACCTCCTTGCCATGTCTGCATCGTTGGCAACTAAAGGTCCAGTGAATCTACTGAGCCGTGTCCACTCCGCTGCATGTACATCTGCGGCCGCACCATTCTACTTTAGACTGATGAACTTCTCTTCCATTTCCTCCCGTGCAGTCCGCAGGAAGAACTTCTCCAGGAAACTCTTCGAAAAATCCGCCCACTTGATCGGCTTGGGCAAGCGGGTCTCCTCCACAAGCCACCATTCACAGGCGTAGTCCATTAACTGAATACGCACCACATCCACCCTTTTATCTTCTGGGACCTGCGTCGCAATAAGTAAGTTCTCCGTGTCAACTAGCCACTGCTCTGCTGGCAACGGCTCCTCCAAACCAGTAAATACAGACGGACCCAAACGTCTGAAATCTGCTACGGTCCCCACACAATCAACTGGTTTAGCTCCAACATTGTTCACAGATTGCTGAACGGTCTGCAGACCTTCCTGAAACGATTCAGCTTGCTGCTGGATCAGCTCGGTCTGCCTCTTTTGATTCTCCAGCATTCCCCGAATTACTCCAAGCATGGCGGCTTCGTCAACACGCCTTTGGTACGTTTTCAGATTTTTGCCTGCCATACTCCTGAAATCAAAACACCCAAGATTAGCATGATAACAAATTTACAATATAGATCATGGCTAGAACACCAAGTTACTTAAATAGAGTGCCGTATCGTAACTATGCCACGGTATCATAGCCACAATTACATAACTCCACCCAAATTGCTTAAGTCCTAGAGATAACAAGGAATCAGGTTTCGAGTCGATATGCAAAGGAAGTTTGCACATCGTAAAAGATATAATCAGGAAGAACTTGATTCAAGAACGGTAAACGGTAAGGTGGCAGGACATGTTTCCTAAACACGGGTATTCTGATTCGTGTATCGGGTACAATACCCAACTACAAAAGAATCAACCCAACTATCCTATGTCTCTGATACCAAAAGAATCATGTCACGCCCCGCTTCCCAGAGTACGCTAAGATGGGCACGTGACATAGCCAACCACGCTACCTGTGGGTAGGATGTATCCATCCACAGTCACATTACGGCTGTAGAGATATCAAGAACAAAATAAAACTATCTAAAACATGTCCATAAGCCAAGATAACATGAGTCAATAATAATAAAACGCGGAAGCAAAAGATCCAATACAAAATAACTGGAATGTATGTCCCATAATGCGGGCTCACATCAGGAATAAAATGCAGGAAATAAAAGAACTAACTACTGCTGACACCTCACAGCTCAGCCTGCTGGCTGAAGTACTCCTGCTCGGACTGCAGCAGCGGTACAGAATCTGGGCCATGCAAAACCCAAACGTCAGCGCGTCGTGTCATCAAGTAATAAAATATAAACAGGGTAACAGGCAATGCAAATATAAACATGAATGAAAAGCAGGTGTAACAGTAATGTAAGTCGGGGCAGTGCGGGGTAGTGTGCATTGAGTAAAATAAATTGTTCTATCAGGTTTTCTGTTCTAAAGTTTTTGAAATCAAATTGATGAATCATCGATGTAACTCAATAGTATCCCGTGTATGCCCGGGACCACGGTCTACAGACTCTCGGGCTGAAACCGAGACGTGCCGCTAGGCAGTAAAAGGTAGCAGGTACAGGCGAGTGATGTCAGCATCATCACTCCGGGGCTGGCCTAGCCCGTAAGACTGATCAGAACATGTATCGAACTGCTGAGTTACAAGTCATGTTTCATCCTTGATTTCCCCATACCCCCAAGTTATGTATGTCCAGTCAGGTATTTAGTAATCAAGAACTAATGCCAACACAGGATCAGGTAAGAGCGGGTTTGTCTGGATAGACAACAGGAACGGTCCGTGAGGACTACATGTCAGGTTTGTTGGCATTAGACACAAGATCAGGTAACGGGTCAAGTCATGGTACATCAGGTCAAGTCAAGTAGTGATGAGGGCGCGAGCCAATCGCCCCACTAAAATCTTTTCTCCTCTTCCTTTTGGCCGCGAGCCAATCGCAGCGCTCCATTCTCTCGCGGTGGGCCCCACGGTATCCCTCTCTCTCTTCCTTCCTTTCTCTTTCTCTCTCTCTCTCCTCCCTATTCACTCACTAAAATCCAATCCTATCTCTCCTCACTGTTACTCTCTCCCTCCCTCTCTCCTCTCGCGAGATTTCACTCTCCTCTCGCGAGAGAATCTCTCTCTCTCTCCCTCTCTCTCTCTCTCTCCTCTCTCAATCTTTCTCTCTCCCCATGTTCTCTTTCTCTCTCTCTCTTCTTCTTTTAAACTCTTTCCTTCCTTCTCAAATATCCATAAAACCCACCTTCGAAAACCCTAGCCGCCTCGTCCTCCCTCGCCTTTGCCCCAACGCCGACGCCATCATCGCCGGCCTCGTCGCCTCCTTGCCCTCATCACTTCCACCACGGGTCACGTGCCTGGCGCGTTCGCGCTTGGCGCCCGCTGGTCACGTGCGCAACACTTGGGCGCTGGGCGCCAGCGGGTCACGTGCACAGCATGCGACCGCGAGGCGCCCGCGGGTCACGTGTGCTGCACGCGACCGCTGGGCGCTGAGCGGGTCGCGTGGGGCGCATGTGGGCGCTTATCGCCCACGGGTCATGTACGCTGCACGCGATCGCGGGTCACGTGCGCTGCACGCGCCCGCGGGGCATGCGCGCACATGGGCTCTTTAGTGCCTGCGGGTCATGTGTGCGCACGTAGGCGCTTTAGTGCCCGGGATCACATGCGCTGCACGCGACCATTAGGCGCTTTAGCGCCCGCGGGTCACGTGTGCGGCACGTGACCACGGGAAACACCAGCAGGAAGGGGCTTAGCCCCTATGCCGGGGAGTTGAACTCCCAAGGGGTTTTGGAGTTGAACTCTTAACAGAAATTTAATTTATGGAGTTAAAATCCAACAGATCTAGAAAGGAGTTAAACTCCTAGGAATCTTTGGCTCTTCTTTTGAGCCTTGGATCCTCCCAACGTGGGGTTTTTGGAGATGGGTCTCTTTCTTCTTCCTCTCGGTTGGCCGGATCATGGGGGAAAAGAGGAGTGAGATTCAAAATCTCCCCTTTCAGAGATTTGATGGAAGATCTAAGCTCCCCTTTGTGGGCTTTGTGGTGAAAAACTACTTCTTTTTTAAAAAGGAAGAGTTAAACTCTTGATTTAATTCGAAAAGAGGAAGTAGGTTTTAGACCCTTGAGAAAGGGGAAGGAGGCATAAACCCTAGTTTTTGGGGAGAATGAATTGTTATGCTTTATGCATCATCATGTTGCCTTATATAGGCTTACACATTTACATATAGCCTCTTGGGCTTTACAAAATAGTATTTTGCCCATCTCATACCTCAAGTGCTCATTTCTTTTGCACATGAGCCATGTGCTTTACAAAATTTGTCTTTATGCCCATTTTGCTTACATTCATGCATAAAAAATTATATCAAAATTATTTATTACACGATTTTCATTTTGGCATGGGGGAGGCTGGCTGCGGGGCTCGACTTGGGCATGGGCCCGCTTACTTGGGGTTGACTTCGACTTCGACTTGGTCAATCGGGGTGCAAATTTTGACCCCAACAAAGTGCCCCCATCATTAAATGCACACCACACAGGTGGGTCATGTGCATGAAATTGATGGATCTTCTTTCATGTGGAGGCGACTTAATTTGGTTCCCACTTTTTGGGAAGCCGGCACTGCCCTTTTTACGACATGGACGGTGGATGCTTGACATGTCTCTGATATGGAGTGTCGGTGGTTGATGTGTCTCCGAGGCGGAGTGTCTGGTTGACTTGATTCCAAGGCGGAGCATAATTCCGACGAGGAGGTCGTTGCTGCTCTTTTAGCGACGCGGACGGACGGTGCTGCCCTTTTTGCGACGTGGAGGGTTGGTTTTGCCCTTTTTGCGACGTGGACTGTCGGTTCTGCCCTTTTACCGACGTGGACGGTCGGTTCTGCCCTTTTCACGACGTGGACGGTCGGTGCTGCTCTTTTAGCGACGTGGACGGTCGGTTCTGCCCTTTTTGCGACGTGGACGGTCGGTGCTGCTCTTTTAGCGACGTGGACGGTCGGTTCTGCCCTTTTTGCGACATGGACGGTCGGTGCTGCCTTTTTAGCGACGTGGACGGTCGGTGCTGCCCTTTTAGCGACGTGGACGGTCGGTTCTGCCCTTTTTGCGACGTGGACGGTCGGTGCTGCCCTTTTAGCGACGTGGACGGTCGGTTCTACCCTTTTTATGACGTGGACGGTCGGTGCTGTCCTTTTAGCGACGTGGACGGTCGGTGCTGCCCTTTTAGCGACGTGGACGGTCGGTTATGCCATTTTAGCGACGTGGACTGTCGGTGCTGCCCTTTTAGTGACGTGGACGGTCGGTGCTGCCCTTTTAGCGACGTGGACGGTCGGTGTTTCCCTTTTAGCGACGTGGACGGTTGGTTCTGCCCTTTTACGACTTGGACGGTCGGTGCTTGATTTGACTTGCTCCGCTTCTTGCAGTGTCAGGGAATGGATTTGACTTGCTCCGCTTTCTGCGGCGTCAGGATTCGACTTGTTTCCGAGGTGGAGCTTGATTCCGCCAGGGAGGTCGTTGGTTGTCTTGCTGATTTGATGTGAATTGGGTTGACATCAGCATCACTACGCTGGAATATGGTACCAGGAGCGAATCATCATTTGCCATGAGTGGATTTGTGGATTTTGGTTTTGGTTTAGCATCAGCATCGCTTCACTGGAATATGGTACCAGGAGCGAATCATCATTTGCCATGAGGAGATTTCCCTCGTTCCCAGTTTAACGGCTTAGGGGCCATCTGTTTCCAGTTTAACGACTTAGAGGTCATCTGTTTCCAGTTTAAAGACTTAGGGGTCTTCTGTTTCCAGTTTAACGACTTAGAGGTCATATGTGCCCGGTTTAATGACTTAGAGGTCATCTGTTCCCAGTTTAAAGACTTAGGGGTCTATTCGATTGGAAATTTGGAATTTTGGGGTTAGGGTAGGCATCAGCGTTGCTAACACTGAAGCACATATGCCAGGAGCAATTCATCATTTGCCTTTGCCTGTTGGGGAGCGATGGCTTAGGAGACAGGTTTAGGTCCCTATCACCTAAGGCTTTTCAATTTTATGAGCCGTAAGGATCCCATAAAAGCATTTTCTCCCTACGAGTCGAAAGGATCTCGTAGGTGTACTTTCTCCTTAGGAGTCATGGGGACTCCCAAGTGTGTTTTTCCTTTGTGAGTCATAAGGATCTCACGAAGGTTTGTTCTCTTCATGTATCGTGAGGACACATGAGTGGGTCTTCCCAATGGAGCATAATTCCAAGGACGGAGACCGGCCGCTGGACTGGTGATTGCGGTGGGGCATGGGTATGATGAGAATTATTTGAGCCCATGGATTGTATACGGTAGTCAACTTGGGGACCAACCGTAGGGCTGGAAGAATTTTGGGAAATTGGATTTTGGCTGGCGTCTGCATCTCTGCACTGGAATATGGTACCAGAAGCGACTCATCATTCGCCGTTTGAGAATTTGGATTTTGGTTGGCGTCTGCATCGTTGCACTAGAATATGGTACCAGGAGCGACTCATCATTCGCCGTTGGGACATTCAGAGTTCGGTCGGTGTCTGTATCGCTGCACTGGAATATGGTACCAGGAGCGACTCATCATTCACCGTTTTTTTTGTTTTACCGCGATTGCTCTATCATTTTAGCTTTTCTTATCGCGAAGGTCGCGATTGCCCTATCATTTCGGCTATTTATTCGCGGTTGCACTATCATTTCGGTTTTATTTTTCATCTTTATTTTACTCGCTGATTTTTATTGCGAGTTGCCCCATCATTTCGGCTTTTTTTGTTTTTGTTTTATTTACACATTTTTACATTCCCAGTTTAACGACTTAGAGGTCGATTGTTCCCAGTTTAACGACGTGGTGGTCAATGGTTCTGTATGAAGTTAGCGGTCGCAGCTTGACTGTTTGCCAACACGCCTTTAGACAGTTCTATCTCTCGTGCTTTATATTGTTTTTCGACCCAATCTTTGAAGTCGAAACAATCCTCAATAGCATGACTTACCACTCTGTGATAGGGGCAATATTTGGGGTCGTCGGTCATATTCGCTTCCCGCGGTCTTTTTGATTCCGGCAATTGTAGACCGTTTCTTAGGGCATCCTTGAATATTTTACGGACTTTGTTCCTTCTGAAAGAATAGACCTTATCCAGCTTCTCTTTCAGTGGAGATTTTTCTCCCTCTCCGAACACTGGCTTCCGAGGCTGGTTGGCATTAGCCCCGCTCATCCCTTACTTATTTCGGTTAGCAGAAGTGTTAAAAGATTCAGCATCGTCAGAATTTCCGCCTTTGATTTTCGTCCTTTCGGTTTCTCCAGGACCTATTGTTACTTTGGGAGTCAGAGGAGAACTCCTGCTTTGAGCGTTCCAACATCTGAACTTTCCTGGTCAGCTCTTGGAATGTTTTGAGACCCACGGTGAATAGAAACGGGGCCATCTAATTGTTGAGATTTTCGAAGAGGAGACTGACAGATTGGTCCTACTCTATCGGCGGTTCACATTTGACAGAGAGATTGGACCATCGGGTTATAACATCAGACCCAATTATTTTTTTAGATTTTTTCTTTTTAATTTTTGGAAGTCCAAGAGTTGCACGTGCAATACACGGAGAAATGAAAAGTTTCAGAAAAATCAAACATGCGCAAAATGGAGTAAACACAGATATACACACGTGGCACGAATCTCGAGGCGATGCCTCAAGATTCGACCGCCCAAACTCGCTTATTGGCCGGCGCCGACGGTCAGATGTGCCCCAAATTGCTCTGTGCTTTGCACAATTGTCCCTTCAGCTCCTCTTAACTCCCCTGCACTGTTTGATTTCCCTGCAATCAAACAGAGACCCTTCAATTCACCATTTAACACATTTTTAATGCATTTTAATCCAAAATTTTAATTCCCAAACCCTAATTCTTCACTATAAATACCACCCCATACCCTAGCTCCCCTCTATTCTGAAAATTTCTAGCAAAATCATCTCAAAAGTTCCTAAGTGCAGGTGGAGTTAAGTGGAGTTAGCAACCGAGCTCCATCCATCAAAGATCAAAACCGTTTCTGGAGCTCCCACGACGCCAGGAGGCCCCCTCCCTTCTTCCTTACTCTCTTCTCGATATTTCCAAGCCGTAAGTCCCTCTTATCTCTTCTTCATTTCATCTCCTAAAAATATATCGGTAAAGTGGAGTTACTTTCGATACATTTCTTTTTAAATTTAGAACTCCCTTCTCCTTTATACATAAGTCAAGTTAATTTTGCCATCCTACTTGTAATTTCGATTACAATCTTTTAGCTTAAAATTTAACCAAAATTTTCATGTGAAATAAACATAAACGAACTTTTCATTAAAATATCCTGAACTTTAGTATCACCCTCTTTTTCGACGCCATAGGAGGAAATTCTCTCCTATGACCTCTTTCCTCCATTAACCTACACACACACACATCGTGCTATGAAACCAAAGTGTGATATATATATATATATATATATATATATATATATGTTTGGTTCAAAGAATAACTTTTACATTAAAATACCATATCTTTTCAAAAACGGGTTTCTTTTAAAGCGGTATTTTATAATCCTTGGCAAATACGTCTCTACAACTCTCGTTATGGGACCCGCTGATGGATGGTGCGGATTATCGCACATCCTTGAGATAGTAGAGCGAGATGCAGAACTCCTCACGGAGTATTCGATCTCGAAAGGAAATAAAATACGGTTTTAAGAAATGCGACTTTTCTAAACAAAAATAATTTTTGAAAAATTATAAATCCGTATTTTCAATAAAAACATATTATGAAACTAAATTTTTAAAATGAAAGATTAAAATGTTAATAAAATACCATCAATTTACCAAAAAGGGCTAGTTTTCAATAAAATACCCTAAACTTTTAAAAGCTAGGTTTTTTATTAGTAAAATACCCTAATAATTAAAATACATGCCCATGAAAACCCTAAATCTTGTAAATCACCCTCAGGTTTTTTTTAAAACAATATTAACATATTTTCATAAAACCCCATCGAGATATGCAAACAATATTTTAAGGACTATAGAATTAGCATAGGTTTAAGCGGCATCATTTCTCTTGAGTCCTAGAAAGCCGGAGAAAATGAGTGCTTGCATATTTAGCCTAGACAACTTAATGGAGTTATCAATAGCAATTGTCTTGGAAAAACACACAAATCCTGTCGTCCATGTGCAGCAGTCGCCGATTACTCCCGAATCTAAGAATTCAAGAGTTAAACCGTTCACAAGTGTCTGACTCAATCTGAGTTCAAACTCAAACTGTTGGGGTCAAAAATTACACCCCGATTGACCAAGTCAAATTCAACTCCAAGTCAAGCGGGCCCAAGCCCAGATCAAGTGGGCCCATGCCCAAGTCGAGCCCTGCGGCCGGCCTCTCCCATGCCGAAATGAAATCATGTAATAAATAATTTTGATGTAATTTTTTTATGCGTGATTGGGCATAAAGCCAAATTTTTGTAAAGCCCATGACTCATGTGCAAAAGAAGTGAGCACATGAGGCATGGGATGGGCAAAATGCCATTTGTAAAGCCCAAGGGGTTATATGTAAATTTGTAAGCCTAAAAAATGCAACATGATAATGAAATAAAGCATAGAATTCATTCTCCCCAAAAATTAGGGTTTGTGCCTCCATCTTCTCTCTTCCAAGTTCTTCCTCTTCCTTTTCATTTTCCAATTAAATCAAGAGCTTAGCTCTTCTTTTCTGTAAAGTAAATAAAGTTTTACTATAAACTCACCTCCCAAGACTCCATCAAGAGAAGAAAAATGGTCTCTTTTTTTATCATCCAAGATCTAGATCTTGGAGTTTCAAGAGAACCCATTTTGGGTTTCTTCTCAAAAGAGAAAGGAGAAAATCTTTTAGAGTTTAACTCCACAAATAAAATTATTTTGGAGTTTAACTCTATAATAAAAACCTTTTTTTTAGAGTTTAACTCCGAATAAAATTGTTTTGGGAGTTTAACTCCAAATATTTTTTTTTTTGGAGTTTAACTCCATCACAAAAAAAAAATTCTTTTTGGAGCTCCTGCTTCCTCTCACGTGAGAGAGAGGGAAGCTCCCACTTAGTGGGAGCTTTCCCTCCTTCTCACGTGAGGGGAAGGCTTCTCATTTTGTGGAGTTTAACTCCACACCAAATAAAAATCTTTTTGGAGTTGAACTCCATTTAAAATTCTTTTGGAGTTTAACTCTACTACAAAAATTCTTTTGGAGTTTAACTCCACAATAAAAAAAACTTTTTTTTTGAGAGTTTAACTCCACATTAAATCTTTTTAGGAGTTTAACTCCATTTAAAATTCTTTTGGAGTTTAACTCCACATTTAAAATTCTTTCGGAGTTCAACTCCACAATAAAAATTCTTTCGGAGTTTAACTCCATTTAAATTCTTTTGGAGTTTAACTCCACAAATAAAACTATTTTGGAGTTTAACTCTATAATAAAAACTTTTTTTTCGGAGTTTAAGTTCGAATAAAACTGTTTTGGGAGTTTAACTCCAAATAAAATATTTTGGAGTTTAACTCCATCAAAAAAAATAGAGTTAAACTCTTCCTTTCATGTGAAGGGGAGGCTCCCATTTTGGGAGCCCCTTTATTCCTCTCATATGAGGGGGAGGCTCCCTCTCATGTGTGTGGGAGGCTCCCAATTTGGGAGCCCCTTTATTCCCACTCATGTGAGGGGGAGGCTCCCTCTCATGTGAGCGGGAGGCTCTCATTTTGGGAGCCCCCTTTTCTCTCTCTCACATGAGAGAGGGAAGCTCCCACTTTTTTTCGAAGTTTAACTCCACTTAAATTCTTCCGGAGTTCAACTCTACGATAAAAAAATTCTTTTGGAGTTTAACTCTATTATAAAAATAAAATTTTTGGAGTTTAACTCCAAATTCTTTCAGAGTTTAACTCCACATTAAATCTTTTTGGAGTCGAACTCCACATTTAAAATTCTTTTGGAGTCGAACTTCACAATAAAAATCTTTTTGGAGTTGAACTCCATTTAAAACTCTTTTTGGAGTCGAACTCCACAATAAAAATCATTTTGGAGTTGAACTCCACTATAAAATTCTTTTGGAGTTTAACTCCGCAATAAAAATATTTTTGGAGTTGAACTCCGTTTAAAATCTTTTCGAGTTTAACTCTATTTAAAAATTCTTTTTGGAGTTTAACTCCACATTTAAAGTTCTTTTGAAGTTTAACTCCATTTAAAATATTCTTTTGGAGTTGAACTTCATGTAAAAAAAAATAATAAAAAGAAAAAAAATTTAAAAAATATAATAATAATAAATCCCCCCTCCCACGTGAGGGGGAGGCTCCCACCAAGTGGGAGCCTTTCCCCTCCCCTCACGTAAGGGGGAGGCTCCCATTTGGTTGGAGCCTTTTTGCCCCTCATGTGAGGGGCCCCTCACATGAGTGGGGGAGCCCCCTTTTCCTTTTTCTTTTATTTTATTTATATAAATAAATAAATAAAAATTAATTATGAATAATATATTTTAAAAAAAATTCTCTAAATATTTATTTTTGTTATTCTTTTTTTATAAATATATATATATATATATATATATATATATATATATATATATATATATATATATATATATATGTATGTATATCTTTTATTTTACAAATGGAACGAAAAAATGAGCACGTCTCAATTGTTATATAAAAAAAACACACACATTAACCCATCACATTGAGTTCGCATGACCGGTTTTACCCGTCAATCGGAGGTTTCCTCGCTCTAAAGGCAAGGGGTGATTAACGGCAGCTATGTTCGCGGCTGCCGGAGATTCGGATCTCCACAATCAATAAAGCCCTGCCTATCCTTGGCAGGGGGAATCTGTAGTACGCCTGACAAGCGCGCGTATTCCCATCTCAATGGGGTGACGGAAAACACCCTACACAAACCAGAATCCAAAATCAAACACGAACTTGAATGCTTAATCATGAACATGAATATTCTGATTCAAATATCAAACTCACACTTGTATACTCGACTTGACTTGACCGAACCATAGTTATAACGTGACATGAACTTGACATGACCACCTGAACACATGATTACATCCTGAATATGAACTTGAACATTTTATACTAATGGATTAGGCCAAAACCTGTAATCTTTATCTATACAATACAATACGCGGAGATAAAGGGGTAGATTGGTACGGAACGTATATCGTGGCACGAGAGGTCACTTTAAAAGACACCTATATGAATTCACGTGTCGTTGTCCCGTGGGTTATGATGGGGCCTTGTACTACATGTTATCATAATCCACGGGGTAAGATGGACTCCTCTCGTATACATGAATACCTTCTTTATCAAACTACAAATGACCATGTTAGAACAACTATCTTATACTTGTGAATGATCATATACAATTTTACCTGTACTCTGTTCATTTGGTTTCTATTCACATTATATACTAACTTCTCTTACTTCTTTTGGGACTTGCTGAGCGCTAGTTCGCTGACAACATTCCTTTCTGTTTCTTTCTTTAGAATGTTCGTCAGGAGGACTGGACGCTGAGAAGATAGAGCCGAGGCCGGAAGACTTGGACCAGCTTGCTGCACAGCCAGATTACTAGCTCTTTCCAGCCTGCACTTACTTTCTGTATGCCATTGTTTAGGCATTTGCTTTATTTACTGTATCTTTTATTTTCAGACAGTTGTATGAAAAGTTGAATGTAAATAAAGTTGTTGTTTTATTTTATTACTCTCGTCATTCTTGTTCATTATTATATTGCTTAATCACACTTAACGTATTTATTTCATAGTAAATACGTTGCGAGGTTGCCATGCCACCGTTTCCGTCTACTGGGAAGTAGGTCGTGATAGAGTTGATGAAAGAAGCTCACAGCTCTCCATATTCTGTACATCGCGGCGGCACAAAAATGTACAAGGATCTACGACAACACTACTGGTGGTATGGAATGAAGCGAGAAGTTGCAAGGAGCGTAGCAAAGTGCTTAATATGTCAGCAAATGAAAGCTGAATATCACAGAACTGCTGATCTACTTCAGCCGTTACCAATCCCATAACGGAAATGTCAGCACATTACCATGAACCTCATGACTGCTCTCCCTCGCAGCATGAAGGATAACGATACATTTTGGGTTATTGTGGATCGACTCACCAAGTCGGCTCACTTTATCACATTCAGAGTTGGCCAATCAACCGAGACGTTGGCAAGAAAGTACATGGAGGTGAGCAAAAATTTAAAATAAGATTTAAACCTTCAAGATGTATCTACTTGTCTTGAAACCCATAAACTCATACAGGAGATCGCGGGGTTATATGGGGTACCAGTCTGCATCGTCTCCGACCGAAATAATAGATTCCGATCCCAGTTTTGGCAGAGTCTTCAAGCTAGCATGGGAACGAGTTTGAATTTCAACACGGCGTATCATCCATAAATAGATGGACAGTCCGAGTGAACAATTCAGATTCTGGAAGATATGCTGAGATCCTGTATGCTAGACTTCGGAGGTTCGTGGGAAGATCGCCTACACCCTGTGGAGTTTTCTTATAACAACAGCTACCAGGCAAGTATTGGGATGGCACCTTTTGCAGCACTCTACGGACGTAAGTGTCGTTCCCTGCTGACTTGGGATGACGTTGGAGATCGTGAACTCCTGAGGCCAGAGACGATCGTGGCAATAGTGGATGTAGTTCGCATGATCAGGGAGAAGATGGGCATAGCCCAGGACTGACAGAAGCATTGGTCAGATGCAAAGCGACGACACCTATAGTTCTAACCCGGAGAGCATGTGTTTATGAAGATATCACCGAATAGAGGAGTGATACGTTTTGGCAAGAGGAGTAAACTCGGTCCAAGGTATATCGAACCGTTTGACATACTTGAACGAGTTGGAGAAGTGACATACCGCTTAGTACCACCATCCTCATTGGAAGGAGTGCACAACGTGTTCTACATATCCCAGCTACGACGATATGTGAGCGACCCCAGCCACATACTTGATCATTCAGAGCTTGCAGTACAGACCGATCTGATTTGCGAGCAGCAACCAGTCGAGATCTTGGATCGAAAGGTGAAGATTTTACGGAACAAGGAGGCGAACTTGGTCCGAGTGATGTGGAGAAGGGATTCGCCAGGAGAATCAACAAGAGAAAGAGAAGACGATATGCGTGCACGATACCCTCACCTTTTTGGAAATTAGTCTCTATGGAAATTTTAAGGAAGGTAGAATGTAACGACTCTGAAATCTCTATACAAATTAACTTGTTTAACGTATAGAAAGGGTATTTCAGCTTGATTAAGAGTTATAAGTTAATTTTGTTCAATAAAAGTAAGAAAAAATTTGTAGCTCACCGGTTAAGCCTCTCTACTGCTGTACCATAACCAATGTGTTCGAATCCCATCGGTCCCAATTATTTTTATGATTTTTCTTTTTAACTTTTCGGAAGCCCAAGAGTTGCACGTGCAATATACGAAGAATAAAAAAGTTTCAGGATAAATGAGGAGTTAAGACCGAGTTTAACACATGTCCAAAGCCTCGAGCCACGTGGTCAAAATCCAACCACCGAAAACACCCCAAAAACCTCTACCGGTGGCCAAGATAAGCCCTAACCCCTCCATTCTTCGCCCGTGCACCCTTTCAGCTCCCCTCTACACTATTTTCTTATTTGATTTCTCTGCAATTAACCAGAGACTCTTCAATTCCCCATTAATCTTATTTTAAATTCTTTTAAATCAATTCTTCAATTCATACACCTTCATTTCATCCCTATAAATACCACACCATTCTCTAGCTCTCCCATGTTCTGATAATTTCTCTAAAATTCTCTAAGTTCAAGAAATGTTAAGACTAGTCAAGTGGAGTTAGGGCTCAAAGTTCGTTCCATCGATGACCGAAGTCACTCTTGATGCTACCGCGATCCCCGAAGGCATTCTCTCTCCCTTTTCCTCTCCTATCAATGCTCTAAAACCGTAAGTCCATATTCTTCTCTTTCTATAACACCCGAGTTCATTTATACCAATTCAGTTTCAGTATTTTACTTATCCATGGTCTATTCCTGATTTAGCGTGTTTGGGTGCGAATAGTACTTCACAGGTCACTGGGCATTCGACCCTACCCGCTTGCTTGAACATGTGTAACTTTTATTTATAAATTACCTTAATTTGTTGCATGGACTAGTGCATCTCATAATCTAGTATATACTGGCAATTTTTATCTAGTATCACATCTGTTGCATATAACAATTTAAATCATGTAAAATAATTTAAATTGCATTTCATGGCCTGCCTGATACCCGTAACCCCATGGTAGCGTCCTTGCATCGTGTTCTCGTCCCGTTCAGTGAAACGGACGTGTTTGGACGGCTACGCGCACGTACGTGCGTCCGTTCTTGGGGGTATGCTTTTCTGTTACATTATCCTTCATTTCAATTTTTGGAACTTGCTAATAATTTTCATATTTCAAATCTAAAATTTTGGACCCGACCCGGGCGCAATTCTCAATTATTTTGTATCCCGCCAAATTCTAAATTATTTAAATTTTTTTTTTAAATTCATTTAATCTGTTTCTTCAGCTAAGTTAACTGTAGAATATCAATGGAAATCTTTTCCTTACCTCCCAAGCCAATGAAATCATTCTGAAATATTAAAATCTTTTTATATTTTCCCTAATCTAATTTTTCATCCCCCACGAGCCAATCGCAGCCTCCCTTTTTTTGTAGTGGGCCCCACCACTAAATTTCTCTCTCTCCTTTCAACGAATCAAAATCCCTTCTGCTTCCCCTGGGCCCCACCGTCTCTCTCTTTCTCTCCTTTCCTTTCTCCTTCTCTCTCTCCCCTCCGAGCGCAGTCTCTCTCTCTCTTCTTTCTCTCTCCTCTCGCGCTTTCTCTCTCTGCTCGCGATCACTGTGCATTCCTCGACTCCCGTCACCGCCTCCCACTACGGTCACCTCCCTTCGTTCTTCTTCTTCTTCTCCTTCTTTTCCTTCTGTTAAAGCGGGGCGCCACGAGATTCTCCAGAGACCTTAACCCTAGCTGCCACCGACGACGACACCTCATCCTCAATCCTCGTGCTTGCCTCCTTCACCTCATCGCCCTCTCCCTCATCTTCTTCTGTTCTCCCCGCCTCGTCTTCGCCTGAAACCCACGACCTTAACCTATGAACCCATCGCCCGTCGTCGCCTCGCCGGAGATCCAACCCCATCGGCCTCATTCCATCACCTCCACCTCTCTCCTCTATCTCTATCATCCTCCCCTTTACAACTGAAGGCCCAGCACCCAATCCCGCACATCTTGAAACCACAGAATCCCTCTCCCTCATCTGTATCCTTGCACGCCTCGTCGCCGGTCATCCCTCGCCGTTGCCATCTCTCTCTATCTCTCCTCCTCTCCTTCTCCTGTGTACTTCTCCCTCATCTGTATCCCTGCACCCCAAGAAACCTCATCTAGCAAACTGAGCTTAACCCTAGCACACCCGAACCCTAGCCTCGCCGGTAACCTTCATGTCGGAAACCCTAGTCATCGACACCCCTTGACGACTCCCCTCCGCAACCACAGAACGCAGCCACGGTAAGCTCTCTCCAATGGTTTCATTCTTCCATTATTCTCTCCATTCTTTCTTCTTTTCTTTGTGAATTGTTCTCTCGATTCACTGCTATTTCTCGTTTGCCGGGATCCGACATGCCGACGACTATTCCGACGACCCAGCGTGGATACCCGACTCGTGTGTTTCCTCCGTGCGTGGTTTGGACTCTTTCCGTGCACCGTGCACGCTTCGCGACTTTTCTGCCGACGCGTAACGTTCCGTTTACCGTATCGTGATCCAATCAAGGCAAGTAAAACTTGCTACATGCTACTTAATTTATTACTTATACATTTTATGGCACATTAAACCCGTAGTCTAACCTTAGTACCATGATTTTCCTTTTTCATGCTCGATGTCGCGTTATATCATTTTATTTTCCAAATTTGGAACCTACCGTGTGCATTTACTTTATTAAACCCAATAACCACATTTATATGTTTAAATCACATTTTAACTATTGACACGGCCTATGGTATTCTCTATATAGTTTTGCTCCATCGGACACTCATGTGCATTTTAACCTGTTTAGCTGGGATTTCATCTAGTGAACATATTTATATATCATTGCATCCTTAAAATTTCTTAATACCTGATAACATGAATAAACATCCATTTTAGTTATGCTGTAGTTAAGTAATGTTGACACCATCCCTTAAACGCAATGTGATAACCATGCATCGTTATGATTTAATCAGTACCTAATTGCTTATCATATCACCTGATCTGGTTCATTGTGCTGATATCACTCATGCTTGTTCATTTATAACCATAATTATGTTAGTTTGATTTTATGAGCACCCACATAGCATTTTGTGCTTCCTGACATGACCTGTTGCACTTCCTACGTGACACGACATGGTACCGTGCGACTCTTGATATGTCATGACACTTATATACACTACCCGGCTTGATCTGATGTACCATGGTCTTACCCGTTACCTGATCTTGTGTTTAATGCCAACAAACCTGACCTGTTGTCCTTACGGACCGTTCCTGTTGTCTATCCAGACAAACCTGCTCTTACCTGATCCTGTGTTGGCATTAGTTCTGGATTACGGAATACCTGACTTGACACATATAACTTGGGGGCATGGGGAAATCAATGATGAAACCTGACTTGAAACCTGACTTGTAACTACCTTTACTGATCAGTTTTAGAGGCTATGCCATCCTTGGGATGATGATGCTGACATCATTCATTTGTACATATCTCCTGTTTTAGTGCCTAGCGGCATGTCTCGGATTCAGCCCGAGAATCTTGACCGTGGTCCCGGGTATGCACGGGATACTATTGAGTTACATCGATGATTCATCAAATTGATTTCAAAGACTTGAGAGTAGATAACCCAATAGAACAGTTTAGTTTACTCACTACACATTACCCTTCACTGCCCTGATTTACATTACAGCTACCTCTGCTTTTCATTCATGATTATATTTGCATTGGCTGTTACCCTGTTTATATTTTATTGCTTGATGACATGACGTGCTGACGTCTGGGTTTTGCATGGCCCAGATTCTTCTACCTTGTTGCTGACTGATCAGGAGTATTGCCGCTGTTAGACGAGCGGTGAAGTTCCTGTCGGTATGTAGTTTCATTTCCAGGTGTTTCATTTATTGTATCTTTTGGTTTCCGCATATTGTTATTTCTTGACTCTTTTACTCTGGCTTATGGACATGTACTAGATAGTTAGTTTACTTTCTTGTTCTTGATATCTCTACAGCCGTAATGTGACTGTGGAAGGATGTTTCCTATCCACAGGTAGCATGGTTGGCTATGTCACGTGCCCATCTTAGCGTACTCTGGGAAGCGGGGCGTGACACTTTCATTTCGACTCAAATCGCATTCTAAAACAATATCGACAAAGTGGAGTTAACTCGTAGTTTTTTCTTTTATACAAAATTTTGTCACCTTTGCTATGTTAAAATTTCACTCTAAAACTCTAATATCACCTTAAAATATTATTCTCTTCATTTACCTTTTTTTGTAATTAAAATTCCATATGAAATAATCATATACAAACTTTTTCATAAAAATATCATGGACTTTAAAAGTAACTTTTACCGATAACTAGAAATATACACCTCTAAAAAACTCACGGGGTAATGACCTACCCCATCACATACACTATAGTTTCATCGCACGGTTCTGCTACGTTACAAGTTTATCCAAAATGAAACAATTACATTAAATAGCTCTACTTTTATAATAAGTGTTTTTATCGATATTTTAAATCCTTTGCAATTGCGTCTCTACAACCCTTTTAGGAGAACCCATTTGCGGATGGTACGGATTATCGCATGTCCTTGGGATAGTAGAACGGGATACAAAACTCCTCATGAAGAATTCGGTCTCAAAAGGAATAAAAAATACAATTTTAAAAAATACGATTTATTTTCTTAAGCAAAATTAAAACATTGAAAAATTATATAAAGTTATAAATCCGTATTTTCAATAAAAAAATTGCGAAAATATATTTTTAAAGAAAAGATTAAAATTTTAATAAAATACCATCAAATTTCCAAAAGTAGTAGTTTTCAAAAAAATACCATAAACTTGTAAAAGGTAGGTTTCATCACTAAAATACCACTAAAACTAAAATACATTTTTATAAAACTCTTAATATTCTAAATCACTATCGAGATTTATTTTTAAAACAATATTAAAATATTTTTCATAAAACTCTCTCGAGAAATTCAAACAATGTAAATAAACTAAAACTTTAAGGACAATAGATTAATATAGGTTTAAACCGTATCATTTCTCTTGAGCCCCCGGGAGCCAGAGAAAGTGAGTGCTTTCCTACTCAGGTTAGACAACACTGCAACTTAACGGAGTTATTAATGGCAATTGTTATGGAAAAAGGCACAAATCCCGCCGTCAATGTGCATCAGTTGTCCGATTATTCTCGAACTTAAGAATTTCCACAGTTAAATCCATTCACAAGAAATGTCTATAACTCGAATACAAACTCGAATCCAAACTCGAACTCTAATCCAACTCGAATCTAAACGTAAACACTAACTCAAACTCAAACTACCCGACTAACTTGACTCGACTCAGGATTGTAACTGTCATGACTCATATTCTACCTGACTTACTCGACTACATTTTTCATCTTTTGCAATTTATGATGCGATCAAGACATGTTATAATTGACCAAGTGTTTCCCCAATATTTAACCTAATAAAAGAGCAAAGCTCTGTATGAATTAAATGAGGCAACGCCTCATGTGCTCTCCACGATGGCATCAACACCAAGATTAAATCCTTTGATGGCGCCGCACGTGCTCCTCACGCGGGAGCCAATGTGCAAATCACCGGAATACCCATCTTTAGAATTAAAGTCTTAAATGGCGCCCACGTGTACAACACGTGAGCGCCGGCGCCCAAGTAGAATTAAATTCTACTCTCTGTCAAACTAAACCGTCGGATCAAAGATCCAACGGGGATGATAAATCATCAAAATACAGAATTAAATTCTGTTGAGAGAAAACATTGCCCAAATCTTTCTAAAATAAGGAAGATACTCTCGATTGGATCAAAGGTCCAATAGTAGAATAAAATTCTATTCTTGGAATATATAT
The DNA here is from genome assembly GCA_030015575.1 of Agapanthus africanus. NCBI lineage: Eukaryota > Viridiplantae > Streptophyta > Magnoliopsida > Asparagales > Amaryllidaceae > Agapanthus > Agapanthus africanus. The sequence goes on from CM057345.1 coordinate 20,740,227, forward strand.
TCCCTTGATCTTTCTAAACAAGAAAGATTGCTCTCTTTAAAACAGAGAACTCTTGGATTAAAAATCCAATGGTGATTAAAAAAATCACCATCTTACAGAATAAACTCTGTATAGGGAAAATATTTTCCCAATCTCGTTAAAAACCAAAAATCATATTCTGTAAAAACAGAAGTCCTTGGATCAAAAATCCAATGGTGGGTAAAATTTCCCAAATCAATTTTGAGACCAATTAAATCAATTGGAATCTCTCAATGAAAGATTTTCTCAAAAAACTAATTAACAATCTGCCTTACCTATATAAAGGACCTGAGACTTCAAGTCTCGATAGACAGAGAGAGATACATCTACAGAGAAGAGAACTCCCCACAAGCTTCTACAAAAAAGAATACAATGAGCTCTTGAGAGTAGAGAGAATTTAATTCTCATAGAAGAAAACTTTCCTCGTTGAAATCCTAGGTACAGAAAACACAGAGATCATATTGTCTCTTCTTTACCCGCAGAAGGGTTTAACCCTTCATATAAGAACTTAGTTCTTTCTCTGGTTGAGATTTGCATAAGCAAATCTCCCCACAAATTGAGAATTTAATTCTTATCGGGGAGATTTTGTGCTGCAGATTCAAAACTTAGAGGAAAAGAACTAGGTTCAAGAAAAAGAAGAAGAAAGCGAAGGAACAAGAACATATGGGAATTTAATTCCTCAAAAAGGAAAAATTAGGGTTTAACCCTACATAAAGAACCCGATTCTTATAAAAGTATAAAAGAACTTAGTTCTTTAATAAAAACAATGATGATGATCCAAGATCTTCAAAACCGAAATCTTGATTATCATCAATGACTAAAATTGTCATTATCAGAGATCAATATCTCTGAAAACAAACAACAAGAATAACTTGGCGCCTCATTAGCGCTTAGCACTATTATGGAGCCTCACGTGTTTCCCACGTGAGTGCTTAAAACAAGTAAAAAAAAAGCTAAAGCCTCCTTACGTGTTTCCCACGTGGGTGCCTGAAGAGCAAAGAAAAACTCCTTTGTCAATTAAGCAACCATCAAATAAAACCCCAAAAGAAAGTAGTCATGTGAAATACACATGAAACGCTCTAGGAAACCCAAGTGCTTAGCACTTCTGTAAAAAGAGGGGAAGTGAACAAATGAAACCCAATGCTCAGCACTCACGTGCTCCCCACGTGAGTACCATGCAAAGTGCTCAGCACTTTAAGATTAGTCAAAATGTCTAAAGTGCTTCGCACTGATTGGGGAAACACTTATATCTGAGCGCTTCACGTGTTTCACACATGAGCGCCACGGGACTCTAGTGCTTAGCACTAATCCGGCGCCTCACGTGTTTCACACGTGAGCGCTGTAAGCCCCAGTGCTTAGCACTTTTGGGTAATTATGGAAATTCAATCTCAGCCCAAAATTGGCTAAGTTTCTTGAGATTAAACCTCTTTGTTTTTAAATCAATTGAGCCCATATGCTCTCGATTTCCAAGGTCTCAAATATGACCAAAAATTCTTAAGTCCACAACAACCCATTTTCCCTCAAATACGGGATTTGGTTCAAGGGTACATTTCTTCACACCTCTGATACATGTCGTTGTAATTCCTCAACGTCTTCAGAGAGGTGGTGGGTCCCGACAACCAACAACTTCTTTCGTTGATGCACTTCCAAATTGATGTGCATGCCTCAAATTGGATCGTGTCTCAAATTGGGCACATTCCATATCAACATTGTTCACCTCGTCACGTAACAAATACGCGTGCGCGCAAGATGAATGTCGGACCGAGAAGTACTTAAACTAATTATTTGCCTCAAACATGGTGATAATGGACTGAAATGTCCCTAAACTAATATTCGTGCCCAAAATGAGAATGTTGGACCAAAATGTCCTTAAACTAATATTCGCCTCAAACATGGCAATAGTGGACCTTGATGTTCTTAAACTAAAATAATTGGGCCCAAATGCTCATATGTTTAAGTCGGCCTTAATCTCAAATCAGATTAACGGTCCTTAAATAAACCAAACCCAAATCTAAAAATATACGGATTTGGACTAATTCGCGTCCTACGGGCGACGGCATAAACTAGTCTCCGTATACAATCCACGGGTAACCAAAATAAATAAAAACACACACGACACGAAATGAACTTCTGGAGCAGGAGAAAGTGGTTATCGCGATGCGGTAACGTAATTAACTGTAGAGGCTTACGCCTGCAGGGAAGAGCATCCTCACAATCAAAAACCTCTCATAAATGAGGGGAGGATCTGATAAAATCTGCTACAACGGCCGCATCTGTCCAAACCTCCGATATATGGTGCCATAAATCAACTTAGCATCTTCGGAGAGGTGGACGGATAAATCCAAATAGCATCTGCCCCCAGATTCAGGTAAGACGATCCATCCCGGTTCGTCTCTTTTTCCGACGGTAAACAGATTCTGGCACGCCCGGTGAGACATTTTCCTCTTTCCACTCCACACTTCGTGTGTCATGTTCGCAAACAAAATCACGGTTCGCTATGGTTGCCCTTGGATTCGAGGTACTAGGATTTGGTGTCTTGTTCTTATGCAGAAGAAGAGAATATCGACGACTTCCAACTGCACAACTTGCAACAGCAACTCCCGCTCTGCCCCAACTGGAGGAGTGATTTTTGGGCCCAACACGGCCTCCATCTTTTCAATGCCGGTGTGGCAAGTAACTCAAGCCACTACCGGATTGTTCTTCGGGACCATGATCCCACCAACGAGTTTCAGCGCCCCAGCGCCGCAAGATGAAGCTCCCAGGAAGTCGGTCTTCGATCGACTTGCAACCACAACGGCCCCTCTCAACGGGTTGTCCAAATCCGATGCCTCAGTTTTCAACAGGCCGGAACCAAAACATGCTCGCAAAGAGGCTTGTCATACCTGAAGGCCTGCCGCAATACGGTTAGCCCTCCCAACTCCTTCTGCAGGTGAAGTCGTCAAAAGTCTTCCCCTACCAGAAGATCGGTCTTCGGAAGATTGGTCGTTCCTCCGCAAACCCTACCAAGAACGTCAGTCTTCAATAGGTTGACACCAGCAACAGTCCCTCACCAAAGACAGGGACATGAAGAAGTCGCTTCCAAAACTGAGGCGGTCCCCTCTGCAAGACACGCTCGACGTCGCCACTGGCGCCGGGTGAGAAAAGCTGGGGGCAACCCCCTCTCTGGACTTACTCCGTCAGCTCCAACGGTGGAAGTTGACGCTGCTGTTCCAACCGGGAACAGCTTTGATCTGCTCGGGAGTGTACACAAGAACTCTCCAACGGCGGTGTTAAAGAAATCGCCCCCGCCTGCAGAAACCACAGTGCAGGAAAAGCTGGAGCAGCCCCATCAACGGCTCTCCTCCCAAATTCATAGAGTCTAGCAAAAAGTCCAGAACTCCGTGATTTATCAAAACTACTCTCGTTGACCGAAGAAATCGAAGGCTCGGAAAGAGGAAGACCATCCCTATACCATATAGCGAGAGACTTCTTCCACATGGGTGCCTGTTACAACGGCTCCTTCAACTTCGACCTCCCACAAAAGGAGGAGGCCGGAGAAAATCCTACCGCCTGCGGAAAATTCCAAAGGCGATAGACCCAAACGTCCTAAGGCTGGGGGCATGATCGTGCATACGGTCTACATGGCTTCCGGGAAAAAGGAAAGCCGTGCTTCCATGGCTCTTCGACTGCAAACTCGGTCGCTAACAAAAGTTCAGGAGCAAAAAAAAAGCGCCAGGAAATGCTGACCAAAATAGCAGTACTCACCGGACAGAAAGAAAGTCTGGAACCAGCATCTGAACAGCGCCAAGAGCAGAAGACCGATACAGAGTTCCTGCGAAGGGTGCTTGAAAGAAAAGATAAGGAAGCCGCTGAGAAGGCTGCCAACATAAAGCAGATGGCTCTTTTGTTCCAGGACATGGTTGGAATGATGATCCAGCCAGAACCCCCAGCCGAGGATTCGCCGATAATCATCGAGGATGACAGAGGGAAAACATGAAACCTTCTTCCGGCTCTATCAACAGCCAAGGAGGAAACGATCTCCAAGGCTGCTCTTGATGACTATATAGCTCAACAAATACGAGCTCATCAAGCTAGTGAAGCGGCTGGCCAAATCGTCAGAACTGGGCGACCGTATCCAGGCTGGTATGACCAAATCAAATACCCACCGGGATATACGATCCCCAAGTTCCATGTGTACAGGGGACAGGCAACCTACACCAGCACGTCGCGCGGTTCAGAGCTCTGTGCGGCAACATTGGAGGTGACGGCAAACTGTTGCTTCGCCAGTTCATTGGCAGCCTGTCAGAGACAACCTTTGAATGGTACTCGGAGCTCCCAAATGACTCCGTGAGGACATTCACAGAGATGGAGCTGCTGTTCACACAGCGGTTTGCCAGCGCACCCCGATCACGGCATTAATCAATGCCAGGGTAAAGCCGGGAGAAACCTTAGTCCAATACGCGATCCGGTGGCGGAACCTATGGTCTAAGTGCGAACAACGCATCGAAGAATCCCCCGCCCTGGGCATGTTCATCAGGACCCTAGATCCGCAAACGACTGTGTCCCAGTTTATGACGTTCTTCAAGCCAACCACCTTCCAGGCTTTGATCGATAAATTGACCCAAATGGACCAGATAGGACATGGGCCTTCCTCCTCAAATATAAACCCTCAAAATGCCAAGGGTAAAGGGAAAGCGACATTTGTTGCTAACGCTCAACAACAGCCGAGTGGCCCAAAACCGGCTGCTCGCCAAACAATGCGCGTCTACGCCTATCCCTCGAAGAAAAGCTAGGGCGTGCTTACTCGTTTCCCCGCGATAAGACGGGGAGACTATTTGAGTTGGCAATGCGTAACAAACTCATCACATTGCCAGACCCACGGCGTCCACCGCAACCTGGCGACGTCAACAACCCCAACTACTGCTCCTATCACAGAATGGTGAGCCACCCAATTGAGGATTGCTACGTATTCAAGAACTGGGTAGAGGATCAGTATCAACAGGGGAAGTTCGCTCTTTCTGAGAACTGGAGGGTGAACCCGGCACAGAAGCACACTCCCAAAAAGGTGGATGCACCGGGGGCATCATGCTTGCTCGTGGAAGAAACTCCATGAGAAGTCGTTATTTCAACAAAAACCAAAAGAATGCTGAAGGATTTACAGAAATGTCCAGCAGTCAGGTGAAAAAGCCCATTTGAACCCGAAATCATCGAAGGGATGCTGAAACCGCGTCCCGTACCGAAAGTTGTTGACAAAGGGCAAAATCCCCAAGTCAAGCCTTCAAAGTCTTCAAAGAAAAAGAAGAAGACCAAGAAGCCTGTGCAGCCTGTCGAGTTTGACGACAAGCGCACAAACCTACAAAAGTACATCGACGCGTTGGAGGAGTACAACCAGAAGGCGCAGACACCGGTCACCCTCGAAGAGTTCCTCAAGCATATTCTTGAGAACGAGATAGTGACAACGATGAGAAAAATGACTCATCAGAAGAAACCGTGGACTATGTAGTAAGTTGCCACATGGTCTCCCATTTGTTATTAAATGACGAAGAAACTCCCTCAGCATCAGAAAACAACGCAGAGGAACTGGGGGCAGGATCGACGCTAAAATCCCCGGAACTGCTAGAAGACCCGATCGATAGGCTGTTAAACGAAGCCTTTCGAAAAAGCAAAGCTGACCGAGAACGCGAGACAGCCATATACGAAAAGGCTAAGCGTCAGCGTTAGGATGAAGAAGCTGCGGCAAGGATGAGTCAAAAAATACTCTAACCAAACCGAAGCACCCCTGCTACAAATAAGAGCAGGATCAAGGCAGAGAAGAGGTTCGCCAAATCCCTGTCAATGGGAATGAAGCTGCCACTTCTGGTAGGAAACACTCCCGGGGTCATATGCCTCGATGGAGAGGATTCACATCCAAAATACTGCCTATATCATCGGAGGGTCACCCACCCCATCGAAGAATGCAATACCTTCAAGAAGTGGTGGCAGGGATATGTTGCCCACCAAAAACACTTCAAGAGGATGAAGCGCGAAGCTCGTCGACAGCAAAAAAGTGCGACAAGTACGCATGAAAAAACGACTAGCAACTGTTATATGGTTGATACTAGTTCGGAAAGGGGAAAACCCTAAATTCTTACTTTCGGAAGCGATTCTGAGGATGAAATAACCCTCAGCCCTCTCTTCAAGGCCTCCACCTCCAAAAAAGAAGAGGAGGAGAAGAACTGCGAGAACATTCAGCTGCGTAGCCGCACGTTGCCTGAAAAGAACCTTGGACCTACAAACAAGGGTTCGAGCAAAAATGATAAGGGGAAAGAAAAAATCCCTGAGGAAATTTCTCTCGACGAAACTCGCCTTATAGCACAGCAAAATCTGAAGGCTTATAAGGCAAGGATGACACGGTTATACGAAAGACTGACTAGGCCGAGAATATTCTGCCAAGGCGAGCTCGTGCTAGTCGTCAAAAGACCGATGATCCCCAATCATGCAAAACGGGGGAAATTCGAGCCAAACTATGAGTGCCCGTATATCATAGACAAAGTCTATCAAGATGGAGCCTACCTGCTCATGGATATGCATGGCGAAAAACCCTTCCGGCCAATAAACGACCGATTCCTCAAAAAATACTATGCCTAACGAGTCATGACCTAAGTCAATGATGGATGACGACGCTCGTGTCCGCTCGCTATCTTCCTGAGTCAAAGACTCTGAAAGTTGTATGTAAAGAAACTCTTTCGCCCCGATGACAGACCGAGATGTCCTTAAACTAAAAATTCGCCCCAAACATAGCAATGACGGACCGAGATGTTCTTAAACTAATTATTCGCCTCAAATATGAAGACAACACACCGAGATTTCCTTAAACTAGAACCTCGCCTCAAATATGGCGACATCGGACCGAGACGTTCTTAAACTAAAACTTCGTCTAAAAAACGGCGATACCGGACCGAAATGTCCTTAAAATAATTACTCACCTCAAATATGGCGATATAGGACCGAGAAGTCTTCAAACTAACTATCTGCCTCAAACATGGCAATACAGGACCGAGATGTTCCTAAACTAAAATTTTGCCTCAAATATGGCGATATAGGACCGGAACGTCCCTAAACTAGCGCATCGCCCCCAAAACAGCAATCCACTCCCTTGAGATCTATATTGCAATCGAAATCTCAATGGTGAGGGTTGCAACTCAAATCCCACTAGCAACACAGCTACTCCAGCGATGAAGCCATTCCTAAGTCCCACCGGCAAACAGATGGGTCGCCTGCGGTGAAACTACTTTTGAGAGTTCCATCGTTCGCAAAAAGAAAAGAAAAATAAGAAAAAGGGTATGTCCACAAGCAAAATGGGCACGGATGAAAACTCGAAAGGATGCCATGAGTAAAAACAGCAGGGCTACCGGTGAGTTTGTGAAAACCCGGAAGGGCGCGGTCTTATTAAAAAAAAGAGGTATGTCCACAAGCGAAATGGGCACGGATGAAAACTCGAAAGGGCGCTGTGAGTAAAAACAGCAGGGCTGTCGGCGAGTTTGTGAAAACCCGGAAAGGTGCGATCTCGTTAAAAAAGGGGGTATGTTCATAAGCAAAATGGGCATGGATGAAAATCCGAAAAGGCGCCGTGAGTAAAAACAGCAGGACTGCCGGCGAGTTTGTGAAAACCCGGAAAGGGCGCAAACTCGTAAAATGAAAAATTCTTGTGCACTCGCAAGGTCCTCTCCACCTTGTAAGGATAAAACCCCCGCGTGAGATCCTTAACTCACAAAGGAAGAACGCACTTAGGAGTCCTCACGATTCCTAAGGAGAAATTACACTTACGGGATCCTCACGACTCGTAAGGAGAATTCCCCTTATGAGACCCTCACGGCTCATAAGATTAGCTACAGGGATCTGAACCTGTTCTTAATCCATTATATCCCCCAAGTTGCCCTATAGGCGGTCTATATTGACCCTTGTATACAATCCACTGGCACGAATAAATATTCCCTTACCAAGTTTTACCAATGGCGAGAAATATCACATATGGTGAATGACACTTGTAAGTCCTCTCGACTTATAAGGAGAAAACACTATTGTAATATCCTTACGACTTGTAAGGGAAAACACCACTTGGAAGTCCTCATGACTTCTAAGAAGAACATACACCTATGAGATCCTCACGACTTATATGGAGAAATATTTTTATGAGACCCTTACGGCTCATAAAGTTAAAAAGCCTTAGTCGACAGGATCCTAACCCTGTTTGCTAAGCCACCTTTGTTCAAATTAACAAAGGAAAATGATGATTCTCTCCTGGCAATATCCCAGTTGCAGCGATGCCGATGCCTAAAAAGGTATCAAACTTCAAGTCCTCTCAAGGCAAATGATGATTCTTTCATGGCAATATCCCAGTTATAGAAATGCTGTTGCCTAAACAGGTGTCAAACTCCAAGTCCTTTCACGGCAAATGATGATTCGCTCCTGGCAATATTTCAGTCGTAGCGATGGTGATACCAAGGGTGGTATCAAATTCCAAACTCGCAATAGAAACAGAAGCGAGTAGCAAAAAAATGCATATAAAAACAGCCGAAATGATGGGGCAACTCGCAATAAAAATCAGCGAGTAAAAAAATATATGCATATGAAGACAGTAGAAATATTTGGGCAACTCGTAATAAAAAGCAGTGAGTAAAAATATAAAAAAAATAGCCGAAATGATTGGGCACCGTGAAAAATAGCCAAAATGATTGGGCAATCGCGACTTACGCGATATGAAAAGCTGAAAAGATAGAGCATCGCGACAATAAAAAATAAAATAAAATAAAATTTCCTCTGCCCTGCAAGTATGTCTATATTGACTCTTGTATACGATCCATGGGCACAAATGAAAGAAAGGGAACCATATTTTCCCACCAGGATCCGTCAAAGGGAGAGCCAGATCTTGACGGCAATACCTACAGCCTATAGATCAACTCGACATTCTCCTCATTCCAACAGGGTGCGGATGCGACGTCAACAAAAGCTCTAAGAAGCCAAATCAAAAAGGTGTGACGGCAAAATACTAACACCAGTCCGACGTGCTTCTCGTGCCAACAGGATGCAGATGCAACGTCAACAAAAGACCCAAGGGTCGAAATAAAAATGGAGCCATGGCAAAATCCAAGCTCCAAGTCTTGACGGTTCATATACAACTCAGAGACTATCCCGGCGTTCCTTCTCAGTGCAGATGCAACGTCAACAAAAGACCCAAGGGTCGAAACAAAAATGGAGTAATGGCAAAATCCTAAACTCCAAGTCTCGACGGCCCATATACAACCTAGAGACCATCCCGACATCCCCCCTCATTTCAGCAGGATGCGAATGCGGCTATCAAATGAAAATGGAGCAATGGCATATTCCTAGCTTCGGACTTCGACTGCAATACGTATAGCATAGAAGTCTTACAGATGTCTACCCTACTTCAGCAAAGAATCGGCGCGCGACATCGTTGTTTCCCCAATCAGAGCGAAGCTCTGATCAAATTCCAAGACTGGAAATGAAGCGACGCTTCTGCTTCCCCCCAATCAGAGCAAAGCTCTGTTTAGAAATTCAAGAGTCAAAAATTGAAGCAACGCTTGCGCTGCTCGCCACGTGTCTGACACTCGCGCTGCGCGCCACGTGTCGAGCACGAGTGCGCTCGCGCTAGGCGCGCTGCCCGCCACGTGTCAAAACACGAATGTGCTAGCGCAATTGCGCTGCGCACCCCAAATTAGAACAAAGCACTGTTTCCAAGATTGGAAAGCGAAGCAACGCTTCATGATTATAACAAATTAAATTATGCAGCGCATAAACATCTTACAGAGGAATAACAAAGAATTAAAAACAGGGGAACACTTAACAGATAATAAAATACTAAATTAAAACATCCTTTTATTATTATTGTTTATTATTACATTTAAAAAAGATCACCAAACAAGGGATCGGTGGCACAAGGGTGAACAAAACAATAAACAAAATTTTCTAACTCCCTCGCCGCCTTCTCCAGCACATCAAAACGACGATTTTCACGAGGAGTGGCTCCCCACCGATTGGCACCGTGTTCATCCGCAAAAGCAGACATGATAGCCCGCCGGGCTCTTATTTGGCTCAATAGGTGAACCGAGCAATCTTTCAGAGCCTGAGTAATCAGGCACGCCTCATGAAAACACTCGAGCTTGTCTTCAGCCGCATCGAGCATCGCCAGGGTCATCTCCGCTGGGTGAGGAGGGATGTCATCAAGCACGGTAAGAAGAATCATCCGGAGCCAGATGGATCCCATTGGAAGAGGGGACTCCTTACGGATCATAAGTTCATACTTCACCGCATCGCACTCGGCATTCGTGAGAGAAGGATCCACCAAGCACGCAGCAAACCGAAGAACAATGTCCTCAATGGGCACTTCCCACGCCTGTCTACGAGCATGGGGGCGGTTACAAGCCATAGTTGAGAAGGTTCTTTGGAAATGAGAAAAGGAAGAAGCTTTGCTTCGAGTTATAAAGACGAAGCACAGAAAATTTTGTGCACAATGGAACTATTTCCAAGATTAGGAAATGAAAGATTCTCGGAAATATAAGTTTGACTTAAAAAGGAAGGTGAAAAGACACCTCTGTTGAAGCAACGCTTCAGATCCAGCGCTCTGCTGAAGCAACGCTTCAGATCCAACGCTCCGCGCGCTGCGCACCACGTGTCCAGCACGGGTGCGCTAGCGTAGCTGCGCTGCGCTCTGTGCTGCGCGCCACGTGTTTAGCGTAGGTGCGCCGGCGCTGGAATTAAAAATTCCCACCGTTGGATCAAAGGATCTAATAATGATGATAAATTATTAATTAACCAGAAATAAATTCTTTAAAGAAAGATTTCTCAAAATCTTTCCAAACAACAAGACTGTGCTTTAAGCACCGCTGGATCAATGATCCAATGGTAAATAATGAATTACCAAAACAGAACAAATTCTGCATGGAAAGATTTTTCAATCTTATTAAAAAAACAAGAAGATTATCTTCTGTCAGACAGAAGCCTTAGGATCAAAGATCCAACGGTGGGAAATATTCCCAAATCAATCAGAAAAAGATCTCTTAAACTGATTTAACAAATCAAATGGCCCTATATAAAGGCCCCAAGACTTCAAGTCTCAAGAGAGAGAAGAGATAGAAAAAACTCTCTGCAAACTATGAGAAAAACTCAAAGAAAAAGAAAGGTAAAGAATTGATTCTTGAAGAACAGAGATGAAATCATCTCGTAAAAAGAAGAAACGTCTTCTAAAAAGAGCTTAGATTTATAAAAAAGACCAAGGTCTTTGATTAAAAAGAAAAGATCAAAAGACCTAATCATAAAAATATAAAAAAAGAAGTATTTTTACTTCACAGATCTTCTGATCTACAAAGGCAGAGCCTTTTAATAAAAAACAAGAACTGTTGTTCTTGGATCTTGAGGCAAGGCCTCCTTTGAAGAACATAAGTTTGTTCTTTGATCTTAAAATTGATCAAAATGCGCTTTGCGCTATTAGACAGTGCTTTGCACTCATGAACTACGCCCTTGCGCTCCTTGGACTGGTGCTCAGCGCCATAACATACCATGTGTCAACTATAGACACGATCTGCGCTTTGCGCTCCTGAAAACAGCGCACTGCGCTTTTGGGTTGGCGCTCAGCGCCAAACGCGCCACGTGTCACTCACTGGCGCACCCATAAACTGGCACAGCGCGCTCATAAATTAAAAGCGCAGTGCGCTAACAAACTAGCGCATAGCGCTAAGCGCGACACGTGCCCTCCTCGTGTGCGCTAACCGACAGAAGCGCAATGCGCTCTTTAACTGGCGCAAAGAGCCTGGTGCGCCACGTGGCGCGCTGTCAGAACATACTTTGTTCTGATAAATGCTATGCATTCAATATAAGACAAAAAATGTCAGAGCCCAATGCTTGGCATTATTAAAAGGGCAGAGCCCAAACAAAGGCTTAACAGGCAGAACAAAAATAAAATGTTCTTTAACTGGACTTAGCCCAATTCTGGCCGTAAGTACTCAATTTAAATTGAACTGAGCACACCTGCTCTTCCAATCAATTTACACCCGGTCCGAGGGTACATCTCTTTACTCCTCTGACATCTGTCGTTGTAATCCTTCAACGTCGTCCGAGAGATGACCACACATTACTACGGACTGTGGGGTCCTTATACTCATGGACTATGATGTCCTTAACCTTGACCGTGATGTCTTAAAACTAACGTCGAACTGTGGAGTTCTTAAATCCACGGACTATGATGTCCTTAACCTTGACCGTGATGTCTTAAAACTAACATCGGACTGTGAGGTCCTTAAACTCATGGACTATGATGTCCTTAATCTCGACCGTGATGTCTTAAAACTAACACCGGACTGTGAGGTCCTTAAACTCACGGACTATGATGTCCTTAACCTCGACCGCGATGTCTTAAAACTAACAATGGACCGCAATGTCCTTAAACTAATTATCGACCGCAATGTCATTAAACTAAACAATAGAGCCCAATTTCTCTCTCTTGTCGGATCTAAATGATCCCGTTAAGTTGATCTTAGTCTAGATTTAGACTAACGAGTCCTTAACAAACGTTTAAGTTGATCTTAGCCTCAAATAAGGCTAACGTATCCTTAAACATAACCCCCCCAAACCCAAATCTAAGAAAGATACGGATTTGGACCAGTCCACGTCCTACGGACGACAGCATAACTTAGTCTCCGTATACAATCCACGGGCAACCGAACACAAAACAAACACCCACGACACGAAGTGGCCATATGGAGAAGGAGAAAGTTGTTACCGCGATGCGGTAGCGTAATTAACTGCAGGGGCTTGCGCCTGCAGGGAAGAGCATCACCACAATCAAAAACCCCTCAAACGAGGGGGAATCTGACGAAATCTGCTACATCGGCCGCATCCGTTTAAACCTTCGATACATGGTGCCATAAATCAACTTGGCATATTCGGAGAGGTGGACGGATAGCACCAATTAGCATCTGCCCCCAAATTCAGGCAAGACGTCCAGTCTTCTCGGCTTCCGGTGGTGAACAATCGTCAAAACAAAAAATGAAGCAACGGCATATTCTAAGCTTTGGGTCTTGAAGGCAACTCATATAAAGCCTAAAAGACTATCGGAGATCGTCTCACACCAGTGCAGAGTGGTTATGACTCATCGAGGCTCCAAACTGAGCCTAACCTCAAGTAAAAAGTGGCATGGAAAATTCCTAACGTTTGCTCTTCCGACGGTAATACGACCTAAGGAGATTACTTGAAGACGTCTTGTCCAGCTCCTGAAGGGATCAGAGACACGACAATCGCGGGTTACTTGAACAACGGCTTAAAGACCGCATATCGAAGAATACATCAGCCAACGCGACGGTACCACGGACCAAAACCCTAGTACCACAAGCCTAACGGACCTCTGTTGTAATGAATGGAGGTTATCTGCATATAACGTTAGGACAAGTTTACCTGTAAACCCAAGGGAGGTAAACTAAAAAAAAGACTCCGAAACGAGTGAATAAACTAGAGACTCCGAAACGAGTTAATAAAATACAGACTCCGAAACGAGTGAATAAACTAGAGACTCCGAGATGAGTGAATAAACTACAGACTCCGAAATGAGTACGTAAACTAATGGGCGCTAAAATTAAAACATCAGACATAGTGGAGCGTGTTCCCCTCCAAACGGCGGCCGAGACTGAACGTCTAGGCCTGAGATTCGGGGCAGATGCTATTTGGTTTTATCCGTCCACCTCTCTGAAGATGCCAAGTTGATTTATGGCACCGTGTATCGGAGGTTTAGACGGATGCGGCCGATGTAGCAGACTTCGTCAGATTCCCCCTCGCTTGAGAGGTTTTTGATTGTGGGGACGCTCTTCCCTGCAGGCGCAAGCCCCTGCAGTTAATTACGCTACCGCATCGCGGTAACAACTTTCTCCTTCTCCAAAATTTTACTTCGTGTCGTGGGTGTTTGTTTTGTTTGTGGTTGCCCGTGGATTGTATACGGAGACTAATTTATGTCGTCGCCCGTAGGACGTGGATTAGTCCAAATCCGTGTTTACTTAGATTTGGGTTTGGGGTTTTGGTTTAAGGATACGTTAGCCGTATTTGAGGCTAAGATCAACTTAAACGTTTGTTAAGGATACGTTAGTCCAGTTTGAGACCAAGATCAACTTAACGGGATCGTTTAGATCCGACAAAAGAGTATTTGGGGGCTCTATTATTCCAGTTTAGGGACATAGCGGTCCTTGTTTAATGTATGGCCGTCGGGACCCGTCACCTCTCTGACGTCGTTGAAGAATTACAACGACAGGTGTCAGAGGAGTTTAGAGATGTACCCTTGAACCAAAGTTGGTTGGGAGACCTGTAGTCCAATTTGGGACTAAAGTCTGTTTGAGGGTTTAAAGATACGTTAGCCATATTTGAGGCTAAGATCAACTTAAACGGGATCGTTTAGATCCGACAAAAGAGCATTTGGGGGCTCTATTGTTCCAGTTTAGGGACATAGTGGTCCATCTCCAGTTTAGGGACATGGTGGTCCATGTTCCAGTTTAGGGACATAGGGGTCCATTGCCAGTTTAGGGACATGGTGGTCCTTATTCCAGTTTAGGGACATAGTGGTCCATGTTTCAGTTTAGGGACATAGTGGTCCATGTTTAATGTATGGCCGTCAGGACCCGTCACCTCTCTGACGTCGTTGAAGAATTACAACGACATATATCAGAGGAGTTCAGAGATGTACCCTTGAACCAGGTGTAAATTGATTTAAGAGAGCAGCCGTGCTCAGTCAATTTAATTTGAGGACTTACGGCCAGAATTGGGCTAAGTCCAATTGAAGATGTTCAACATTTTTATTTGTGGTTAAGGCTTTGCCCCTGTTTAATAATGCACTGCATTTTCTTTTGGCCTTCTAGGCCTTTTTGATTTGGGCTCTGTCCCTTTTAAATGATGCACAACATCTGTTTTAGTTTGGGCTCTGCCCTTTTTTAAAATAATGCATTGCATTTTATTAGGCCTGTTAGGCCTTTTTTAATTGGGCTTGGCCCTTCTGTAAATAATGTAGTGCATTAATCAAACTGACAGTGGCCATGTGGCCTGTCAGGCGTTTTGCGCCAATTATTAAGCGCAAGCGCATGTAGAGGTGACATGTGTCATGCTCGGGTGAGCGCAAGCGCAGTGCGCTACGCTGTTGCGCTGCTGACACGTGGCGCGCTCTGGTGAGTTGCGCCAACTTCAGAGAGCAATGCTCTATCTTTAAAGCGCATAGCGCAAGTTATTCTGGTGCTGACACATGGCGCTCTCTGGTGGCTTGCGCTAACCCAGGAGCGCAACAGTGCAGATTTACAAGTGCAAGGCACCAATTTAATATCTTGATCCAATTTTGAATTCAAGAAAAGAATCTTTAAGATTCCAGAACCGATGGTTCATAAAAAAGGCAATGCCTTTGTTATTATTATTTTTTTATTGAAGATCCTTGATCTTGTTCTTAGATCAATGATCTATTCAGAAGAAGTTCTTCTTTTTAAAAGGTTTTACCTTCTTTTTTCTTTCTGAATTTCTTCTCAAAATTCTTTAGAGGAGTTCTCTCTCTGTTTCTGAGTTTCTGTCTCTCTATTCTCTGTGTTGTCGTCTCTGTTTTTCTCTCTGTGTGTTGTGTTTTGAAATTGGGGTCTAGGGGCTTTTTTATAGTGCCAATTAGTTTGTTAAATTAGTTAGAGAGATCTTTTTCTGAGTGATTTGGGGATTTTTCCCCACCATTGGATTTTTGATCCAAGGGCTTCTGTTTTACAGAAGGCAATCTTCTTGTTTTTTAACAAGATTGAGAAAGATCTTTCAGAATTTTAATTCTGTTTGGCGCAAGCGCACCTGCGCTTGACACATGTCGCACAACGCAGAGTGCAGCGCAACTGCGCTGACACGTGTCGCGCAGCGCGGAGCGCAGCGCAACTGCGCTAGTCAGCTGAAGCGTTGCTTCTTTTATAGAGCCTTGCTCTGCTTGAGTGCGCTGCCTTGGGCGCTGCGCTCCCTGCGCTGGCGTGTCTGATTTTGACACGTGGCGCGTTGCGCGCAGCGCAAGGAATCTGAAGCGTTGCTTCTTTATTTTAATTTTAATTTTCAAAATAGAGCCTTGCTCTGATTGGGGGAAACAGAAGCGTTGCTTCGTTTCCCGTCTTGGAATTTGAACAGAGCTTTGCTCTGATTGGGGTAAACAAATGCCCCCCCACCGTTGCGCTTACGTGGCCCCCAAACGTGAGCGCAGCGGTGGCAGAATTCCAACCGACGCGGCAACTTTTGGAAGTTGAAAGGGCATTTGATGCCTATAAATAGGACCTTTGGTCCTCAATAGATGATTATCATCTTTTTAAGATTTTTACTTTCAGAATCTCAGAGCCCTGCTCTTTACTTTCAAGAACTCCAAGAGTTAAACTCTTAAAACTTTTAGGTAAATTTTTTAATTTAAATTAAATTAAATTAAATTAATTTTCATTGACAGAGCCTTGCTCTCAATAGATCCCTGATCCAAAGAAAACCCATTTAGGGTTTCACTAAGCAGAGCTTTGCTCTAAAGGAGTCTAAAGAGAACTAAGGAGAACCCTATTAGGGTTCCATTAATAGAGCTCTGCTCTCTAAAAGATTTTCCTTGTATTTTCTCATTTCATCAATGGAGCTTTGCTCCTTCCAAATCATACAAAAGAACTCTTAGGAGTTTTTCATGGATCTTGGAGTTTAAAGATGGCATTTTATTCCTCGATGCATTATGTCGTTTTGCTTAATCAGTCTTTCTGATAATTTTGTTGATTCTCTTTCACAGAAACAATGGACGCCCACATGTACGATCTTGATGAGATCATCTCTTACGGGGACATCCGTCGACTTGGCCGTTCTCAAAATCGAGAGTTCACAAATGCGGAGTGTGCTGAAATCATGAGCCGCTTCGACGTATATAACGGTCAACTGCTTCCCTGACGTTCCTCCCCCTGAAGCTTATCGTGGGAGCCATCTGGGAAGCGCTTCCCCTATTCTGTTCCGGTGTGCCGCTTAGGGCGTTGGATGCCGCCGAGGATAAGGTGCACTCGGTGTACCTGATGAACTTAATCTTGAAGAGACGGCGAGAAAATCTCGTCGATCTCTTGCACCGGGCCTTTCAACAGTCCGCCATTCTTGCTGCCTACCGGAGGGTGGAGGACATCAACGGGGATCCCGACGCCCGTGCTCGCGAAAGGAAGCACACCAGGATGGTTCGCCAAGCTTGGAAAGTCTTGGACAAGGTTACTTTCGAGTTCCTCAATCCCTATCCAGGATCTGAGGTTTTGCCATTGTAATCATTTGGACAATATCTTTGTTTATTTCTTTATGATTTTAAGAACCCTTTGCAATATGAATGGAAAATTTCTATTTCAGCTTGTCTTATTTCTCGCTCCGAGTCTTATGCACATGCATGAATGAATGTGTCTCAAATGCTTGATCAAATGCACATCGGATGTTCTTTCTGTCGCTTTCTTCTTTCTTTTATTATCAGTATGCTGCCTTAGTAAACATGGTTGACGGATGATAGAGCGAGCATCATGTATTGGCTTCTTCAAGAGGCGGTGATAGCTTAGGCCGCAGGTTCAGATCTGCTACCTAAGACTTTTCAACTTTATGAGCCGTGAGGGTCCCACAAAGGCTTTTCTCCCTACGGATCGAGAGGATCTCGTTGGTTCATTTTCTCCTTATGAATCGTGAGTATTCCTAAGTGTGTTTTCTCTTATAAGTCGTAAGGATCTTATAAGAGAATTTTCCCTCTTACGAGTCGAGAGGACTCGTGAGCGGTTGTTTCCCTCCTTGTCGAGATTCGACTTTGGAGAGTGAGACCCGTGGATAGTATGCAAGAGACCGTTTTGGGCCGACTTGCAGGGTCCCAGTGCTTAGGAAGCAAGTTTTTTAATCCCCGCCGCCTAAGGCTTTGTCTTACTAGTCGAGCCGCATCGAGAAGTTCCCGCAAAGACATCAATTTCCTCACAAGTCGAGACGAATCGAGCATTTCTCACAAGAATACCCTAATGTCACAGTTAACCTCTGCTCTTTACGACAGAAGTCCGTTAGGGTCTGTGGTACTTAGGGTTTTGGCCGTCGTACCGTCGCATCGGCTGATATATTCCTCAATAGGCAATCGTGCTGTTCGAGTAGCCTTACGACTGCCATGTCTCCGATCCCTTCGGGGGCTGGACAAGACGTCTTCAAGCAATCATCCTTGGTAGTTTGACCGTTGGAAGAGCAAGCGTTAGGAATTTTTCCTTGCCGCTTTTTACTTGAGGTTAAGCTCATTTTGGAGAGCCCCGATGAGTCATAAGCACTCCGCGCTGGTGTGGGATGATCTCCGATAGTCTTTCAGGCTTTATATGACTTGTCGTCAAGACCCTGAAGCTAGGAATTTGGCCTTTGCTTCGTTTGCTGGCATTACGTCCTCTATATCGAGATGAAATATCGCGGTTGTCTCTAGGTTGTTGGTGAACCGTCGAGGTTTGGAACTAGGGACTTTGCCGTGGCTCCGCTGTTTGATGATGTTGCGTCTGCTGTGTCGAGACGAACGTCGAGGTGGTGACCATTCCGCACTGGTGTGAGATGATCTCCGGTTGTCTTTCAGGCTTTATATGACTTGCCGTTAAGACCTTGAAGCTAGGAATTTGGCCTTTGCTTCGTTTGTTTTGGCGTTGTGTCGCTGTGTCGAGACGAATGCTAGGGTGGAGCTGGGATTTTGCCGTCACTCCGCTTTGCTGACCATGGGGTCTTTTGTTGACGTTGCATTTACATTCTGCTGGACTGCGAAGGAACGCCGTTGTTGACATCTCGTCTGCTGTGTTGAGACGAATGCTGAGGTGAAGCCGGGATTTTGCCATGGCTCCGTTTGATAGTGTAACATCTGTGTCCTGCTGGAATGAGGAGGCACACTGTTGTTGGTTTTCGGGCCGTAGATGTGGCCATTGAGATTTGGAACTAGGGACGTTTCCATGGCTCCGTTTCATTACGACTCTGAGGTCGGTTGTTGACGTCACGTCAGCATCTGCTTGGAGTGAGGAGAAACGCCGTCAGCGATTTCTAAGTTGTCGATATCGACGTCGAGACCCTGAAGCTAAGGATCTTCTTTTGCTCCGTTTGTTGACATCGTGTCTGCAATATTGCGACATATGTCGAGATTGTCTCTAGGTTTTCTATGAACCGTCGAGATTTGGCTTCGCTTTCTGGCGGAGCCCGTTGGGAAGGTATGGTTCCCGCTTTGTTTGTGCCCCTAGATTGTATACAAGGATCGATGTGATCTCACCTGTAGGGCAAAAAGTTTCATTCTTTCATCATTTTTTTTAATTCTTTCCGCGATGCTCTATCATTTCAGCTTTTATATCGTGAAGGTCGCGATTGCCCAATCATTTCGGCTATTTTTCGCGGTGCCCAATCATTTCGGCTATTTATTTTATTTTTACTCGCTGCTTTTTATTGCGAGTTGCCCAATCATTTCGGCTATTTTGCATGCATACATTTTTACTTGCTGATTTTTATTGCAAGCCGCCCCATCATTTCGGCTATTTCGTATGCATGTATGGTTCGCTGATTTTTTTTTATCGTGAGTGTGGAACTTGGAATCTGACGCCAATCTCAGTATCAGCATCGCTACAACTGGAATATTGCCAGGAGCAAATCATCATTTGCCATGAAAGGGCTTGGAACTTGATACCGGTTCAGGCATCAGCATCGCTACAACTGGGATATTGCCAGGAGCAAATCATCTTTTGCCTCTGTCGATGTCGAACAAAGGTGGCTTAGTAAACAGGGTTAGGATCCTGTCGACTAAGGCTTTTGGCTTCATGAGCCGTAAGGGTCTCACAAAGGTATTTCTCCCTATGAATCGTGAGGATCTCGTAGGTGTGTTTTCTCCTTAGGAATCGTGAGGATTCCTAAGTGTATGTTCCCCTGTGAGTCGTAAGGACCTTACAAAAGGGTTTTCTCCTTATAAGTCGAGAGGACTTATAAGGGTTGTTCACCATATGGACATATCCCTAGTCACGGGTGGGACTTGGTTAGGGAAATGTTTATTCGTGCCCGTGGATTGTATACAAGGGTCAGTATTGAGCCACTTGTAGGGCTGTATCGAAGGTTTTGGGAGTTGCTTAAGAACAGGTTCAGGTCTCTGTAACTTAAGACTTTCAAATCTTATGAGCCGTGAGGGTCCCATAAGAGAGTTCTCCTTACGAGTCGTGAGGATCTCGCAAGTGTAATTTCTCCTTAGGAATCGTGAGGATCCCTAAGTGTGTTTCTCCCTTGTGAGTCGTAAGGATCTCACACGGGTGGTTCCTCCTTACAAGGTCGAGAGGACCCTGTAAGTGTCTTTTAACGAGGTTGCGCCCTTTCGGGTTTTCACAAACACTCGCCGGTAGCCCTGCTGTTTTTACTCACGGAGCCCTCTCGGGTTTTCATCCGTGCCCATTTTGCTTATGGACATACCGTTTTTTTATTCTGTTTATTTATTTTTTACGAGGTCGCGCCCTTTCGGGTTTTCACGAACACTCGCCGGTAGCCCTGCTGTTTTTACTCACGGAGCCCTTTCGGGTTTCATCCGTGCCCATTTTGCTTATGGACATACCTTTTTTCTATTTTTTATTATATTATTTTTTTATTCTTTTTATTTTTTTTATCTCGTCAGCCTGAGGATGCTGCGGTAGTAGTTTAAAGACGTTTCGGTCGTCAGCTAGTTTAAAGACGTTTCGGTCATTCAGGAAGGTATCGATCACCTCGTCTGACGGCCAGAGAAGTTCTGGTTCAGGCCCTGCCCTCGGTTTCTCGGTGCAAGGAACCTCTTCATCATCTATCAATGAGTGAGATATCATATGACAACTCGCTACATAGTTCTCGGATTCATCTGATGAATCTTCTCCATCGTTTTCGTGCTCAACAAAAGAACGAGCTGCCCCCGGCGTGTCCGTCTTCTTTGGAGTATGCGGCTGTGGTGGGTTTATCTTCCACTTTTCAAACAGCGCGAACTTGCCTTGTAGGTACTGATCCTCGATCCATCCCTTAAAGACGAAACAGTCCTCGATCGGGTGACTTGCCGTTTGGTGGTAAGGGCAATAATTGGGATTATTGAGATCGCCTGGCTGCAACAGACGTTTTGGACTCGGCAGATTGATGAGTCTGTTGTGCACTGCCAACTCGAACAGTCTCCTTGTTTTATTCTGAGAAAACGAGTAAGGACATCCCAGTCTCTCCTTAAGGGATACGCGTGGACGCATATTGTTTTGACGGACCACCGGCTTCAAGTGGCTTGGCTATTGTTGAGCATTGGCGACGACGATCGCTTTTCCTTTCCCCTTCTCATTTCGAGAGTCCGGTTTTGGAGGAGAGGGTCCATGGCCCATCTGGTCCATTTGGGCCAATTTGTCAATCAAGGCCTGGAAGGTGGTCGGCCTGAAGAACATCATGAATTGCGAGATGGTCGCTTGCGGATTGAGAGTACCCACGAACATGCCTACCGCAGGTGCTTCTTCGATGCGTTGTTCGCATTTCGACCATAGGTTCCGCCATCGTGTTGCATATTGGACCCACGTTTCACCTAGCCTTATCTTGGCATTGATCAGTGCTGTTATCGGGGTGCTTCCACTAGCACTCGCGAATCTTTGTGTAAACAGTAGCTCCATCTCCGCAAATGTTTTGACAGAGTCGTTAGGTAGCTCCGAATACCATTCAAAGGCTGTTTCTGCTAAGCTACCGACGAATTGGCGAAGCAACAGTTTGTCATCGCCTCCAGTATTGCCGCATAAGGCCCTGAATTGAGCGACGTGCTGATGTGGATTCCCTGTCCCTTTATATAAGTGGAACTTAGGGATCGTATATCCCGGCGGGTAACTGATTTGGTCATACCAGCTTGGATAGGGTCATCCGGTTCTAATAATTTGCGCAGCCGCTTCTTTCGCTTGATGAACTCGTATTTGCGAGCTTTATAGTCATCCAGTGTGGCCTTGGAAATGGTTTCTTCCTTGGCTACTGAAAGAGCCGGAGGAGGATTCGATGTCTCTCCTTTGTCATCTTCAAGGACAATCGGAGGATCTTCAGCAGGAGGATCTTGCTGGATCATCATCCCTATCATATCTTGGAAGAGAAGCGCCATTTGTTTTATGTTAGCCGCTTGCTCTGCGGCTTCTTTGTCCTTCCTTTCAAGGACTCTGCGTAGGTAGTCAGCGTCCGTTTCTTGTTCATGACGCTGCTCTGATGATGCCTCCGAGATTTCTTTTGGCCCGGTAAGTGCGGCCATTGCAGTCATCATCTCCTGAAGCTTCTGTTGCTGCTCGTGGGCTTTCATCACGGATCGGGTGAGCGGTCAGTGACCCGTTGAAGCACGGCTTTCCTCCTTTCCAGAAGCCATATAAACAGTGTGCACCACCATGCCCCCAGACTTAGGGTGTTTGTGCTCAGCGCGTTTACGGTTCGCCATGTTCACAGGGGCTTTTTGCGGCCTCCTTTTCTTTTGATTGGTTGAAGTTGAGGGGGCCGTTGTAGTGGGCACCCAAGTAGCCGTTGCTTTTTGTGGCTTGACGGAGTAATCCTTCCCCTGCCGAACCTTCATCGTTTTCTGTCGGCGGAGATAGTCTTGATCAATCACCGACTCCTGGATCTGTTGCCAAACCTTGTAAATTTTAGAGGATAGCCGTTGAGGGGGCTGCTCCAGCTTCTTCTCTGAAGTATCCTCCACAGGTGAAGGAGTTATCTTTAGCACCGCAGTACGAGAGTTTCTGCGCACCGTGTTCAGCAATTCAAAGCTATTCCCGGTTGGAACAGCAACATCGATCCCCATCGTTGGAGCTGGCGGAGTTATCCTAGAGGGGGAGTTGCCCCCAGCCTTCCTCACTCGGCGCCAGTGGCGACGTCGAGCATGTCGTGCGGATGAGATCACCTCCGTTGTTGGGTAAGCTTCTTCATGCCCCCTGCTTTGAGGAGAGACTGTTATTGGTGATAGCCTATTGAAGACTGACACCCGTTGAGAAGCAATGTCTAATCTGTCAAAGACAGCCCTCTGAGCAGGGGAAGCAGCTTTGAGGACCTCGCCTGGAGCAGCAACCGGAATGTCCAGCCTTGTAAAAACTGACTTCTTGGAAGGAGGAGCCTTTCCAATGATTTCGTCCGCTTGAGCCGGGATAGCTATCCGCTTTGGGATGGTAGCTTCGGGTATCGCGGGTTTGCAGACGTTCTGTCCCAGTCTGTTGAAAACTGAGGTATTGAAGCTGGGCGACCCGTTGAGATGGGTCGTGGTAGTGGTAAGCCGATCAAAGACCGACTTCTTTGGGGCTTCTTGCAACGTCATTATGGCATTGAAGCTCAACGGTGGGAGCATGGTCCCGAAGAATAATCCAGTGGTGGCCTGAGTTACCTGCTCCACTGGCATCTTGAAAAGGGAGGCCGCTTGGGGCCCATAAGTCACTCCTTCAGCAAGGACCGAGCGAGAGTTGCAGTTGCAGGCAGTGCAGTTTGAAGCCATTGATCTTCTGTTTTCTGCACGGAGCAAGACACCAAATCTTAGTACCTCGAATCCACAGGCAACCACAGCGAACCGCGATTCGTTCGCGAACACGACACACGAAGTGTGGAGTGGAAAGAGGAAAAGGTCCCACCGGGCGTGCCAGAATCTGTTCCCCTCCGAACGGCGACCGAGACTGAACGTCTAGGCCTGAGATTCGGGACAGATGCTATTTGGTTTTATCCGTCTACCTCTCCGAAGATGCCAAGTTGATTTATGGCACCGTGTATCGGAGGTTTAGACGGATGCGGCCGATGTAGCAGACTTCGTCAGATTCCCCCTCGCTTGAGGGGTTTTTGATTGTGGGGACGCTCTTCCCTGTAGGCGCAAGCCCCTGCAGTTAATTACGCTACCGCATCGCGGTAAAAACTTTCTCCTTCTCCAGAATTTCACTTCGTGTCGTGGGTGTTTGTTTTGTTTGTGGTTGCCCGTGGATTGTATATGGAGACTAATTTATGTCGTCGCCCGTAGGACGTGGATTAGTCCAAATCAGTGTTTACTTAGATTTGGGTTTGGGGTTTTGGTTTAAGGATACGTTAGCCTTATTTGAGGCTAAGATCAACTTAAACGTTTGTTAAGGATACGTTAGTCCAGTTTGAGACCAAGATCAACTTAACGGGATCGTTTAGATCCGACAAAAGAGCATTTGGGGGCTCTATTGTTCCAGTTTAGGGACATAGTGGTCCTTGTTTAATGTATGGCCGTCGGGACCAGTCACCTCTCTGACGTCGTTGAAGAATTACAACGACATGTGTCAGAGGAGTTCAGAGATGTACCCTTGAACCAAAGTTGGTTGGGAGACCTGTAGTCCAATTTGAGACTAAAGTCTGTTTGAGGGTTTAAAGATACGATAGCCATATTTGAGGCTAAGATCAACTTAAACGGGATCGTTTAGATCCAACAAAAGAGCATTTGGGGGCTCTATTGTTCCAGTTTAGGGACATAGCGGTCCATCTCCAGTTTAGGGACATAGTAGTCCATCTCCAGTTTAGGGACATGATGGTCCATTGCCAGTTTAGGGACATGGTGGTCCATGTTCCAGTTTAGGGATATAGTGGTCCATGTTCCAGTTTACGGACGTGGGGGTCCATTTCCAGTTTAGGGACATAGGAGTCCATTGCCAGTTTAGGGACATGGTGGCCCTTGTTCCAGTTTAGGGACATAGTGGTCCATGTTCCAGTTTAGGGACATAGTGGTCCATGTGTAAGTCCACGTTGCCCACCCCGGTGCTTACGGGGAGGCGGAAACGTTATGAAAAATCGGATTTTTACAACACTAGGCAACATGAACTAACCAAAGGAGGGATCTTTGCTAAACAAAAACTAACTACCATGCTAAAAGAGTTAGCTACTCGAAAAGGGGGTTATACCTAGGTCTTCAAGTCCTTCTCTTCTTGCTCCTTGGAGTGAATGAACGGGTTCTCCTTATCGCCTTCTCTTGCCGAAGAAAGATCCACCCGAGGGCCTCTACCTTTGGCTCCAACCTCAAACTAGAAGTAACTAAGGTGCTTGGTGTGCTAAACCTAGGACCTTAGAAAGAGTAGAGAGTATTTTTGAAGGGATTATCTCAAGCTCAAATGGTTCTCAACTCATGAGAGGGGAGAGCTAGAGAGAGAGGAAGAGGAGGAGAGAGAATGAGAATGATAGAATGAGAAGAATAATCCAACCTTCTCACATATATATGAATTATGATAAATAAATAATTAGCTAAAGATAATTGTGATGGTTAATCAAGAAATGACCATTATCATTTCACATTAAATGCTTTTGCATGAATCAAAGAGCATCTTTCATATGGAATGATGATGGTCAACTTGTCAACCTAGGTCAACAAGTCAAGTATAGTCAAATGGTCAACAACCCTAACCATGCACAATTATAATTAACTAATATTAATAAATCATATTTCACACATAAACATTAGGGTTAAGAAAATGACAATGGTCATCAACCCTAATGAAAGTCCTCTGCCTCTGTCTCAGTCAACTGTGCATACACACCCGTATCCGTGTTCCGAGGAACACGAATACAATGAGATAAAACCAATCCCAAAACATATACTAGGATCTGGCTTAAACCAAAGCCCGCTAGTATAAGCTGTCCGGACACCAAACGTGCATAAGTGCGCGGATGTGAACGAACCCCGTCGCAAAACCATGCGACCTCTACTCATTTTGCCTAAAGGCGAATAACCTTCAGTGTGGGACTCTAAAGAATACACTACGCTGGCAGTGGGTTTAACCACAGACCGCAAGCGGCACTAGCTGTACGTAACGGTCCCCAGGTAGATACCGACAAGAAGACTGACGAGGTAAACCCATCTGAACTCCTACTGAGCCTGAATGTGACAGTCTCCGTACAGTCCGGTCTGTTCGTCTAAGAACATCGCATGGCGGGCCTAGGGGGCGGTAAACGTCAGTCCCCTACTAGCGGTACAAGTCGTGTCGGAGTGTAGCCCAGAACACCTGAGATAATACTGGAAACCTACCAGTCTATCTCGCTTGCCCTGGCCAGGGACTTTGTGTAATGGCTCTCCTAGACACAGCGCGATATCAACCCCCAATACCGGGAGAGACGAATCCTGTCTAACCGTCACTGCCTCCAAGTGCTTCGGGACTGCACCCAAAAACTACCTGTTTGCACGACTCCTTTGAGCCGTGGTAGGGTAGTAATCAAAGTACAGTGGGAACACACTCGAGGCGAAATGACAGTGTCAAGTCAACGGACTAAGCTGTACTCATGTCACCTGGGAACTGATAACTGACGATAGGTATAATACCAACCAACAGTTCCCGATGAGTCCTTTCCAGTGTACTCGTAACCTAACGAGCACCCGCATACTATCTCAAGTACGACGTACTGACTGCTGTGGGACAGACCGTCTCCCAAGCTGGGATAAGAAGCGTATACGCTAGTCTACTCCGGAGTATCGATGCCCTGTCTCGATAGTCCTGCGACTAGGGACCTGCATAAGGATGTGCTTATGGATTACCCAGCCCCCATGAGTGTGACTGCCATCACAACGCTGGTAATCAAGCAAAGATCCTAAGGGCTCCACTAATGTATAAAGGCGATATGCTAAAAGAAACACATGCACACATTAAAGCAGAAACAAACCAAGTAGCATACTACCATTTTGAGCAAGAATGTCAATACAAGGGGAATATCCCAAGCTTCCATCAAGTAATATACAAGCTAGTATGATACAGTAATGACCTCTAGGGCATATACACTAACAATCTCCCACTTGTACTAAGGCCATGTACTGGCGTATCGAAGACCTATCATCTCGATCAGCCGCTCGAACTGAGTCTGGGGTAAGGCCTTGGTGAATGGATCAGCAGTGTTATCTTCCGTAGCAACTCTCCGAACCTCGATCTCATGGCGACCGACGATCTCCCAGATCAGGTGATACCGCCTCAAGATGTGTCTGTACTTCTGATAGGACCTGGGTTCCTTCGCTAAAGCTATAGCCCCGTTGTTGTCGCAATACAGAGGTACTGGATCAACAATGGACGAAACCACCTGAAGTTCTGTTAGGAACTTCTTTATCCAGACGGCTTCTTTTGCGGTATCAGCAGCAGCGATATATTCCTTTTCCATCGTCGAGTCAGCAACGGTTTCCTGTTTGGAACTCTTCCAACATACCGCCCCTCCATAGAGGGTAAAGACATAACCCGACATGGACTTGGAATCATCCTTGTCACTCTGGAAGCTGGAGTCAGCAAAGGCCTCGATCTGGAGGTCTTTTCCGCCATACACCAAGAACATCTCCTTAGTCCTTCTCAGGTACTTGAGAATGTTCTTTACCGCTATCCAGTGTTTCTCCCCAGGGTTTGACTGATACCGGCTTACCACACTCAGTGCATAAGCTACATCTGGTCTGGTACACAACATCACATACATTATAGAGCCTACCGCAGAAGCGTAGGGTATAATAGACATGTGATCCCTTTCCAAATCAGTCTTGGGAGACATCTCTTTGGAGAGGGTGATCCCGTAACAAGCCGGTAGATTACCGCGCTTGGAATCTTCCATACTGAACCTTTTCAGTATGGTGTCGATGTACCTGGACTGTGAGAGTCCTAATATCCTCTTGGATCTGTCACGATAGATCCGGATCCCCAGAATGTATGAGGCATCACCCAGATCTTTCATGGAGAACCTGTGTGACAAGAACCCTTTGACAGATTGTAGCATATGAATGTCATTTCCTATCAAGAGAATGTCATCCACGTATAATACGAGGAATACAACAGTTCTTGCTACAAATCTACTATAGATGCATGGTTCATCTGGATTTTTGATAAAGCCAAATTCTTTGACCGTCTCATCAAAACAGATGTTCCAACTCCGCGATGCCTGCTTTACTCCATAGATGAACTTAAGCAACTTGCACACCTTTCCGCTGCTCCCACTCTGAATGAAACCCTCTGGCTGGTCCATATAGACACACTCCTCTAAATTTCCATTTAGAAAAGCGGTATTTACGTCCATCTGCCAGATCTCATAATCGTGGAAGGCAGCAATGGCAAGAAGGATCCGAATGGATTTCAGCATAGCCACTGAAGAAAAGGTTTCGTCATAGTCCAAGCCAGGTCTTTGACGGAAACCCTTTGCAACAAGTCTAGCTTTATAGGTCTCAACCTGTCCATCTACACCAATCTTCCTTTTGAAGATCCACTTGCATCCTACGGGTTTTACCCCATCTGGAGCAATGTCCAACGTCCATACTTTGTTGGTGTACATGGACTCCATTTCGGTCCGCATTGCATCCGGCCATTTTACCGAGTCAACGCTCTGAATGGCCAGCTGGAAGCTAGTCGGCTCATCACTATCAATGATACAATCCTCTCTATCCCCGTCTATGAGAAAACCGTAGTATCTCTCGGGCGGATGAGACTGCCTACTACTTCTGCGGAGCGGCGCAGGAATGTCCTGATCTTTCGAACCCTCTGGTTCTACTAAGCTTTCAGTAATAGCTCGTGGTTCTGGAATTTCTTCCAGTTCTACTGCGCTCCCACTTATCTGATTTTCCAAAAACTCAGTTTCCAAGAAGTGGGCATAACGAGAAACAAAAACCTTTTGTTCCTCTTCGCAATAAAAGAAATATCCCTTGGAGTTCTTTGGATATCCCACAAACTTGCACTGTACTGAGCGTGCCTCGAGCTTGTCAGCATGCTGCTTTTTGACAAAAGCTGGACATCCCCATGTCTTAATGTGATTAAGATAGGGTCTCTTCCCACACCACATCTGATATGGTGTAGTAGGCACAGTCTTAGTTGGAACTCGGTTCAAAAGGTATGCAGCTGATTCTAGTGCATATCCCCAGAATGATCGCGGTAACTCAGCGTTACTCATCATGGACCGTACCATATCCAATAGGTTTCGGTTCCGTCTCTCTGATACACCGTTATGTTGCGGAGTGTATGGAGGAGTAAGCTGAGAGAGAATTCCATTCTATTTTAAGTAATCCAGGAACTCGGCACTCAAGTATTCACCACCTCGATCAGATCTCAGTGTCTTGATACTTTTGCCTGTTTGTTTTTCTACTTCATTCTTATATTCCTGGAATTTTCCAAAGGCTTCGGATTTATGTTTCATTAAGAAGACATATCCGTACCTTGAAAAGTTATCCATAAAAGTAATGAAGTAAGAATAACCGCTTCGTGCATGCGTAGACATTGGACCGCACACGTCGCTGTGTATGAGTCCTAAGAGCTCGCTCGCTCTTACTCCGTGTCCAGTGAACGGAGTCTTTGTCATCTTTCCTTTGAGACAGGATTGACAAGTTGCATATGATTGATATTCGAACGGATCCAAATATCCTTCTGTATGTAACTTGGTCAACCTTCTCTCATTGATGTGACCCAGTCTACAATGCCATAAGAAAGTCTGATTTGTTTCCGGAGACTTTCTTTTGTGTGTATTCTGGACATTGAAAATCTGTGATTGGTTTAATACGTATATACCATTGCTTAATGTACCTGACCCAATCAGAACTTGATTAAGGTGAATGTTTACAACATTACTTACAAACGCAAATTCATAACCTTCTTTAGAAATCAAAGATACAGAAATGATATTACAAGTTGCATTGGGTACAAAAAAGCAATTACGTAAAACCAAAACATTTCCATCTGACATTCCCACGTGATAGTCCCCCACGGCCTCAGCGTCCATGCTAGCTCCGTTTGCAACTTTGAGGGTCATGTCACCTGCCTTCAAAAACCTACGCTTTCTCAATGCCTGCAAAGAATTACAGATATGAGATCCTGATCCGGTATCCAATACCCAGGACGTAGAGTTTATTGATAGACAGTTTTCAATAACATACACACCTGAAGCTGAAGCCGCAACTTGCTTCAGATCCTGTGTTCTGGCCTTCCAAGCCCTGCAATCTTTCTTCCAGTGTCCACTTTTGTGACAGTAAAAGCACTCTTCCTTATCCACAAGCTTCCCCGCTACCTTTGTTGCTTTTGCCTTTCCCTTCGTATCCACCTTACTAACACCGCCCCTTGGTTTGGCGGGGGTTTTCTTCTTCTTTCCCTTGGCTTTCGCCCTGGACCTAGAAGAGGAAGATCCTCCTACAAACAAAGTGGATGTTTCCCTACCTTTCTGTAGGGTGCCCTCCGCACTCCTCAGTATGTTGAGGAGTTCTGAAAGTTCAACTTTCTTTTCTTGCAAGTTGAAATTCAGGATGAACTGGGCGTAAGTGG
The DNA here is from genome assembly GCA_030015575.1 of Agapanthus africanus. NCBI lineage: Eukaryota > Viridiplantae > Streptophyta > Magnoliopsida > Asparagales > Amaryllidaceae > Agapanthus > Agapanthus africanus. The sequence goes on from CM057345.1 coordinate 20,770,460, forward strand.
AAGGAAGGGACTGGAGAATCAAGTCCGTATAGAGCTCATTCTCCAACGTGGTCCCAAAGTCCGCGAGCTCCTCTATGTAGCCAATCATCTTAAGCACGTGTTCCGCTACCGATGATCCGACGGCCAATCTCGCCGAAAACAGCTTCTTCGACACTTCGTATCTGGCGATACGGGATTGCTCTCCATACAGTTCTTTTGTATGGAGAAATATGGATTCGAGATCCATATTCTCGTGCCTCCTCTGATGTTCATTGTCCATAGAGGCAAGCATGAGGCACTTGGCCTTCGCGCAGTCGATTTCCCAGGTCTTACGGATTTCCCTATCCGCGACGCTGGTTTTGGGACCTGGGACAGGGGGAGCTTTGGTGGTAAGGAGATACCCCAACTTGTCATAAGTGATTGCCATTTTGACATTCCTGAGCCAATCTTTGTAGTTTGGCCCTGTCAGTATGTTTTTATCTAGAAGTAACTTAAGTCCAGTCATGATAATTGGTCGCTGCAATTAGGAGAGAGAGAAGAAACACTTTAGCATGATGCTCTTGCAAGTTTAGAGTGGTTTTTAATTTGTCTAAACAGGATGGCTCCCACTGTCTCTCGAATCCCTCCTCAAACCATAAAGGAAGAATTAGTCGGCATCAATCTCACCGTACAATACTTGCTTAACCGTTCAGCCAGGTCAGTGTCGGTACTTCGAGGGAGGTTTTCCAACGCTTTCGCGAAGTTCCTTAATTAAGTAACATCTTTTCCCTGTGGGCGTAGCCCCGCTAACAACTTTCTAGACACCTACTTGGTTTATAGCATTGATTGTTAAGTGAGAAAGTTCCGGAGGAGTAGCATATACAAACAGTAGGATCGGGATCCAAATATCATCGCGTGACAAAACTGAAGGAATCCTACCAGAATCATCACACTCCAAATGGTATGCAGCGCTAGCAAGTTTCAGTTTCTTTTGAAACTCCCAATGTGGATTTTTGCCCCATGCTTTTATGAACTTGACTTTGGCCAACAAATCATAAGTCACATGTCAAGTTCTACCCGTCATTCTCCAGGTTAATTTGAGCCCACCCGCACATACCCTTGACTTTGGCCAACAAGGTAGAACGACTACCCCAAACCAACACATCTATCTATGCTGCACATGAATACCCAATAGCTACCAATCACTATGCCTTGACTTTGGCCAACAAACATAGCTTGAATACTTATTGACCATTCATGTGAAATGACGGAGGGCTACGAATGGTTTTGGCGAAACCGTGAACGTAGTGAACTGATATAATCGATGGAACGAGATAGCTTTCAAAAGAAGTGGCTCAAGCTCCGCATTTAAAATTTGGTTTTGAAAAGAACCGAGTGGTTTTGAAAGTGTTCCAACGACTTTTACTTGGTTTATTTTTTCTTGCATTAATTCCAATGCGTCCCATCATTTTATCCTACCATTGCAGAAAATAACAAAAATATGACGTACGCTTATGCCATCCGCATTTGCCATGGGGTCCCGTCATCACCTGTTAGGTTACTTAACTAACGACAGAGCGGGGGCTGGACTAGCGCGGATGCAAAACATAAGCAACGCCTAAATAGATATCATATAGATATATATAAACATTCGTCACATGCAATGATAGCCATTCCAGATCACAGATGAACACATTGGATATACTAGGAATCCTCATTTCGTACGAGCCTGTAACAAAAAGCGGATTACACGGTCGCGATGAATAGCCAAACCCCACCCTAGACCCCTACGGGCACGGCAAACTACCCGCTAAGTACCCGAAGCGAAGCAACCTCCCTCAACACCCTGAGTAGGCCACTCAGCATTTCGAGATACCCGGTAGTTTGTGCACCCCACCTTGGGTTTATCCTAGGAGCAAAAACAACAAAAGAAATTATACAATGACGGCTACAACCCCGACCCGGTTGTGCGGCCATACAAATACTATTACATCAATTTACATATTACAAGAATTGAAAGAATAAGAAAACTCTCATCTCACAACCCCCCGGCTATTCATCCGCGACAATCCAACGAATTCATATACAAAAACCATCAATCATTACAGATCACAGATATTTATAACCCCCACTAATCGACGTATAGCGATTAGCAGACGTTCAATACATATATCACATCACAGATATAACCCATTAGCCAAAGTGTAAAGAAATTCGATCAAAATACGGATTTGTGACCACCCCAAAAACTAACTTATTCTCTGGAAAATCTGGGCAGAAACAAACCATCTCAAAAATCACAAAACAGCAGTAGAAGAACACTGCAGGAAAAACGACCCACGGCCGAGTCAACTCGGCTGCGGATCCGCGGCAAGAGCATGCTCTTGCCGCGGTTCCACGGTGAGTTGGTCGACTCGCTGGTTCGTTTTTCTTGGGTGTTCTGTAAAAACCCTGAGACGATTTTTAGTGTATGATTTATTATTTTTAAAGCAGAAATAAAAATCGGCAGAAACTAGGGTTTTTGAAAATGTGTTTTGGGATTTTTCCCGATCGAAGTTCTAGATACTTTGCTAACTAGTTAGTTTGTGTTTAGCTAGGCTCTGATACAACTGTAAGTACACGTTGCCCACCCCGGTGCTTGCGGGGAGGCGGAAACGTTATGAAAAATCGGATTTTTACAACACTAGGCAACATGACTAACCAAAGGAGGGATCTTTGCTAAACAAAAACTAACTACCATGCTAAAAGAGTTAGCTACCCGGAAAGGGGGTTATACTTAGGTCTTCAAGTCCTTCTCTTCTTGCTCCTTAGAGTGAATGAACGGGTTCTCCTTGTCGCCTTCTCTTGCCGAAGAAAGATCCACCCGAGGGCCTTTACCTTTGGCTCCAACCTCAAACTAGAAGTAACTAAGGTGCTTGGTGTGCTAAACCTAGGACCTTAGAAAGAGTAGAGAGTATTTTTGAAGGGATTATCTCAAGCTCAAATGGTTCTCAACTCATGAGATGGGAGAGCTAGAGAGAGAGGAAGAGGAGGAGAGAGAATGAGAATGATAGAATGAGAAGAATAATCCAACCTTCTCACATATATGTGAATTATGATAAATAAATAATTAGCTAAAGATAATTGTGATGGTTAATCAAGAAATGACCATTATCATTTCACATTAAATGCTTTTGCATGAATCAAAGAGCATCTTTCATATGGAATGATGATGGTCAACTTGTCAACCTAGGTCAACAAGTCAAGTATAGTCAAATGGTCAACAACCCTAACCATGCACAATTATAATTAACTAATATTAATAAATCATATTTCACACATAAACATTAGGGTTAAGAAAATGACAATGGTCATCAACCCTAATGAAAGTCCTCTGCCTCTGTCTCAGTCAACTATGCATACACACCCGTATCCGTGTTCCGAGGAACACGAATACAATGAGATAAAACCAATCCCAAAACATATACTAGGATCTGGCTTAAACCAAAGCCCGCTAGTATAAGCTGTCCGGACACCAAACGTGCACAAGTTTGCGGATGTGAACGAACCCCGTCGCAAAACCATACGACCTCTACTCATTTTGCCTAAAGGCGAATAACCCTCTGTGTGGGACTCTAAAGACTACACTACGCTGGCAGTGGGTTTAACCACAGACCGCAAGCGGCACTAGCTGTACGTAACGGTCCCCAGGTAGATGCCGATAAGAAGACTAACGAGGTAAACCCATCTGAACTCCTACTGAGCCTGAATGTGACAGTCTCCGTACAGTCCGCTCTGTTCGTCTAAGAACATCGCATGGCGGGCCTAAGGGACGGTAAACGTCAGTCCCCTACCAGCGGTAGAAGTCGTGTCGGAGTGTAGCCCAGAACATCTGAGATAACACTGGAAAACTACCAGTCTATCTCGCTTGCCCTGGCCAAGGACTTTGTGTAATGGCTCTCCTAGACACAGCGCGATATCAACCCCCAATACCGGGAGAGAGGAATCCTGTCTAACCGTCACTGCCTCCAAGTGCTTCGGGACTGCACCCAAAAACTACCTGTTTGCACGACTCCTTTGAGCCGTGGTAGGGTAGTAATCAAAGTACAGTGGGAACACACTCGAGGCGAAGTGACAGTGTCAAGTCAACGGACTAAGCTGTACTCATGTCACCTGGGAACTGATAACTGACGATAGGTATAATACCAACCAACAGTTCCCGACGAGTCCTGTCCAGTTTACTCGTAACCTAACGAGCACCCGCATACTATCTCAAGTACGACGTACTGACGGCTGTGGGATAGACCGTCTCCCAAGCTGGGATAAGAAGCGCATACGCTAGTCTACTCCGGAGTATCGATGCCCTGTCTCGATAGTCCTGCGACTAGGGACCTGCATAAGGATGTTCTTATGGATTACCCAGCCCCCACGAGTGTGACTGCCATCACAACGCTGGTAATCAAGCAAAGATCCTAAGGGCTCCACTAATGTGTAAAGACGATATGCTAAAAGAAACACATGCACACATTAAAGCAGAAATAAACCAAGTAGCATACTAGCATTTTGAGCAAGAATGTCAATACAATGTGAATATCCCAAACTTCCATCAAGTAATTTACAAGCTAGTATGATACAGTAATGGCCTCTAGGGCATATACACTAACACCATGTTCCAGTTTAGGGACATAGTGGTCCATGTTTAATGTATGGCCGTCAGGACCCGTCACCTCTCTGACGTCATTGAAGAATTACAACGACAGATGTTAGAGGAGTTCAGAGATGTACCCTTGAACCAGGTGTAAATTGATTTAAGAGAGCAGCCGTGCTCAGTCAATTTAATTTGAGGACTTACGGCCAGAATTGGGCTAAGTCCAATTGAAGATGTTCAACATTTTTATTTGTGGTTAGGGCTTTGCCCCTGTTTAATAATGCACTACATTTTCTTTTGGCCTGCTAGGCCTTTTTGATTTGGGCTCTGTCCCTTTTAAATGATGCAAAGCATCTGTTTTGGTTTGGACTTTGCCCTTTTTTAAAATAATGCATTGCATTTTATTAGGCCCGTTAGCCCTTTTTTAATTGGGCTTGGCCCTTCTGTAAATAATGCAGTGCATTAATCAAACTGACAGTGGCCATGTGGCCTGTCAGGCGCTTTGCGCCAATTATTAAGCGCAAGCGCATGTGGAGGTGACACGTGTCACGCTCGGGTGAGCGCAAGCGCAGTGCGCTGCTGACACGTGGCGCGCTCTGGTGAGTTGCGCCAACTTCAGAGAGCAATGCTCTATCTTAAAAGCGCATAGCGCAAGTTATTCTGGTGCTGACACGTGGCGCTCTCTGGTGGCTTGCGCCAACCCAGGAGCGCAACAGTGCAGATTTACAAGTGCAAGGCACCAATTTAATATCTTGATCCAATTTTGGATTCAAGAAAAGAATCTTTAAGATTTCAGAACCGATGGTTAATAAAAAAGGCAATGCCTTTGTTATTATTTATTTTTTTATTGAAGATCCTTGATCTTGTTCTTAGATCAATGATCTATTCAGAAGAAGTTCTTCTTTTTAAAAGGTTTTACCTTCTTTTTTCTTTCTGAATTTCTTCTCAAAATTCTTTAGAGGAGTTCTCTCTGTTTCTGAGTTTCTGTCTCTCTATTCTCTGTGTGTTGTGTTTTGAAATTGGGGTCTAGGGGCCTTTTTATAGTGCCAATTAGTTTGTTAAATTAGTTAGAGAGATCTTTCTCTGAGTGATTTGGGGATTTTTCCCCACCATTGGATCTTTGATCCAAGGGCTTCTGTTTTACAGAAGGCAATCTTATTGTTTTTTAACAAGATTGAGAAAGATCTTTCAGAATTTTAATTCTGTTTGGCGCAAGCGCACCTGCGCTTGACACGTGTCGCGCAGCGCAACTGCGCTGACACGTGTCGCGCGGCGCGGAGCGCAGCGCCACTGCGTTAGCGCAACTACGCTGACACGTGTAGCGCAGCGCAGAGCGCAAGTCAGCTGAAGCGTTGCTTCTTTTATAGAGCCTTGCTCTGCTTGAGTGCGCTGCCTTGGGTGCTGCGCTCCCTACGCTGGCGTGTCTGATTTTTACACGTGGCGCGTTGCGTGCAGCGCAAGGAATCTGAAGCGTTGCTTCTTTATTTTAATTTTAATTTTCAAAACAGAGCCTTGCTCTGATTGGGGGAAACAGAAGCGTTGCTTCGTTTCCCGCCTTGGAATTTGAACAGAGCTTTGCTCTGATTGGGGTAAACAGAGCGCATGCAAAAAGGGGAGAATTCTTTATTCATAAATAAAAATAGTTTACATTTATAAGAAGAAAAGTGGGAAATACAATTCTCGTCGTTAAGAAGGCGGGGCTTTCAATAAACTAGCAACTCGCTCACTCTTCCCGCAGTGCCACTTCGCACGCCAATATAGCAGCCGGCATCGCTTCAATTTAAGCCCGTTGTTGCAAGCACGATGAAAGCTTTTCAACGATTTCCTGTTTAGCCACTTCGCAATCTCGTATGCCCCGCTCTGTAAAATTGAGGTTCTTCCTCAGCGCCATTCCTTTAGACAAGCATTGCTGAAGAATTTCAAAGATAACCTGCAGCTGCGTGGCATTCGCTTTGACTTGGGCGTGCAATTGGCTGGATTCGCCAGAAGTTGTCTCATGCTCCTTTCGCTTCAGAGCCAACTTTTGCTCAAAATATTTAATGGAAGAGGCACTTTGTTCGATCCATGCGATCAGTTGAGCCTTCAAAGTTAACGCTTCAGGTGCAAGACGTTTGCGCTCAATCTCATGGAGACAAGTTTCAATCCGCCTACAATAGTCAACCCAAATGCCGACGAAGTCTCCATTATGGAAATTCACAAGCGTCGCCAGCATAGGGTTGACATTGTCAGCAAAATCCGCAGCAAAGGTGAGGGCTTCAACGTTAAGATTTTCGATGAACTCACTTAGCATCCGCCTGCTATTCGCCACACCCCTAGAGAATTGGCGCTTAGCAAAGGCCTTGTGGGCATGGAAATGCGAGACTCAAAAGGAGCCAAAGCCGGTACAACTGCTGCAGAATAAAGCACACATAAAGAAGGGTTAAAAGTAGCAAGTCGGGAAGCACAGAAGACTCGACTAGTACTGCGTTCTCCCCTTCAAGCCGTAATACTGCGGTCAATACGAGGAAAGCTCAGCAATAGAAAGTTTACTCGCAGAAACATGAAATAGTAGGTGAGGAATACACTGACCAACGCTTGAAGGAGGAGTGAATTTCGATTGGAAGGCGAAGTGCGAGCTTAACATCTGGTATAAGCTGTCAAAAAACACTTCTGCAGGATTGCAACAATATATGGTAAATCGATCCAAGAAAGAGAATGTCTGCACTGAAACAAAGGAACGGGAGATCTTTACCTTCCGTCATTAAACCCGAGAGAACTCGGGGGATACAAAAGAGAGGGGTGGAACCGTGACAGCCGTGGCAATGGCTGGCAGTAATTCTTCAGTCAGGACAGCATCGGGGTTTACCATGCCTGTACTCAGAATAAAGGAGATATCATTAGAGATGCCTAGTAGGATTAAAAAACTCGATAGTAACAACTCGAGGAATACCTGACTGGGCAGAAACCAAGACAGTGTCCGAAGCGTCACCAGCTGTGACGGCTTCCTCGGTTTCCACTGGGAAGGTGGATTCGGCATCCACACCCTCATCACCTGAATCGATAAAGGCCGTTGTAATGCTTACATCACCCGCCGATATCAAGGATCCACGGGGATAAGAAGCGACAATCGGAACTATCCCAGATTTCGAAGGAAGGTTTGCCACTTTAGGCTCTTTAACCGCCGGCACTTCACCTGCCACCTCACCGCCTAAACATGGCCCTATTAAAAAATATGTGTTATGATTCAAGAAAGAAGGCTGTTTCTAGGTTTTAACAAGAAACTGTGCGTTGTTCTACCTTGAAGTAACCGTTCGGCCTCTTCCTGAGCCGCACACGCAACCTGTCTATGAGCGGTGGACAGGGCAAAAGGAGTGTCCGCCATAAGAACGCTAGAAGGTCGAGCATCCCTCGAACCCGCGCTCGCTTCCAAGATAGCTTGACACTCCTTTGCTGCGTGCTTTTTACACTTCCTCTCAGTCTGGGCTGTATGAACCGATTTTCTCAAAACCTTCGACAGGGGGACATCATCGTCCAAATTAGGCTCGGCCTCCGGATCTTCCGCAACATCCATCATCGGCTGCTTTAGAGATGCCTATCGTGATACCTCTGGGGTGGCCTTAACCGTAGCTGGTAGCCTTGAAAGCTCCTCCACACTATCGCCTAAGGACGGCATGGTGATTGGAACAGTAGGAGTAGCAGTGGTTCCTATAATAAAAGGGAAAAAAACAGGGTATATATGAAATGAATTAGATATGTAAATGTATCTCGAATCATACCGAGGCCCATGGAAGCGCGAAGCCTCTCGTCCTCCTCAAATGTCTTAAGGGACGCCAAGAGAGGCTCTTCAGTGGAGATTCCTGTTAAAAGAAGAGCGTCAATAAAGCATAATAAAAAATGTGTATAAAGAAAAACGTAAGTGAAATATACCAGACGCCGCAAGGGAATCAAATGCCACTTGCTCACGAGCCAGTCTTTCAGAATCTTCGATGGCAGCTTGAAGATCAGTAGCAGCGGGAGCTTCGAACAAACCCTCGTTGGTGCCATACTCAAACAAACCTTCGCTATAAGGAGCATGAGGTTCCTGACCGAATACGACGTCAGCTGAGAATACGGATTTCTTCTTCTTCTGCGAACTGGCACCAACAGCTGATGATAAGAGTTTTCGCTTAACGGACTTCTTCGGACGGTAGGTCCCGATCTCTGAACCAATGCCCGATTCTAGAGACACCACGGTTACCGCAGTCACGGGAACATCTGGTCGAAGCTTCTCTGGAAAAGCTCGCGGGACTACGGCTGTGGTGATCTCTCTCAAATAAGGGTGCACAATCGCCTGTCGCTTCAGTGGGATCGATGGATTACTGGCTGGGACTGCATCCTTGTGGTCAAGCAGCAGCCGCTTCTCCTCCCTGATGACAACGCCCTGTTGGATATGTATGCCCTAAAGGCCATTATTGTATATGTATACATGTGGATGCTTGGACATATATATGTACAGGATAATTTTGCTCGATATGATAGTATGCTATCTGGTTTGTCTTTATCTTAACATGTGCGTATGTCTTACTTGTTATTACATATCATTTATACATGTTGATAAAACCCGTAGGATCATTGCTTGACTACCTGCGTTGTGATGGCGATCATACTTGTGGGAGCAGGGTAGTCGATAAGCACATCCTTAAAAGGTCCCTAGTCGTTTGAGTATCGAGACTGGGCATCGATATTCCGGAGTAGACTGGTGTATACGTTTCTATACCCCGACGAGGGGCGGTGGTTGGTCACACAACCATTGGTGTGATCACCTAAGATTGTCTACAGGTGCTCACTGGGGGTGAGTACACTGGACAGACTCGCCGAGAACTTCTAGATGGTACTATACCTATCGTCAGATAGAAGTTCTCAGGTGACATAAGTACAAGTTAGTCTTCAGACCTGAGATCGTCATTTGTCTCATGTGAGTTCCCACTGTGCTTTGATCATTACCCTACCACGGCTCTACTGAGTAGTGCAAACAGGTTTTGGTTGGGTACAGTCCCAAGCCACATGGAGACAGTGGGTAATTGTTGGGGATTCGTCTCCCCCGGTATAGAGAGTCGATATCGCACTGTGTTCGATTGTTCAGGACCATAAGACCTTGGCCAAGGCAGTTGGGATTTACTGATAGGTTGATCAGTAGTTTCCCGGATTGGTCCTGAGCCGCATCAGTATGAATTACCAGGTTATTAGGGTCTGACGTTTACCACCCCCTAGACCCGATATACGATACTCTCAGACGAAGAGACCGGACTGTACGGAGATTGTCATGGATAGGCTCAGTAGGGATACAGATGAGTTTGCTCGTCGGCCTTCCTTTAAAATAGGTACCCAGGCGGCCGTTACGTACAGCTAGTACCGCTGATGTGCTTGTGGTTATGGATTTATCCAGTAACTCACTGTCGGCGTACTGTCGAGTTTTTAGAGTCCCACACAGAGGGTTTCCATGGTTCAGGTGAAATGATGTAATAGCCGTATTGGATACGTGCATGGTTCCGATTGATTGATGGTACTATGTACCCGGACTTTCGATCGGACAGTTGATAATACTAGCCGGCTAGGGTTTTGAGCCGGATTATTAAATCGGGTATTGATTTAATAATTTACATATATGTATTTCGATATGTATATTCTAGTATTATGTTCTTTGTGTTATTCTATCTCTTTGGGCATTCGTGTTTTTATGCGAATGCAGGTATGTATATACAGTAGACTGTAATCCGTATTTTTTTTTACGGAAAACGTTCTAAAAGGTGGACACCTTATTATGTATTTTTTCATTTATCTTTAAATGGAAATGAGGTGTAAAGTGTGGTGATGGGAGTATGGTGAGAACCATGCCTTAATAGTGTTGACAAATGAAATTTTAATTCATTTTTGCAAACTATTGAAGCATGGTTGCTTTAAAATACTATGGATATTGTTTTACAAAACTAGTGTGAGGATTTTCTCTCACATAGGAGCTTCATTATTTTTTGAGAGCTCACCATTTGCTTCTCTCCCTCTCCTTCTCTTGAGATCTTCTACCTTCAAGTTCAAACTCCTCTCTACCTTCTCATGGGTTGAGAATCAAGAAAGGAGGTGAGATAGAAACACATAGAACCTTAGACTACAACCTAGATCACTTAGATTAGCAATCAAAGTTTTCTATTTGCTTCATTTGATACTTTGAGTGGAGCTAGAGCCATGGATCACAACCCTCGGGTGGATCATCTTCGACGGAAGGAGACGGACGATTAAGCTCGATCACGGAGGCCACTAGGAGCTTATGAAGAGGAACGAAGATCGAAGGACTTGGATCTTTTGGTGAGACTCTTCATCATAGTAGATAGCTCCCCTTAGTTAGCTAGTTAGGTTTATGGTAGATCTGGTAACGGGTTATTCTAGCGCCGGTTTTACAATCGTAGAAAAAAAATTATTCCGCAAACGGTCATGGATGATGGTCAGGAAGTTAGTGTAACCCAACATGGTGTCAGAGACAGCCTATAAACCATAAACTAGCAGTTTAAACAACGTTCAAAATAACGAAACCGAAACAACTCCGAAATACGGAATCAAAATCCATGTTTCTGTTAAATTTTAAATGGCCTCTGAAAATTGTTTAAACAAATGCAGAGTGCTATTTTTGCTACAACTAGAACACTAGAGAAAAACGATACCATGATTTGAAAATTTGGCCGGCGAAAGCATCTTTTTAATCGGCCTCGCCGGTTCTACTGTAGCCGTCGGTGCTCGTTTTTGTTTTGTTTTCTATATCACTTGGATTTGGGATTTCAGGACATGTTTGATTTTTCCCAGAATGTTTTTTCAGTTATCTTGAGTTTTGGGGCAATACGGAGTATTTCGAAGTCGCTATTTTTAACACTGTTTAAAAGTTTCAGTATATACATTACTGTCTGTGACCGTGAACGTCATTTGATCGGTATAACCCGTCTAACTGCTATATGTTATTTTAGACGGGTTTACGAACATGACATTCACGTTGATGTTCTATGTTTGTGCTAATGTTGTGGTTGGATTGTCGTGGTGGATAGCCGATGGTGTAATGGCAGCACTACAGTTTATATTCATTTGTACATTTGTTATTGCGGGGCGAGCGTCCGACATGTGGGCAGCCGTTTTTGTCGTGTTGTATATTATTTTATTGGGGCATGACCGGGTTGAGGTCGATATCACCTTTGTACATATATTTTTATTTTCTATACTAGGATTACCCCACGGTGGAGTGCTCGAATAGCCGGGTTCTAGAGGGCAACAAGCCCACATCTCATGGCGTTGAGACGGAGGGGGCTTTACTCTAGAATTGGCGGGCTATTCTCCACACTCGTAGGGGGTATAGGATGACCCACGGAGGGGCGCTCAAGTTACCGGATCCCGTGAAGTGCTGGGTGGCCTATTCACTTTGTTGATTGGGGTTGCCTCACTTCTGGGATTGGCGGGTAACTTGCCGCGCTCGTAGGGGTCCAGGTTTTCATTGCATGGGCTATCTACACACCGGAAACGTCGGGTTTTATTTGCGGCTCAAGTGAAACCCGAGGCTCCAAGATAATCCGCCACTCTGTGTTGCTTATCTGTGATGTTGCTTATATCATGCTAGGGACGAATGTTATATATATATATATATAGACACTAGTAGATGTTATATATGTTTTACACCCGCGCTAGTCCAACCCCCTCTCTGCCGTTAGTTAAGTAACCTAACGGTGCATGACGGGCCCTGTGGCGAATGCGGATGGCATATACGTACATTGTATTTTCGTTCTTTTCTGATGTGATAGGAATTAATTGATGGGACCGCATTAATTTTGATTAATGCAAGAAAAGAAGCCTAAAAGATGTTGTTTGAACAAATTTCGAAAAACCGTAGTAATATTCTTTCGCTTTGCATAGTGGTGTTCGGTCATGAACATCCAACATCTCATTTTAGGAGGCAAGAGCCTAGATCCCTTCGCAGGGAGTGACCTCTTGAGCAAAAGTTTATGCTATAGATTACTCGGTTTTCTTCAAAACCAACAGTTTTAAAAGCGGAGATTAAATCACTCATTTTCAAAGTTATCCGGTTCCTTCAACCATATCAAGTTCAATACGTTCACGGTTTTTTTGCCAAAAACCACCCGTAGCCATCCGTAATTTTGGATAAAAAGCACATAGTATTCATGCGGTGTTTGTTGGTCAAAGTCAATGCATCGTGGATGGTAGCTATATGTTGCTTATCCGTAGCATAGATAGATGCATTGGTTTAGGACAGTCGTACCACCTTGTTGGCCAAAGTCAAGGGTGTGTATGGGTGGGTCTAAATCAATCTGGACAATGACGGGTAGAACTTGACTTGCGCGTTATGATTTGTTGGTCAAAGTCAAGGTCATAAGCGCTTGGGGCAAAAACCATATCGGGAGTTTCAAATATACAGGAAACTTGCTAGTGTTGCATACCTTCTGGAGTGTGGTGATTAGAGTGGATTCCATCTAGGTCATCACACAATGATAGTTGGATCCCGATCCCACTGATGAGTAGGATTACTCTTGGGAGATTTTCTCACTTAACAATCAATGCCATAAACCAAGTAGGTGTCTAGAATGGTGTTAGCAGGGCTACGCCTCCAGGGAAAAGAGGTTATGTAATTAAGGAACTTCGCGAAAGCGTTGGAAAACCTCCCTCAAAGTACCGATACTAGACTGGCCGAAAGGTTAAGCAAGTATTGTGACGTACGATTAATGCTGACTAATTCTTCTTTTAGGGTTTGAAGAAGAATTCGAGGAAATAGTGAGAACCATCCTGATTAGATAAACTAATAACCAATCTAATTTTGCAAGAGTGCATGCTGAGTGTTTCTTTTCTATCTCTCCAGGTAGCAACCAATTCACGCCCTAATCAAGATAATAAAATGTATCGCTTGGCCGATCCGAATTCTTATTCGGGGTTGGGGAAAGTCCGTTCGGCTATAACTTATGACAGCAATCATGAGTATGAGCAAGGGAAAGAGGATTGCATGAATTCCTTGATGACCCAACGAAGAAGAAGCATACTATTGCGTCTCCTTCATGTGTTCTTGTCATTGAGAACTGTTTTTCGGTCAGTCTTACCTCCTGGGTACTAGATACCGGATCAGGATCTCATATCTGTAATTTATTTTAGGGACTGAGAAAAAGTAGGATAGTTGGACCTGGTGATATGTCCCTCAGAGTAGGGAACGGAGCACAAGTTGATATTGTTGCCGTTGGTGAATATCACCTAGTGTTGCCAAAAGGCAATACTATGATTTTGAACAATTTCTACTATGTACCTTCCATGGTTTGCAACATCATATCAGTTTCTTTACTTGATAAAGATGGATATAACTTTGTTCTTGATAGAATATCATGAACATTTACCTTGATAAGGTATTGGTTGCAGAAGGTACACTGTGTAATGGTATCTATGTTCTAAATCAAAACACAGTTTTCAATATACAAAACACACGCAAGAGAAAGAGTTCAGAAGAGAACGAATCCTACTTGTGGCATTGTAGTCTTGGTCATATCGGAGAGAAAAGACTGAGTAAATTAAATAAGGATGGATATTTGAATATGTTGGAATTTTCATCTTATGAAATTTGTTAGTCTTGTCTCGAGGGAAAGATGACCAAATCTCCGTTCACCGGACACGGAGAAAGAGCAGCAGAGCTCTTGGGACTCATACACAGTGATGTATGTGGTCTGATGTTTATACATGCAAGGGATGGGTTCTCATACTTCATCACATTCACTGACGATCTCTCTAGGTTCAGATATGTGTATCTCATGGAACACAAATCCGAAGCTTTTGAGAAATTCAAAGAATTCAGAAACGAAGTAGAGAACCAGATTGGCAAAAGTATCAAGATCCTCCGGTCTGATAGAGGAGGGGAGTACTTAAGTACGGAATTCCGAGACTTTCTAAGAGAGAATGGTATTCTCTCTCAGCTTACTCCTCCGTATACACCACAGCACAACGGTGTATCGGAGCGGAGGAACCGTACCCTATTGGACATGGTTCGCTCCATGATGAGTAATGTTGAGTTGCCTCTTTCATTCTGGGGGTTTACTCTTGAATCAGCTGCATTCATATTGAATAGAGCACCGACCAAATCAGTGCCCACCACCCCATATGATATATGGAGTGGGAAGAGACCATGTCTTAACAACATTAAGATATGGGGATGTCCTGCCTTTGTTAAAAAGAAGAACCCTAGTAAACTCGAGGCAAGGTCTGTATTGTGCAAGTTTGTGGGATACCCTAAACAGTCAAAAGGATATCTATTCTACCACACCGAGGAACAGAAGGTGTTTGTATCTCACCATGCTACCTTTATGGAAAGAGAATTTCTTGCAAAAGAAATTAGTGGGAGTACGGTAAAACTGAAAGAAATTTCTGAACCACAAACTATAACAGAAGATTTGGTAAAACCCCTAGATTCAGTAATACCCGACGAACCTTAGCCACTCCGCAGATCTGGTAGGATTTCTCATCCGCCCGAGAGATACTATGGTTTTCTCATAGACGGAGATCGAGAGGATTGCATCTTGAAAGAAGATGATCCTACTAGTTTCAAACATGCCATTATCAATAGAGACCCTGATAAGTGGCTGGATGCTATGCAATCCGAAATGAAGTTCATGTACGCCAATAAAGTGTGGACCTTGGAAATTGCTCCACATAGGGTAAAACCCATTGGATGCAAATGGATATACAAAAAGAAGATTGGTGTAGATGGGCAGGTGGAAACCTATAAGGCTAGACTTGTTGCAAAATGTTTTCTTCAAAGACCAGGTGTGGATTATGACGAAACTTTTTCCCCAGTGGCTATGCTCAAATCCATTCGGATTCTACTTGCCATTGCTGCCTTCCATGACTATGAAATCTGGCAGATGGACATAAAAACGGCTTTTCTAAACGGAAGTTTGGAAGAGTGCGTTTATATGGATCAGCCAGAAGGTTTTGTAGACAGTGGGAGCAGCAGGAAGGTGTGCAAGTTGCTTAAATGCATTTATGGATTAAAGTAGGCATCGCGGAGCTGGAACATCGGTTTTGATGAAGCAGTCAAGGAATTTGACTTCATCAAAAATGAGGATGAGCCATGTATATATAAGAAGATTGTAGGACGAAATGTCATGTTCCTACTCTTGTACGTGAACGACATTCTTTTGATAGGAAATGATATTCCTATACTACAATCGGTCAAGCTGTTCTTGTTGCAAAGGTTCTCCATGAAGGACCTGGGTGATGCCTCATACATTCCGGGGATCAAGATCTACAGAGATAGATCTAAGAGATTATTGAGACTTTTGCAGTCCAGGTACATAGAGACCGTACTAAAGATATTTAGTATGGAAGGTTCCAAGCGCGGTAACATACCCGCATTGCACGGAATCACCCTCTCCAAATAGATGTCTCCTAAGAATGATGAGGAGAGGGTTCGCATGAGCACTATATCCTACGCTTCGGCGGTAAGATCTATAATGTATGCGATACTATGTACCAGACTAGATATGGCTTATGCGCTTAGTGTGGTAAGCCGGTATCAGTCAGACCCAGGTGAGAACCACTGGACAGCAGTAAAGAACATTCTCAAGTACCTGAGAAGGACTAAGAAGATGTTCTTGGTTTACGGTAATGGAGACCTGCAGGTCGAGTCCTTTACCGATTCAAGCTTCCAGAGTGACAAGGATGATAGCAAGTCTGTTTCGGGTTTTGTGTTTACCCTCAATGGAGGGGCGATGTATTGGAAGAGTTCCAAACAGGACACCGTCGCAAACTCGACGATAGAGGCTGAATACATTGCTACCAGCGATGCCGCAAAAGAAGCCGTCTAGATTAAGAAGTTCATTACTGAACGTGAGGTGGTTTCGTCCATTGCTAATCCGATACCTTTGTATTACGATAACAATAGGGCTATAGTTTTAGCGAAGGAATCACGGTCCCATCAAAAATCCAGACACATCTTGAGGCGGTATTACCTGATCAGGGAGATCGTTGATCGCCAGAAGATCGAGGTGCAGAGAGTGGACACAAAAGACAACATGGCAGATCCATTCACGAAAGCCCTCCCTCAAGCACGGTTCGAGCGACTTTTTGAGATATTGGGTATGCGATACGCCAACAGCTGGCCCTAGAGCAGACGTTGGGTACTCGATATGCCAATATATGGCCTTAGTGCAAGTGGAAGATTGTTGGATATCTATGCCCTAGAGGCCATTATTGTATATGTATACATGTGGATGCATGGACATATATATGTACAGGACAATCTTGCTCGATATGATAGTATGCTACCTAGTTTGTCTTTATCTTAACATGTGTGTATGTCTTACTTGTTATTACATATCATTTATACATGTTGATAAAACCCGTAGGATCATTGCTTGACTACCTGCGTTGTGATGGTGATTATAATTGTGGGAGCAGGGTAGTCGATAAGCACATCCTTAAAAGGTCCCTGGTCATGGGAGTATCAAGACTGGGCATCGATATTCCAAAATAGACTGGTGTATACATTTCTAGACCCCGACAAGGGGAGGTGGTTCGTCCCACAACCTTTGTTAGATCACCTAAGATTGTATACATGTGCTCACTGGGGGTGAGTACACTGACGGACTCGCCGAGAACTTCTAGATGGTACTATACCTATCGTCAGATGGAAGTTCTCAGGTGACATGAGTACAGGTTAGTCTTCAGACCTGAGATCGTCATTTTTCTCATGTGAGTTCCCACTGTGCTTCGATCACTGCCCTATCACGGCTCTGCTGAGTTATGCAAACAGGTTTTGGTTGGGTACAGTCCCGAACCACATGGAGGCAGTGAGTGATTGTTGGGGATTCGTCTCTCCCAGTATAGGGAGTCGATATCGCACTGTGTTTGATTGGTTAGGACCATAAGACCTTGGCCAAGGCAGTTGGGTTTTACTGATAGGTTGATCAGTAGTTTCCCGGATTGTTTCTGAGCCGCATCAGCACGAATTATCGGGTTATTAGGGTCTGACGTTTACCGCCCCCTAGACCCGTTATGCGATACTCTCAGACGAAGAGACCGGACTGTACGGATATTGTCACGGAAAGGCTCAGCAGGGATCCGAATGAGTTTGCTCATCGGCCTTTCTTTTCGACAGGTACCCGGGAAGCCGTTATGTACAGCTAGTGCAACTGACGTGCTTGTGGTTATGGATTTATCCAGTAACTCACTGCCGGTGTACTGTCGAGTCTTTAGACTCCCACACAGAGGGTTTCCCTGGTTCAGGAGAAATGATGTAGTAGCCGTATTGGATACGTGCAGGGTTCCGATTTATTGATGGTACTATGTACCCGGACTTTCGATCGAACAGTTGATAATACTAGCCGGCTAGGGTTTTGAGCCGGATTATTAAATCAGGTATTGATTTAATAATTTGCATATATGTATTTCGATATATATATTCTAATATTATGTTCTTTGTGTTATTCTATCTTTTTGGGCATTCGTGTTTTTATGCGAATGCAGGTATATATATACAGTAGACTGTAATCCGTATTTTTTTACGGAAAACATTCTAGAAGGTGGACACCTCATTATGTATTTTTTCATTTATCTTTAAATGAAAATGAGGTATAAAGTGTGGTGATGGGAGTATGGTGAGAACCATGCCTCAATAGTGTTGACAAATGAATTTTTAATTCATTTGTGCAAACTATTGAGGCATTGTTGCTTCATTTGATACTTTGAGTGGAGCTAGAGCCATGGATCACAACCCTCGGGTGGATCATCTTCGGCGGAGGGAGACAGATGATCAAGCTCGATCACCGAGGCCACTAGGAGCTTATGAAGAGGAACGAAGACCGAAAGACTTGGATCTTTCGGTAAGACTCTTCATCATAGTAGATAGCTCCCCTTAGTTAGCTAGTTAGGTTTATGGTAGATCTGGTAACGGGTTATTCAAGCGCCGGTTTTACAATCGTAGAAAAAAAATTGTTCACGGATGATGGTCAGGACGTTAGTGTAACCCAACACTCCCGTCGCATGTTGGTACCAGGCAACATAGGCATTTAAGGCCTTTAGAATATGGCTTGGCTCGCTGACAAGGAAGTAAGACCCCGTATTCAGACGCATGAAATGATGCGTCACGTGGCGAACGCCCTGCTCAATAGTAGTTGGATCAACAATGAACGCCTCGAGGGGAACGCCTTAGTTGTAACCCGACTGCTGGGCAAAACGGTGCGGGTTATATCTCATAAACAAGACCGAGGTGTTCTATCTGAATACTAGGAAACCCGGCCTGATAGAGTACAAATGGACAATCTCCCGGGCCCTCAACACAGAAACTCTGTCCTTGAAAACATCATGCAACGGTTGGATCACTTTGGAAGATTCCTTGCCGATGGTCGGGACTTTATATAACAACCCTAAACTTTCTGTACAGATTTTTTCTCTTAAAAAATACAGAAAGGAGCACCTAAGTCTGAGCACAAGTTATAAATTTAAATTGCTTTAGAACAGCAAGAAAGCACTTGTAGCTCATTGGTAAAGCCTTGCATTGCTGTGACATAGCCCCTGTGTTCGAATCCCCTAAGCCATATATATTTTTGTTGATTTTTCTTTTAAACTTTTAGAAGCTCCAAAGTTTATACGTGCACTGCACGCAAAAATGAAAAGTCTCATAAAACAAACATGTGAAAATTGTTATTTAAGCAGCCAAGGACACATGTCCAAGATCCAAGCCCCATCCTCTCGGATCCGACCGGCGAGATGAAGGAAAGGACCGGCACCGCCGGGTTAGTCCATAGGGAATGCCCCCAAAATTTAACCTTAGCACCCCTTGGCCTACCCCACTACCCCCATGCTTTTTTATTTCTCTGCATTTATCCAGAGAATGATAAATCCCCTCTTTAATCCATTTTAATGCATATTTTTAATTCATTCTTCAATCCTCAAAACCCTAATTTCTCCTATAAATACAAACATCACGCCTTAGCCTCCTCATTCAGAAATCCATTGCCAACACTCTCTAAAATTTATAAGTCCAAAAGTTGTACAAGTGGGGTTAGCTAAGGTCAAAGTTCCGACGACGTTTCAGGACAAATCCGACGACGAAACGACTCCACGATGCTTTAGAAAGTTCCCTCTATCTCTCCTCTCTTCCTTCAACCAGTAAGTCCCTTCACTTCTCGCCTCTTTGTAGTCTAAAACAATAATCTATTAAAACTCGTCGGAAGCGGAGTTAATCCGACTTCCGATTCTAATTTTCATTAAAAACGCAATTTTTCTTAATAACAAATTTACCATCTTTTTATATATTGTTTATTAACCATTAAATAAAATTTGGAACAAGTTTCAATCTAAAATATAATGTTAAACAACTTTTATTTAACTTTTACGGTAAAATACCATCAAGTTCACATACGACATTACTTTATAGTTTTGCTCATATTACCTTTAGAAAACTCACGATGTAATGACCTACCTCATCACAACACTCATTCTTGACATAGCACGATGGCTTTTGTAACAATTTTTGTGGGACAAATCACAATTTACATTTAAATACCATAAACTATCAAAACCCGTATTCTTTAAATTGTTTTAATTAATTCCTTGCGAATAAGCCTCTACAACCCATTTTGGGGAACCCGATCGGGATGGTGCAGGTTATCGCACGTCCGCGGGACTAGTAGAGCGAGATGCAGACATCCTCACGGAGCATTCGATCTCGATGGAATTTTTATGACAATTTTTAAGAAAACATGATTTCTATTTAATAAATAAATTCTATTTTTTATAATTATATATATATAAATATTATCAAAATATCTATTTAAAATATAATATATATTCCATGTTTTCTAATCAAAAGAAAAGAATCACAAAAGATCATGAAAATACCATCGCATTCAATACAAGTCAAATTACAAGAAAATACCATATACTATTCAAAGTTAGGTTTATATTCAGTAGAATATTTCATTTTAAAAAATTACAACTATGAAAACCCTAAAGACGATAAATAAATACTTAAGGTTTATTTTGAAAATATATCAAAACTATTTTTCATAAAACCCTCTCAAGTTATATTAATTTACAATAAGGACCCTAGTAAACATAGGTTTAAGCGGGACCAGTTCTCTTGAGCCTCAGGGAGTCGGAGAATATGGGTGGTTGCTTATCTAAGGTAGACAAACTAAAAACGGTGTTATCAATACAGTAATTGTCTTGAAAAAAGACACAAATCCTGCCTCCATGTGCAGCAGTTACCGATAATATCAAAACTAATTCAGGACTTCAATTCGTTTTAAAGTGTCTGACTCAGACAGAGTCTCAGTCTAATATGAAATCAATCAATCTATCTATCCTTGAATATGATTCAAGTATAACTCCAATTCAACATGAATCCATTTATACCAGAATTCAATCTATATCAATATGACTCGACTAAACCGAACCATGGATATACTCTGATTACATGCCTATCCATTTATATCCATTCCGTTTACATGATATCATGGTTTCGGTAAGTCATATATCTATTAAACAAAACAATACAAATCAATACAAAATACATTACGGGGTTTTAAAGGGGTAGAATGGCACAGAATGTGTTAAAAGTGGCACGAGATGGTCATTAAAAGACGTAACTATACATCCATTGCCGTTGTTCCATGGTTTTATCGACGGAGCCTTGTACTACGGGTTACCATAGTCCACGGTGTACGTTAGACTCCTCTCGTATACACTGGCATATTCTGTACCAAGCTACAATCAACTGCGTTAACATAACAAACTCACAATACACCGGTTATATTCTCATATATGTCTATTCATCTGTCTATTCTATTCCTACTTTTCTTTGGGACTTATCGAGCGATTGTTCGCTGACGACATTCCTTCTCTCTTCTTTCTTTGGAATGTTGTCAGGTGGATCCGACTCATTAGAGATCGAGCCCAGTTCAGAGGACTTAGATTAGATCAGCGAGGACCCGGGCTCTAGACTCTTGTATATACTTTACTTTCATATTCATGCCATTGTTTAGACATTGCTTTTATCATTGTATTTACTTTTCAGTTGTGTTGTAAAGAAATGTTTAATAAATAAAAGTTGTTGTTCAATTATATCTCTTGTCATTTTTTTTGTGTATTTTATTATATTGCTTAGTTACGCTTAGCATGTTTACTTCTGAGTAAATACGTAGCGGGTCTCGTCGCGTCTCCTTACCCGTACACTGGGAAGCGGGGTGTGACACTTTATCGACAAAAGTCATGCTGTCCCCAACCATGCGCGGGCGAAGAAGCAATCGCCGAGCCTCCCGCTGTGTTGGGTCTGGAGCAGAAGTATCGACCAGGTGCATGACCCGAGGAAAATTGTATCCTTCGTAAAATCTGGGTCGTTGCACACCAAAAGAACCCAGCATGTGCATCTCGATTCACGAGGTAAAGTAGTGCAATGGAAGATTTACGGGCTGCACAACCGGCTGAGAGGTGTCGGCTGCTAGACTCAGGCCATGATATAAATGAGCCAGTCCCTCAACTCCAATAGCTATGCGCGTCCCTGCGATGATGTGATGAGCTGGATAAAAGATTGATGGTCTCATATAGCGGGGGTGCATCGGAAGCGCGA
This sequence comes from Agapanthus africanus, assembly GCA_030015575.1. Classification (NCBI taxonomy): domain Eukaryota; kingdom Viridiplantae; phylum Streptophyta; class Magnoliopsida; order Asparagales; family Amaryllidaceae; genus Agapanthus; species Agapanthus africanus. Next base: position 20,792,653 of record CM057345.1, read on the forward strand.
ACCAACTCAGCTACAACCCGATAAATCCTAGAAGAACGTCTCCTCGTCAATGTCCGGAGCGGCAATCTCTGCGAATGGGACAACTGGAGTATCCGGAATAAAGAATTTCTTTAAATCTACCTCCGCAGTCGGCAGTTTGTCCAAACCAAATCCAAATGGGTTGTCGAGTTTGGAAAACTTCGCAGCTTGCTTAGACAGAGCCTCCAGACGAAGAAAGCGGGCGATGAAATCCGTAAAGCTAACTCCGTGCCCACCAGACTCCAGGAATAGGCTCTCATATATGTTCAACATCTTGATCAAGCTTAGAAACTGGTGTTGAACGGCATTCTCCGGGGTAAGACCCATTACCACTGATTTGGTAGCAAAGATGTACTCGTCAGGAGGAAATATCTCCTCATAATGTTCCCCTCTGACGGGTAATCCAGAGATCTCCACGAATTCCTCCAACGAGATTGAGACCTCCCGATCCGATAAGAGAAATGTGTGGGTTGGGATGATCCATTATTCCAGAAAAGATTTGACCCGCCACACATGGGGAGTATGGTAGTGAAAGTGGGACGTATAGATCGCGGGATATAGCCCGGTCTTCAGTAGCAGCGACTTCTTGGCCGACAGGATATATCGGGCTCACTGCAGATAGCCAGCCGAATGACGGGGAGTCATTCCTATCATGTAAACTTGCCCCCAAGGATGCGATTCTCCTTGGCATATGCGACGCCCTAGAATGTCTAAGGCCATTAGAGGCTGCACTGGTATTGATGTCATGTAAGGTTGGAGACGACCTTCCGAAGTCCAGTTGACCTCTTCTACTGCGTAAGCGATGTGCGGAGGGTTGGCATAGTGAATTTGTTCAACGTTGAAAGATGCGACCGGGACGTTAGGACGTCTAGCCTGAATTTTGGGGGCAGATGCTATTTGGTTTTATCCGTCCACCTCTCCGAAGATGCCAAGTTGATTTATGACACTGTGTATCGAAGGTTTAGACGGATGCGGCCGTTGTAGCAAACTTCGTCAGATTCTCCCTCATTGTGAGGGGTTTTTGATTGTGGGGACACTCTTCCCTGCAGGCGCAAGCCCCTGCAGTTAATTACGTTACCGCGTAGCGATAACCACTTTCTCCTTCTCTAGATGTTCACTTCGTGTCATGTGTGTTTGTTTTATTTTTGGTTGCCCGTGGATTGTATACGGAGACTAATTTATGTTGTTGCCCGTAGGGCGGGGATTAGTCCAAATCTGTATTTTCTTAGATTTGGGTTTGGTTTGTTTTAAAGCTCGTTAATCTCGTTTGAGATTAAGATCAACTTAAATATTTGTTAAGGATACGTTAGTCTAATTTTAAACTAAGATCTACTCAACGGGGGTTCAGAATCATTTTTGATCCAACAAAAGAGTATTTGGGCTCTATCGTTCTAGTTTTAAGGACGTCACGGTCCGTTGGGTTTAAGGACATCATAGTCCATGGAGTTTAGTTTAGGGACGTTGCGGTCCATTGGGTTTAAGGACATCATAGTCCATATTTAAAGACATCATAGTCTGTAGGGTTTAAAGACATCATAGTCTGTGTTTAAAGACATCATAGTCTATAGGGTTTAAAGACATCATAGTCTGTAGGGTTTAAAGACATCATAGTCTATAAGGTTTAAAGACATCATAGTCTGTGTTTAAAGACATCATAGTCTATAGCGTTTAAAGACATCATACTCTGTGTTTAAAGACATCATAGTCTATAGGGTTTAAAGACATCATAGTCTGTAGGGTTTAAACACATCATAGTCTGTGGGGTTTAGAGACATCATAGTCTGTGTTTAAATACATCATAGTCTATAGGGTTTAAAGACATCATAGTCTGTGTTTAAAGACATCATATTCTATAGGGTTTTGGTTTAACAGTTTGGGGATGCGCCAAAAGTTATTGGTTATTGGGACCCTTCACCTCTCTGAAGATGTTGAAGAATTACAACGACCTGTATCAGAGGTGTGGAGAGATATACCCTTGAACCAATGTCCCGACTGAGGGGGGATGGGATGAACATCATTTTAGATGCCATCTATTAAGAGCTCATTAGCTATCTTTGGGACTGAGATCGGTTTGGGGGACCCTGAGCATGAGGGGCTCAATTGATTGTCCTCGGGAGATTTGGTCTAAGTTTGGCTAATATTGGCCTCTCATAGTGTTAAACACCAGTATATGCTCAGCGCTCACGTGCTCCCACGTGCGGCTTTAAAGCAGTGTTAAACACCGGAATTTGGGGCACTCACGTGTGGCACGTGAGGTGCCTGAAAATTGGCGTTGTTCATTGGGTTATATTCCCCTTTTATATATGTAAGTGTTAAACACTTAGCTCCCTGTGGTGCTCACGTGCGTACACGTGAGGCGCCTTCAAAATATGAGCGCTGCTTTTGGATATATTTCTTTTCCATATGAGTGCTGAGCAATTGGTTCATTTAATGGTCACGTGCGGAGACGTGAGATATTCTCAAAATGTAAGCGCTGTATTTAAGTGCCGAGAGCTTATTTCATTAACGCTCACGTGCGAACACGTGAGGTGCTCTCAAAATGTGAGCGCTGCCTTTGGGCCCATTCCCTTTTATGTATAAGTGCCTGTTCGGGGGTCACGTGGGAACACGTGATCTATTTCATTCTCTCTTTTGAGTTCATCACAGGTGGTCACATGTGAACACGTGATCATCAATATGCATGGAATTATTTCTCTGAGTCTTAAAAAAATCTCAAATCCCTTATTATATATTTTTATAAGGATTTAATTCTTTGGACTTAGTTCTTCTCTTAGGTTTTGGATTTGCATGGCAGAGTCTTCCTGATGAGAATTAAATTCTCAACTTGTGGGGAGATTTGCTTCTACAGATCTCTCACCAGAAGAAAGAACTAAGTTCTTATATGAAGGGTTAAATCCTAGTTTTATCAGAGAAATTAAATTCCTATATGCCTTTTGGGAGAATTAAATTCTCTGAACTTAGATCTTCTCCTAAGTTTTGGATCTGCATGGCAGAATCTCCCCGATAAAAATTAAATTCTCAACTTGTGGGGAGATCTGCTTCTGCAAATCTTTTACCAAAAGAAAGAACTAAGTTCTTAGGAAGAGTTAAACTCCTCTGGAGACGAAGAAGAAGTAAGACATTCTCTGTGTTTTGTTCCTTCTTAACTAGCTTTTCTTCTTTTCTTTTGAACTTGCAGTTTAGGGGGGGAGGGGGTTCTCTGTAAAGACTTGAAGTCTCGGGTCCTTTATATAGGGGAGGCTGATTTGTTGATTCAGTTAAGGAAATCTCTCATTGAGAGATTTTTTAATTGATTTAGAGAATTTATCCACCGTTGGATCATTGATTCAAGAACTTCTGTCTAGCAGAAGACATCTTTCTTGTTTTAACAAGATTGAGAAAACATTTTCCCATACGAAACTTATTCTATATCTTGGTGATTTTTAATCACCATTGGATCTTTGATCCAACGGTGCTCTGATTTACAGAGCGCAATCTTTCTTGTTTAGAAAGATTATTTAGAAATATTTCCAAAATAGGGTACTGATTCCTTTATTTAGAATTTAATTCTATCGGCTCAGAAGGCATTAGAGGCCCTCACGTGCAGCACGTGACCCGGTGGCACTAGGCCAGTTTGCCTATATGCAGCAGTCCAAAGAAGAGCATCACGTGTTGGCACATGATGCGCCTTCTGGAATGCTATTTGTTTTATGAAGGCGCCCATATACTTTGTATATAGGTGCTCACGTGTGGCACGTGAGGCCCAACTTCAGTCCCATTTGTTGAGTGTAAAGCTTGTAATTTTGGCTTCAAGGCGAATTACGTATGGGCACGTGATGCTCTCTTTAGGGAATTTTCCCGTTGCTTTTTATTTATTTATTATTTATTTTTTCCAAAGGGAACAAATGCCCCCACAACATTGTTCTCAGGTGGCTTACACGTGAGTGCAATGCTGTCACCTTTACAGCTGTTGGATTGCCTAGGGGAACGGGGAGGTGAACCACCCTTGTCACGTCTTATAAATGCAAGGGTTTTGTCTTTTAGGCAGCCACTGTTTCTTTTATCTTCTTCCTTCTTTGTTTTTCTTTGAGAATTTAATTCTCCTCTTCAGAGCTTAGTTCTTTGCCATTGCAATTCCAGAGTTAAACTCTGTTGGAAAAAGAAACCATTTTTTAGGTAAAGCTTTTGAACATCAGAGAACCTTTTTTTAAAAGAAAGTCTCTGGATTTTAAATCCACCATGAGAGCTTTGCTCTCCTCTAAAACCCATCTCTTAGGGATCCAAAGATGTGATTTTTGAGTAATAACTCTCAATGTCATGGGGTTTCTGGAATTTAATTCCATCACATAAAAGGAATTTAATTCCTCACTGAAGAGCTTAGCTCTGAAAGATCAAGAGGGTCCTTCGGGAATTTGATTCCCCGGTGTTCTTGAAAATCTTTTCAAGGGATTTTTCCTTTATTTTTACCCATTTAACAGTGTTTGTAATGGGTGTTCTTTTGTGGGGATGTCCCAAGTCGTTTGAACTCCAATGTGCATTTATTAAGAATCTCTTTTTTTATTCTAAAAAATGATTACCCTGCCTCATGATTGGCGAGCCGCCATACTGATTTTATGGGATCCATTATTTTTGTAATTAATGGTCCCATGGAATAAACTTCTTATCGTTTTATTCCGCTGTTTACACACACGTGCGCGTATAGGTTGCGTTAATAGTTTTTCCTCCCTTTATTTCAGGAACAATGGTTTCTCTTCCCTACTTCACTTTTACTCGCTCAGACACTGCTTTTCCACAATCGCCGTCGGACGAAGAAGCAATGGCGATGATCAGGGCCCATGACAGAGACTGTATCAGTTTGCTCTTATGGGGAACTTGGTATGGACATATCATCCGGGGCCGCCGCAGCTTTATTTACGAAGTGCCAACTGAGCCTCTTCGCCCAATTTTGCCGATGGAGCGTCCGCAGACTGCTTTTGCGGTGGAATCAGCTGATTGGACTCCTATAGGCCGGCTTGAGCCGTCGACAACTGGGATACCCAACCAGCCTTTGTCGGCCATAGATATCTGGGGGCGCCGCATTTGTCAGGGTGAAGCCCAACCCTGAGGACAAATTTATAAAATAGGGCTTACCCCTCGCCACCCAACGGGCTATCTTCCCTGGGCTCGATATGTCCTTTCCGTCCATCGTGCGCGATTACAGAAGGTCGGGCTCTATCAGGCGGTGTATGCGTCCCTTTTTCATTATCTGTCCCCTCATGTCTGGTGGGTTAAGGCTTTTGTGAACCAGTGGAATCTTCCCACTAACACCTTCTTGCTAGGGGATCGCGAGGTCTCTATTTCATTGGAAGAGTTTCACGAGGTTTCGGGACTTCCAATTAGGGGAGAGCATTATGAAGAGTTGCTGCCTCCCGATGAGTATGTGTTCGAGACGATATCGGCTTCGCTTGACGACTTGACGACCGAAAACGCCGTCCGCCATAAGTACCCTAGCTTAATCATGGTTTTGGGTATTTTTGAGAAGCTGTTCGCGGCGGCGGAGGGGCATGGCGTCACTTTCGAGAGCTTCATTGCATGCTTTATCCGCGAAGACGCTTTGTCCAAGACGGCTCCAAAGTTTGCGAACATTAACGACCCTTTTGGGTTTGGGCTAAATCAACTGCCAGCCAAAGAAGAAGATTTACCGCAATTTTACATCCCGATCTTGTCGGCCGTGTCCTTTGATTCTATTGCGGCTCCCGGTATGGACGGAGAGACCTTCTTTGTCGGTTTTATCAGCCTTTGGCTTAGCCGGTTCGCTATTCCAACGCATCGTCGCTTCATGAGAGCTTCGGTCATCTATCCTGCTCATCGCATGGCTGAAGGGACACGACTGGTCATGGGTATCGCGGGGCTATCGCACTTATACCATAGGCTGAGCGCTGCGGCCAATACTTCGACCCCGGGTGTAGATGTTGTGAGTTTCTCCCTCCACTACTTTACGTCATAGATCGAGATGCATGTATTGAGGGCATTCGCAGCGCATCAGAGGACAGATTTCTATGATGCTTACACCTTCCCGCAGCTCATGAGGTTGGTGGACGCTTCTGCTCCTGATCCAACTCAGCTAGGGGCCCTTCGTGTGTTTCTTAACCCGTATGCTAACGAAGGTGGGATGGTATTCAATGACCGAGTCCTCTCTACTCCTTCGGGACCTGTTCAACAGCTATTCGATTTATCGAAAGAGGGAGCACCATCCTTAAAGCCTAAGGAAATTATGCACTTGTAATCGATTAGGCCGGGTTATTTGGTGTTCCGTCGAAATGATACGGCTCTTTTCATGCGGTATAATCCGCATCGTTTTGCTCGGCAATTGGGTTATAACCATGGTGTTCCTTTCGAGGCATTTTTGGTGCAGCCCAGCTCATCTCTGGGAGTTGTTCATGACATCATCCATCACTTCATGCGGTTGGACACCGGCTCTCGTTTCATGATCTCCGAGGCCGACTATATTCCAAGGTGTGTGGAGTCTTTTACGGGTTGGTACCATCATCGAGTTGGTCCCATCATTGCCGAGGAGAAGCGGATACTCTTCGGATATAGAGCTCTCATCCCGACCCAAGCCACAGGCATTTCGTCGCGACCGCGAATAGTGGTTCGCCCTTCATTGAGGGGTAACAGTGCCTTACTTATCCCTGAGGAGGCGGATGCGGAATCGACTCCTCCCACAGTTGGTATGCTAATGTGCACTAGAGCCCAGGCATAGGCTTTCGATAAGACGCCAGCAGTAGTTTCATCAGTTGCGGCGTCATCAATGGCAGTGTCATCACCGGTAGTACCGCTAAAAGAGGATACTGGAGGCGAAGTTGGCCAACGTCGCGCCAAAGCGCCGAGGGGCAGGAAGCGATCTTCTTGTAGCGTTAGCTTCAGCTCAAAAAGGAGGAAGAAAACAGTTGCTGGCTTGCTTGACCTTTTGCTGGAATCCGGCCCTATTGTTCAAGACAAACCAATATCGATGCAAGAGTCGGATGATGGTCTCATTTACCCTGGCTCGTCTGCCGAGGAAGCCGCCCAATTGGCTGAAGCTTTAAGGCGTTCGCAGGATAAGACCGAGAATGTGCACATCCTTAAAAAGCCCTATCCCCCGATTATCTTCTATGAAGATCCTCTATCGCTATGGAGAGTACATATGGGTCCTCTGCGACAGGAAGACGAGATAGCCCTTAAGCAGCCTATCTCAGCCGCTTCCGAAGATGAGCTGGCACTGAAGACCAGTGGCCATGAATCTGCTTTCGAAGCCCGGCGAGCACATTTCCTCAGGAAGGAACGACGGCTTGAAAAATCCATACTAGAAGCACCTTGGCGCATTAGTACATGTGCTTTCCGTAATTTTTCCTTTGGCAAGTAATTTGTAATGCTTTTATATCTTCTTATCTTTGCGAAAACTTTGCAGGGACTTCAGCAACGACAGAGGATTTGAACCCAAGTCGTGCCCTGACTATGGATTCTATAAATGTCTCCGATGAGGCACCGGTAGGTGCGGAGGAGATTGTTATAGCTGTTATTCCTGCTATGGAGCTTCCACTGGTAGCCTCCATTCTCCTGGTGCCTGTTCTTCCAGAAGAGATGCCCTTATCGGCCGTAGATCTAATGGATCTTTCTGGTGAAGGCTTGGAGATTGTGGAAAGGGTAGTTGAGACCGCCGTCCCTTCATTGGAGCCTGAAGTGGCGGCTATTTCCCCTCAATTGGAAGCGTCACACCAGCAAATGTCTGCGGTGACGTTCTTGAGGGCATGGAGGAGGCTGCCGAAGCTGCTATCCCTCCGGTTCAAGGCGGGAAGAGCATCGAAGGTAGTCTTCTATACTTTGTTTTAATAGTCTTTCCATTATCTAAACCTTTCTTTCCTTTCGGAACTACGGGAAATTGACGGCTTCCGTCGTGGACCTATCTCCCAGAAAGTCCTTCCAGCGTCTGCTCGAGATGGCCGCCCCGCAGTCGATATCTCCGCAAAGCATAGTTCTTTCTTCTGGGCAGGGTAGGTGTTATCTGACCCTTTCATTTGACTATCATCCGTATTTATTTTACAACGATGCCAATATGTCCTCTGCAGTTCTGGAAGCTGGTGACGAAGTTGAGATCCTTGTTGGGCCCTGGGATCTTTCAAACCCCCCTTGCATGACTGTGGGTAAGTAAAGTTTTATCCTTGATATTGTTTTATCTACTCTATGTTTGCAAGTCTCACTGATCGTTCATGGATTTCGACAGCTTTGCCAGTGCTTACCACACTAGAGTCTCGTATCATTATGCCGCCAGGCCCTTATACCCGGCGTGCGTCTGAAAGGATGGCGAAACAAAGTATTCACTCATTGCCGGCTCTCATTGAAGATCCTTGTGCTAGTAGTTCAATCACAGCTGAAGAATTTGCTGCCGAGGCCAACATCTCTTTTCCTTTTCTCGCCACTTATCACGATGAAACATTGGTGCATATCTGGGTTGAGTATTGTCGTCGAGTGGATACTTGTTTACATGGCCTTGAGTGCATACGCCTTCCCTCTGAGCTCTTAACTGCAAAGGCGAGCCTGCGGGGGTTGATCGAACGGTGTGCCGCCAATCTACAGTCATGTGAGAAGAGGCTCAACCAGAAATTTTCGGAGAGGGAGCTAGCTTTAAATGCTTTGGGGGAGCTTAAAGCTCAACTCACTATTAAGACCACACGTGCGTACGAACTTTGGCGGGTGCTTCAAGAAGCTATCACGGAGGTGGTAGCTATTGATAAAGCCGTTATCTTTACCCGGGAGATGGTTGAAGCTCATAAGGTTGCTGAAAAGGAGCTTGAGAGTCGGATCGTCTCATATCAGGCTCAACAGTCTCAGGCGGAGGCCCAACTTGTGGCAATAACAAAACTTGAAGCCGAGGCCCAGCGGAAGAATGATGAATTGACGAACTTATTGCACCGTCCGCCGGCTTGAAGATTTGTTGTATATTCTCCATTTCTTGTATTCACTCCTGAATGAGAGAGTATTTTCTATTCATTTTGATTCTTTTTATGACATGTATCTTGTATTCATTTTGAATTTATGAATAAAAGACATATATTTTTTTATATCTCATGCTTGCATGTAACTCTGGTGAATGTGGCCCATATGTAGTTTATCTTGATCTTCTTGTAGTGCAGCGATGGCTTAGGAAACAGGGTTAGGATCTGCCGCCTAAGACTTTTCAACTTCATGAGCCGTGAGGGTCTCATAAAGACTTTTCTCCCTACGAGTCGAGAGGATCCCGTAGGTGTATTTTCTCCTTAGGGGTCGTGAGGACTCCTAAGTGCGTTTTCTCTCAAGAATGTAAGGATCTCACGAGAGAATTTTTTCCCCTTCACAAGTCGAGAGGACGCGTAAGTGGTTGTTTCCCTCCTTGTCGATATTCGACTTTGGAGAATGTGGCCCGTGGATAGTCCAACTTGACCTCCTTGTAAGGCAGCGATGGCTTAGGAGGGTTAGGATCTGCCGCCTAAGACTTTTCAACTTTATAAGCCGTGAGGGTCTCATAAAGACTTTTCTCCCTACGAGTCGAGAGGATCCTGTAGGTGTAATTTCTCCTTAGGGGTCGTGAGGACTCCTAAGTGCGTTTCCTTTCGAGAATCGTAAGGATCCCACAAGAGAATTTTCTTTATGCGCAAGGACACTAATTTCCACGCAGGTCGAGACGAATCGAGAGATTCTCGCAAAGACACTGATTTCCTTGCGGGTCGAAATGAATCGAGAGGTTCTTGCCAAGGATGCTGATTTCCCTGAATCGAGAGATTTGCCAAGGACACTGATTTCCCTGGGGTTGAGATGAATCGAGAGATTCCTGCAAAGACACTGATTTCCCTGCGGGTCGAAACGAATCGAGAGGTTCTCGTCAAGGGCACTGATTTACCTGAATCGAGAGATTTATGAGTTGACTTGATTCCGAGATGGAGCATTGATCCGGCGGGGAGGTTATTGGTTGACTTGTTTCGAGACGGAGCATTGATCCGGCGGGGAGGTCATTGGTTGACTTGTTTATGAGACGGAGCATTGATCCGGTGGGGAGGTCATTGGCTGACTTGTTTCCGAGTCAAAGTATTGCTCCGACGGGAAGGTCATTGGCTGACTTGTTTCCGAGACAGAGCGTTGATCCGGCGAGAAGTTCATTGGTTGACTTGTTTCCGAGACGGAGCATTGATCCGGTGGCGAGGTCATTGGCTGACTTGTTTCTGAGACGGAGCGTTGTTCCGGCGAGGAGTTCATTGGCTGACTTGTTTCCGAGACGGAGCGTTGATCTGGCGGGGAGGTCATTGGCTGACTTGTTTCCTAGACGGAGCGTTGTTCCGGTGGGGAGGTCATTGGCTGAATTGTTTCCGAGACAGAGAGTTGATCCGGCGGGGAGGTCATTGGCTGACTTGTTTCCGAGACGGAGCGTTGATCCGGCGGGGAGGTCATTGGTTGACTTATTTCCGAGACGGAGAGTTGATCCGGCGGGGAGGTCATTGGCTGACTTGTTTCCGAGACAGAGCGTTGTTTCGGCGGGGAGGTCATTGGCTGACTTGTTTCCGAGACAGAGCGTTGTTCCGGCGGGGAGGTCATTGGCTGACTTGTTTCTAAGATGGAGCGTTGATCCGGCGGGGAAGTCATTGGCTGACTTGTTTCCGAGACGGAGCGTTGTTCCGGTGGGGAGGTCATTGGCTGACTTGTTTCCGAGACGGAGCGTTGTTCCGGCAGGGAGGTCATTGGTTGACTAGCTCCGCTTTCTGCAGTGTCGGGGTTGACTCTAGGTTGTCTGTGAACCTTGGAGTCTTAGAACTAGGGGCTTTGCCACGGCTCCGATTGGTGGTGTAGCGTCCGTATCCTGCTTGAATGAGGAGGAACGCCGCTGCTGATCTCTAGGCTGTAGATGTTGCCGTTGAGATTTGGAATTAGGGAATTTGCCATGGCTCCATTTCGTTGTGACCCTGAGGTCGGTTGTTGACGTTACGTCTGCATTCGATTGGAGTGAGAAGAAACATCATGGTGATCTTTAGGCTGTAGATGTCGCCGTGGAGATCTGGCTTCCCTTTGACAGAGTCTAGTGGGGAAATGTGATTCCTTTTTCGTTTATGCCCATGGATTGTATACAAGGGTCAGTATGGACTCACCTGTATGGCAAAAGTTTCATTCACACATTTTTTTTATTTTCTTTCTGCGATGCTCTATCATTTCAGCTTTTTATATCGCGAAAGTCGCGATTGCCCAATCATTTCGGTCATTTTTCGCGGTGCCTAATCATTTCGGCTATTTTTCTTTTTCTTTACTCGCTGCTTTTTATTGCGAGTTGCCCTATCATTTCGGCTATTTTTTATGCATATATTTTACTTGCTGCTCTTTGTTGCAAGTTGCCCTATCATTTTGGCTATTTCATATGCATTTTTGGCTCGCTAATTATGTTGCGAGTATGAACTTGAGATCTGATACCAATCTTAGCATCAGCATCGCTGTGACTGGAATATTTCCAGGAGCGAATCATCACTTGTTGTGAAAAGACTTGGAATTTGTTACCGATTTAGGCATCAGTATCGCTACAACTGGGATATTTCCAGGAGCGAATCATCATTTGCCTTTGTCGATTCGAACAAAGGTGGCTTAGCAAACAGGGTTAGGATCCTGTCGACTAAGGCTTTTGACTTCATGAGCCGTAAGGGTCTCATAAAGGTGTTTCTCCCTACAAGTCGTGAGGATCTCGTAGGTGCGTTTTCTTCTTAAGAATCGTGAGGACTCCTAAGTGCGTTTTCTCTTAAGAGTCGTAAGGATCTCACAAAAGCATTTTCTCCTTGCAAGTCGAGAAGACCTACAAGTGTCGTTCACCACATGAGTACATTTCACGCCATTGGTGGAACTTAGAGGGGGAGACGTTTATTTGTGCCTGTGGATTGTATACAAGGGTCAATATTGAACCGTTTGTAGGGCAATCTGGAGAATGTGATGGCTTAAGAACAAGTTCAGATCCCTGTAGCTTAAGCCTTTTGAATCTTATGAGCCGTGAGGGTCTCATAAGCTCCTTACGAGACGTGAGGATCTCGTAAGTGTAATTTCTCCTTAGGAATCGTGGGGACTCCTAAGTGTATTGTTCCCTTGTGAGTCGTAAGGATCTCACGTAGGTATTTTCTCCTTACGAGGTCGAGAGGACCTTGCAAGTGTGCATGAATTTCCTTTACGAGTCTGTGTCCTTTCAGGTTTTCACAAACTCGCCGGTAGCCCTGCTGTTTTTACTCACGGAGCCCTTTCGGGTTTTCATCCGTGCCCATTTCGCTTATGGACGTACCGGTTTTTTTTTGCCGCGTCAGCTTAAGGATGCTGCGGTTCGTAGTAGTTTCAGGACGTTTCGGTCCGCTGTTAGTTTCAGGACATCTCGGTCCATTGTTAGTTTTAGGACATTGTGGTCCGTTGTTAGTTTATAGACATTACGGTCCATTGTTAGTTTAGGGACGTTTCGTTCCAATCGTTAGTTTAAGAACATCTCAGTCCGCAGCTAGTTTAAGGACGTTGCGGTCCGTTGTAGCTTTGAGGCGAAGTTTTGCCGGATATAGAGTTTAGACTCAGGAAGACAGTGAGCGGACACGAGCGTCGTCATTCATCATTGACCTGAGCCGTGACTTGTCAAGCGTAGTATTTCTTAAGGAATCGGCCGTTTATTGGTCGAAAGGGTCTTTCGTCATGCATATCCATGAGCAAGTAAGCCCCACCTTGGTAGACTTTGTTTATGATGTACGGGCCCTCATAGTTTGGCTCGAATTTCCGCCATTTGGCACGATTGGGGATCATAGGTCTCTTGACCACTAGCACGAGTTCGCCTTGGCGGAATGTTCTCGGCCTAGTTAATCTTTTGTATGAGCGTGTCATCTTTGCTTTGTAAGCTTCTAGGTTTTGCTGTACTATGAGACGAGTTTCATCGAGGGCGTCGAGCTCCTCAAGCCGAAGATGAGCATTCTCTTCATCTATTAGCTCGTAATGAATCGCCACTCGTAGAGAGGGTAGCTCTATCTCCAAGGGGAGTACTGCTTCCGTGCCGAATACCAATGCATACGGCGTTGTATTTGTGACCGTTTTGAACGTAGTTCGATATGCCCAGAGAGCTTCATGCAGCCTCTCGTGCCAGTCCTTTTTATTTTTGGACACCGTCTTCTTTATGTTTTGTTGAAAGCCTCAGCTAGACCGTTATCTCGGGGATTATAGACCGAAGAGATCTCCAGTCTATGTTATGCTGCTGTGCGAAGCGGCTGATTCTGTGACTTCTGTAGGCCGGCCCGTTATCGGAGATAATCCGTCGCGGAGTGCCGAACCGATAGATGACGTGTGTCTTGAAGAAATGGAGAATATTCTCCGTCTTCACTTCTCTTAGCGGTACTGCTTCTGCCCACTTAGAGAAGTAATCAGTGTCGCCAATATGAATCGATGTCCTTTGGATGATGCTGGTTCGATGGGCCCAATTATGTCGGTTCCCCACGTTTCGAACGGCCAGCTAGCCACTGTTGGGTGTAGCGGGTTTGGATACTGGTGGATGAAGTCTCCATGAATTTGGCACGAGTGGCACTGCTTCGCGTATTCGAGGCAGTCCTGAATCATCGTGGGCCAATAGTAGCCCATTCTTTTGATCTTCAGCTTCATCTTCGGCCCGGCTTGATGAGAACCGCAGAATCCGTCGTGAGTTTCTTGGACGACTCTCCTTGATTCTTCTGGTCCCAGGCATCTTAGCCACAGAGAGTCGAGCGATCTCTTATATAGAGTGTCATTGACGAAGGTGAAAGACAGAGCTCGTTTCATGAGCTGATGTCTTGAGGATGCTTCTTCCGGTGTTTGATAGGATTTGAAGTAGTCTATAAAGACTTCTCTCCAATCCTTAGCTTTTTCTTGATCCTCTATTTGCATGGTTGTTTGCTTGACCGGTTCCTTTTCTTCAGACGACTCCGGAGATATTTCTGCCGGTGCAAGAACCCGACGGCTTTGTACAATGATCCTTACATCATCGAGGTTTTCGTCAGCCAGTTCTTTCGCGAGTTTGGCTAATGCGTCCGCTTTGCTATTTTCCATACGCGGTATGCTTTCCAGGACGTAGGAGAGAATTTGAGTTAGTAACTGTTGCACTCTTTCACCGTACTTTACCAACTCTGGTTTGCACGTCTGATAGTCGCCATTTACTTGACTAACGACCAGCTGGGAGTCTCCGTATATGAGGATGTTTTCGATTCCCATGTCGACAGCGATCTCGAGACCTGCTACCAAAGCCTCGTATTCTGCTTCATTGTTTGTCTTCGGCTCTGTTAAGGAAAAGGCAAAGGGCATTATCCCTCCTTGTGGAGTCACAAAGATGAGGCCTACCCCAGATTTGATTATGGGGGAGTTGTGCTTTCGCTTCTTCATGGAAGATGCCCTATCGAAGTAGAGTTCCCATCGGGTATCACTCCATCCTCTCTCCCCGTCGATCGTGTCAAACGTGTGCTCGTATGGCAATTCGCAATTTAGGGGTGAATCGACAGGTATCAGATGCTCGGCGAGGAATTCGGCGATGGCCTGGCCTTTCACTGCCTTGAGAGGTCGGTATGTTATCGAGAATTCCATTAGGAGTAGGGCCCATTAGCGAGCCTTCCCGTTAGTATGGCTCTTGACATCAAATATTTGAGGGGATCCACTTTTGATATGAGATGGACCTCATGCGCCAAAGCATAATGCCGAAGCTTCGTTATCGCAAAGATTAACGCCAGGCAGTGTTTTTCGATAGGGGAGTAGTTGTTTTCTTCCCCCAGGAGAACTCGACTCAAATAGTAGATGGCTCTCTCCTTTCTTTGGTTGTTCTCCTGTGCCCATAGCGCGCCTAAAGAAACTTCAAGGGCTGTTGTGTACAGGATGAGGGGCTTTCCCTTGACTGGTGCGGTCAGTACTGGTGGGTTCTGCAGATATTGCTTGATTTCGTCGAGTGCGCTTTGTCATTTGCGATCCCAAATGAACGGGGTTCCCTCCTTCATCAGGTGACTGTAGGGGCGGTATTTTCCGGAGAGGTTAGCTATGAACCGTCGGATATACGCGAGCTTTCCTTGGAGAGACCGAAGTTGCTTGAGAGTTCTGGGCGAAGGCATTTCCATAATCGTCTTGATCTTTGACGGGTCTATTTTGATACCCCGATGTCGTACGATGAATCCTAGGAATTTGCCTGAGGAAACTCCGAATGCGCATTTCAGAGGGTTCATCTTCAGGTTGTATTTCCGAAGGCATTGAAACACTATTTTTAGATGCTCCCAATGCTTCTCGTGCGATTTTCCTTTCACTACAAGGTCATCGATATAGCATTCAATGATCTCATGTATGAGGTCATCGATATAGCATTCAATGATCTCGTGTATGAGGTCATCAAAGATCTTTGTCATGGCCCTCTGATAGGTAGCGCCTGCATTCTTCAGACCGAAAGGCGTCACTTTATAGCAAAATATGCCCAGAGGAGTCCGGAAAGCGGTATGCTTCTGGTCTTCGGGATGCATCTTTATTTGATTGTACCCCGATGATCCGTTCATGAAGGAGAAAACTTCATGAGTGGACGTGTTATTTATCATCAGCTCGGTAACCGGCACGGGAAAATCATCCTTCGGGCAGGCTTTATTGAGGTCTCGGAAATCCACGCAGATGCGCACCGTCCCATTTTTCTTCATCACTGGGACAATGTTGGCGATCCAGTCGGGGTATTGAACTTCGTGGATGAAGCTGAAGTCGATTATCTTCTTGACTTCGGCGTTGATACTCATTTCAAGTTCGAGCCGCATTCTTCTTGGTGCTTGTTTGACTGGCTTGACGTCCGGAGATATCGCCAATTTATGCACAGCTATTTCTGGATCCAATCCCGGCATCTCGGAATAGTTCCATGCGAAGCAATCCTTATATTGCATGAGCACGTCTTTTAGCATAGCCATCTGCTCTTTAGACAGCAGCTTATTGACGAACGTTGGTCATGGGTCGTTTGCCGTCCCCAAGTCGATTTTCTTCAGGTTTTCCTCCGTGGTGTGTATCCCATCTTCCAATTCTTTTGGCGCTGGTGGAAATTCTGAGATCACTTCGTCTTCATCCTCATTTTCGAAGCCCCAGGAGAGGTCATCTGTATTCTCGCGCTCTCCTTCTTCTGACAGCGTTATCACGTGGCAGGTACGAGATCGTTTTCAAGACCGATGTTGATCTGGCTCTACTCTCGCCATGTACGTTGCTTTTGGCACATGCCTTTGTGGTGGGGCTACCTTCCAACTGTTGGATAGAGCGAGTTGATATTGGTCCTCGACTCAGTTTTTGAAGGTGAAGCAATCTTCAAGAGGATGACCTATTGCTCGGTGATAGGAGCAATAATCCGGCTGACAGACCCCGTTTGCTTGTTCGAGGTGCTTAGACTCCGGGAGCGTAATCATTTGATGTTTCACGATGAGGTCGAAGATTCTTCTTGTCTTGTATCGAGGGAAAGAATATGCCCGACCCATCTTTTTCATAAGAGACGGATTCCGGCTGACCCTTTCTCGATCGCATGGCCTTTCGGATCCGTTATGCCGCTGTTGAACGTTTTTTCCGTTCTTTAACTTGTTTTTGCCTCCGCGTCGGGCCTTTTTCTTGTCTTGGGAATGCATGGCGGGCTGACGGTGAAGGGAATCGTCATCTTCCGTGGCCTGCTGAAGGAGGCGCCGCGTCTTGGCTTTCTCGTAAATGACCATTTCGTGGTTGTGGTCGTTCCGAACCTTTTGACTCACTTCCCTCACTAGCTTGTCTATCTGTTCTTCAAACGACGGACTCGGCATTTTTATGACTGGACCTCGTTCTGGTTCAGCGTCAGCGTCTTTTAAAAGAACCTCCTCTTTTTCATCAAGGTCCTTTATGACATGGCAGTCATGGAATTGCTCCCATTTCTTGGACTGGACATATCCAAGCCCAATCATTTCCATTTTTTCGTTGGGAAATTTCCGCTGAGTTCTGGGGACGTTCCAAATCCTGTTGTAGAACTGGGCTTGTCGAGGAGTCTGTTTGAAAGGTACGCCTTGGCATCATAATAGCCTTTTCAATCCCTCGGTGTAGTACCTGGGCAGACGGATGGGTTGGAGCCTGTCGAGCGCAAAATCGACACCATGCCAGACTTTTCTTTCGATTTTAGTCTCCGTGGATCGATGGAATAGGATCGCCTTTTCACCTTTTCGCCTGGGAGGGACGTAGAATGTCTGCAGCTCTTGCACACTATATGTCTCAAGCGCATCAAACTCTCTGTAGTGCTGCCGTGGAACCATGACGATTTGCAAACTCTGATCATATCTAGTGAGGGCCTGTATTGATGGACGGACCGAGAACACCGTGTTGACTTCGTCTTCAGAGTCACTGCCAAAGACCAGAATAGGGGTAGATGGTCTCGGCTTGTTGCATTGGGGCGGTCCCGAATAGACTATTTTTTCTTCCTCCTTGGTATCACTCCTGAAGACCGGAATAGTGGTGATAGCTTCCTGCTTATTCTCCAGTTTATGGCATCTTTCCGTGTCTTCAAAGTCTGGTAGGAAATACTTTGCATCTTCGTACTTTCGGACATCATTTACGGAGAATGGGTTTAGTTCCCCCGTCACGGTATACTCGAGACCATCTTTGAAATACTTCATACACTGATGTTGTGTAGAAGAGATGATGTTGTACTCGTGTAACCAAGACCTGCCGAGCAAAGCGTTATAGCAGGTCTTGGCGTCAATGACATGAAATTTGATGTCAGTGACGAGCAGCCCAAAACGTAACGTCAATATCACAGACCCGAGCGTCTGTGATGACTGGGAGTCGAACTCGGAGATGGTGATTTTATCCCGAGCGAGGTGCTGAACGCTCATGCAGATTTCTTTTAGCACCCTCACATTTATGAGATTGACAGAGGACCCGTTGTCAACTAAGATCTTCCCTATCTTGATGTCATGGCAGTACCCGGTGACATACAGGGGACGGTTGTGCTCGCACATTCCGAGGAAGAGATCTTCATCGCCGAAAGTGATTTCTGCTGCGTGCACTTCTTTCAGCTCGTCCTTCATCTTTTCTTCGGCAAGGAAAGCTCGAAAGTGCTCGGGCACTTGTAATGCCCTGATCAGAGAATCTCGTGCCTCTTTGGACAGGAGGAGAACATCCAGTATGCTCAGTTATGAGGGTATCTTTCTCAAGTGTACTAGGACATTGTAATCTACTTTATTTTTCTTAGGCGGGTCCTTGGATGCCAGCTCTTCGATGACTCACTCATCGAGGGCGATATCCTCAGGAGCTTTTTCCTTCCCCTTATATTTTTTGTTTGACCCCTTGTTTGTGGGTCCGAGATTCTTTTTGGGCAACGCACGATTACGCAGCTGGATGTTTTCACAGTTCGTTATCTCTTCCTCTTTTTCTGAGGTGGATTCCTTGAAGAGAGGGCCGAGGGCTACTTCTTCATCAGAATCGCTTCCGAAGGTGAGAACTTGTGATCCCCTGGTATCAACCATGTGACAGTTGCCGGCAGTTCTTTTGTGCTCATCTGTCATGCTTTTCTGCTCCCGACGAGTTTTGCGCTTCATCCGCTTGAAATATTGCCGGTGAGCAACGTATCCCTGCCACCACTTTTTAAAGGCCATGCATTCTTCGGTAGGATGCGCAATCCTTTGATGGTATAATTAGTAGATAGGATGTGCATCCGCTTCGTCAAGGTACGTATCCCCGGGAGCATTTTCATTGAAAAATGGCAGCTTCATTCCCATCGACAGGGCTTTAGCGAACCGTTTCCTTGTCTTAAGCCTGCTTTTGTCTGCCGCGGGCGTGCTTTGATCTGGTTGGAGTACTTTGCAACTTATCCCTACCATGATTTCTTTAACTTGTTGCCGACGTCTGGCTCTTTCGAATATGGCCATTTCACGTTCGCGATCAGCTTTGCTCTTCTGACGGGCTTCATTCAGCAGCATGTCAATCATCTCGTCTGACGGTTCCAAGAATTTTGGCACCGATCTTGCCCCCAGCTCCTCTATATTATCTTCTGACGTCGAGTGAGCTTCTTTGTCATTTATTGGCGAATGAGAGATCATGTGACAACTTGCCACATAATCCTCGGGTTCTTCTGAAGAATTGTCTCCCTCATCACTGGCGTTATCTCCGCCCTCAAGGATATGGTTGAGAAACTCTTAGAGTGTGACCGGGGTTCACGCCTTCTGGTTATATTCTTCCAGCGCGTCAATATGCTTTTGCAGGTCCGTGCGTTCGTCATCAGACCGCGCGAGCTTTTTGGTCTTCTTCTTCTTCTTCGAAGACTTCGACGGCTGGGCCTGGGTATTTTGCCCATCGCTACCAACTCCCGATGTTGGGCGCGGTTTCAGCATCCCCTCAATGATTTCTGGTTCTAGCGGGCTTTTCTACCTGATTGTCGGGCATGCTTGAAGATCCTTCAGCATTCTTTTGGTCTTAGCAGAAAGAACAACTTCCCATGGAGCTTCCTCTATAAATGAGCATGATGCCCCCAGCGTGTCGACCTTTTTAGGAGCGTGCGGTTGTGGCGGGTTTACCCTCCAGTTTTCAGACAACGCGAATTTGCCTTGCTGGTACTGGTCCTCAATCTAGTTTTTGAAGATGAAGCATTCTTCGATTGGGTGGCCCAATATTTGGTGGTAGAGGCAGTAATTGGGATTGTTGATGTCGCCCGGTTTTAGTGGACGTCTCGGATCTGGTAGAGTAATGAGCATGTTGCGCACCGCCAGTTCGAACAGTCTTCTCGTTTTATCCCGAAGGAATGAGTAATGATGTCTCAGCTTTTCTCCGAGTGATCGCTGTTATCGTTTTGGCGAGCAGCTGGTTTCGGATCACTCAGCTGCTGCTGAGTGTTGGCGACGAAGGTAGCTTTCCCTTTGCCCTTTTCGTTTCGAAGCTCCATTTTCGAGGAGGGCGGTCGATGGCCCATCTGGTCCATTTGGGCCAGCTTGTCGATCAAGGCTTGGAAAGTGGTCAGCTTGAAAAATATCATGAACTGGGATATAATAGCTTGCGGGTTAAGGGTCCCTACGAACATGCTCACAGCAGGAGCTTTGTTCAGTTGATAAAACTGCACATTTGTATTACATTTTTCCTACCATTTTCATATTAAAAAAGGACTTTATTATAATATATTATACATATGAGGGTTTATGTGTAAAAACATTATTTTCCATGTGTTAATATATTTTTATTATCATTTGGTAGGAAAATGTATGCAAATAAATCTATTGACCAAATCCTAGTAGAACTAAGTCTACTAAATATTATTTGAGATTATGGTGCAGAATTTTCCAAGTTGTTATGCAGAATTTATCAAACAAATCAATTTGTTGAAGAAGACTTGCCTAATTAAGAATTAAAACTTGGAGACCAAGTCTGGAAGCAACCGAGAGAAGATTTCTGAATTCTGAAGGTGCCTAGGATTGCCACATGTCCCAAAGACCAAGCCCCAGAAAAATGATGGAGGGATGAGATCAAATGGCCGCGGATCCGCGGCCATACCCCCCTTTTGGCCGCGGATCCACGGCAATCTAGAGGGATCATTTGCTAAGATTTTGTGGCTTAAATCTCTGCTATATTTTACCAACTTTTCAACCAAAAGATTCTGGCTTTGCACTATAAAAAGGCACCGAGAGCCTCTTGGAAAATTTATCAAGCCGAAGAGATCACGAAGCCCCAGACGTTCACACATCCAGGCTGATCATCAACTGTTCGTCTACCTCCTTAGGAAAGATCGAGAAGCAAACCAAGTTTTGTAATCATTTTCTACGGAATAAAAGTGTAGGTTCAGTTGATTAATAAAGGTAGTTCTTTTTAATTCTTTTTGCATTTTACATTATGTTTTCCCTCTCTGTCTTTTCATCTTCTTCTCCCAACATGCGCGAGTAATTCTCCGCTTGTTAGGGTTCGTAGGATTAGGGTAGGCTAATGGACGATGAAAATAATTAAACCCTTTTTAAGTCCTATAAAGTTTAGGAACTTTATCAAAAGAATCATTAACATCCTAATCGGGCGCACTAGCAATTCTTTGCTAGTTCCGACCGCGATTAGCGATTAGATTAATGATTGTTTTGGTAAAGGGTAGATATGAACGGAGTTCCGTATCGAGATAAGGGTTAAGAGTGGGATTCCTTTTCCCTCCAGAAACCCTAATCTACACGCATCACCGTCGTTCTAGTTCTAAATCTATTAATGGATAAAAAGGGTAACTTTTAATTAATCGTCCATAACTACTAAATCCTAACGAACCCTACAAGCCCTCTTATTATATTATCTACATCTCTACAATAATCTAGATCTATATTTTTGCATTCTTGCTTAACGTAGATTTAGAAACCATTCTACAAAATTCTTATTTCCTCCTCTCTTTCAACACATCTAAAGTAAGAGTAAAAGATTCAACGTTTCCCTGAAGACGACCCGTACTCATCTCGGTCTAGCTACACGCGACATCGTTATTGATTGCGGTTAACTACAAACACCTTTTTCGTATCAATCAAGCTTCTTCTATGCGTTGTTCGCATCTTGACCATAAGTTCCGCCATCGAATTGCATACTGAACCCAAGTTTCTCCTGGCTTCATCCTGGCATTGATCAATGCCGTGATCGGGGTGCGTTCGCTGGCGCTTGCGAAACGCTGGGTGAATAGCAGCTCCATTTCTGTAAACGCCTTGATGGAGTCGTTCGGAAGCTCTGAGTACCATTCAAAATCTGTCTCCGCTAAACTGCTGACGAACCGGCGAAGTAACAGTTTGTCGTCACCTCCGGTATTGCCGCATAGATCCCTGAACTGAGCGACGTGCTGATGGGGGTTGCCTGTCCCCTTGTACACGTGAAATTTAGGGATCGTATATCCCGGTGGGTACTTAATTTGATCGTACCAGCTTGGATAGGGTCGCCCAATTCTGACGACTTGGCCAGCGGCTTCGCTTTCCTGATAAGCTCGTACTTGTTGAGCTATGTAGTCATCAAGCGCAGCTTTCGAGATTGTCTCCTCCTTGGCTGCTGATAAAACCGGAAGAGGGTTTGATGTCTCCCCTCTGTCGTCTTCAATGATTATTGGGGGATCTTCGGCTGGAGGGTCCGGTTGAATTATCATGGGCACCATATCCTGGAACATGAGCGACATTTGTTTTATATTAGCCGCTTGTTCCGCGGCCTCTTTATCTTTTTTCTCGAGCATCCTTCGTAGGAACTCAGCGTCGGTTTCTTGTTCCGTTGATCCGACGATACCTCCGGGCTTTCCTTCTGCCCAGTGAGTGCGGCCATCTTTGTCAGCATCTCCTGGAGCTTTTGTTGTTGCTCCTGATTTTTCGTCACAGACCGTGTGAGTGGTCGATGACCCGTAGAAGTACGGCTTTCCTCTTTTCCGGAAGACATGTAGACGGTATGCACTACCATGCCCCCAGACTTAGGGCGT
Source organism: Agapanthus africanus (assembly GCA_030015575.1). NCBI lineage: Eukaryota > Viridiplantae > Streptophyta > Magnoliopsida > Asparagales > Amaryllidaceae > Agapanthus > Agapanthus africanus. Next base: position 20,815,067 of record CM057345.1, read on the forward strand.
TTGGATTCAACGCCTTTGAGATTTGTCGTAGACACGGGGATCTTCTCCGGCCTTTTCCTTTTATGGGTGGTCGAAGTTGAGGGGGCTATTGTAGACGATATTTTCCGTGGTACGACGGCAGGATGATCCTTCTCATGGCAGACCTTCATTTTCTTCTGTTTGCGGGAGTAGTCTTTGTCGATCACAGAATCTTGGACTCTTCGCCAGACCCTGTGGATTTTGCAGGACAGCCGCTGAGAGGGATGTTCCGAGTTTGCCTTTGTAATATTTTCCACAGGTGGAGGAGACCTTTTTAGTACGGCAATTGGAGAATTCTTGTGCACCTTCTTGAGCGACCCAAAGCTGTTCCCAGTTGGAACAACAACATCGAATTCCACCATTGGAGCTGGTGGGGTAAGTCCAGAAGGGGAATTTCCCCCAGCTTTCTTCACTCGGCGCCAGTGACGACGTCGAGCATGTCGTGTAGCCGGGATCACCTTTATTTTCGGAGTAGCTTCGTCATGCCCCCTGCTTTGAGGAGAGGCTGCTGTTGGTGCCAGTGTATCGAAGACAGACATTCGCTGGGGAGGAATGGTCAATCTGTCGAAGGCCGACTTTCGAGTAGGGGAAGCAGTTTGGGCGACTCTGGCCGCAGCGAGAGTTGGAACGGCCAGTCTTGTGAAGACAGATCCCTTAATAGGAGAAACCCCTCTGATGACTTCATTTACCGGAGCTGGAATGGCTATCTGCTCCAGGATAACTCCTTCGGGAATTGCAGGCTTCTTCATGGGCCCACTTGAGCTTTGGCCTAGTCTGTTAAAGACCGAGGCGTTAGACTTGGATGACCCGTTGAGAGGGGCCGTGGTAATGGTAAGCCGATCAAAGATCGACTTCTTTGGAACTTCCTGTGATGGCACTGGAGCGTTGAAGCTCATTGGCGGGAGCATGGTCCCGAAGAACAATCCAGTGGTGGCCCGTGTCACCTGTTCCACCAGCATTGTGAAGAAGGAGGCCGCTTGGGGCCCATAAGTCACTCCTCGAGCAGGGACGGAGTGGAAGTTGTTGTTGCATTTGGTGCAGTTGGAACCCATCGACGTCATCTTCACTTCTGCATAGAGCAAGACACCAAATCTTAGTACCTCGAATCCAGGGGCAACCATATCAAACCCCGATTTGTTCGCGAACACGACACACGAAGTGTGGAGTGGAAAGAGGAAAAGGTCTCACCGGGCGTGCCAGAATCTGTTCACAGCCGAAAGACGCGACCGGGACGTTAGGACGTTTGGCCTGAATTTTGGAGGCAGATGCTATTTGGTTTTATCCGTCCACCTCTCCGAAGATGCCAAATTTATTTATGACACCGTTTATCGAAGGTTTAGACGGATGCGGCCGTTGTAGCAGACTTCGTCAGATTCCCCCTCATTGTGAGGGTTTTTTGATTGTGGGGATGCTCTTCCTTGCAGATGCAAGCCCTTGCAGTTAATTACGTTACCGCATAGCGATAACCACTTTCTCCTTCTCCAGATGTTCACTTCGTGTCATGTGTGTTTGTTTTATTTTTGGTTGCCCGTGGATTGTATACGGAGACTAATTTATGTTGTCGCCCGTAGGGCGGGGATTAGTCCAAATCCTTATTTTCTTAGATTTGGGTTTGGTTTGTTTTAAGGCTCGTTAATCTCGTTTGAGATTAAGATCAACTTAAATATTTGTTAAGGATACATTAGTCTAATTTTTGACTAAGATCTACTCAACGGGGGTTCAGGATCATTTTTGATCCAACAAAAGAGCATTTGGGCTTTATCGTTTTAGTTTTAAGGACGTCACGGTCCGTTGGGTTTAAGGACATCATAGTCCATGTAGGTTTAAGGACATCATAGTCCATGTAGTTTAGTTTAGGGACGTTGCGATCCATTGGGTGTAAGAACATCATAGTCCATGTTTAAAGACATCATAGTCTGTAGGGTTTAAAGACATCATAGTCTGTGTTTAAAGACATCATAGTCTGTAGGGTTTAAAGACATTATAATTTGTGTTTAAAGATATCATAGTCTGTGTTTAAAGACATCATAGTCTATTGGGTTTAAAGACATCATAGTCTGGGTTTAAAGGCATCAAAGTCTATAGGGTTTAAAGACATTATAGTCTGTAGGGTTTAAACACATCATAGTCTGTGTTTAAAGACATCATAGTCTATAGGGTTTAGAGACATCATAGTTTGTGTTTAAAGACATCATGGTCTATAGGGTTTAAAGACATCATGGTCTATAGGGTTTAAAGACATCATAGTCTATAGGGTTTTGGTTTAACAGTTTGGGGATGCGCCAAAAGTTATTAGTTATTGGGACTCTTCACCCCTCTGAAGACGTTGAAGAATTACAACGACATGTATCAGAGGTGTGGAGAGATGTACCCTTGAACCAATGTCCCGACTGAGGAGGGATGGGATGAACATCATTTTAGATGCCATCTGTTAGGAGCTCATTAGCTATCTTTAGGAATGAGATCGGTTTGGGGGACCCTGAGCATGATGGGTCAATTGATTGTCCTTAGGAGATTTGGTCTAAGTTTGGCTAATATTGGCCTCTCATAGTGTTAAACACTAGTATATGCTCAGCGCTCACGTGCTCCCACGTGCGGCTTTAAAGCAGTGTTAAACACTGGAATTTAGGGCGCTCACGTGTGGCACGTGAGGCGCCTGAAAATTGGCGTTGTTCATTGGGTTCTATTCCCCTTTTATATATGTAAGTGTTAAACAGTTAGCTCCCCGTGGTGCTCACGTGCGAACACGTGAGGCGCCTTCAAAATGTGATCATTGCTTTTGGATATATTTCTTTTCCATATGAGTGCTGAGCAATTGGTTCATTAAATGGTCACGTGCGGACACGTGAGGTATTCTCAAAATGTAAGCGCTGTATTTAAGTGCTGAGCGCTTATTTCATTAACGCTCACGTGAGGTGCTCTCAAAATGTGAGCACCGCCTTTGGGCTCATTCCCTTTTCTGTATAAGTGCCTGTTCGGGGGTCACGTGGGAACACGTGATCTATTTTAGTCTCTCTTTTGAGTTCATCACAGGTGGTCACGTGTAAACACGTGATCATCAATATGCACGGAATTCTTTCTCTGAGTCTTAAAAAAATCTCAAATCCCTTATTATATATTTTTATAAGGATTTAATTCCTTGGACTTAGTTCTTCTCTTAGGTTTTGGATCTACATGGCAGAGTCTTCCTGATGAGAATTAAATTCTCAACTTGTGGGGAGATCTGCTTCTGCAGATCTCTCACCAGAAGAAAGAACTAAGTTCTTATATGAAGGGTTAAACCCTAGTTTTATCAGAGGAATTAAATTCCTATATGCCTTTTGGGAGAATTAAATTCTCTGAACTTAGATCTTCTCCTAGGTTTTGGATCTGCATGGCAGAATCTCCCCGATGTGAATTAAATTCTCAACTTGTGGGGAGATCTGCTTCTGCAGATTTTGTTACACCCGAGCCCAGTAATAATATTTCTGGTACTAGTTGAATGTTAGACAGTGCTCATTTCAATTATCTTGCTTGTTTGGTGCTTATTGCTAATTTTTAACCGGCTAAGTCATTTTCGCCTATAACAAATTTTAACACCTAAAATGAAATTAAAAATATCCATGTTGGCCTACTCGTCACCACTAGTCGCGTGGTAGCGTCCGCGCGTCGAGATTTCGTCCCGTTCGGCGAAACGGGCGAGTTTGAGACGGCTACGCGCGCGTGCAAGTGTTCGACTTGGGGGCATGCATTTTAATCATAAGACATCTCATTTTAAAATTTGGAACTCGTTTAAAATCCTATTATTTGAATTTCAAATATTTGGGCGCAACCCGGGCGCGATTTGGAAATGTTTCATTTAGCGCCAAAATCCCCATTTAATTAAATATACTAAAACCATAATATATATATTATACCTCAGACTGTTACTTAATTAACGAGTTTAAAATCCCTAAATCTTTTATTAAATCCTATTAACTAGGTAAATCCTTCGCTTCTGGCCAATCGCGAGCGTTCAATCCCTCGGGGGCCCCACCTCGTTCTGTCTCTGTCTCTCTCTCTCCGTCTCTCTCTCTCTAATCTTTCTCTCTCTCTCCCTCTCTCCTATAATCTCTCTCTCTATCTTTATTTCCTCACGTCCTCAACTGCAGAAAACCCACCACGAGAAACCTCGCGAGAACCCAACCCCCACGTCGCCTTGCCCTAGCTGCCGCAGCCTCGCCGCCGACCTCCCCGTGACCTCGCCACCATCACCTCCATCGTAACCACCTCCACTCTTCAACCCTCGACGAGCTTTCCCTGCAACCCACGAAGCCCGCGGCACCCATCGCCTCACGCCGGTGACCCCTCGCCGTCGCCACCGCCCTCGTCACCACATCCGTCTCCTTGCCTCTCCCTGCAAGCCCTCGACACCACAACCACCACCACATCACCTTCATCCCTGTACCCAAGAACCCGCAAACCCTTTCCCCGATCCCAGGAACTCCACCGCCTTCACCTCACCGTCGACGGCCCCTCATCGTCGACGACTCTTCATCTTCCTCTCCACTCTCTCCTTCCCGACTCAACCACCTTTACTTCACCCCTGCACCCATTTCACCCGAGCCTAACCCAAGCCCAAACCATAACCGGAACCCTAGTTCGCCGGAGCTCGTTCACGGCCGTCGACCCCCACGACTCCTCTCTGCAAACCTAGTGAGCAATCCCTCTTCTTCTCATTCTTCTTCTTCCTCTTTCTTTCTTCTCTTTATTCTTTCTTTCTTTTCTTTTCTTTTCTTTAATTCTTGATTTCTGTAGTTCGCCGGAGCCGTAACGACGCCGACGATCCCAACGCCCCAGCGAGTGTGCCTGACCAGTGTGATCACCTTGTGCGTTGGTTGGATCCGTTCCGTGACCCGTGTATCCGTCGCGTGTTTTCCGCCGACGTTACGTTCGTGTTTTCCGGTTTGCGAAACCGTCGAGGCAAGTATTACTTGCTACATGCTATGCTATACTAATTAAGTGTGCTTGACTCATAAAACTTGCGATATTAACTAAATATATTTACTTTTCTCATTTGGACGAAATATGATATATATCATGACACTGCAACCTAAACCGTATTTTGCCACTGTAACCCTAATAACGGAACCACCAGTTAATCATTTTGCTATTTAAAGGATGATAATTGTACACATATAACTTCGTTACTTTCTGTTATTGATGGTGCACTACCTTGTGAATATTGCACCCCAAGGGTGCTCGAACCTGTTAATATATTACAACTGCACCAGATTAGTGCACCATTGTGATTAAACGAACTATTATTGCTGTTTACTTTATTTCCTGCTACTGTTCCTTATTCGATTGTATACCTGTTGTGAGCACACCTTCGATTGCATTACATATTGACCTGACTTGTTACCTGATCTCATGCCTAATGCCAATAACCTGACTTGGGGTCCTCATGGACCATTCCTGTTGTCTATCCAGACAAACCTGCTTTTACCTGATCCTGTGTTGGCATTAGTTCTTGATTACTGAATACCTGACCTGACATACATAACTTGGGGGTATGGGGAAATCAAAGGTGAAACCGACTTGTAACTCAACAGTTCGATACCTATTCTGATCAGTCTTACGGGCTTGGCCAGTCCGGGAGTGATGATGCTGACATCACTCGTCCATCCTGCTACCTATTACTGCCTAGCGGCACGTCTCGGATTCAGCCCCGAGGGTCTTGACCGTGGTCCCGGGCATGCACGGGATACTATTGAGTTACATCGACGAGTCATCAATTGATTTCAAAGACTTTAGAGTAGAAACCTGATAGGACAGTTTAGTTACCACTGCACATTACCCTGCACTGTATTTCATAGTACTGCTTTATTCATGTTCATCCTTGCATTGTTTATTACCATGTTCATATTATATTATTGGTTGACCTGACGCGCTGACGTCTGGGTTTTGCATGGCCTAGATTCCTTACCACTGTCGCCGACCGAGCAGGAGTACTTCAGCCAGCAGGCTGATTTGTGAGTTCTGTAGTGGTTAGTTCATTTATTGCATTTTATTTCCAGGTGCGATCCCGCATTATGGGACGTACCCTTCTATTATTGTATTGGATCATTTGCTTCCGCACTTATTGTTCATTGACTATTGTTATTATGGATTTGGACATGTGTTAGATTAGTTTATTTATCTTGTTCTTGATATCTCTACAGCCGTAATGTGACTGTGGATGGATACTTCCTACCCACAGGTAGCATGGTTGGCTATGTCACGTGCCCAATCTTGCGTACTCTGGGAAGCGGGGCGTGACATGGTTCTTTTGGTATCAGAGACATAGGTTAGTTTGGTTGATTTTTTGTAGTTGGGTATTGTACCCAATACACGAATCAGAATACCCGTGTTTAGGAAACATGTCCTGCCACCTTGACCGTTTTACCATTCTTGAATCACATTCTTCCGGATTATATCTTTTACGACGTGCAAACTTACTTTGCATGTCGACTCGGAAACCTGATTTCTTGTTATCCCTAGGACTTGGGCGACTTGGGTGGAGTTAAGTAATTGCGGCTATGATACCGCGGCATAGCTACAATGCGGTACTCTATTTAAGTATCTTGGAGTTCTAGCCTTGATCCACATTCAGAATCTATCATCATGCTAATGTTGGGTGTTTTGAATTCAGGATTATGACAGGTAAGAAGTTGAAGACGTACCAGAGGCGTGTGAACGAAGCCGCCATGCTTGGAGTGATAAGAGAAATGCTGGAAATCAAAGAAACAGACTGAGCTGATCCAGCAGCAAGCGGACTTGTTTCAGGAAGGTTTGCAGATCGTTCAGCAGTCTGTGAACGATGTTGGAACTAGACCAGTTGACCGAGTAGGGACCGTAGCAGATTTCAGACTTTTGGGTCCGTCTACTTTCACTAGGCTGGAGGAGCCGTTGCCAGCCGAGCAATGGCTAGTGGACACGGAGAATTTGCTGATTGCGGCGTAGATCCTAGAGGACAGGAGAGTTGATGTAGTGCGCTTTCAGCTAGTGGATTTCGCCCGAGAGTGGTGGCTTGTGGAGGAGACCCGCTTGCCCAAGCCAACCAGTTGGGCGGATTTCTCTAAGAGTTTCCTGGAGAAGTTCTTCCCACGGACTGCACGGAAGAAAATGGAAGAGAAGTTCATCGGACTAAGGCAGAATGGAGCAACCGTGGACGTGCATGCAGCAGAATGGACGAGACTCAGTAGTCTCACTGGACCTTTCGCGGCCAACGATGCAGACAGCAGTTGCGGTAAGGAAGCAGTTCTGTCGGGCCAGTCGAGTTTAGGGCTAGACCGACAAACAGTGTTCTTGCAGCTATGGAAGTTGATGGTTGTGAAGAACCGGTGGTAGTTCGCGATTTCATGGGCAGAGCAAAGATATTGAATCTACCACCGAGGAGAGACGTGGAGTTCGCGATTGACCTTATTCCTGGTGCAGTACCAGTGTCAAAATCTTATTATCCGATGGCACTAGTGGAATTGGAAGAAGTTAAGAAGCAAGTTGGTGAATTACTTGAGAAGAGTTGGATTCGAAGCAGCAACTCGCCTTGGGAAGCTCCAGTTCTTTTAGTAAAGAAGAAGGATGGCACGAGAAGGATGTGCATTGATTATCGAGAATTGAACCGGGTGACTATTAAGAACAAGTACCCAATCCCTCGCATTGGAGAACTTTTTGAGCAGCTTAGTGGCGCGAGGGTATTCTCGAAACTGGATTTGCGATCAGGATATCATCAGGTCCGAGTGAAAGCAGAAGACATTTGCAAGACGGCGTTTCGAACTCGATATGGACATTTCGAGTATCTGGTGATGCCTTCGGAGTGACGAATGCGCCGACAATATTCATGGATTTGATGAACAGAATCTTTTCGCCATTCTTGGACCAGTTTATTGTGGTATTCATTGACGATATTCTGGTTTACTCGAAGAGTTCGGAAAAGCATGCTGAGCATTTGAAGATCGCACTGCAGACGTTGAGACAGGAGAAATTGTACACGAAGATGAGTAAGTGCGAGTTTTGGCTGGAGGAAGTAAGGTTTTTGGGGCATGTTGTGTCTGGCGATGGCATTGCCGTCGATCCAGAAAAGATTGCAGCAGTTCGAGATTGGCCTATTCCAAGGAATGTTGCTGAGATAAGAAGTTTCCTTGGATTAGCCGGATACTACAGGAGATTTGTAGAGAACTTTGCTCGTCTGGCAGAGCCGTTGACCAAGCTTACGCACAAGGAGGTACCTTTTGTATGGGCGGATAAGTGTGCGTTAGCTTTCGAGACGTTGAAGCAGAAGTTGATAACCGCTCCTATTCTGACCGTGCCAGAAAATTCCGGAGGATTAGTGATTCACAGCGACGCATCTGGGAAAGGATTGGGATGTGTTTTGATGCAGCATGGGAAGGGTGTAGCATACGCATCGAGACAACTGAAGATTCATGAGAAGAATTACCCGACTCATGACTTGGAGCTTGCGGCCGTGATCTTCGCTTTGAAGATTTGGAGACACTACCTTTTGGGCGAGAGAGTCGAAGTCTTTACAGATCATAAGAGTTTGAAGTATGTATTCACTCAGAAGGAGTTGAACATGAGGCAACGCAGATGGTTGGAGCTGATGGCCGACTACGACCTTGATCTTAAGTACCATCCGGGAAAAGTTAACGTCGTGCCGGATGCGCTTAGTCGGTTACCAGCAATTCAGGTATTGACTGCACAGAGGGAGATCATCGCGGATTTTCGGAGATTTAACTTGGAGGTTGTGCTACCACATGCTACGGGACAGTTGATGCAGTTGCAAGTACAGTCGTCCTTAGTTGGGAAGATTAAAGCGGCACAATCGCAGGATCCTAGACTGTAAAGGTTTCGAGAGCAGGTTGAAGCCGGACTACGAACAGATTTACTGATCCACGAAGACGGTTCGTTGAGATATGGTAGCCGTGTGTGTGTGCCAAAAGGAGATGTGCGTGAAGAGCTTATGAGGGAGGCACACAGCTCAGCTTACTCATTACATCTGGGAGGTACAAGGATGTACCGAGGTATTCGACAGCACTTCTGGTGGGAAGGTATGAAACGGGAGATTGCTCGCTTCGTGGCTAAGTGCTTGGTGTGTCAGTAGGTCAAGGCTGAACACCAAAGGGTTGCTGGTTTGTTGCAACCACTTCCGATTCCTCAGTGGAAGTGGGAACATATAACTATGGATTTCGTGACGGCTTTACCGCGGAGTCCAAAGGGCCACAATGCAGTATGGGTGATTGTCGATCGATTGACCAAGGCGGCTCACTTTATTCTTTTTCGGGTTGGTCAATCGACGGAGACTTTGGCAGGGCGGTACATGCAGGAGATGGTAAGATTGCAAGGAGTACCGGTGAGCATCGTGTCCGATCAGGACACTCGGTTCTTGTCACACTTCTGGAGGAGTTTACAAGAAAGTTTGGGGACTCGATTGAAGTTTAGCACAGCTTATCATCCTCAAACTGATGGACAATCGGAGAGAACGATCCAGACTCTTGAAGATTTGTTGAGAGCATGCATGTTGGACTTCAAAGGTTCTTGGGAGGATCCCCTACACTTGGTGGAGTTTCATACAACAACAGTTGTCAAGCAACAATCCAGATGGCTCCGTTTGAAGCGTTGTTTGGTCGTAAATGCCGTTCACCTGTTTGTTAGGATGATGTCGGTGAACGAAGATTGCTGGGACCAGATTTGGTAGTACAGACAGTCGAGAAGGTGAATACAATCAGGAAGCATATGAAGGCAGCTCAAGACAGACAGAAAAGTTGGCTGACGCGTCAAGAAGACCTCTAGAGTTCGCCGTGGGTGATTTGGTATTCTTGAAAATATCACCGACTAGAGGGGTGTTTCGCTTTGGGAGTCGGGGAAAGCTTAGTCCTCGATTCGTTGGACCCTTCGAGATATTGGAGCGTGTTGGAGAGGTAGCGTACCGTTTGGCGTTACCACAGTCCTTGGCAGGAGTGCACGATGTGTTTCATGTATCTCAACTACGGAGGTATGTTCGCGATGAAACTCACGTCTTGGATCATTCGGAGTTGACTGTACGGGAGGACCTAACTTTTGAGGAGCGACCAGTTGAAATCAAGGATCGAAGAGAAAGGGTTCTTAAGAACAAGGTTACCCCTCTTGTGCTAGTTTCTTGGGGTAATCGATCGCACGAAGAATCCACTTGGGAGCGAGAAGACGAGATCCGGCAGAAATTTCCTCACCTTTTTCCTGTAGTTAGCTATCTTGTATTCTTGGAATTTCGAGGATGAAATTCTTTTTGTAGTTGGGTATGATGTAACACCCGAGCCCAGTAATAATATTTCTGGTACTAGTTGAATGTTAGACAGTGCTCATTTCAATTATCTTGCTTGTTTGGTGCTTATTGCTAATTTTTAAACGGCTAAGTCATTTTCGCCTATAACAAATTTTAACACCTAAAATGAAATTAAAAATATCTATGTTGGCCTACTCTTCACCACTAGTCGCGTGGTAGCGTCCGCGCGTCGAGATTTCGTCCCGTTCGGCGAAACGGGCGAGTTTGGGACGGCTACGCGCGCGTGCAAGTGTTCGACTTGGGAGCATGCATTTTAATCATAAGACATCTCATTTTAAAATTTGGAACTCGCTTAAAATCCTATTATTCGAATTTCAAATATTTGGGCGCAACCCGGGCGTGATTTGGAAATGTTTCATTTAGCGCCAAAATCCCCATTTAATTAAATATACTAAAACCATAATATATATATTATACCTCAGACTGTTACTTAATTAACGAGTTTAAAATCCCTAAATCTTTTATTAAATCCTATTAACTGGGTAAATCCTTCGCTTCTGGCCAATCGCGAGCGTTCAATCCCTCGGGGGCCCCACCTCGTTCTGTCTCTGTCTCTCTCTCTCCGTCTCTCTCTCTCTCTCTCTCTCTCTCTCTCTCTAATCTTTCTCTCTCTCTCCCTCTCTCCTATAATCTCTCTCTCTATCTTTATTTTCTCACGTCCTCAACTGCAGAAAACCCACCATGAGAAACCTCGCGAGAACCCAACCCCCACGTCGCCTTGCCCTAGCTGCCGCAGCCTCGCCGCCGACCTCCCCGCGACCTCGCCACCATCACCTCCATCGTAACCACCTCCACTCTTCAACCCTCGACGAGCTTTCCCTGCAACCCACGAAGCCCGCGGAACCCATCGCCTCACGCCGGTGACCCCTCGCCGTCGCCACCGCCCTCGTCACCACATCCATCTCCTTGCCTCTCCCTGCAAGCCCTCGACACCACAACCACCACCACATCACCTTCATCCCTGTACCCAAGAACCCGCAAACCCTTTCCCCGATCCCAGGAACTCCACCGCCTTCACCTCACCGTCGACGGCCCCTCATCGTCGACGACTCTTCATCTTCCTCTCCACTCTCTCCTTCCCGACTCAACCACCTTTACTTCACCCCTGCACCCATTTCACCCGAGCCTAACCCAAGCCCAAACCCTAACCGGAACCCTAGTTCGCCGGAGCTCGTTCACGGCCGTCGACCCCCACGACTCCTCTCTGCAAACCTAGTGAGCAATCCCTCTTCTTCTCATTCTTCTTCTTCCTCTTTCTTTCTTCTCTTTATTCTTTCTTTCTTTTCTTTTCTTTTCTTTAATTCTTGATTTCTGTAGTTCGCCGGAGCCGTGACGACGCCGACGATCCCAACGCCCCAGCGAGTGTGCCTGACCAGTGTGATCACCTTGTGCGTTGGTTGGATCCGTTCCGTGACCCGTGCATCCGTCGCGTGTTTTCCGCCGACGTTACGTTCGTGTTTTCCGGTTTGCGAAACCGTCGAGGCAAGTATTACTTGCTACATGCTATGCTATACTAATTAAGTGTGCTTGACTCATAAAACTTGCGATATTAACTAAATATATTTACTTTTCTCATTTGGACGAAATATGATATATATCATGACACTGCAACCTAAACCGTATTTTGCCACTGTAACCCTAATAACGGAACCACCAGTTAATCATTTTGCTATTTAAAGGATGATAATTGTACACATATAACTTCGTTACTTTCTGTTATTGATGGTGCACTACCTTGTGAATATTGCACCCCAAGGGTGCTCGAACCTGTTAATATATTACAACTGCACCAGATTAGTGCACCATTGTGATTAAACGAACTATTATTGCTGTTTACTTTATTTCCTGCTGCTGTTCCTTATTCGATTGTATACCTGTTGTGAGCACACCTTCGATTGCATTACATATTGACCTGACTTGTTACCTGATCTCATGCCTAATGCCAATAACCTGACTTGGGGTCCTCATGGACCATTCCTGTTGTCTATCCAGACAAACCTGCTTTTACCTGATCCTGTGTTGGCATTAGTTCTTGATTACTGAATACCTGACCTGACATACATAACTTGGGGGTATGGGGAAATCAAAGGTGAAACCGACTTGTAACTCAACAGTTCGATACCTGTTCTGATCAGTCTTACGGGCTTGGCCAGTCCGGGAGTGATGATGCTGACATCACTCGTCCATCCTGCTACCTATTACTGCCTAGCGGCACGTCTCGGATTCAGCCCCGAGGGTCTTGACCGTGGTCCCGGGCATGCATGGGATACTATTGAGTTACATCGACGAGTCATCAATTGATTTCAAAGACTTTAGAGTAGAAACCTGATAGGACAGTTTAGTTACCACTGCACATTACCCTGCACTGTATTTCATAGTACTGCTTTATTCATGTTCATCCTTGCATTGTTTATTACCATGTTCATATTATATTATTGGTTGACCTGACGCGCTGACGTCTGGGTTTTGCATGGCCTAGATTCCTTACCACTGTCGCCGACCGAGCAGGAGTACTTCAGCCAGCAGGCTGATTTGTGAGTTCTGTAGTGGTTAGTTCATTTATTGCATTTTATTTCCAGGTGCGATCCCGCATTATGGGACGTACCCTTCTATTATTGTATTGGATCATTTGCTTCCGCACTTATTGTTCATTGACTATTGTTATTATGGATTTGGACATGTGTTAGATTAGTTTATTTATCTTGTTCTTGATATCTCTACAGCCGTAATGTGACTGTGGATGGATACTTCCTACCCACAGGTAGCATGGTTGGCTATGTCACGTGCCCAATCTTGCATACTCTGGGAAGCGGGGCGTGACAGATTTTTTACCAGAAGAAAGAACTATGTTTTTAGGAAGAGTTAAACTCTTGTGGAGACGAAGAAGAAGTAAGATGTTCTCTATGTTTTGTTCCTTCTTACCTACGGTTTCTTCTTTTCTTTTGAACTTGCAGTTTAGGGGGAGGAGGGGTTTCTCTGTACAAGACTTGAAGTCTTGGGTCCTTTATATAGGGGAGGCTAATTCGTTGATTCAGTTAAGAAAATCTCTCATTGAGAGATTTTTAATTGATTTGGGGAATTTATCCACCGTTGGATCTTTGATCCAAGGACTTCTGTTTTACAGAAGACATCTTTCTTGTTTTTAACAAGATTGGGTAAATATTTTCCCATACAGAACTTATTCTGTATCTTGGTGATTTTTAATCACCATTGGATCTTTTGATATAACGGTGCTCTGATTTACAGAGCACAATCTTTCTTGTTTAGAAAGATTATTTAGAAATATTTCCAAAATAGGGTTCTGATTCCTTTATTTAGAATTTAATTCTATCGGCTCAGAAGGCATTAGAGGCCCTCACGTGCAGCACGTGACCCAGTGGCACTAGGCTGGTCTGTCTATATGCAGCAGTCCAAAGAAGAGTAATTTTGGCTCCAAGGCGCATTACGTGATGCTCTCTTTGGGGAATTTTTTCGTTGCTTTTTTTTATTTATTATTTATTTTTTCCAAAGGGAACAGGATTGACGGGATCGGTTCTGATGGCGCTGGGCAAGTAAAGCTGCGCCGACCCTGGATAATTTGACTGTACCATGACCCCCACAGATGAAGAGACTTTTTTCTTCGATCATAATCCTAAATGAGCGCAAAGTCTTCCCGATCTGTAGACGCATCGGCGAAAGCACTCTCCGAGCGAACGTAGGGGAAGTAGGAATCGGAAGCCATAGCACCTGAAAAGTAAAACCCGCAGAAGGTTAGTTATCGACGCAATGAAATCAACTACAATTAAAGGCCTTAGCGTTTTTAGTTCGTCCAAATTTGTATTAAATTAAAGTCACCACAGTCCAAGGAAAAAGGGAAAATGGGCCCCACAAAATGAATGTGACGCCCCATCAATGATGAGAAAGGCACTCATTGTAACAATCCAAAAGGATTCTTATTTAATGAGAAATCTCATTGAACTATGGAGTTATACTCCCTTGAAAAATGTATTCTACAACAGATTTCAAATCTGCAAAAAAGAACCCTAAAAAGAAAATAAGAAAAGGAATAAAAATTCCCAAAATAACTTCTTAAAAATGAAATTTTCTCAGAGCTAAGCTATGTAGAACAACCCGGAATTAAATTCCTCTGATAATGGGATAAAATCCCAGAAATCCGCTCAGGAAATGGAATTAAATTCCAAATAACCTTCAAAGATCAAAGTCAGTAATATGGTAAAACCCTAAGATCTCCGAGACCCATGGTCTACCTAAACAAAGTTTTTAGATCTCTAAGAGATCGTTCCAAGAGAAGAGCAAAGCTCTAATGGGTTAAAAATCCAAGATAAAAAAGAGTCTCTTTTAAGAGAAAAATGGCCATGATCCTTACCGATTTTATTAAACGGAGTTTAAACTCTAAGAGTTTTTTTGGACAGAGATCTAAGTTCTGAAAAGAGAATTAAATTCTCAAGAAAGAAGAAAGAAGATGATGAAACGACGGTCATCTCAAGGGCCAAAGGCCCTATTTATAAGACATGAAAGGACGCTTCAACTCCCCAGGAGATCGAACGGTAGAAAAGGTGACACCGTTGCACCCACGCGTAAGCCACGTGAGAGCAATGGGAGGCATTTGTTTCCCTAATTTTTAACCTAATAAAAGAGAAAAATTCTGTTTGAATTAAATGAGGCAGGGCCTCACGTGCTCTCCACGAGGGCACCAACGCCAGGATTAAATTCTTTGGTGGCGCCGCACGTGCTCCTCACACGGGCGCCAATGTGCAAAGCACCAAAGAATCTATTAAATAAGAGTTAAACTCTTAAATGGCGCCGCACGTGCTCCTCATGTAGGTGCCAATGTGCAAAGCACAGGAATACCCATCTTTAGAATTAAAGTCTTAAATGGCGCTCATGTGTACAACACGTGAGCGCCGGTGTCCTAGTAGAATTAAATTCTACTCTCTGTCAAACAGAGCTGTCGGATCAAAGATCTAACGGGGATGATAAATCAACAAAATACAGAATTAAATTCTGTTGGGAGAAAACATTGCCCAAATCTTTCTAAAATAAGGAAGAAACTCTCGATTGGATCAAAGGTCCAATAGTAGAATAAAATTCTATTTTGGAATATATATTCACTTGATCTTTCTAAACAAAAAAGATTGCTCTCTGTAAAACAGAGAATTCTTGGATTAAAAATCCAATGGTGATTAAAAAAATCACCATCTTACAGAATAAACTCTGTATAGGGAAAATATTTCCCCAATCTCGTTAAAAACCAAAAATCATATTTTGTAAAAGTAGAAGTTCTTGGATCAAAAATCCAATGGTGGGTAAAATTCCCCAAATCAATATTAAGACCAATTAAATCAATTGGAATCTCTCAATGAGAGATTTCCTCAAAATACTAATTAACAATCTGCCTTACCTATATAAAGGACCTGGGACTTCAAGTCTCGATAGACAGAGAGATACATCGACAGAGAAGAGAACTCCCTACAAGCTTCTGCAAAAAAGAATACAGTGAGCTCTTAAGAGATGAGAGAATTTAATTCTTATAGAAGAAGACTTTCCTCGTTGAAACTCTAGCTAAAGAAAACACAGAGATCATATCGTCTCTCTTTTGCCTGCATAAGGGTTGAACCCTTCATATAAGAACTTAGTTCATCCTCTGGTTGAGATTTGCAGAAGCAAATCTTCCTACAAGTTGAGAATTTAATTCTCATCGGAAAGATTTTGTGCCGCAGATTCAAAACTTAGGGGAAAAGAACTAGGTTCAAGAAAAAGAAAGAGAAGGAACATAAACATATGGGAATTTAATTCCTCAAAAAGGAAAAATTAGGGTTTAACTCTACATAAAGAACTTGGTTCTTATAAAAAAATAAAAGAACTTAGTTCTTTAATAAAAACAATGATGATCCAAGATCTTCAAAACCAAAATCTTGATGATCATCAATGACTAAAATTGTCATTAACAAAGATCAATATCTTTTGAAAAAAAACAACAAGAATAACTTGGCGTCTCATTAGTGCTTTGCCCTCTTATGGAACCTCACGTGTTTCCTATGTAAGTGCTTAAAACAAGCAAAAGAAAAGCTAAAGCTGCTTCACGTATTCCCCACGTGGGCGCCTGAAGAGCAAAGAAAAACTCCTTTGTAAATTAAGAAGCTATCAAATAAAACCCCAAAAGAAAGTAGTCATGTGAAATACACATGAAACGCTCTTGGAAACCCAAGTGCTTAGCATTTCTGTAAAAGGAGGGGAAGTGAACAAATGAAACCAAATGCTCAGCACTCACGTGCTTCCCACGTGAGTACCATGCAAAGTGCTCAGTACTTTAAGATTAGTCAAAATATCTAAAGTGCTTCGCACTGATTGGGAAAACGCTCATATCTGAGCGCCTCACGTATTTCACACGTGAGCGCCACGGGACTCTAGTGCTTAGCACTAATCCAGCGCCTCAAGTGTTTCACACGTGAGCGCTGTAAGCCCCAGTGCTTAGCACTTTTGGGTAATTATGGAAATTCAATCTCAGCCTAAAATTGGCTAAGTTTCTTGAGGTTAAACCTCTTTGTTTTTAAATCAATCGAGCCCATATGCTCTTGATTTCCAAGGTCTCAAATATGACCAAAAGTTCTTAAGTCCACAACAGTCCATTTTCCCTCAAATACGGGATTTGGTTCAAGGGTACATCTATTCACACCTCTGATACATGTCGTTGTAATTCCTCAACGTCTTCAGAGAGGTGGCGGGTCCCGACGACCAACAACTTCTTTCATTGATGCACTTCCAAATTGACGTGCATGCCTCAAATCGGATCGTGCCCCAAATTGGGCACATTCCATATCAACATTGTTCATTTCGTAACGTAACAAATACGCGTGTGCGCAAGATGAATGTCGGACCGAGAAGTCCTTAAACTAATTATTCTCCTCAAACATGGCGATAATGGACCGAAATGTCCCTAAACTAATATTCGTCCCCAAAATGGGAATGTTGGACCAAAATGTCCCTAAACTAATATTCGCCTCAAACATGGCAATAATGGACCTTGATGTCCTTAAACTAAAATAATTGGACACAAATGCTCATATGTTTAAGTCAACCTTAATCTCAAATCAGATTAACGGTCCTTAAATAAAACAAACCCAAATATAAAAATATATGGATTTGGACTAATCCGCGCCCTACGGGCGACGACATAAACTAGATACCGTATACAATCCACGGGGAACCAAAACAAACAAAAAAACACACGATACGAAGTGAACTTCCGGAGCAGGAGAAAGTGGTTATCACGATGTGGTAACGTAATTAACTGCAGGGGCTTGCGCCTGTAGGGAAGAGCGTCCCCACAATCAAAAAACCCTCATAAATGAGTGAGAATATGATAAAGTCTGCTACAACGGCTGCATCCGTCCAAATTTCCGATATATGGTTCCATAAAGCAACTTGGCATCTTCGGAGATGTGGACGGATAAATCCAAATAGTATCTGCCTCTAGATTCTGGCAAGACGATCCATCCCGGTTCATCTCCGTTTTCGGCGGTAAACACCAAGAAAATCAACTAAGGATATCTAATAGTTAAAATATATAGTACTCGGGGTGTATGGGATAGTTTGAGGTGTGAATCCAACGGAACTTGGACCATCACAGCCAGAACCGTCTCAGCCACCTGCCGCCGACGAAGTCGGGCCGTCACAGCCTCGACGTCAAGTAGTGAAGAGGAGGACACCAGGGATGGTGCGACGGCTTCGTTAGATTGCACGGAGTGTTTGTGTTGTATTGTGTTGCGATGAATTCATTATTTATTGTTTTCAGCTTATTGGTCTTCGCCGTTTGGGTGTCGTATATTTTGCATAGATTGTGTCTCCTCCATTTAGGCGTTGAGTCTATGTCGTTTGGGTGTTGAGTTATCTCCGTATGTGGATGCTATTATTTTACTATGCTTGTACATGAATTTTATTCAAAATTTACGAAGGAGGTGTTGTCCGATTTTCCTTAATTATTTCTTTACAAAACAAGACTTTAATTCATTTTAATTCAAACGTTAATTCTCTCTCACATAAACACATGTTCATATACAATATATTACACACACATGGTACACACATATACAACATACACGAGAATGACGCAAACAAAATAGATAATAAGAACAGTAACAACACCATAATTCATCACTAAAATTTCAAAAATAAATCCTCTACGTTACTTAGCTCCGCAGCAACAAAATTAATCCGCTCTGTAATTGCATCAATGGCCTCATCACCTACCACGGAATCTCAAATGGGTTCAAGATGGTTCAAAGTTCGACGGTGCATAAAGATGCGGTAGAAAGAACTTGCGGAGTACTCGATATTGTGACCTGAAAGAAGACCCATAGAATGAAAGAAGTGGAGACGACGATTTGCATACCTATGGTGGTCATGGGTTACTTCTTCAGGGGGAGACGGGAGCGCATCCAATACAAAAGCTATGCCTGTCAATCGAGTAGGTGATTTTGGATTAGCTCCTGGGATTTCGGCTAAGTTCAAGAGTGATTGATAGAGATTCTGCGTGTTCAAGTTTAGTTAATTACCACAATCAAAACGGTTTCGCTTGTAGCTAGCCGGTTGAGTAAGGGTCGTCCGCAGGGAGATGGGAATCTTTTTCTATGTTCTTTAACGAGTTAAGTCCGATTTTCCAGATTTGTTTGTGATTAACTAAGTGTTAAAATGATATGTAAAGAGAGCTTGTTAGGGTTAGGATTAGGTTAGTTTGAGTTAGGAGTCGCCCACTTCTTTCGTTGCCACTCTTAATATCGGTATTACGGTAATCGGCAACAACGGGGATTAGCACGGCTAGGAAGGAACTTGCGAGTATAAGCTAGGCTTTCCAACGCTTAAGTTCTTCCTTTTGGTGCTTGTCCGTCCGTTCTTGGCTCTTATCCATAACCTTCGGTTAATTCGACCACAACCGGTCTCACTACGGAATCACCGCTATCATGTAGGATAGGGTGCCGAAGGGAGCGGATTGTGGTTCAATTAACGGGAGTCGATTTAAGATGTTGGGCAAGGAAAGAGTGAGAGAGATTTCATTCTCTCAAACTTCCCTTATCCTACCCTAACAAGTATGGAAACCACTCACACATCATAACGAAAAGAGAACAAAACAAAAGAGGAAGATAGAAAGAAAGAGATTAGAAGATAACAACTAGCTATTTGCGACCTCACCTTGGCAAGGATCAAGCGTAAGCATCATGGTTGTTTAAGGATAAAGGAAAAGAGAAAAGAAAGAAACAACAAGAAATAACAACAACTAAGTTAACAAATGAAAATTACAAGCAATTAACATAAGAGCAAGACAAGTATAATAATAAAATGAACTTCTTTATTCATCATTCTTCACTCACAAAAGCTCACTACAAGTTTTTCAATGGAGAAGAGATGAGAAGAGGAAGAAGAACAAGTATTCTAAACCCTAGGAAAATACAAGATTAAGCACCCTTTACTTCACAAGGTTCTGGGCTATTTATAGGCAGGGAACTGGAAATCTAGGGCAACATTCTGCCTTTACATGAAAAGACACAAAAACCCCTGAAATTTCATCAGACGAGGAGGCAGTACGGCCGCGGTTCCGCGGCCTAATAGAGGATTTGACTCCTCGGATTTTGTGGGGCCCCCTGGTCTGATGTTGTCTGTAGTTTGGCATATGTTTTTTCTGATAATCCTTCCATATTTCTTCCAGAATTTTAGCAGACCAAAAGGTGATTGGATGTGGATCTTTTTGCCATGATTTTCTTGAGCTCCGCGTAGATTTCTTGGATCTTGTGTTGCCATGGAGCCTTGTGCATGAAAATGACATTGATTTGCCATTTTGTCTCTTAAACTGGTGTGTGGCAACAGACGGATAAAGAGCGGAGACCCGTGTTTTATCTGTGGTTGGCAGGAACTCGGATTTTGTCATGTTTTTCCATGAATTTCACCGTTTAGAGCCGAGAACCTGTATCCTGCAATTGACTAGCAAACACGGCTCAAGAGTACCTACCGATATGCAATGTGATAAAAATTGGGCGGTATGAAAATGCAAAAATCTGATATGAACAAATACCCCTAAACTTATCATTTGCTCGTCCCGAGCAAAGCCAATTTATTCACAAAAAATTCCTAACCTCACTTTCGCAGGGAACGCGATTGCACTGAGCATGTGCAACAAGCCGTTAAACCTCTAGGTGTCTCTAGTAGGAGGAGTGTTGTCTCCTGAGGGTTTTCAACGGATACTACCCACAAAATCCGGTCAAGCTAGTTTTGTAAAATAACTAAGATTCAAACCCTAAAGTTTTGTTTCAGAAAATAACAAATCTATTATCCTAAGTCTAGACTATCGAACCTTTATTTTTCACACTTCGCTTCTTATTTAACTACAGATTTTATATGTCTTTACGTGCAGTGCAAATAGTGTCGTTAAGTTCCAGAAAGGTCGAATAAAGTCCTCATGTCACACAATAAAGCCCAGATAAGAATTTTGAAAGGATCACATAAGTTTTATAAAGAGTTAAGCATTTTTTTTCAAGTTTCGTTTTTCAGTAAGGTTTCAACTTCAGAATTTCTATCTTCCTTAACAGGAAACTAGGTCTTATTTTTCACTCCACCTTTTTCTTGTTTTCATTTCATACACACCTCTGTGAACATGCAATAGTCTTTATCATAGAATAAAACCTTCATATCTCCGCTAATTTTTTTATAAGAGCCTGTCTTTTATCAAGATTATTCTCACACAAAGAACCGTTAGGAATTTTAACTCGGAGAGAACACTTGCTTGACTTTGTTTTAATCTGGACTTTCTAGGCTTCTTAGCGAGCTTTGGGCCAATGCACCCAAACCAGTTGGTTTTAGGGCATTAGGTGTAGAAACACCCCAGCGAACTTAATTACTCAAGTTACCTAGGTCCAAAAACAAAAGACAGTTTGGCGTAAAAATCATGATGATTTAATACGAACGGAGATATAATCGGCAGTTCAATTATTTTTTTGGATAAAAGACGTGTTTAGTGGGTTCGGTGTGTAATCATTCCAATCAAGTTTCAGATGGGTTATTTTTCAGACTTAGTTCCAATTAAGGCATCAATAACATTCCTTCATATTCACTCACTTCATAAACTATTCTTGATATTACTTATTTCAGAACAAACCTATTTGATCCTCAGAAAATCATTTATCTATTTAAAAGTTTTTAAACATAAAAGACTTATCATCTAATTTCCAAAACTCACGACACGTGTAGTGTGATGTAAAGACGTATATCTGCTATAGTTAACTTCAAAGGAGAGTTATTTTTCAGGTTTTCAAAATCTAAACATAAGATTTAGTTATTCTTATTTTATCAAACAAAACCGTCGAAATGTTGAATCAGAGTCCTCCCACTAGCTAACTTGACAGAAATTTTTTTATGTTTTTAGAAAATTTTCAGATTTTTATGGATTTTATGGATTTTAATACGCAGATGCAAAATATACATATGAATGCGAAGGTAAGAAATGCGTACCGAGCATACCCCCAAACTTAAACTGGACAGTGTCCTCACTGTCATCGCATGAAGAGATCATTTGAAGGGTCAAAATTGTTGGTTAGATAAATACAATTTTTTTTATATTGTTTTTGTTTTTAAAGAAAAGAAAAAGAAAGAGAATGGAAAAGATTATCCACAAATATATACAAAATGGTACATACCCCCAAACTTATTTGGAACAGTGTCCACTGTTCTTGGCTGGATAACCGAAGTTTGGTGGTAGGCAGAGGAAGATCATGCAGGGTAAACCGGCTCCTGTAAGAACAGGAGCTCCTCTGTTGGTTCGGCGCTAAGGTACAGTTTTAGTCGATGTCCGTTCACTTTGAAAAATGAACCGTCCTTTGGATTCTCCAAATCCACAGCGCCCTGCGGATATACATTCCGCACAAAGTATGGCTCTTTCCAGCGAGATCTGAGGTTTCCTGGATGGAAGTGAAGTCGGGTGTCGTAAAGCAGTACCTGTTGACCAGGTACGAAGGTTTTGCACAAAAGGTGTTTATCGTGAAACACCTTCGTTCGATTCTTAACGACAACCGCGTTATCGTAAGCCTCATCCCTAAACTCGCTCAGTTCGTTCAACTGCAGCTTCCGATGGCTGCCCGCATCTTCGAGAGACAGATTCAACTCCTTTATCGCCCAAAATGCGCGATGCTCTATTTCGACAGGTAGGTGGCAGGCTTTTCCGTAAACAAGCCGATAGGGAGACATGCCAAGATCGGTCTTATAAGCGGTACGAAATGCCCAAAGGGCATCGGTGAGTTTCAGCGACCAATCTTTTCGGTTCTTGGAAACCGTCTTCTCCAGTATCTGCTTGATTTGCCGATTTGAAACTTCGGCCTGCCCGCAGGTTTGGGGGTGGTAGGGCGTAGAGAGCTTATGATTAATGGAATATTTCCGCATCAAGGCCTCGAAAGTCTTATTGCAGAAATGACTTCCATTATCGCTAATGATCGCTCGGGGGTGCCCAAACCGGGAGAAAATGTTTTCTTTAAGAAACCTAACGACAACCTTGTTGTCGTTAGTCCGGCTGGGCACATCCTCGACCCATTTAGAGACGTAATCAACAGCGAGAAGGATGTACAAGTTCCCAAAAGAGCTGGGAAACGGCCCCATAAAATCTATCCCCCAAACATCGAAAATCTCCACAACCAAGATCGGTTGGAGCGGCATCTCGTTCCTCCGGGATATCCGGCCCAAGTGTTGGCACCGGGAGCAAGTCTTGCAATAGTCATGAGCGTCTTTGAAAAGTTGTGGCCGGTAGAAACCACATTGCAAGATCTTCTCAACTGTCTTTCTGGGGCCAAAATGCCCGCCACATGCTTGATCGTGGCAAAACGACAGCACACTCTTGAATTCCTCGTCAGGGACACACCGACGAATAATCTGGTCGGGACAGTACTTGAACAGATAGGTTTGTCCCAGTAAAAGTGTTTTACTTGGGATAAGAAGCGAAGTCTGTCCTGACTTGACCATTCAGTCGGTAGTAATCCTGTGGCCAAATAGTTCACAATATCTGCGAACCAGGGTTCGCAAGATACTGTCAAGAGCTGTTCATCCGGGAAAACGTCGTTAATCGGAATTGGAAGCGAAGGCGAAGAAGGAAGTCGTGAGAGATGGTCGGCAATTACGTTTTCACATCCTCGTTTGTCCTTAATGACAAGGTCAAACTCTTGAAGCAAGAGGATCCAACGTATTAACCGAGATTTTGCATCTTTCTTCGCAAAAAGATGGCGCAGAGCAGAATGGTCTGTGTAGACAATGACTGGAGAGCCGATGAGGTAGGGCCTGAACTTTTCTAAAGCAAATACAACAGCCAAGAATTCCTTCTCAGTTGTTGTATAATTGAGTTGGGCGTCGTTCAGGGTTCGGCTCGCATAATAGATTACGTGCGGCATCTTGTTGATGTGTTGTCCAAGGACAGCACCTATGGCAAAGTCGGATGCATCGCACATAATCTCAAATGGGTGCGTCCAGTCAGGCGAAGAAAGAACGGGAGCAGAAGTGGGTGAGCTTTTTAATGACTCGAATGCAGTCACACAGCTCGAGTTGAAGTCGAATGGCGTATCCTTGGCCAGCAAAAGAGTCAAGGGCCTAGCAATCTTGTTAAAGTCCTTGATGAACCGTCTATAGAAATCGGCATGGCCAAGGAAGGCTCGGATATCTCTGACGCATCGGGGAGGAGGTAGATTGGAAATGACCTCAATCTTTGCTTTGTCAACCTCTATGACATTTTGCGAGATGATATGTCCTAAGACAATACCTTCGCGCACCATGAAGTGTCACTTCTCCCAATTCAAAGTGAGATTCTTGTCCTTACATCGGGTAAGGACAGCGTCAAGATGCAGCAAACACTTGTTGAAGGAATCGCCGAAGATGGAGAAATCATCCATGAAAATCTCCAGAAATTTTTCCACCATGTCTGAGAAGATTCCCATCATACACCGCTGGAAGGTAGCAGGCGCATTGCATAACCCAAAGGGCATGCGACGATATGCAAACGTGCCGAAGGGACAAGTGAATGTGGTCTTGTCCTGGTCTTTTTCGGCGATGGGAATCTGGTTATAGCCGGAGTAGCCATCAAGAAAGCAGTAGTACTCATGTCCGGCCAATCGTTCAAACATTTGGTCAATGAAAGGTAGCGGAAAGTGGTCCTTCCGCGTTGCGGCGTTGAGTTTTATGTAATCAATGCATACTCGCCACCCAGTTTGGGTGCGAGTAGGGATTAACTCGTTCGCCTCGTTGGTTATGACCGTGATGCCCGACTTCTTGGGGACAACATGAATGGGGCTAACCCACTGGCTATCAGAGATAGGGTAAATGATACCACTATCTAGACATTTTACGATCTCCTTCTTCACAGCCTCTTTCCTGACTGGATTGAGCCGTCTTTGTGGATCCCGGGCTGGTTTGGCATCATCCATCAGATGAATGTGATGCTCAACGATCAGAGGACTAATCCCCTTGATGTCTGCCATGGACCAGCCAAAAGCTTGCCTGTTGCTGTGCAAGACCGCGAGAAGGGCTTTCTCTTGCTCTGGAGCTAGAGAAGCCGAGATGATGACAGGGAGGGTCTCGTTCTCACCTAAGTAAGCGTACTTAAGGTGAGACGGCAAAGGCTTGAGTTCGAGCGTTGGAGGTGAAACGATTGAAGGCAAGATTGGTGCAGAGGTCTCAAACTCAAAGGACTCCAGCAAAGATTCAAAACGAGTGTAGGCGACCGAGTTGGATGGTTCAGGTAACTCATCCGGAAATTCGAAGGATTCAAACTCGGGTGGTGAGCGGCTAAGATCGTTGGAGAACGTGAAACACTCGTAGTCGTTGTCGGGCGCAGAAGCAGCAGCAGGTTCGAAGAGGAACGCACTAGTGGCGTTAAGGTTATCGTGATCAAACAGAAACTCCTCGAATTCACATTCTTCTGGGGTGATCTCCTGGATCGAGCAGACGTCCAGTATATGAGCATTAGGTTCGGAGGGCTGATTCCCCAACCTAAAAATGTTGAATTCAATCGTCATATTTCCAAAAGAGAGGTTCATAGAACCATTGCGACAATTGATCACAGCATTTGAGGTTGCAAGGAATGGGCGACCGAGTATCACCGAAATTTGATTCCGGGCGTTAGCTACAGGCTGTGTGTCTAATACAATGAAGTCGACGGGGAATATGAAGTCCCCGACTTTGATTAACACATCCTCTAGCTCACCCCTAGGATGGGTGATCGATCGGTCGGCCATTTGGAGAGTACAGTGTGTGGGTTTCAGCTTTCCTACGCCTAATTGCTCGTATACTAAGTACGGAAGCAGGTTAACACTAGCACCAAGATCTAATAGTGCGCGGTTGATGTTCTTATCCCCAATGGTAATAGAAATCGTAGGACAGCCAGGGTCCTTCCGTTTTTGTGGTAAAGATTGGGTAAGAGCATCACTCACAGCACTAGCCAAGAAAACTTTCTTGGGTACCTGAGACTTCCTCTTTTTCGTGCACAAGTCCTTTAAGATTTTCGTGTAGGACGGGACTTGTTGGACAGCATCTAAAAGAGGAATGTTAATGTTAACCTGCTTAAATAACTCCAGAATCTTCTCCATTTGTGGATTTTGTTTGTTAGACCTCAACCGGTTTGGAAATGGGACGTTTTTAAAATTGGTTGAGTCTAATGCTTGTGGAGGAGATTGTGGAGTTGGAACGGATCCCAGAACAGGTGTTTTCGTGGAGTGAGAAGTGGGTCCATTCAGAGCAGAAGAAGAGGAAGGAGAGCCTTATGAAGAACGGAGAATAGGCTCAGAAGACGAAGAAGCAGGAGAAGAAGAAGAAGTAGAAGAAGAAGCGGCCGGGGTGTCATCGTTGATCCGTGTGCCAATGTTGTTTTGCAGCATCCTTATCTTAATGTGGTCACGGCACTCACATTATGGTTCTGTTGTTCAAGAGCAACATGTACATTATGTGGGTGACCGGGATTTGGGAGTGGCTGGGACGAGAGCTTCCCCTTTTCTCGCTCGCTTAAGGCCGCATTCAGCTGTGCAATCTGGGCCTCGATGGTTTTGATGCTTTGCCCGTGAGCGGCAGTGTGTTGCACTAAGGACTGAATGGAAGACTGGATGTTGGCGGTGGACTGAGTCGATTGTTTAACAAACGCCTCCAGACTTCGTTCGAGCGAGGAAACCTTATCGTTGTTTGACGGAACAAAGTTGTTTGGTGGAAAAGAATTGTTGGGTGCAAAGTTGTTCGTCTGATTTTGAAAAGGTTGGGGTTGGAAGGGCTGCTGAAACTGAGTTTGTTGTTGCGCTTGTTGTTGCGGCGGAGGGGCCCTTTGGAAATTGTTGTCTTGGAATTGATTCTGATTCTGATTCCAGGCGAAATTGGGGTGGTTCCTCCAACCGGGATTGTAGATGGAAGAGTATGGATCATTCCTCGGTCTTTGCTGGAATGCAGTATTAACCTGATCCTGTCCTTGCGATGGTGGATTGTAAGGACACTCTTCGGTCAAGTGAGAAGGATCGGAAAAACAAGCGCAAATGGTACGAAGGGGGAGAACAGGGGCAGGAGCAGGAGAAGAAAATTTGCTCTCTATTGCTTCAAGCTTTCTCGTTATTGCAGCCATTTCAGCTTTCATCGCAATAGAGACATCAAGTTGGTGAATTCCTACCCTAGACTGACCGGTAGAAGTGGAGGTAGAAGAAGAAGAAGTCGGTCTGGTGCTTTCCCATTATAGCGTTTGCTCCGCAAGGTCGTCGAAGAATTGCCACGCTTCCTCGTCAGATTTCGATAGGAAGTGGCCCTGACAGATGGTTTCCAACAACTGCTTCGTTGCTGGGTTCAGGCCCTCGTATAAGGTTTGGAAAAGTTGTCATTTCTCTATACCGTGGTGAGGACACTGAACAAGAAGGTCTTTATACCGGTCAAAGCACTTCCAGAAGGGTTCAGAAGGAAGCTGAGAGAATTGGTTGATTTCATTGCGGATCCTTGCGGTTTTATGATTCGGATAAAATTTCTTTAGAAACGCTTTTACAAACTCGTCCCAACTGGTTATGGAGTGGGAAGCGGTGCTATACAGCCATTTTTCAGCAAGATCGCATAAAGTGAACGGAATGACCCGTAGACGTATAGCATCGTCCGACAGTTGGGTAGTTTTCATCATGGCACAAACGTTTTGAAATTTATTGATGAAGATATAGGCATCTTCAGATTCAAGCCCATGAAATCATGGAAGCATGTTGATGAAGTGGGGCTTAATTTCAAAATTATCCCCATTGGCCGGTGGAAGAGAAAGGCAGGTGGGAAGTGCAGAACGGGTGGGATAGAAACGATCCTGGAGCGCGATTCGCTGCGGCGCTACAACAGGCGGTGGTGGTGGGTTATTGGCCTCCGTAGGAGGTGGAGCCAATCCAGGGGTAGTCAAAGAGATGTTCGGATTAAATCCTGACATCGTGGAAGAAAAGGTTGGTGATGGTGAAGGTGAAGATGTATGAACAGAATTCCGGTCAACGTCGGAGTTGGCCGGCAAAGAAAGGGGTGAAAGAGGCGTGGACGGAGTTTCGACGTCTGAGTCGATCGCGTAGTCGGTAGCGACTAACGTAACGCGGACTAGGCGGGCGCTAGTGTCCCGAGTCCAAGCGGACATACACTAAACGAGTTTAGTATAGTCAAAGCGGAGAAGGTGAGGGTAAGAAAACGTCAATGGAGAAATACGATGGGTGGTGGGTGAAAATGGGTTTGGCGACAAAGGGCAAGTTTTTATAAAAGTTTTTGATTTTTTTTTTTTATTTTTTAGAAAGAGCTTTACAGAAATATGTACGGACTTACGGCTTTAAGCAATCACAAACAAGATATGCACAATCTCACCTAGATCTAGGGTCACCTAGGTCTGCTAGACAGCTCCTAACTGTTCCAGAGGGCTAGAAATAGGACCTCAAACCGCCTCTTCTCCGTCAAATGCGGCCAGATAAGTGCCAGGTAAGTGGGAGGTTGTCCAACGCTTTCGCGAAGTTCCTTAATTATAAACCACTTGCCTTCGACACACTTGCCTAGGCACCGCAAAAGTCAGATAGGATAAAAGGCCGATGCCTGTAACTAGTCCTCTGTCCTATTGAGCGCGAAGTCCTTAGGGCTGAGTCTAGTATTTTTTAATTTAACAATGGTCAATGCATATGTTTTTTGTGATTTCTGGGGTCCTGGGAAGGGTGATGAAATCCCCACCCAATCTGAATTGGTTTCAAGCCCCTTAAGTCCGTATTAATGAATGCAAAGCAGTAACAAATCAACTGCAAACAATTTTTATTTTAGCGCGGCGCAAAGAATCCTGCACAAAAACAGTTTATTGGAAGGGGGAAGAGAGTTTGCGCAAAGAATGCTGCAGAAAACACAGTTTATTGGAATCCAGAGGAGTGGGAGAGAGAGGAGAGACACTTACAGAGAATTTGGCACCCTGAGGCCACCAAACGGCCGCGGTTCCGCGGCCTAAGCTTGCTTATGCCGCGGTTCCGCGGCAATGTAATGGACTTGGGCCTCTGGATTTCTTGGGTTTTCTGTATGGGATGTCCTCTTCTTGTCTGGATGTGCTGAATTTAGACTTGCTTACTGTATCTGCTCCAGATTTTTACAGTAGACCGTTTGCTTCGTTTTGATCCGTCGCGGTGTAGCCGCGAAATGTGGGTCTATCTTCCCACGTCTTTGGCACTGAACTCGAACTCCGTATTATCCTGCACACTTGCACAAAAACTAATCAAAAATAACAAAATGATTTTTTTACAAAGTATATTCTTTTTTTGTTTTGTTTTTCGGTTATATTCACAAGTTAACCCGAAATTACACAAAGAAATAAACTACCGTCTCCCCGGCAACGGCGCCATTTGATTGATAGAGATTCTGCGTGTTCAAGTTTAGTTAATTACCGCAATCAAAACGGTTTCGCTTGTAGCTAGCCGGTTGAGTACGGGTCGTCCGCAGGGAGATGGGAATCTTTTTCTATGTGCTTTAACGAGTTAAGTCCGATTTTCCAGATTTGTTTGTGATTAACTAAGTGTTAAAATGATATGTAAAGAGAGCTTGTTAGGGTTGGGATTAGGTTAGTTTGAGTTAGGAGTCGCCCACTTCTTTCGTTGCCACTCTTAATATCGGTGTTATGGTAATCGGCAACAACGGGGATTAGCACGGCTAGGAAGGAACTTGCGAGTATAAGCTAGGCTTTCCAACGCTTAAGTTCTTCCTTTTGGTGCTTGTCCGTCCGTTCTTGGCTCTTAGCCATAACCTCCGGTTAATTCGACCACAACCGGTCTCACTACGGAATCACCGCTATCATGTAGGATAGGGTGCCGAAGGGAGCGGATTGTGGTTCAATTAACGGGAGTCGATTTAAGATGTTGGGAAAGGAAAGAGTGAGAGAGATTTCTTTCTCTCAAACTTCCCTTATCCTACCCTAACAAGTATGGAAACTACTCACACATCATAACGAAAAGAAAACAAAGCAAAAGAGGAAGATAGAAAGAAAGAGATTAGAAGATAACAACTAGCTATTTGCGACCTCACCTTGGCAAGGATCAAGCGTAAGTATCATGGTTGTTTAGGGATAAAGGAAAAGAGAAAAGAAAGAAATAACAACAACTAAGTTAACAAATGAAAATTACAAGCAATTAACATAAGAGCAAGACAAGTATAATAATAAAATGAACTTCTTTATTCATCATTCTTCACTCACAAAAGCTCACTACAAGTTTTTCAATGGAGAAGAGATGAGAAGAGGAAGAAGAACAAGTATTCTAAACCCTAGGAAAATACAAGATTAAGCACCCTTTACTTCACAAGGTTCTGGGCTATTTATAGGCAGGGAACTGGAAATCTAGGGCAACATTCTGCCTTTACATGAAAAGACACAAAAACCCCTGAAATTTCATCAGACGAGGAGGCAGTACGGCCGCGGTTCCGCGGCCTAAGCATGCTTAGGCCGCGGTTCCGCGGCCTAATAGAGGATTTGACTCCTCGGATTTTGTGGGGCCCCCTGGTCTGATGTTGTCTGTAGTTTGGCATATGTTTTTTCTGATAATCCTTCCACATTTCTTCCAGAATTTTAGCAGACCAAAAGGTGATTGGATGTGGATCTTTTTGCCATGATTTTCTTGAGCTCCGCGTAGATTTCTTGGATCTTGTGTTGCCATGGAGCCTTGTGCATGAAAATGATATTGATTTGTCATTTTGTCTCTTAAACTGGTGTGTGGCAACAGACGGATAAAGAGCGGAGACCCGTGTTTTATCTGTGGTTGGCAGGAACTCGGATTTTGTCGTGTTTTTCCATGAGTTTCACCGTTTAGAGCCGAGAACCTGTATCCTGCAATTGACTAGCAAACACGGCTCAAGAGTACCTACCGATATGCAATGTGATAAAAATTGGGCGGTATGAAAATGCAAAAATCTGATATGAACAAAGAGCCGCAAGATTTCATGATCGATCTTCATCGGTCGGTTCATATCCCCTCGTAATCGATAGAGAATGCCTTCGTAACTAGAGTAGTCTATCATCGTAAATATAGATTTTACCACGGTGTAAGGGATGTACCTCTTAATTTCATCGATTGATGGCAATCCTGCAGATGAAGATCACGACATTGAGAGAGAGTGAGATTAAGAACTGAGAGGGAGAAAGATAGAGAATGTGATGGCGATAAAATCTGAGAGAGTTTGAGAGAGCTCGGTATAAAGAGTGAGATTCGAGATAGAGAAGAAGAGATTGAACTCTTAATATAAGGAACACAATCATTCACGGGTATATGTTTTCTTGGAGCGCAGTTTGCAACTGTGCTTCAAGAAAACACATACCCGTAAATGATTGTGTTTCTTATTGGGACGTGCCTTCAAACTGTGCTATAGAAAAACACAAACCCGTGAATGAGTATGTTTTTTTTTGGGACGCAGTTTGCAGCTGCACCCCAAAAAAATGTGAATGATTGTGTTTCTTTTTAGGGCACATTTTCAAACCGCGTCATAGAAAAACACAGACCCGTGAAAAAGTATGTTTCTTTTTGAGACGTAGTTTGCAACTGCGCAAAAAGAAAAAAACAAAGTCCCAACAACAGCAGCGATTCATATTATTTTTCTTTTATGAATGAGCGCAGTTTGAAACTGCGTCCATTACAAATGTATGGGGCACAGTTTCAAACTGCACCCCTAAAAATATTTTTTTTCACGCCAGCGCCGAGCTGACACTGTCGTGACGTCTACGAGCCAGAAAGTGGTCTTTTTTTAAAATAATTTTTAAAAGTGGTTTGTTTTAAAAATTATTATTTAAAATTGGTTTACTAAAAAAAAATGTCCAAGATAATAAGATATGTCCATGTTAGTGGATTTTTAGGTGGGGCCACTGGATTCCAATCTCCAATCTCGCTTGCATCATATTCTTGTACCAAGTTTTGAGGTTTTGAAAAGAAAGAGAGACTCTCTCTCTCTCATAATTTCAATGAAAAAATGTTAGGAAAAACCGTTACTTGCTTTTCAAATCATTTGAAATATTTAAATATCAATACTAAAAATCTTTATTGTTCTAATTAAATCAGTTTAAAATTTTCTCAAATCTTCTGTTTATGATGCTAGCACATGCATAACATGTGCATAACACTGGTTGATTTGAAATAATTAACCCTAAACTGAGTGTTTATTTTATGTATGAGTTGCATTATTTAATTTTTCTCATTGGAAATGCTCAAACAAGAATTCACATTACCTCTACTACTGGATTCTAAGCACGTGGTGCAGCGAGAGGGGTTATAGGGAAAAGAGTAGATGGCTATGCTAAGAGAAATATGCATAAACCTGCTTCTTCCATTTTACATATATGTTCAGGAAAAAAACAGAGTGGCTATTAATAAATGATTTTTCTTTCCTTTTTCCTACAAATTGCAATTGGAAGCACGGCATGCCCTCCGGTGTCATCGTTATAATCTTTAATATTATAATGCAAACACAAAGGCAACGATGAGACACTTTCAATTTCAATTTAAAGAAAAAACAACTCTCTTTTTCTCAAATATTTTATAAAAAAATATATTTCATGTCATATTAACCTATTCTCTCTCTCTTAGTATAACCACTTACTTTTTTCCACATCATGAACTTTCTGCACTGCAATACAGACATGCATATATTAGCATTATAGACACAAGATTACATAAGATTTATAACGATTTTAGTTAAAGCTAATAGATGTTCAGAGACTTTCAGATAAAAGACAAGATAATGAAAGTGTTCTCATTAAACTTTTATTTTGATACACACATGTTACAATTGCAAATAAGTAGTCTATAACTTGTCACATTTCTGCCTTTTTCTCCTATTAATTTCTGGAAGAAAAGAACAGTCTACCAATAACCTCTGATAGCTAGCCATTTTTTCATTTTAGTTACTGAAGTAATGGGTGTATTAATCTGACTCCATAACCAAACTTAGAATTTCTTAATTCTCAGGACGCATCTTCTTTAGCAAAACAAACAGAGTTAATTAGCTTTAAATTCTCCCTAGTAAATCAAAAAAATGTACACAAAACTCAACCCAGAAAGAAAAAAGAAAAAGTTTCTCGCAAATTATTCATAACACACCGAGTCGATAAGCTCAGCGAGCGTTACACATTTCCGATGAGTCTCTCATAGATTATTTACATCTCATTGTCAGTTTTGTCGATTAGCTCAACCTGTGTTACACAATCAAC
The DNA here is from genome assembly GCA_030015575.1 of Agapanthus africanus. Lineage (NCBI taxonomy): Eukaryota > Viridiplantae > Streptophyta > Magnoliopsida > Asparagales > Amaryllidaceae > Agapanthus > Agapanthus africanus. Next base: position 20,848,111 of record CM057345.1, read on the forward strand.
ACCGTTACCTTTGTGTTTGTTCTTTCTCTCTCATCATCAGACATATATGACCGGTATGCTGAAGAATTTCCCCCTCTCAACTTGTGTTACACATCCCAGGATGCGTGACACACCACCAAGGTTGAATAGGCTCGGCCCCGATCCCTCTCCCAACCATCCTGTGCCTCCATTCGTTCAACCGATCCGTCGCCTCTGCGTATCTCTTCTTTCCATTCTCGTCTCTGTTCCCCGACCACAGCGCCTCCGCCATCGCCGACGCTCGAGGCCACAGCCTTGCATCTAGCACGGTCTCATCGGCTTGTTCCGACCATAGTGCCACCTCACCACCTATCACCAATCTCGCCTCGTCCTCACTAAGCCCGTATGTTATATCATAGTCGTACACTCTTTGCCACGTCTTAAAAGGTGCACACCATGATCCACCGTCTGACCCCAGATCAGATCCCCCATTGTCGTAGCTACTGTCGTTGCCAACAAAACCACCATGCCCGCAGTCTAAATAGTAGAATTCGGAGGAGGACACGATCGCCCGGTAACCCGCTTGCACGATCCGTTTCGTGTTGGCGGGCCCATTGTTCCAGGTTTGAAGGATGGTAGCCTCAGGCGGCAGGCTCGACGGATTCACGTGTATGAGCGGGTCTAACAGAACGTCTTCCCAGTACACCGCAGTCCTGTTCAGGGACACGATGAGCGGCCGGGTCTTGTTTATGAAGATTTCGAGGAGTTGGCCGAGCGTCCCGCCTTCCGATAAGAAGGATCGGATCGTCCGGTCGTCTTTCCAGCATCCGGGAGTGATTTCGTCCGCGCCAGCATGGAAGAACTCTTCCGGGAAAATCGAAACAACGTCGTGGATGACGTTGTTGACGACTTTGTATGTCTGAGGATTGAGGGGGTTGAGATGGCCCGTGCCAGGCTCGGAGGCGAGGCGGCTGTCCCAATCATCGGCGCCGTTCGGCAGCCAGAACTTGTTGGCGCACGTCACGATGTCCGGATACGCTTCTGCCCATGATCCGGTGTGCGCTGAAATCAAAGAACTCAACATTCAAGAGAATTAAAACAAGATTAAAATACCTGATCTCTATCGCTTCTCTCAAAGAACTACACAAAAAAAAAATTACAATTTAATTTCCTAATTCAAAAATATTAATTTTCATCTATGGACGACTCATGAGCTCATGACACCTATGAGTTACTCGACTATGAAGTTGACTATCAATCTATCCTTCCCTGTGTGATTCCTGTTGAATCAGGGGGCGGGATGGACGATATCCAAATGGACCCATTAGATAGAGAAGAAGCAATTTTTCATATGGTTGGAGTATTCACATGCGATACCGCTGAACATATACAGAAAATAAAGTTCAATGAGTATCTGGTTCATCCCACGTGTTGGTGTTGCCTATGCAAGGTACTCACCAGGCATATCGATCTCCGGCATGACCCTAACCCCCCTGCTCAACCCAAACTCCACAACCTCCGCCACATCCTCGGCCTCGTACCTCATCCCCGTCCCGTAGGCTCCCTTCTCCGCGAGCCCCTTCTCCGACGGCACCACTATCGGGAACGACTGCGCGTCCGTCAAATGCCAATGGAACACATTCAGCTTGTTCCACGCCATCGCGTCGACCGTCCTCAAGATATCCTTCTTCGGGTAGAAGTTCCTGCTCGTGTCGAGCAGGACCCCCCGATGCGCGAACCTAGGCCGGTCGGAAATGAATATATCGGTGGCGACCACGGCCGGGTCGCCCCATGCCAGCTGACTGAACGTCTCGAGCCCGTGCATTGCGCCCCAGACGGTGGGGGCGGATAAGGTTGCGGCGGCGGCGGCGGAGGTTATGGATAGAGTGTAGGACTCGTCGACGCCGTGTTGTAGATGAGGGGAGGAGAGGTTGGAGATGGAGAGGGAGAGGGAGGCGAGGGGGAGGGTGAGGAGGGTGAGGGGTTGGATAGGGATGATGGGGTGGTGTTTCTCGGAGAGGAGGCGGCGGAGGGAGCGGGAGACGGCGGGTTGGAGATGGGGGTGGAGAGGGTCAGGGGAGAGGATGGTGAAGTTGGGGGAGAGAGGGGAGGCTCTTGGGGTTGGCCATTGGAGTTTGATTGGTTTTGGCCATATGTTTAACATCATGGGGTGGGGTTTGGTTGGGATTGGATTGAGGAGGAGGAGGAAGAAGAAGATGATGGTTGTGGTGAAAGAAGAAGAAGAGGAGGAGGAGGGATTGGCCATGGGTACTTGATGATTGGTGTGAGATCTTGATGTTGATGATGATTGACAAGATAAAAAAAAAATTTGAATTGGATTCTAAATTATTAGAAATTATAAAGGTGGGGAATCAATGTTGTCAGGTTTGTTGATTGGAGAGATTTAATTATCTTGCAGGCTATTGTAATAGTATAAAGGTCGGGAATCAATACTGTTAGGCCCAAATCTTGTATATTTCTACATAAACCCTCATATAATCTATATTCTTGTAAACGACCCCGTTCCTAACGGTCAAATGGCTAATTAAATACTGTATTTTTTATCCTCAATTAGATTTCTGATCAGGTTAACAGATTAATTAACTAAATAACCTCACGAATTGATGATCATCATAAGTGGGAATTTCCCAGATCACGACACGCAGAGGATGACGTGTCATCCACGTAAGCTCGCTAGATTCCTGAGGGGCTACGGGGCTGGAATAAATATGATGCATTAGGGACATTTCTCGACGTCTCGCCTCCGATATTGCACCTGACCTTTTAGAAGGCCTTCCCGGAGTACGTTCCCCCTCCGGCTGCCAGCCAGCCAATAGCTCGTCTCCGAGCTATCCAATAGCCGAGACTCCTCAACTCACTTGCTCGTCTTCGAGCTATCCTATATCTGAGATTCCTCAGCGTCCCTGTTTGGTTAAAAGCACGGAACCCGTGCGTCTCCGTAATGGCTCCGTGTATCTTGCCACGACGAGATCTCCGCCGCTCCAAGTCCTTCATACTACGCTAGCTTATCACGCTATTTATGGGCGTATCTCGCCATTAATGTGCATATCCCATCATCAACGCGAGCGTGGCGCCGGGGCATAACGGACGGCGAGAATCTCGTATCGGCTCGCTCCATGTGACCGCTATATAAACCACTCTCCCAGACGACTCGGGTACGTCGAACTAAATCCAATACGCCGATGTTTTGCCTCAATATTCCTCGGTACTTACTTGATCATCGGAGGGTCTTGCGGTGGTTTCCCACCCCGAGACTTACCTTGTAGGTAGCTCGGCGTCAACAACATCCAACGATCCATTGAGATCCACATATTCAATCCTCATACCCAATCTCAACCATTCAGCCCCGCTGGCCGCAAGATCGACAGAGGATAACATCTGAGGGAGATCCCGACCTCCATCAGTTGGCGCCGTCTGTGGGAAACAATTTCTAGCTTTTCCACCCCAAAAGTTGATCCTTCGCCATCGATTCAATAACCAGCGATAACCGCAACGATCCCGGCACGAATCGCCCCGTCCTCCACAACGAAGGCGGGGGCGATTCCATTCCTCCTCCCAATATCGTTAACGCCTTATCAGCGCGGATCGACAGGCCCATGGCGATGGTGGACGCGCTCGCTCATGTTCATACGGCCGACTACGCCCGCTAAACTACTGTCCCTATCCCCCGGAATGACGGCATGCGTGAGACGACGGAAGGGCACGTTCGGGGCCTCGATCTCGCTCACGCCCATCTTGGTGACACCGGACACCGGCGTGCCAATTCCGGCCGTCATGGCCTACATACGAGAAATGATTCCATGACCCGTTGGGAGCCGGATATCTCGACACCGAGATCTTAGAAGGAACCGGGCTATCGCTTCAACGCCCGCCGTGCTCTCTCGCTCCCTGAAGAGACGTCGGTTAGGTCGCCTGATTCCAGGAAGGACCGACGTCAGCACACTCATCGGGGCCAGCCTTGAAGGGTCCATCCCGAAGACTTGAGGAACGTGATAGAGCGAAACCGAAACCGCTCCATCGCACAAACCCGGATCTGAGATAGCAGGCACTCCAACTGTGGAGAATTCTCGGGGTATTAACAGCGAATCGAGGCCCTCGAAAAGAAAATTGAAGACATGCGACATGATGCCCGTTTGGTTGGAGGAGTGGCGAAGTACTCCGCTGATTCGCTCATGAAGTCTTTTACAGAGCAGCTGCTAGGTGAGCGGGTCTCGTCCAGGAACAAACCGCCCAAATTGGCCCTCTTCGATGGGAAGTCCGATCCATAGGACCACTTGGACGCGTTTACAGCGGGCATGAGCTTCTAAGACAACTCAAATATGTCTCAGTGCCGAGCCTTCCCCACCACCTTCATACGGGCCGGCCGGGATTAGCTCCGTGGGCTTACGCCACGCTCGATCTCGACCTTTGATGAGCTGTACACTCAATTCCTCAGTCACTTCGTCGGTAACCGACAATAGAAAAAGACGGTCGACTACCTGTTCACTATCAAGAGCGAGGACAGGGAATCCTTCAAGGGTTACGTTACCCGCTTCTATAATGCCCTCTTGGAAGTCCCCAAGCACCGCGACGAAACGGTTATCACAGCCTTGAGGTCGGGTATTAGGCGTAAAGAGTGGCTCCGCTCTTTTGTATTGGCGCAACCTACGACCATGGCCAAAGTAAAAGCCTGGACCGAGCGAGAAATCCAACTCGAGTCGGAGGTGAACGCCAATATACCCCGCGGCGACCGAACGGACCGAAAAAACGGGACAGAGAAGAGAAAAAGAAAACCGACCGTCCAAAACCTTATTCTCCGAAGTTTTATGAGTACACTCCCCTGAACGTCTCCCAGACCGAGCTACTAGAGGAAACTAAGGGCGAGAGGTTCTTCAAACTCCTGCCGGCTTCTCAGAGGCCAGGCAAGCGACTCTGCGGCCCGTACTGCGCCTACCATAGATCTCAGGGACACTCGACCGAGAGCTATAAACAACTTCTTGACTATATTGAGAAACTGATTCGCTTCGGTCACCTGGCGAAATACCTACGAGACAAGCGGCAGGCAGATCGGGAGCAAGCGGACCAACCCCCTCCCGGGGAGTTGACAATCGGGCAGATCATGGTTGTCTCAGTAGGTTCGACTCCAGGCAGCAGAGGCCCCCGCCACCTTCGGCCGTCATGGTCTCGAGTGATCCTCCCCAGAAAAATGCAAGAAAGACGATCCGATCACCTTCACCGACAAAGACCTTCATATCTCATAGATTAGCACCTGCAGGAGAGGAGATCGACGAGAAAATAGACGCCCACAATAGCCCTCCAGACGACCTATTACGGCCTCATACGTTGCCTCCGAACGATCGAGACCATAGAAATACACGTCGTCTCGAGATACGATCTCCCTGATAGTGTACGCGCGCCCCGTTATCAGGAAGAGATGAAACGGCTAGAAGAAAATCAACGTGGATGTCTGAAGGGGAGGCCATACCTTCGATATTTATGGCTTCAACAAAGGTCTTCCAACGGCCGAGATCTTCTCACACCACAGCGCGAATCACGGAATATCGCATCTTCCCGATAAGGTACGGCCATGTGGCGTCCGATTACTGGCCCGCTCCCTCCCATGCAAGTCAAGGAAGGTTGAACGACATTCAGTGGAAATCCCAAGAATCAAGGAGGCCAAGATACGAAAGTTCTCATCACGAAGCGGTCGAGTAGTTTCCTGCTCGGCTCATCCGCTGAGGGAAGCTTCCTACCCGGCCACTCTACGGATCCAAAGTGTAACACCCGAGTCCATTTATACCAATTCCAGTCCTCGTATTTCTTTATTCGTGGTATTTACTTGATTTATCGTATTTTGAGTGCGAATGGTATTTTACATTGTACATTGCATTCGACCCGACCCGCTTGCTTGAAAACTTGTTTGATTCATATTTACGAATCACCTTGACTTGTTATGTAAACTTGTGCATTTTCAATTTTATCACATACTGGCATTTTATATGGCATGGCATCTTTTATCATATAACAATTTAAATCACGTAAAATAATTTAAAATTGCATTTCATAGCCTGTTTGATACCCCTAACCCTGTGGTAGCGTCCTTGCATCGTGTTCTCGTTCCGTTCAGTGAAACGGACGTGTTTGGATGGCTACGCGCACGTACGTGCGTCCGTTCTTGGGGGTATGCATTTCTGTTACATAATCTTTCATTTTGAAATTTGGAAGCTGCATATAATTTTCATATTTTAAATCTGTATTGTTAGACCCGTCCCGGGCGTGTTTTGAAGTAAATTTGTATTTGCCAAAATCTCAAAACGGACTAATATTATAATATTATATTCTAATCTATATAACTGTTTTATATACCTTTATTTTAACCAAAAAATATATTTCTATATTTTTTTAACAATAATTCCTGTGCAAATCTTAACTCACGCACGCCCACTCTCTGTCTCTCTCCTCTCTCTCTCTTCTACTATATAATATTATTTTTTCCTTTAAAATTTTCTTTAACAAACCCGGCCCTATCTCTCTCTCTCTCTCTCTTCTTCTTCCTACTACGAGACAATTTCTTCTCTCTTCCCCCTCTCCCTCCTCTCGATCTCTCTTCTCTCTATGTCTCTCTGCTCTCTCTCTCTTTCTCTCGTTCGTTCTTTCTCACCCTCTCTATTTATATTTTTAAACCTATACACGTTCTCTCTCACTCTCCTTCTTCTCAAAATTTTCCTTCCTTTCCGCCTCCCGCCGCTCGCGAACCACACCCGCTGCCTCGCCGTCGCCACCACCGACGACGACTTCGCTCATCTCAACCTCTCCTCGTCCCCACTTTCTTCCCTTCTCCTCTTTTCTCCTCCCCTCGACGAGCTCCGATCACTGCACCCATCATCGCCTGTCGATGTGCCTCATCTCCTCGTCGACCACCTCCTCTGTCTCCGTCTCACCACCTCCCTCTTCACCTCCACAACCATCTCCTCTTCCCTATCCATTCCCTACGCAGAACCTCGATCCCAACCTCAAGAATCTATAAACCCACTTCCATTGTCATTTGCACTTCGCCGGATTTCCGACCACCTCGCCGTCGGCTTTGCCTCATCATCATCACCTTCTCCCCATTTTCCTCCACTCCCTTCTCCCAAACGACCAGAGTTTCCCTGCACACCCCATTCAGCTGAGAATCCCCACTGCCCTTGCTGTGGATCTCGCCGCCGGCGATACTTCATCGTCGTTGCCCCTTGCCAACTCCTCTGACCCCAAGACGACTTCAGTGCACAAACCCAGTGAGCACATCCCTCTCCCTTCTTCTTCCTCTTCTTCTTTTTCATTCTCTTTTCTTTATTATTTTTGTGGAATCTGTTTTCCAGCAATCGCCGGAATACGGTCATGCCGTCGACGACCCCGACGACCCAGCGAGGACATATGACCCGTGTGATCCTATCGTGCGTTGTTTGGACTCATTCCATATACCGTGCGCGCGTCGCGACTTTTCCCGCCGACGCGTGACGTTCCGTATATCGCTTCGTGATCTGGTCAAGGCAAGTTAATCTTGCTACATGCTATACTATTACCTTCTATGTATATTTAAATTATAATACCCCATAATGATTATTATGCAACCCGCATTGTCACTTTTCATGTTTTATCATTTTAGGATGTCCGATTACATCCGTATCATGTATTTCACATCTAGTGCATGCAAGTGAAACTTGCCACATGCTACTGTATTATTTATACATATTTATTTCATGATTAAACCTGTAAATTGCACCCAAGGCTATTAGTTTTTCATTATTGCATTTCGATATCAGATTATATTATTGTAGACTCGGATCTTAAATTATAATTTGTTGCATGTTAGAGTACAATATCGTGTACCCACATCCGTGGTTAAATTACTTACTAATTAACTACATAACCCATAGCACTTTTAAATAGTTTCTACCCCGAATACCCGGTTGCATCCATTGAACGTATTTTATATACCATTGCATCTCTAGATTACTTAGTACATATTAACATGATTTTAACATCCATATGTGTTATACTGTATTCACGTAATGTTGAAACTATCCCTTAAACCCAAACTGATAACCGTGCATCTACACACCTTAATCTGTACCTGTTGCATATCATATTACATGTTCCAGTTTATTGTTCTATTAGTACCCATGCTTGTTTGTATACCATGATTATGCTAGTTTGATTATAAGCACCCACATAAATCTTGTGCATCCTGACATGACTTGTTGCGCCTTTTACTTGACACGACATGGTACCGTGCAACTCTTGACATGACCTGACACCTATATACATTACTTGACTTGACCTGATGTATCATGGCTTTACCTGTTACCTGATCTTGTGTCTAAAGCCAACAAACCTGACCTGTAGTCCTTACGGACCGTTCCTGTTGTCTATCCAGACAAACCTGCACCTACCTGATCCTGAGTTGGCATTAGCGCTTGGTTACTTAATACCTGACTTGAACACTTTTGACTTGAGGGTATGGGAAATCAATGATGAAACCTGACTTGTAACTCGACAGTTCTATACCTGTACTGATCAGTCTTACGGGCTAGGCCAGTCCCGGGGTGATGATGCTGACATCACTCATCTTTACATACTACCCTTTTACTGCCTAGCGGCACGTCTCGGATTCAGCCCGAGAATCTTGACCGTGGTCCCGGACACGCACGGGATACTATTGAGTTACATCGATGATTCATCAAATTGATTTCAAAGACTTGAGAGTAGTTAACCCAATAGACCAGTTTAGATTACTCACTGCACACTACCCTTCACTGCCCTGATTTATATTGCTGTTACACTTGCTTTACCCCTTTATGATCATACTTGCATGTCTTGCTACCCTGTTTATATATTATTGCTTGATGTTATGACGCGCTGACGTCTGGGTTTTGCATGGCCCAGATCCTCTACCTTTGTTGCAGACTGATCATAAGTTTTGCCGCTGTTAGACCGAGCGGTAAGGATCCTGTTGGTATCCAGCCTTACTTTCCAGGTGTTTATTTGATCCTTTGCTTCCGCATACTATATTATTTCTTGATTCATTTATTCTGGCTCATGGACATGTACTAGATAGTTTAGTTTACTTTCCTGTTCTTGATATCTCTACAGCCGTAATGTGACTGTGGAGGAATTTTTCCTATCCACAGGTAGCATGGTTGGCTATGTCACGTGCCTATCTTCGCGTACTCTGGGAAGCGGGGCGTGATATGGTTCTTTTGGTATCAGAGCCATAGGATATAGGTTAATCGAGTTTGATTCTTTTTATAGTTGGGTATTGGACCCAATACATGAATCAGAATACTCGTGATTAGGAACATGTCCTGCCACCTTGTTATCGTGATTTTTGAATCATATCTTTCTTTTATCCTTCGCATTGACGATATGCAAACCTCTTGGCATCTCGACTTGAAATCTTTTGGTTCTCTATTGTTTCTCCCTGTTTCTTGATTCCGATACTAGGATTTGGACGACTTGAGTGGAGTTATGTAATTGTACCCATGAACTGCAGCATGGTTACAATGCGGTACTCTATTTAAGTAACTTGGAGTCCCGGTCTTGATTCACTTCCTTGTTTCATGGTGGTTATATTATCTTGCTTCTCTCGGTTTCATTGCTTACCAGTCTTGTTTTACCGCCAGCTTGAATCATGCTTACCGTGCTTAATTCTCTTCAGTATTTTGACTTCGGATGAAGTCATCTTGGTATCCTACTTGTTTATATCTTTCCCGCATTGGAATTATTCAATTCCGGTGCATTCCTTGTTTGTTGTTGTCTTCGGAATGGATTTTCTTGGCACCTTCCACGCTCACATTGATTGTAGAGCAAGGAAAGCGAATTTCCAGATTCCTGGACATCCGGAGGTTGTTTTGCTGGAGGAAGTAGTTCTGTCGGGCCAGTCGAGTTTAGGGCTAGGCCGACAAACAATGTTCTTTCGTCGATGGAAGTTATTAAGGAAGAAGCGCCGGCTATATTTCGAGAGTTCACGGACGTGTTCGAGGACATATCGGGTTACCGCAAAACGAGATGTGGAGTTTGCGATTGATCTTGTTCCTGGTGCAGCGCCAATCTCATAGGCATATTATCCAATGGCACCAGTGGAGTTGGAAGAAGTCAGGAAGCAGGTTGCTGAATTACTTGAGAAGGGTTGGATTTGTAGAAGTAACTCACCTTGGGAGCTCCAGTTCTTCTAGTCAAGAAGAAAGATGTTACAAGGAGCATGTGCATCGATTATCGAGAATTAAACCGGGTGACTATTAAGAATAAATACCCGATCCCTCGCATTGGTAATTACTTGAGCAGCTTAGTGGCGCGAGGGTATTCTCGAAACTGGATTTGCGATTCGGATATCATCAGGTCCGAGTCAAATCAGAGGATATTTGGAAGTCTGCGTTCCGAACTCGGTATGGACATTACGAGAATTTAGTGATGCCATTCGGAGTAACGAATGCACCGGCGATATTTATGGACTTGATGAACCGAATCTTTTCACCGTTCCTGGACCAGATTATAGTGGTGTTCGTCGATGATATTCTGGTCTACTTGAGGAGTAAGGAAGAGCGTGTGGAACACTTGAAGATCGTACTGCCGACATTGAGGCAAGAAAGATGGTATGCAAAGATGAGCAAGTGCGAGTTTTGGCTTGAAGAAGTGATGTTTTGGGGCACATTGTGGATGGAGATGGAATCGCCGTTGATCCCGAAAGAGTACAGCAGTTCGAAATTGGCTGATTCCGAAGAACGTAGCTGAGATCAGAAGTTTTCTTGGACTTGCCGGCTATTACAGAAGGTTCGTGGAGAATTTTGCTCGCTTGGCTGAGCCTTTGACCAAGCTTACGCACAAAGAGGTACCATTTGTGTGGACGGGTTGGTGTGCGTCAGCTTTCGAGACGTTGAAACAGAGGTTGATAACCGCTCTTATTTTGACCGTACCAGACGGTTCCGGAGAATTGGTGATTCACAGCGACGCACCGGAGAAAGAATTGGGATGTGTTTTGGTGCAGCATGGGAAGGTTACAACTTACGCATCGAGACAGTTGAAGACCCATGAGAAGAATTACCCAACTCATGACTTGGAGTTAACAGTTGGGATTTTCGCTTTGAAGATTTGGAGACACTACTTACTGGGCGAAAGTGTCGAAGTATTCACCGATCACAAAAGCCTAAAGTATGTGTTCACACAGAAAGAGCTTAACATGAGGCAGCGTAGATGGTTGAAGCTGATGGCTGACTACGATCTTGATCTTAAGTACCATCCGGGGAAAGTTAATGTGGTCCTGGATGCGCTTAGTCGGTTGCCAGCAATTCAGATGTTGACTGCATAGAAGGAACTTATTGAAGACTTTCGAATATTTGATTTGAAGATTGTGCTACCGCATTCTTCGGGACAGTTGATGCAGCTGCAAGTACAGTCATCATTGATCGAGAGTATTAAAGCAGCGCAGTCGAAGGACCCAAGATTGCAAAGGTTTCGAGAACAGGTTGAAACTGGACTTCGAACGGACTTGTTAATTCATGAAGATGGTTCGTTGCGATATGGTAGCCGTTTGTGTGTGCCAAAAGGAGATATTCACGAAGAAGTTATGAAGGAGGCACACAGTTCCGCGTATTCCGTACATCTAGGAGGCACGAAGATGTACCGTGATCTACGGCAGCATTTCTGGTGGGAAGGCATGAAAAGGGAGATTGCTCGCTTTGTAGCAAAGTGCTTGGTGTGTCAGCAAGTTAAGGCTGAATATCAAAGGGTTGCTGGTTTATTGCAACCACTTCCGATTCCTCAATGGAAGTGGGAACATATAACCATGGATTTCGTGACTGCTTTACCGCGGAGTCCAAAGGGCAACAATGCAGTTTGGGTGATTGTTGATCGATTGACCAAGACAGCTCATTTCATACCATTTCGAGTTGGTCAATCAACGGAAGCATTGGCAGAACGGTACATGCAGGAGATTGTGAGATTGCATGGAGTACCTGTGAGCATCGTGTCCGACCGTGACACCCGATTCTTATCACACTTCTGGAGGAGCTTACAGGAATGTTTGGGGACTCGATTGAAGTTTAGCACAGCTTATCATCCTCAAACAGATGGCCAGTCAGAAAGAATGATCCAAACTCTTGAAGATATATTGAGAGCTTGCATGTTAGACTTCAAGGTTTCATAAGAGGATCATCTACACTTAGTGGAGTATTCTTACAATGACAATTTTCAGGCGACTACTCAGATGGCTCCATTCGAGGCTTTTATGGTCGCAGGTGTCGGTCATCCGTTTGTTAGGACGATGTCGGTGAACGAAGATTGTTGGGATCAGGTTTGGTTGTGTAGACAGTTGAGAAGGTTAATACTATCCAGAATCTTATGAAAGCAGTACACGACCGGCAAAAAGAGTTGGGCAGACACATCAAGAAGACCTCTAGAATTCGCCGTTGGTGATTTGGTATTCTTGAAGATATCACCGACTAGAGGGGTGATCCGTTTCGGAAGTTGAGGAAAGCTTAGTCCTCGACTCGTTGGACCTTTGAGATTTTGGAGCGTGTTGGAGTAGTGGCGTATCGTTTGGCGTTACCATAATCTTTGGCGAATGTTCATGACGTGTTTCAAGTATCTCAACTCCGTAAATATGCTCGAGATGAAATACATGCGTTGGATCATTCGACACTGACTGTACGAGAAGATTTAACCTTTGAGAAACGACCGATGTTGGTTGTGGATCGAAGGGAAAATGTTCTTAAGAACAAAGTTATCCCCTTGTGCTTGCTTCTTGGGGTAATCGCTCACATAGAGAGTCAACTTGGGAACGAGAAGATGTAGTCCGTCAGAAGTTTCCCCATCTATTCTTGCAGTTTCTTGATTGTTTATCCTTTCTTGTTCTGGGAATTTCGAGAACGAAATTCTTTTGTAGTTGGGTATAATGTAACACCCGAGTCCATTTATACCAATTCCAGTCCTCGTATTTCTTTATTCGTGGTATTTTCTTGATTTATCGTATTTTGGGTGCGAATGGTATTTTACATTGTACATTGTATTCGACCCGACCCGCTTTCTTGAAAACTTGTTTGATTCATATTTACGAATCACCTTGACTTGTTATGTAAACTTATGCATTTTCAACTTTATCGTATACTGGCATTTTATATGGCATGGCATCTTTTATCATATAACAATTTAAATCACGTAAAATAATTTAAAATTGCATTTCATAGCCTGTTTGATACCCCTAACCCTGTGGTAGCGTCCTTGCATCGTGTTCTCATCCCGTTCAGTGAAACGGACGTGTTTGGATGGCTACGCGCACGTACGTGCGTCCGTTCTTGGGGGTATGCATTTCTGTTACATAATCTTTCATTTTGAAATTTGGAAGCTGCATATAATTTTCATATTTTAAATATTTATTGTTAGATCCGACCCGGGCGTGTTTTGGAGTAAATTTGTATTTGCCAAAATCTCAAAACGGACTAATATTATAATATTATATTCTAATCTATATAACTGTTTTATATACCTTTATTTTAACCAAAATATATATTTCTATATTTTTTTAACAATCAATCCTGTGCAAATCTTAACTCACCCACGCCCGCTCTGTCTCTCTCCTCTCTCTCTCTCTTCTACTATATAATATTATTTTTTCCTTTAAAATTTTCTTTAACAAACCCAGCCCTATCTTTCTCTCTCTCTCTTCTTCTTCCCACTACGAGACAATTTCTTCTCTCCTCCCCCTCTCTCTCCTCTCGATCACTCTTCTCTCTCTGTCTCTCTCCTCTCTCACTTTCTCTCGTTCGTTCTCTCTCTCCCTCTCTATTTATATTTTTAAACCTATACACGTTCTCTCTCGCTCTCCTTCTTCTCAAAATTTTCCTTCCTTTCCCGCCTCCCGCCGCTCGCGAACCACGCCCGCTGCCTCGCCGTCGCCACCACCGACGACGACTTCGCTCATCTCAACCTCTCCTCGTCCTCACTTTCTTCCTTTCTCCTCTTTTCTCCTCCCCTCGACGAGCTCCGATCACTGCACCCATCATCGCCTGTCGCTGTGCCTCATCTCCTCGTCGACCACCTCCTCTGTCTCCGTCTCACCACCTCCCTCTTCAGCTCCACAACCATCTCCTCTTCCCTCTCCATTCCCTGCACAGAACCCCGATCCCAACCTTAAGAACCTATAAACCCACTTCCATTGTCATTTGCACCTCGCCGTCGGCCTTGCCTCATCATCATCACCTTCTCCCCATCTTCCTCCACTCCCTTCTCCCAAACGACCAGAGTTTCCCTGCACATCCTATTCAGCCGAGAATCCCCACTGCCTTTGCTGTGGATCTCGCCGCCGGTGATCCTTCATCGTCGTCGCCGCTTGCCAACTCCTCTGACCCCAAGACGACTTCAATGCACAAACCCAGTGAGCATATCCCTCTCCCTTCTTCTTCCTCCTCTTCTTTTTCTTTCTCTTTTCTTTATTATTTTTGTGTAATCCGTTTTCCAGCAATCACCGGAATACGGTCGTGCCGTCGACGACCCCGACGACCCAGCGAGGACATATGACCCGTGTGATCCCATCGTGCGTTGTTTGGACTCATTCCGTATACCGTGCGTGCGTCGCGACTTTTCCCGCCGACGCGTGACGTTCCGTATACCGCTTCGTCATCCGGTCAAGGCAAGTTAATCTTGCTACATGCTATACTATTACCTTCTATGTATATTTAAATTATTATACCCCATAATGATTATTATGCAACCCGCATTGTCACTTTTCATGTTTTATCATTTTCGGATGTCCGATTACATCCGTATCATGTATTTCACATCTAGTGCATGCAAGTGAAACTTGCCACATGCTACTGGATTATTTATACATATTTATTTCATGATTAAACCTGTAAATTGCACCTAAGGCTATTAGTTTTTCATTATTGCATTTCGATGTCAGATTATATTATTGTAGACTCGGATCTTAAATTATAATTTGTTGCATGTTAGAGTACAATATCGTGTACCCACATCCGTGGTTAAATTACTTACTAATTAACTGCATAACCCATAGCACTTTTAAATAGTTTCTATCCCGAATACCCGGTTGCATTCATTGAACGTATTTTATATACCATTGCATCTCTAGATTACTTAGTACATATTAACATGATTTTAACATCCATATGTGTTATACTGTATTTACGTAATGTTGAAACTATCCCTTAAACCCAAACTGATAACCGTGCATCTACACACCTTAATCTGTACCTGTTGCATATCATATTACATGTTCCAGTTTATTGTTCTATTAGTACCCATGCTTGTTTTTATACCATGATTATGCTAGTTTGATTATAAGCACCCACATAAATCTTATGCATCCTGACTTGACTTGTTGCGCCTTTTACTTGACACGACATGGTACCGTGCAACTCTTAACATGACCTGACACCTATATACATTACTTGACTTGACCTGATGTACCATGGCTTTACCTGTTACCTGATCTTGTGTCTAATTCCAACAAACCTGACCTGTAGTCCTTACGGACCGTTCCTGTTGTCTATCCAGACAAACCTGCACCTACCTGATCCTGTGTTGGCATTAGCTCTTGATTACTTAATACCTGACTTGAACACTTTTGACTTGGGGGTATGGGAAATCAATGATGAAACCTGACTTGTAACTCGACAGTTCTATACCTGTTCTGATCAGTCTTACGGGCTAGGCCAGCCCCGGGGTGATGATGCTGACATCACTCATCTTTACATACTACCCTTTTACTGCCTAGCGGCACGTCTCGGATTCAGCCCGAGAATCTTGACCGTGGTCCCGGGCACGCACGGGATACTATTGAGTTACATCGATGATTCATCAAATTGATTTCAAAGACTTGAGAGTAGTTAACCCAATAGACCAGTTTAGATTACTCACTGCACACTACCCTTCACTGCCCTGATTTATATTGCTGTTACACTTGCATTACCCCTTTATGATCATACTTGCATGTCTTGCTACCCTGTTTATATATTATTGCTTGATGTTATGACGCGCTGACGTCTGGATTTTGCATAGCCCAGATCCTCTACCTTTGTTGCAGACTGATCAGAAGTTTTGCCGCTGTTAGACCGAGCGGTAAGGATCCTGTTGGTATCCAGTCTTACTTTCCAGGTGTTTATTTGATCCTTTGCTTCCGCATACTATATTATTTCTTGATTCATTTATTCTGGCTCATGGACATGTACTAGATAGTTTAGTTTACTTTCCTGTTCTTGATATCTCTACAGCCGTAATGTGACTGTGGAGGGATTTTTCCTATCCACAGGTAGCATGGTTAGCTATGTCACGTGCCCATCTTAGCGTACTCTGGGAAGCGGGGCGTGGCATGGTTCTTTTGGTATCAGGGCCATAGGATATAGGTTAATCGAGTTTGATTCTTTTTGTAGTTGGGTATTGGACCCAATACATGAATCAGAATACTCGTGATTAGGAACATGTCCTGCCACCTTGTTATCGTGATTTTTGAATCATATCTTTCTTTTATCCTTCGCATTGACGATATGCAAACCTCTTGGCATCTCGACTTGAAACCTTTTGGTTCTCTATTGTTTCTCCCTGTTCCTTGATTCCGATACTAGGATTTGGGCGACTTGAGTGGAGTTATGTAATTGTACCCATGAACTGCAGCATGGTTACAATGCGGTACTCTATTTAATTAACTTAGAGTCCCGGTCTTGATTAACTTCCTTGTTTCATGGTGGTTATATTACCTTGCTTTTCTCGGTTTCATTGCTTACCAGTCTTGTTTTACCGCCAGCTTGAAACATGCTTACCGTGCTTAATTCTCTTCAGTATCTTGACTTCGGATGAAGTCATCTTGGTATCCTACTTGTTCATATCTTTCCTGCATTGGAATTATTCAATTCCGGTGCATTCCTTGTTTGTTGTTGTCTTGGGAATGGATTTTCTTGGCACCTTCCACGCTCACATTGATTGTAGAGCAAGGAAAGCGAATTTCCAGATTCCCGGACATCCGGAGGCTGTTTTGCTGGAGGAAGTAGTTCTGTCGGGCCAGTCGAGTTTAGGGCTAGGCCGACAAACAATGTTCTTTCGTCGATGGAAGTTATTAAGGAAGAAGCGCCGGCTATATTTCGAGAGTTCATGGACGTGTTCGAGGACATCTCGAGTTACCGCAAAACGAGATGTGGAGTTTGCGATTGATCTTGTTCCTGGTGCAACGCCAATCTCATAGGCGTATTATCCAATGGCACCAGTGGAGTTGGAAGAAGTCAGGAAGCAGGTTGCTGAATTACTTGAGAAGGGTTAGATTTGCAGAAGTAACTCACCTTGGGAGCTCCAGTTCTTCTAGTCAAGAAGAAAGATGTTACAAGGAGGATGTGCATCGATTATCGAGAATTAAACCGGGTGATTATTAAGAACAAATACCCGATCCCTCGCATTGGTGAATTACTTGAGCAGCTTAGTGGCGCGAGCGTATTCTCGAAACTGGATTTGCGATCCGGATATCATCAGGTCTGAGTCAAATCAGAGGATATTTGCAAGACTGCGTTCTGAACTCGGTATGGACATTACGAGAATTTGGTGATGCCATTTGGAGTAACGAATGCACCGGCGATATTTATGGACTTGATGAACCGAATCTTTTTACCGTTCCTGGACCAGATTATAGTGGTGTTCGTCGATGATATTCTGGTCTACTTGAGGAGCAAGGAAGAGCGTGTGGAACACTTGAAGATCGTACTGCCGACATTGAGGCAAGAAAGATGGTATGCAAAGATGAGCAAGTGCGAGTTTTGGCTTGAAGAAGTGAACTTTTGGGGAACATTATGGATGGAGATGGAATCGCCGTTGATCCCGAAAGAGTACAGCAGTTCGAAATTGGCTGATTCCGAAGAACGTAGCTGAGATCAGAAGTTTTCTTGGACTTGCCGATTATTACAGAAGGTTTGTGGAGAATTTTGCTCGCTTGGCTGAGCCTTTGACCAAGCTTACGCGCAACGAGGTACCATTTGTGTGGACGGGTAGGTGTGCGTCAGCTTTCGAGATGTTGAAACAGAGATTGATAACCGCTCTTATTTTGACCGTACCAGACGGTTCCGGAGAATTGGTGATTCACAGCGACGCACCGGAGAAAGAATTGGGATGTGTTTTGGTGCAGCATGGGAAGGTTATAACTTACACATCGAGACAGTTGAAAACCCATGAGAAGAATACCCAACTCATGACTTGGAGTTAACAGTTAGGATTTTCGCTTTGAAGATTTGGAGACACTACTTACTGGGCGAAAGGGTCGAAGTATTCACCGATCACAAAAGCCTAAAGTATGTGTTCACACAGAAAGGGCTTAACATGAGGCAGCGTAGATGGTTGAAGCTGATGGCTGACTACGATCTTGATCTTAAGTACCATCCGGGGAAAGTTAATGTGGTCCCGGATGCGCTTAGTCGGTTGCCAGCAATTCAGATGTTGACTGCACAGAAGGAACTTATTGAAGACTTTCGAAGATTTGATTTGGAGATTGTGCTACCGCATTCTTCGGGACAGTTGATGCAGCTGCAAGTACAGTCGTCATTGATCGAGAGTATTAAAGCAGCGCAGTCGAAGGACCCAAGATTGCAAAGGTTTCGAGAACAGGTTGAAGCTGGACTTCGAACGGACTTGTTAATTCATGAAGATGGTTCGTTGCGATATGGTAGCTGTTTGTGTGTGCCAAAAGGAGATATTCATGAAGAAGTTATGAAGGAGGCACACAGTTCCGCGTATTCCGTACATCTAGAAGGCACGAAGATATACCGTGATCTACGACAGCATTTCTGGTGGGAAGGCATGAAAAGGGAGATTGCTCGCTTTGTTGCAAAGTGCTTGGTGTGTCAGCAAGTTAAGGCTGAACATCAAAGGGTTGCTGGTTTATTGCAACCACTTCCGATTCCTCAATGGAAGTGGGAACATATAACTATGGATTTCGTGACTGCTTTACCGCGGAGTCCAAAGGGTAACAATGCAGTTTGGGTGATTGTTGATCGATTGACCAAGACAGCTCATTTCATACCATTTCGAGTTGGTCAATCAACGGAAGCATTGGCAGAACGGTACATGCAGGAGATTGTGAGATTGGATGGAGTACCTGTGAGCATCGTGTCCGACCGTGACACCCGATTCTTATCACAGTTCTGGAGGAGCTTACAGGAAAGTTTGGGGACTCGATTGAAGTTTAGCACAGCTTATCATCCTCAAACAGATGGCCAGTCGGAAAGAACGATCCAAACTCTTGAAGATATATTGAGAGCTTGCATGTTAGACTTCAAGGTTTCATGAGAGGATCATCTACACTTAGTGGAGTATTCTTACAATGACAATTTTCAGGCGACTACTCAGATGGCTCCATTCGAGGCTTTTATGGTCGCAGATGTCGGTCACCCGTTTGTTGGGACGATGTCGGTGAATGAAGATTGTTGGGATCAGGTTTGGTTGTGCAGACAGTTGAGAAGGTTAATACTATCCAGAATCTTATGAAAGCAGTACACGACCGGCAAAAAGAGTTGGGCAGACACATCAAGAAGACCTCTAGAGTTCGCCGTTGGTGATTTGGTATTCTTGAAGATATCACCGACTAGAGGGGTGATCCGTTTCGGAAGTTGAGGAAAGCTTAGTCCTCGACTCGTTGGACCTTTGAGATTTTGGAGCGTGTTGGAGTAGTGGCGTATCGTTTGGCGTTACCACAATCTTTGGCGAATGTTCATGACGTGTTTCATGTATCTCAACTCCGTAAATATGCTCGAGATGAAATACATGCGTTGGATCATTCGAAACTGACTGTATGAGCTCAACTCCGTAAATATGCTCGAGATGAAATACATGCGTTGGATCATTCGAAACTGACTGTACGAGAAGATTTAACTTTTGAGGAACGACCGATGTTGATTGTGGATCGAAGGGAAAATGTTCTTAAGAACAAAGTTATCCCCTTATGCTTGCTTCTTGGGGTAATCGCTCATATGGAGAGTCAATTTGGGAACGAGAAGATGTAGTCCGTCAGAAGTTTCCCCATCTATTCTTGCAGTTTCTTGATTGTTTATCCTTTCTTGTTCTGGGAATTTCGAGAACGAAATTCTTTTGTAGTTGGGTATAATGTAACACCCGAGTCCATTTATACCAATTCCAGTCCTCGTATTTCTTTATTCGTGGTATTTTCTTGATTTATCGTATTTTGGGTGCGAATGGTATTTTACATTGTACATTGCATTCGACCCGACCCGCTTGCTTGAAAACTTGTTTGATTCATATTTACGAATCACCTTGACTTGTTATGTAAATTTGTGCATTTTCAAATTTATCTCATACTAGCATTTTATCTGGCATGGCATCTTTTATCATATAACAATTTAAATCACGTAAAATAATTTAAAATTGCATTTCATATTCTGCTTGATGCCCCTAACCCTGTGGTAGCGTCTTTGCATCGTGTTCTCGTCCCGTTCAGTGAAACGGATGTGTTTGGATGGCTACGCGCACGTGCGTGCGTCCGTTCTTGGGGGTATGCATTTCTGTTACATAATCTTTCATTTTGAAATTTGGAAGCTGCATATAATTTTCATATTTTAAATCTGTATTGTTAGACCCGACCCGGACGTGTTTTGGAGTAAATTTGTATTTGCCAAAATCTCAAAACAGACTAATATTATAATATTATATTCTAATCTATATAACTGTTTTATATATCTTTATTTTAACCAAAATATATGTTTCTATATTTTTTTAACAATCAATCCTGTGCAAATCTTAACTCACCCACGCCCACTCTCTGTCTCTCTCCTCTCTCTCTCTCTTCTACTATATAATATTATTTTTTCCTTTAAAATTTTCTTTAACAAACCCAGCCCTATCTCTCTCTCTCTTCTTCTTCTTCCCACTACGAGACAATTTCTTCTCTCCTCCCCCTCTCTCTCCTCTCGATCTCTCCTCTCTCTCTGTCTCTCTCCTCTCTCTCTTTCTCTCGTTCGTTCTCTCTCTCCCTCTCTATTTATATTTTTAAACCTATACACGTTCTCTCTCGCTCTCCTTCTTCTTAAAATTTTCCTTCCTTTCCCGCCTCCCGCCGCTCGCGAACCACGCCCGCTGCCTCGCCGTCGCCACCACCGACAACGACTTCGCTCATCTCAACCTCTCCTCGTCCTCACTTTCTTCCCTTCTCCTCTTTTCTCCTCCCCTCGACGAGCTCCGATCACTGCACCCATCATCGCCTGTCGCTGTGCCTCATCTCTTCGTTGACCACCTCCTCTGTCTCCGTCTCACCACCTCCCTCTTCAGCTCCACAACCATCTCCTCTTCCCTCTCCATTCCCTGCACAGAACCCCGATCCCAACCTCAAGAACCTATAAACCCACTTCCATTGTCATCTGCACCTCGCCGGATTTCCGACCACCTCGCCGTCGGCCTTGCCTCATCATCATCACCTTCTCCCCATCTTCCTCCACTCCCTTCTCCCAAACGACCAGAGTTTCCCTGCACACCCTATTCAGCC
Source organism: Agapanthus africanus (assembly GCA_030015575.1). NCBI lineage: Eukaryota > Viridiplantae > Streptophyta > Magnoliopsida > Asparagales > Amaryllidaceae > Agapanthus > Agapanthus africanus. Next base: position 20,869,592 of record CM057345.1, read on the forward strand.
GAGAATCCCCACTGCCCTTGCTGTGGATCTCGCCGCCGGCGATCCTTCATCGTCGTCGCCCCTTGCCAACTCCTCTAACCCCAAGACGACTTCCGTGCACAAACCCAGTGAGCACATCCCTCTCCCTTCTTCTTCCTCTTCCTTTTCTTCTTTTTCTTTCTCTTTTCTTTATTATTTTTGTGGAATCTGTTTTCCAGCAATCGCCGGAATACGGTCGTGCCGTCGACGACCCCGACGACCCAGCGAGGACATATGACCCGTGTGATCCCATCGTGCGTTGTTTGGACTCATTCCGTATACCGTTCGCGCGTCACGACTTTTCCCGCCGACACGTGACGTTCCGTATACCGCTTCGTGATCCGGTTAAGGCAAGTTAATCTTGCTACATGCTATACTATTACCTTTTATCTATATTTAAATTATAATACCCCATAATGATTATTATGCAACCCGCATTGTCACTTTTCATGTTTTATCATTTTCGGATGTCCGATTACATCCGTATCATGTATTTCACATCTAGTGCATGCAAGTGAAACTTGCCACATGCTACTGTATTATTTATACATATTTATTTCATGATTAAACCTGTAAATTGCACCTAAGGCTATTAGTTTTTCATTATTGCATTTCGATGTCAGATTATATTATTGTAGACTCGGATCTTAAATTATAATTTGTTGCATGTTATAGTACAATATCGTGTACCCACATCCGTGGTTAAATTACTTACTAATTAACTGCATAACCCATAGCACTTTTAAATAGTTTCTACCCCGAATACCCGGTTGCATCCATTTAACGTATTTTATATACCATTGCATCTCTAGATTACTTAGTACATATCAACATGATTTTAACATCCATATGTGTTATACTGTATTCACGTAATGTTGAAACTATCCCTTAAACCCAAACTGATAACCGTGCATCTACACACCTTAATCTGTACCTGTGACATATCATATTACATGTTCCAGTTTATTGTTCTATTAGTACCCATGCTTGTTTTTATACCATGATTATGCTAGTTTGATTATAAGCACCCACATAACATCTTGTGCATCCTGACATGACTTGTTGCGCCTTTTACTTGACACGACATGGTACCGTGCAACTCTTGACATGACCTGGCACCTATATACATTACTTGACTTGACCTGATGTACCATGGCTTTACCTGTTACCTGATCTTGTGTCTAATGCCAACAAACCTGACCTGTAGTCCTTACGGACCGTTCCTGTTGTCTATCCAGACAAACCTACACCTACCTGATCCTGTGTTGGCATTAGCTCTTGATTACTTAATATCTGACTTGAACACTTTTGACTTGGGGGTATGGGAAATCAATGATGAAACCTGAATTGTAACTCGACAGTTTTATACCTGTTCTGATCGGTCTTATGGGCTAGGCCAGCCCCGGGGTGATGATGCTGACATCACTCATCTTTACATACTACTCTTTTACTGCCTAGCGGCACATCTCGGATTCAGCTCGAGAATCTTGACCGTGGTCCCGGGCATGCACGGGATACTATTGAGTTACATCGATGATTCATCAAATTGATTTCAAAGACTTGAGAGTAGTTAACCCAATAGACCAGTTTAGATTACTCACTGCACACTACCCTTCACTGCCCTGATTTATATTGCTGTTACACTTGCTTTACCCCTTTATGATCATACTTGCATGTCTTGCTACCCTGTTTATATATTATTGCTTGATGTTATGACGCGCTGACGTCTGGGTTTTGCATAGCCCAGATCCTCTACCTTTGTTGCAGACTGATCAGAAGTTTTGCCGCTGTTAGACCGAGCGGTAAGGATCCTGTTGGTATCTAGCCTTACTTTCCAGGTGTTTATTTGATCCTTTGCTTCCGCATACTATATTATTTCTTGATTCATTTATTCTGGCTCATGGACATGTACTAGATAGTTTAGTTTACTTTCCTGTTCTTGATATCTCTACAGCCGTAATGTGACTGTGGAGGGATTTTTCCTATCTACAGGTAGCATGGTTGGCTATGTCACGTGCCCATCTTAGCATACTCTGGGAAGCGGGGCGTGACACAAAGCCCTCGTCATAAGGTGACCGAGTAGTTTCCTGCTCGGCTCATCCGCTGAGGGCAGCTTCCTGCCCGGCCACTGTGGGGATCCAAAGCCCTCATCACGAGGCGACCGAGTAGTTTCCTGCTTGACTCATCCGCTGAGGGCAGCTTCCTGCCCGGCCACTTTGCGGATCCAAAACCCTCATCATGAGGCGACCGAGTAGTTTCCTGCTCGACTCATCCATTGGGGACAGCTTTCTGCCCGGCCACTCTGCGGATCCAAATCCCTCGTCACGAGACGACCGAGTAGTTTCCTGCTCGGCTCATCCAAGGCCGAATCCAGGGACGCCGATCCACCTATACTTGGCGTTTGCTCGTTCGTATGTCACGCTCGATCGTCACCTCGACTCTAGGGTGAGGAAGGGCGCCGGCCTACCTATACTTGGCGTTCGCTCATTCGTACGTCGCGCTTGATCGTCACCTCGACTCTGGGATGAGGAAGAGCGCCGCTCTACCTATACTTGGCGTTCGCTCGTTCGTACATCGCGCTCAACACTCGACTCTATATATACTTGGAGGAAGGGCGCCGGCCTATCCATACTTGGCGTTCGCTCGTTCGTACATCGCGCTTGATCATCACCTCGACTCCGGAGTGAGGAAGGGCGCCACCCTACCTATACTTGGCGTCCACTCATTCATACGTTGCGCTCGACACTCGATTCTATATATACTTGGCGCCCGCCGTGGGGCGCCGGCCTATCTACTCTTGCAAAAGTAAAAAAAATTGTTTAGGTGGGTTGTTTCCCTAATATTTAATCTAATAAAAGAGAAAAGCTCTGTTGAATCTAATGAGGCAGCGCCTCATGTGCTCTCCACGAGCGCGCCAGCACCAGGGCCAATCTTATAGGATTAAATCCTATGGTGGCGCCTCACGTGCTCCTCACGCAGGCGCCAATATGCAAAGCACAGAAGAGTTCATAAGAGTTAAACTCTTAGATGGCGCCGTACGTGCTTCTAATGCGGGCGCCAATGTGCAAAGCATATAAAGACCCATTATAAGAATTAAATTCTAAAGTAGCGCCCACGTGCATAACACATGAGCGCCGGCGCCCAGGTAGAATTAAAATTCTACAATACTCCCTATTAAACAGAGTCGTTGGATCAAAGATCCAACGTAGATGGTAAATCATCAAAATATAGAATCAAATTCTATTAAGAGAAAATATCTCCCAAATCTTTCTAAATAAGAAATATACTCTCGGTCGGATCAATGATCCAATAATAAAATAAAATTCTATTTTTGGGAATATATTCCCTCAATCTTTCTAAACAAGAAAGATTGCACTCTATAAAACAGAGAACCTTTGAATTAAAAATCTAATGGTGATTAAAAAATCACCACTTGACCGAATAAATTCTGCATATGGGAGAATATTTTCCCGATCTTGTTAAAAACAAGAAAACACATTCTGTAAAACAGAAGTTCTTGGATCAAAGATCCAACGGTGGATAAAATTCCCCATATCAATTTTGAGTCCAATTAAATTAATTGGAATCTCTCAATGAAATATTTTCTCAAAACCAATTAACAATTTGCCTCCACTATATAAAGGACCTGAGACTTCAAGTCTCAGGAGACAGACACACAGAGATAGACACAGCGGGAGATATAAAAAAAAAATAGAGGAAACCCCCCATAAACTTCTGAAATATACAGAAAGCTTTAAAAACAACAGAGAAGAAGAAGACTTACTTACTCAAAAACTCTAGGTAAAAAAAAAAAGCACAGAGATCAAAATATCTCTTTTTACCTATCTAAGAGTTTAACCCTTCTCAAAGAACTTAGTTCTTTTCCTGGACCAGAGATCCACAAGAAAAGTCTCTCACAAGTTGAGAATTTAATTCTCATCGGAAGATCCTATTCTTAAGAATCAAAGATTCAGGGAAGAACAAATTTAAAGAGAAAGAATATGGAGTTCATAATACTCCAGGAACTCGGTTCCTTTAAATCAAGAACTTAGTTCTTAAAGAACATGATCCCAGATTCTCAAAATAATGATCTCGGTGATCGTTAATGGTCAAAATACCATCAACAAAGATTTAAGTTCTCTAAAAACATCAACAGAGATTAAATCTCCATACAAAAGAACTAACGCATCACGTGTTTCCCACGTGGGCGCCACTCTTTAACAGCATATAGTGCTTCACGTGAAACACACGTGGGCGCCATATAAAAAGTGCTTAGCACTTCACATACAGCCAAAAGGGCTGAGTGCTTAGCACTGATTGGGTAGCGCCCAGCGCCGGACGTTCTCCCCACATGGGCGCCACAAAAATAATAAGAATGCTTAGCACTCCATAAAAAGCCAAAACGGATGAATGCTTAGCACTGATTGGGCAGCACCCAGCGCCTCACGTGTTCCTCACTTGGGCGCCACAAAAAAAAAGAGAAAAGAAGAGAGAAAAATGCTTAGCACTCTGCATACAGCCAAAATGGCTGAGTGTTCAGCGCTCATTGGGCGGCGCCCATAATTAAATGCTTCATATGACACCCATGTGAGTGTCAGAGCGTCAAATAAGTGCTTAGCACTTTTGCATAAAAGGAAAAGGAGTTGAACAAATAGAGCCCAAATAAATACTTAGCACTTTTGAATGAAAAAGAAAAAGAGCGGGCAGACTAAACCCAAATTGGTTAGGTCTCTGAAGTTTCTTGCAGTTGAGCCCAAATACTCTTTTGATAGATCTTAGGTATAAATGATCCTTAAAAACATTGTTAAACTGATTTTAGTCTCAAACATGATTAATGATCTCTCATTGATGATATCTAACATATCTCCTAATGCAATCTTAGTCTCAAATACTACCAACGATTCTTAGGACCATCGCCCTTTTTTCCCTCAAATACGGGATTTGGTTTAAAGGTATATCTCTTCACACCTCTGATATATGTCGTTGTAATTCTTCAACGTCTTCAGAGAGGTGGCAGGTCCCGACGACCAACAACTTCTTTCGCATTGATACACTTCCAAATTGACGTACATGCCTCAAATCGGACCGTGCCCCAAATTGGGCACATTCAATATCACCATTGTTCACTTCGTCACGTAACACATACACGTGCGCGTAAGATGAATAATGGACCGAAATATCCCTAAACTAATAGTCGCCTCAAAAACGGCGATAATGGACCGAAATGTCTTTAAACTAATATTCATCCCCAAAATGGGAATGTTGAACTGAAATGTCCTTAAACTAATATTTAGCCCCAAACATGGCGATAATGGACCGTGATGTCTGTTCGCCACCGAAAACCGGGAAGACAGACGTCTTACCTGAATTTGGGGGCAGATGCTATTTGGTTTTATCCGTCTACCTCTCCAAAGATGCCAAGTTGATTTATGGCACCGTGCATCAGAGGTTTAGACAGATGCGGCCGATGTAGCAGACTTCGTCAGATTCCCTCTCATTGTGAGGGGTTTTTGATTGTGGGGACGCTTTTCCCTGCAGGTGCAAGCCCCTGCAGTTAATTACGCCACCACATCGCGATAACTACTTTCTCCTTCTCTAGATGGTCACTTCGTGTCGTGTGTGTTTGTTTTATTTTTTGGTTGCCCGTGGATTGTATACGGAGACTAATTTATGTTGTCGCCCGTAAGGCGTGGATTAGTCTAAATCCGTATTTTCTTAGATTTGGGTTTGGGTTGGTTTAAGGATCGTTAATCTCATTTGAGATTAAGATCAACTTAAACGTTTGTTAAGGATACGTTAGTCTAATTTTAGACTAAGATCTACTTAACAGGGTTTTAGGATCATTTAGATCCAACAAAAAAGCATGCGGGCTCTATTGCTTTAGTTTATGGACATTGCGGTCCATTGTGTTTAAGGACATCATAGTCCGTGGCAGTTTAAAGACATCATAATCTGTAAAGTTTAAGGACCTCATACTCTATGAGTTTAAGGACCTCATAGTCCATAAAATTTAAGGACATCATAGTCCATGAGTTTAAGGACCTCACAGTCCATAAAGTTTAAGGACATCATAGTCCATGAGTTTAAGGACCTCACAATCCATAAGGTTTAAAGACATCATAGTCTGTGAGATTTTGGTTTAACCGTTTGGGGATGCGCAAAAAGTTATTGGTTATTGGGACCCTCCATCTCTCTGAAGACGTTGAAGAATTACAACGACATATATCAGAGGTATGAAGAGATGTACCCTTGAACCAATGTTGGTTGGGAGATATGTAGTCAGGTTTGGGACTAAGACCAATTAAAAAGATTATGAGCACATAGGCTCAATTAATCTGAATTAGGGAATTGTGGTCAACTTGTGCTCAGCCCACTCAGTTTTGAATAAAATGTTGAACATTTATTCGGGCTCAGTCCCTTTTTATTTAACAATGCTGAATATTGATTTGGGTTCTGAAACCCTTTTTCTTTTTGTCTTTTATTGAGTGTTGAACACTTTTATGGCACCGAGGCTTTATTTAAAGAACACTTTGTGTTCCCTCAGCGCCCATGTGAAGAGCACGTGGAGCGCTTGGCGCTGAGCGCCGGACCTGGAGCGCTGAAGCGCTTCTTGTAAAATAGCGCACACGTGAGGAGCACGTGATGCGCTTGTCGCTGAGCGCCAGACTTGGAGCGCTAAGGCACTTCTTATGAAATAGCGCACACGTGAGGTGCATGTGGCGCGCTTGGCGCTGAGCGCCAGACTTGGAGCGCTGAAATGCTTCTTATTAAATAGCACACACGTGAGGAGCACATGGCGCGCTTGGCGCTGATCGCCAGACTTGGAGCGCTGAAGCGCTTCTTATGAAATAGTGCACACGTGAGGAGCACGTGGCGCGTTTGGCGCTGAGCGCCAGACTTGGAACGCTAAAGCGCTTCTTTTGAAATAGCGCACACGTGAGGAGCACGTGGTGCGCTTGGCGCTGAGCGCCAGACTTGGAGCGCTGAAGCGCTTCTTTGGCAGTTCTGGTCAGTTTTGTGCTCCGAGAATTAAATTCTCGTTTATAAGAAACTTTTTCTCACAGATCTAAGTTCTTCTTTATGAAAAGATACTATGATTTCTTTTGTTTCTCTTTATGAGAGACTTTGTCTCATGGATCTAAGAACTAAGTTCTTCTTTTTATGGAGGAAGACTTTGTCTCCTAGATCTAAGAACTAAGTTCTTATTTTTATCAAGAGATGCTATGATCTCTCTCTTTTTATTTACCTTGAAGAAGGTTCTTCTTCTGTTCTCTTTTTCTTTTCTGAAAGCTTGAAACTTATAGGGAGGTTTCTCTATGTTTTTTTGAAGTTTATAGGGGGGTTCCTCTATGCAAGACTTGAAGTCTTGGGTCCTTTATATAGGGGAGGCTGATTTGTTGAATCAGTTAAGAAAATCTTTCTCTGATTGATTTGGGGATGTGTCCCCACCATTGGATCTTTGATCCTAGGGCTTCTGTTTTACAGAAGACATCTTTCTTGTTATTTAACAAGATTGGGAAAATATTTTCCCATACAGAACTTATTCTGTATCTTGGTGATTTTTAATCACCATTGGATCTTTGATCCAACGGTGCTCTGATTTACAGAGCACAATCCTTCTTGTTTGGAAAGATTTAAGGAGTATTTTCTCAACAGAATTTAATTATGTAATTTAATGATTTATTATCTTCGTTGGATCTTTGATCCAAAGGTGGAGAACATTTAGTTGTAGCGCTGGCGCTCTCGTCTTTTGCACGTGGGGCGCTGCCTCAGAGTCTTTGACTCTTAGCGCTGGCGTACTTGGCGCTAGCGCTCTCGTGCTTTGCACGTGAGGCGCTACCTCAGAGTCTTTGACTCTTAGCGCTGACGCACTTGGCGCTAGCGATCTCGTGCTTTGCACGTGAGGCGCTGCCTCAGAGTCTTTGACTATTAGCGCTGGCGCTCTTGGCGCGAGCGCTTTTATGAAGCGCTGTCTCATTTCAAATTTCAAATTTTGAACAGAGTTTTGCTTTGATTTGGGGAAACAAATGCCCCCCACCGTTGCGCTCACGTGGTTTACACATGAGTGCAGCGGTGGCAGCCTTTCCACCGTTAGATCAACTTGGAAGTTAAATCGACCTCCCCTGCCTATAAATAGGGCCTTTGGCCCCTTTGAGATGACCTCTGTTCATCTTCTTGTTTTCTTGTTCTTCAGAATTTTATTCTCTCTTCAGAGCTACGCTCGCTGCCTTAAGAACTCTCTTAGAGTCGGAACCTTGTCAAAAATTTAGGTAAAGATCAAATCTTTGAAGGGATTACTTCATAATCTAGGGTTTCACCCATTAACAGAGCTTTGCTCTTCTCAAATTATATAGATTTGTAGGGTTTCTCAACAGAGCTTTGCTCTTCTTAGATCATAGATCTAAAGAGATCTTTTTTAGGCTTTCTTAACCCATTAATGAAGAACTCTTAGAGTTCATTTTGTAGATCGTAAAGATCTCGGAGTTTTTAACTCAGTAAAGCTTTGCTTTTTCAGGGTTTTGATGGATGATTCAATCATCTTCACAAAGCATAGCTCTTAAAATTTTTAAGGAATTTTATTCTTCTCATGATTAGAGTTGACAGATGTCACTCTTGTCTGCAGAGCATTGCTCTCGAGGAGTTTAACTCCTTGGCCCGAGGGGCCTCTCATTAAATGAGAATCCTTTTAGGATTTCTTATTTAATGAGCGACCGTCTCATTAATGATGAGCCGTCATCTAGATTTTGTGGGTCTCTTTTGGTCCCTTTCCACTGCATTGCAGTGTGGTACAAATTTTAAGTACCAAGTTTTTTTAAGAATTTGGACTGTAGCATTGACAGCTAATCTCTGTTCTTTTTCGCGCAGGTACTATGTCTTTTGACACTTCTTTCCCCTTCGTTTGTCCGGAGAGCGCATTCGCTGACACGCCTGTAGACCGAGAAGTTTTTGCACTAATCAAAGATCACGACCCAGAGCAGAAGTCTCTTCATTTATGTGGGACGTGGTACAATCAGATCATCAGGGGTCGGCGCAGCTTTTCTTGCGCAGCACCTTCGGAGCCCATTTCAGTGATCCATTACGCCGACTCACCCCCAGTGAACTATGACATAGAAGAAGTAAACTAGACTTCGGAGGGTTGCCTTTAGCTCTTTATGGCCGCGATACCCGTACAGCCGCCAATGGCTTTGGATATTCTGGGCCGGCGTATATGTCAAGGCGAGTCGTGCCTTTGGGGACAGCCGTACATAATAGGCTTGACTCCTCACCAGCCAGCCGGGTACTTGCAGTGGGCTCGATATATTTTGTCAGTCCAGAAATCGCTGCTGCTAAAGCTTGGGTTGTACCCCGCAGTTTACGCGTCTCTCTTCCAGTATTCGACGCCCTCTGTATGGTGGATTAAAGCTTTCCTGGAGCAATGGAATATACTGACTCGCACCTTCCTTCTATCAGATCGGGAAGTTTCCATCTCTTTGGAGGAGTTCGCGGAGATCTCCGGCTTACCTGTCAGGGGGAGAACATTACGAGGAGCTACTTCCTCCCGACGAGTACGTCTTTGCCGCCAAGTCAGTGATGATGAGCCTTACCCCGGAGAATACCATTCAACATCAATTCTCCAGTCTGATTAAGGTATTGAATATTTATGAGAGTCTATTTCTCAAATCCGGAAGCCACGGGGTTAACTTCACTGATTTCATCGCCCGTTTCTCCGCTCAGAGGTCCTGTCGAAGGGAGCAGCGAAATTCGCTAAACTCGACGATCCTTTTGGTTTTGGTTTGGACAACCAGCCGGCAGTGGAAGCGGATCATAGGAATTTCTTCCTTTCGGATACCCCGGTCGTTCCCTTCGCAGAGCTTGCCGCCTCAGACGTCGATGAAGAGACGTTCTTCCTGGGGTTTCTCGGGATATGGCTAAGTTGGTTTGTGCTTCCAATGCACCCTCGCTACATGAGGCTGTCCGTTTTCTACCCAGCTCACCGAATGGTTGTTGGGATGCTAGTGGCCGCCGGGGTCGCTGAGTTAGCCCATTTGTATCACGGCTTCAGCTTGGCGGCAGACACCACTCAGCCGGGGGTGCATTCCGTAAATTTCCCGATGCACTATTTTACCCCGTGGCTCGAGCTGCACGTGCTCGGCGCTTTTGGAGTCCACAAGCGGCCCCGTTTCTATGAAAGTAATAACTTTCCTCGGGTTATGCGGCTAGTTGACGCTTCCGGTTTGGAACCGACTCAGCGAGAGGCTCGAGGCTTGGTTTTTCGCCCGCGCACGGTCGGGGATGGAATGACCTTCATCGATAAGGTTTTAATTATCGCAAGGAATCCTCTAAGACAGTGCAACCGCTGCGGGACACCTTCAAAGATGGGGTTTCTACCTTGAAAGCTCGGAGATTCTTCACTTATATTCAATCAGGCCGGGCTTTCTAGTATTTAGGCAAAACGATTCGGCGTTGTTCATGAGATACAACCCGCACCGTTTCGCTCAACAATTAAGCTACAATCAGGGTGTCATGCACGAGGCCTTCCTAGCTGAACCGGTTGCCACGGAAGAGGGTATCCATAACGCGCTACACCATTTCATGCGGCTCAACACTGGGTCTAACTTCTTTATCAATGAGCCGAGCTGCCTTCCAAAAGCCTTGAACGTATATGTGGCATGGTACCAGCACGCGATGGGTGCTGTTATCAGGGGAAAAAAGCGATTATTGCTTGAACACAAGGGTGATGTCCCAGCTGGTAATCCAGCCGTTCCCTTGAAGCGACGGACCATCGTCCGTCCTTCCGTAAGAGAAGCTGCTGCGGCCGTGGTCCCGCGTGCTATGCCTGAGATGCCTCTACCCCGTGTGACTATAGAAGCAGTAGCTGTAGCGTGTCCAGAGTCTGGTGTGGGTACGGAGATCGGGACTCGTCGCCCAAAGTTGCCTGCCAAGCGCAAGCTCCTGTTGCCGGCTGCCGGCGTCCGCTCACAGAAGAAGAAGAAGTCGCTATTTTCTGCGGACGTTGCATTCCGTCAGGAGCCTCATGCTCCTTACAACGAAGGCTTAAGTGAGTACAGGACCAATGAGGATTTATTCATTGCATCAGATGATACCAATCTGGAGGCTGCCATCGCGGTTTCTGAGCAACTAGCTCGCGATGAAGCAGCACTGATCACCATCGCACAGTCAGGTAGACTTCAGTCGTATCTTTCCGCGGTTATATATATATATATATATTTATTATTATTATGCTTTGACTGACGCTTTCTTCTTCAACAGGTATCTCCGCTGAAGAGGCTCTCGCGGCTTCCCTCAAGATTTTCGAAGAGGAAGAGAGGTTTCGCGCTTTCTTGGGCCTTGGTATACTTCGGCTTGTTGTGCCTTCATTCCCTTTTTCTTTATTCGTGGTTTGACCCTTCCTTTTCATCTTATTGCAGGGACTACTTCGACTCAGGTTATCCCGAGCGCGGTTCCGATCCCGCGTGGTGATGCGGCGACACTTCCAGAGCCGGCTGCTGAGGCCCCAGCTCCCCCAGTATTTCCTCAAGAGGCTTCGCTTAAGCAGCCGATGATGGACGCCATAACAGCTCCAGAGGCAGCTCCTGGTTCGGACGATGATGTCCCTTTGATGGAGGTCTTGAGGAGATCACTTCTTACTGCCAAGGCCGACAAGAAGCGTAGAAAGCGTGCGGCGAGGGAACGTGATGTCAGCTTGGCTGTGGGTGCAGGTTCAAGCACCACACCATCTGTCGCTATTCCTCCAGAGGATGCTCCAGCTGCCCTGTATACCGTTCATAGACATGTCGCGGGCGCTGCTCGGGAGGCAACTGAGAATCCATCGCCAGGTAATGTAATGCCCGGTCTTTTCATTTTTACTCGATCCGCAAATTCTGATATACTATATTCTGCAAGGCCAAGCATTGGCGATGAGGCGACAGGTGAGAAGACGGCGACCACAGAGCCCGAAACGGCTACTCTCTCTCGGGAGTCCGGGACTGCCCAAACCGCCGCTCTTTCCCCTTGCGGTTCCCTCCTATCGGCTGGCATTGTGAGTGTCACGACGGCCCTCATCGAATTAGGGGACGAAGCCATGGGCGCTGAAACTATTCCACTGAAGGAGAGCGAAGAAGCCGCTGTGCTTAGTGATGCTCTCGTTGCGATTTTGGTTGGCGACCTATCAGGTAGATCTTGGGTCACTGTTTTCTTTTTATCTTTCGACCCCGTTGAGCCCCGTCTTACGACATTTTGTTTGTTTTGGTTGTAGGTGCAGTGATTGCGGAGATTACGCCATCTGAAGCGCCTCTGGTCACCTCCGTGACGGCTGTTGTTCCATCGCCTTCTCTCATGTCGTCTGGAATGCTGGAAGGTATATGTTTTTGATTTATCGGTTTCATTGTGGGTAATATACTCTTTGTACTGAAATTGTATTGTTACAACCTTGCAAGAGTCCTTTTTGACCATCTGTATCAGGTGCTGAACCCGCATTTCTCCTTCCAGTCAGAAATCGTCTTGCCTACCGGTGTCGGTGAGTATAGTTTTTTAACCGACATACTTTCCTTTCTTTTATGGGCAACCATGTCGTTGCTAATTCTTCTTTGAATTGATTGCAGCGTTACAGATTGGAGGAGGGGACGAGAGAACAGTCGTGCCTCCGTTACTCCCAACTTTGCCACCATTCGCAGCCGGTATAGTAGACTTCATCACTCATGCATTTTCTTTATCTCTTGAGCCGACATTTGACCATAACTTGTTTTGCAGCAATCGCACCGACTCCAGCTCCCTTCGAGTCTCGAATCCCAATGCCGGCAGGGCCCTTTGCTAAACGCCCATCTTCCAGGGGTGCTGCGAATAGCCTGCGAATGTTGAGTGAGTTCGTCGAGAATCTTGACGCTGAGGCCCCCGCATTCACTGCAGATTTTGTTCCCGAGGTTAATCCCATGCTGGCAACGCTCGTGCACTTCCATAGCGAAGGCTTCGTTGGGTCTTAGGTTAATCATTGCAGGAAGATTGAGGCCTGTCTGTATGAGATTGAGCTCAGGCGTCCCGCTCCGGAAGTGTTGGCTTTGAACTCCCAGCGGGCTGCATGGGTTGAGCATAGCGTTCCCTTCCTCCTCCATTTCGAACAAAAGGCAACCTTGAGGTGGAAGGAACGTGAGGAGGCTTCAAGCGAATCTGTCCGGCTGCGCGCCCAGGTTGAAGCGAACGCTGTGTAACTGAAAGCCGTCTTTGACAATCTGCAGCGATGCATTTCGGACGAGTTGGCGCTGAGGCAGAAGCTTGACTTCATTGAGCGGGTTACACAGAGTCGCGAAGCTGCTCAGCGAGAAATCGATGAGAAACTTTCATCCTGCTTGCAGTATCGGGCTCGAGTCGAAGCGGAGCTGGCCGCAGCGGCCGACCATGAAAAGGAGTTGAGAGGAGTGCGCGAGCAGTGGACTGATTTATTAAAAATGCCTCCTTCTCAGTAGCTGCTTTTGTATCGATTAAACATTTGTAATCTTTGTATTCATTTCATCAATTTTTTTTATATGATGTATCTTGTATTCAATTGAATTCATAAATAAAGGACACCTTTTTTTTTATCTCCGACTATCGATTTCTTTTCTCTGTTGTGTCGTTGGGCATATTATTTCAACAAGTGTAACTTGTAGACGATAGATAACAGTTCATCTTGAACTCTTTGTAGGGTAGTGATGGCTTAGGAAACAAGTTCAGATCTGCCGCCTAAGACTTTTCAATTTTATGAGCCGTGAGGGTCTCATAAAGATTTTTCTCCCTACGAGTCGTGAGGATCTCGTAAATGTATTTTCTCCTTAGGAGTCGCGAGGATTGCTAAGTGCGTTTTCTCTGGAGAGTCGTGAGGACCTCGTATGTGCGTTTTCTACTTAAGAATCGTGAGGGTTCTTAAGTGTATGTTCTCTTATAAGTCGTAAGGATCTTACAAGAGTGTTTTCTCCTTATAAGTCGAGAGGACTTACAAATGTCGTTCACCATACGAGGACATTTCGCGCCATTGGAACTTGGTGGGGGAAACGTTTATTTATGCCCGTGAATTGTATACAAGGGTCAATATTGAACCGTGTTTACCCCAATCAGAGCAAAGCCCTGTTCAAATTCCAAGGCGGGAGACGAAGCAACGCTTCTGTTTCCCCCAATCAGAGCAAAGCTCTGTTTTGAAAATCGAAGTGAAAATTAAAGTTAAAATAAATGAAACAACGCTTCAAATTCCTTGCGCTGTGCGCAACGCGCCACGTGTCAGGCGCTGACACGTCAGCGCAGCGCCCAAGAAGGCGCACCCAATCAGAGCAAAGCTCTATTAAAAAACAAAAGGAAGCAACGCTTCAGTTGCGCAAGCACTGCGCTGCGCGACACGTGTCAGCGCAGATGCGCTAGCGCAGTTGCGCTGCGCTTTGCGCTGTGCGACACGTGTCAGCGCAGATGCGCTAGCGCGGTTGCGCTGCTTGACACGTGTCAGCGCAGATGCGCTGACGCAGATGCACTGCGCTTTGCGTTGCGCGACACGTGTCAGCGCAGTTGCGCTGCGCTGTGCGCTGCTTGACACGTGTCACGCGCTGGGGCATTTGCGCTAAACAAAATTAAGATTTTAAAGAAATCTTTCTGTTCTTGTTAAAACAAGAAGATTTTCTTCTGTAAAACAGAAGCCCTTGGATCAAAGATCCAACGGTGGGGAAAATTCCCCAAATCACTCAGAGAAAGATCTTTTTATCAAATTCAACAAACTTATGGGCACTATATAAAGACCCCTAGACCTCAAATCAAAGGCATCAACATTCTTTGAGAAATTAAACAGAAAGAACTCTGAGGAAATTCCAAGAAAAAAAAAGAAAGGTAAAAGACCTTTTAGATAGAAGAATTTCTTCTGATAGATCATTGATCCAAAAACAAGATCAATGATCTTTAATAAAAAACAAAATAAAAACAGTGCTTTGCACTTTTTATGAACCTCTTGTTCCTGAAATAAGAAAAAACTTGTTTTTCTTTGATCTAAATTAGATCAAGAAATCAAATAGTGTTTTGCACTTCTTTTATGAACCTTTGGTTCTAGAATCTAAAAGATTCTCAAATTATAGTGCCTTGCACTTGCAAATTGCGCTGTTGCGCTCCTGGATTGGCGCAAGCCACCAGAGAGCGCCACGTGTCAGCATCTGAACCATCTGCGCTATGCGCTTTTGAGATAGAGCTTTGCTCTCTGTAATTGGCGCAACTCACCAGAGTGCGCCACGTGTCAGCAGCGCAAGCGCAGCGCACTGCGCTTGCATGACACGTGTCAACACCACAAGCGCTTGCGCTCTCTGATTGGCGCAAAGCGCCTGACAAATGCAATGCATTTCCTAAAGGGCCAGGCCCAAATCAAAAAGACCTAGTAGGCCTAGTTAAATTGCAAAGCAATAAATGGGCAGAGCCCAAGTAAAATTGATGCTCTACATCATTCATAAATGAGCAGAGCCCAAAATAATTGATGCTCTGCGTCCTTTATGGGTGGAGCCCAAGCAAAAAATAAAAACAAATAAAAGTGTTGAACTTTTTTCAACTGGACTTAGCCCAATCATGGCCGTAAGTCCTCAAATTAAATTGACTGAGCACGACTGCTCCCTTAAATCAATTTACATCCGGTTCAAGGGTACATCTCCGAACTTCTCTGACACCCATCGTTGTAATCCTTCAACGACGTCAGAGAGGTGACGGGTCCTGACAACCACACATTAATACGGACTGTGGGGGTCCTTAAACCCACGGACTAATGCGTTCTTAAACTAACATCCGTCCCCAAAACGGGAACAATGGACCACCATGTCCCTAAACTGGCAATGGACCGCAATGTCCTTAAACTACCTATGGACCACCATGTCCCTAAACTGGCAATGGACCGCAATGTCCTTAAACTACCTACGGACCACTACGTCCCTAAACTGGAACAATAGAGCTCCCAAATGCTCTTTTGTCGGATCTAAACGATCCTGTTTAAGTTGATCTTAGCCTTAAATATGGCTAACGTATCCTTAAACATTCAAACAGATTTTAGTCCCAAATTGGACTATGAGACCCCCAATCAACTTTGGTTTAAGGGTACATCTCTGAACTCCTCTGACACCTATCGTTGTAATCCCTCAACGACGCCAGAGAGGTGACGAGTCCCGACGGCCATATATTAAATGGATCACCACGTTAAGTTGATCTTAGTCTCAAACAAGACTAACGTATCCTTAACGAATGTTTAAGTTGATCTTAGCCTCAAATATGGCTAACGTATCCTTAAACTAAAAACACCAAACCCAAATCTAAGTAAATACGGATTTGGACTAATCCACGTCCTACGGGCGACGGCATTACTCAGTCTCCGTATACAATCCACGGGCAACCACAAATAAAACAAACACCCATGACACGAAGTGACCAGCTGGAGAAGGAGAAAGTTGTTACCGCGACGCGGTAGCGTAATTAACTGCAGGGGCTTGCGCCTGCTGGGAAGAGCGTCCCCACAATCAAAAACCCCTCAAGCGAGGGGGAATCTGACGAAGTCTGCTACATCGGCCGCATCCGTCTAAACCTCCGATACACGGTGCCATAAATCAACTTGGCATCTTCGGAGAGGTAGACGGATAAAACCATATAGCATCTGCCCCGAATCTCAGGCTAGACGTCCTCACGTCGTCGCCGCCGTTCGGAGGGGAACAGATTCTGGCACGCCCGGTGGGACCTTTACTTCTTTCCACTCTACACTTCGTGTGTGGTCTTCGCGAACCAATCGCGATTTGTTAATGGTTGCCTTTGGATTTCAAGTTATTAAGATTTGGTCTTTTGCCTGGCACAGAACTCAAGCATCAATGGCCTCTAACTGCGCGAACTACTCGAAGTGCCAATGCAACGGACGCTCTACCTCACCTGGAGGTGTAGCATATGGGCCCCAAGCGGCCTCCTTCCTCGTTCTGCCGGTAGAACAGGTAACCCAGGCCACCACCGGCTTGTTTTTCGGGACCATGATCCCACCTGCAAGCTTCTCTATGCCAATGTCTGCACCAGAAGCGAACAAGAAGTCGGTCTTCGACCGGCTCACTGCTACGACGGCCCCTGTCAACGGGTCGTCCACTACCAAATCAACAGCCTCCGTCTTCGCCAGGCTGGATCAGAACTATGAGGGGCCCGCTAGGAAGCCCATGAACTCTAAGGTGGTTGTTCCAAGGAAGGCAATAACCGCTGCTCCAGAAGTCGTCAAGGCGGCTTCCCCTGTCAAAGAGTCAGTCTTTTCAAGACTGACTATTCCTGCTCCTGCCCCTGCACGAGGATCCGTCTTCGACAGGTTGAATATCATCTCTCAAAGGACAACCTCAGTCTTTAAGAGGTTAACACCAGCGGCGCCTCCTTCAGACAGGGGGAAAAAAGAAGCTGTCTCTATCTCCGAGCCAGTCCTAACAGCTCGTCATGCTCGACGTCGCCATTGGCGACGAGTGAGGAAGGCAGGGGGCAACTCCCCCTCAGGGCTAACTCCACCGGCTCCAGTGGTGGAAGTCAACGCTGTTGTTCCAACTGGTAATAGCTTTGAATTGCTGAAGAGGGTACGTAAGAACTCTCCAACCGCTATATTGAAAAGATCACCTCCGCCCGCGGAGAGAGTTCCGGAAACAAAGCAAAAACAGCCCCCTCAACGGCTGTCCTAAAAAATATACAAGGTTTGGCGGAGGGTTCAAGACTCCGTGATTGACCCAGGTCACTCTCGTCAACAGAAAAAGGCGAAAGTGCAAGAAGAAAAGGATCGTCCTCTTAAACAGCAAAGGACGACAATCACTAGGGTGCCCACTGCAACGGCCCCTTCAACTTCAACGGCCCACAAAAGAAGAAGGCCGGAGAAAACCCCCGTGCCCGCGGCAAATGCCAAAGATGGTGAACCTAAACGCCCTAAGTCCGGGGGCATAACAGTTCATACAGTGTACATGGCGTCGGGATAGGAGGACATCCGTGCATCCACGGGTCATAGACCGCTTACACGGTCAATGACCAAGGCTCAGGAGCAACAGCAAAAGCTCCAGGAGATGATGAACGCAATGGCTGCACTTACTGGGCCAAAAGAAAGCCCTGGAACGTCCTCGGATGAACGCCAGGAGCAAGAAACTGACGCCGAATTTCTTCGACGAATATTAGAGAAGAAGGATAAAGAGGCTGCTGAACAAGCAGCCAACATAAAGCGTATGGGCCTCCTGTTCCAAGACATGATAGGGATGATGATCCAGCAGGATCCTCCGGCCGAAGATCCCCCGATCGTCCTTGAAGACGATAGGGGAGAAACGTCAAATCCTCCACCGGCACTGTCAACAGCTAAGGAGGAGGCAATCTCCAAAGCTGACCTAGACGAATACATAGCTCAACAGATCCGGGTTCATCAGGCGACTGAAGCAACCGGTCAGCTCGTAAAAACGGGGCGACCGTATTCGAGCTGGTACGACCAGATCAAGTACCCGCCGGGCTATACCATTCCCAAGTTCCATGTCTATAAGGGGACGGGCAATCCCCACCAGCATGTTGCCCAGTTCAGGGCACTCTGCGGCAACACTGGCGGCGATGATAAACTGTTGCTTCGTCAGTTCGTTGGAAGCTTATCAGATACAGCGTTCGAGTGGTACTCTGAGCTCCCGAACGACTCTATCAAGACCTTCGCGGAGATGGAGCTGTTGTTTACCCAGCATTTTGCAAGCGCCAGTGAACGCACCCCGATGACGGCACTGATTAACGCCAGGGTAAGGCAACGCGAAACGTGGGTACAATACGCAACGCGATGGCGGAACCTATGGTCAAAATGCGAACAACGCATAGAAGAGGCACCTGCGGTAGGCATGTTCGTGGGCACTCTCGATCCGCAGGCGACCATCTCGCAATTCATGATTTTCTTCAGGCCGACCACCTTCCAGGCCTTGATCGACAAATTAGCCCAAATGGACCAGATGGGCCATGGACCGTCTCCTCCAAAACCCGATTCTCGAAATAAGAAAGGAAAGGGAAAAGCGAGCATCGTCGCCAATGCTCAACAACAGCCGAGCAACTCAAAACCGGTCGTTCGCCAAAACAACGTGCGTCCACGCCCATCCCTCGAAGAGAGGCTAGGACGTCCTTACTCGTTTCCTCAAAATAAAACGAGAAGACTATTCGAGCTGGCAGTGCGCAACAGACTCATCAATCTGCCGAGTCCAAAGCGTCTGTCGCAGCCAGACGATCTTAATAATCCCAATTATTGCCCTTACCACCAAACGGTAAGTCACCCGATCGAGGATTGTTTCGTCTTTAAGGGATGGATGGAGGATCAGTACCGACGAGGCAAGTTTGCGCTGTCTGAAAGCTGGAAGGTGAACCCACCACAGCCGCACTCTCCAAAGAAGACGGACACGCCGGGGGCAACTTTTTCTTTTGTCAAGGACGAAAACGATGGAGAAAATTCATCAGATGAATCCAAAGACTACGTAGCGACTTGTCATGTGATTTCTTATTCACTGACGGAGGATGAGGAGGCTCCTTGCGCTGAGAAACCAATGGCGAACCCTGAGCCGGAGATTCTACAACCATCAGACGAGTTGATCGATGTCTTCCTAAATGAAATTCGTCTGAAAGCAAAAGCCAATCAAGAGCGTGAGATGGCCATACTGGAAAAAGCCAAGGCATTCCTGTCAAATCAAAAGCCATCCAATGCGGATAAAAACAAATTCAAGACGAGGAAAAGGTTCGCCGAAGCTCTATTAGTAGGAATGAAGCTACCGCCCTCTGAAGAAAATACTCTCGCTGAGGTAGAGATGCATCCTAACTTCTGTTTATATCATCAGAAGATCATACATCCTACCGAAGACTTCGAATCCTTTAACTGTTGGTGGCAAGGGTATGTCGCTCAAAAGCAACACTTTGACGGGACAAAATGTGAAGCTCGTAGACGTCGAAAAAATGCGATAGATGAGCGCAAAAGAGCCGCCGACGATTTTCATATAGCCGACTCCAAGGGATCACAAATTATCACCTTTGGAAGCGACTCTGACAAAGAAGCTACCCCCAACCCTTACCTCGGGGAGTCTATTTCAAAAATGAAGGAATTGAGGAGCTGCGAGAACGTTCAGCCGTGCAATCGCACGCTATTCGGAAAAAATCTCGGCCCCGAAAACAAAGGATCGAGCAAAAAGGATAAAGGGAAGGGGAAAATGTCCCTCATCGCCAACACTCGACAACAATCGAGTGGCCCAAGACCGGTCGTTTGCCGAAACAACAAGCGGCAACCTCTCCAGCAAAAGTTGAAACGTCCTTACTCGTTTCCGCAAGATAAAACAAGGGGACTATTCGAGCTGGCGGTACGTGACAGACTCATCAATCCGCCGAGTCCAAAACGTCCGTTACGGCCAGGAGATGTTAACGCTCTCAATTATTGCCCTTACCACCAAACGGTAGGTCATCTGATCGAGAATTGCTACGTCTTCAAGAACTGGGTTGAAGACCAATACCAACAGGGCAAGTTCGCGTTGTCCGAAAACTGGAAGGTGAACCCGCCACAACCGCACGCTCCGAGAAAGATGGATATGCCGGGGGCATCATGTACAGTCATAGAGAAAGCCCCATGGACCGAAAAGTCAGTAAACTAGAGATTCGCCTCGAATACGGCAACGGCGGACCGCAACGTCCTTAAACTAACGGCGGACCGCAACGTCCTTAAACTAACGGCGGACCGCAACGTCTTTAAACTAACGGTGGACCACAATGTCCTAAAACTTGCAAACGACCGAAACGTCTCTAAACTACTACAGCAACATCCTCAGGCTGACAAAAAAACAAAAGACGGTATGTCTATAAGCGAAATGGGCATGGATGAAAACCCGAAAGGGCTCCGTGAGTAAAAACAGCAGGGCTACCGGCGAGTGTTCGTGAAAACCCGAAAGGGCGCGACCTCATTAAAAAAAAACAAAAAAAACGGTATGTCCATAAGCGAATTGGGCACGGATGAAAACCCGAAAGGGCTCCGTGAGTAAAAACAGCAGGGCTACCGACGAGTGTTTGTGAAAACCCGAAAGGGCGCAACCTCGTTAAAAGACACTTATAGGGTCCTCTCGATCTTGTAAAGAGAAACCACCCACGTGAGATCCTTACGACTCACAAGGGAACAACACACTTAGGGATCCCCACGATTCCTAAGGAGAAAATACACTTGCGAGATCCTCACGACTCGTAAGGAGAACTCTCTTATGGGACCCTCACGGCTCATAAGATTTAAAAAGTCTTAAGTTACAGAGACCTAAACCTGTGCTTAAGCAAACCCCCCACAACTTTAGATATTGCCCTACAAGCGGCTTAATGCTGACCCTTGTATACAATCCACGGGCGCGAATAAACATTTCCCTAACCAAGTCCCATCCGTGACTGGGGGTATGTACGTATGATGAACAACCCTTGTACGTCCTCTCGATTTACAAGGAGAAAACCCTCTTGTAGGATCCTTATGACTTACAGAGGAACATACACTTAGGAATCCTCACGATTCCTAAGGAGAAAATACACCTACAAGATCCTCACGACTTGTAGGGAGAAATACCTTTGTGAGACCCTTACGGCTCATGAAGTCAAAAGCCTTAGTCGACAGGACCTTAACCCTGTTCACTAAGCCACCATTGTTTGACATCGACAGAGGCAAATGATGATTCGCTCCTGGCAATATCCCAGTTGTAGCGATGCTAATGCCTAAACCGGTATCAAATTCCAAGCACCTTCATGGCAAATGATGATTCGCTCCTGGCAATATTCCAGTTGTAGCGATGCTGATGCTGAGATTGGCGTTAGAATCCAAGTTTCACACTCGTGAAAAAAAAATCAGCGAACCATACATGCATACAAAATAGCCGAAATGATTGGGCAGCTCGCAATAGAAAGCAGCGAGTAAAAATAAAATAAACAGCCGAAATGATTGGGCACCGCGAAAAATAGCCGAAATGATTGGGCAATCGCGACCTTCGCGATATAAAGCTGAAATGATAGAGCATCGCGGAAAAAAAATTGATGAATGAAACTTATGCCCTACAGGTGAGATCATATTGATCCCTGTATGCAATCCAAGGGCGCAAACAAAGAGGGAACCATATCTTCCCAACAGGCTCCATCAGAAAGCGAAGCCAAATCTCGACGGTTCATAGACAACCTAGAGACAACCTCGACATTTGTCGCGATGTTGCAGACACAATGTCAACAAACGGAGCCACGGCAAAATCCCAGCTCCACCCCGACGTTCGTCTCGATACAGTAGATAAGATGTCACCCCAGCGTTCTTCTTCCAGCAAGGATCATACGCAACAATCAAAACAAACGGAGCCACGGCAAAATCCTAGCTCCACCCCGACGTTCGTCTCGATACAGTAGACAAGATGTCACCCCAGCGTTCTTCTTCCAGCAAGGATCAGACGCAACAATCAAAGAAAACGGAGCCACGACAAAATCCCAGCTCCATCCCGACGTTCGTCTCGATACAGTAGACAAGATGTCACCCCAGCGTTCTTCTTCCCGCAAGGATCAGACGCAACAATCAAAGCAAACGGAGCCACGACAAAATCACAGCTCCACCCCGACGTTCGTCTCGATACAGTAGACAGGATGTCACCCCAGCGTTCTTCTTCCAGCAAGGATCAGACGCAACAATCAAAACAAACGGAGCCACGGAAAAATCCCAGCTCCACCTCGGCATTTCGTCTCGATACAGCAGACGAGATGTCAACCCAGCGTTCTTCCTCCAGCCAGGATCAGACGCCACAATCAAACAAACGGAGCCACGGGAAAATCCCTAGTTCCAAACCTCAATGGTTCACCAGCAACCTAGATACAACCGCGACATTCGTCTCGATACAGCAGACGCGATGCCAGCAAAACGAAGCAAAGGCCAAATTCCTAGCTTCAGGGTCTTGACGGCAACTCATATAAAACCTGAAAGACTATCGGAGATCATCCCACACCAGCGCGGAGTGCTTATGACTCATCGGGGCTCGCCAAAATGAGCCTAACCTCATGTAAAAAGTGGCATGGCAAATTCCTAATGCTTGCTCTTCCGACGGTCAAACTGCCTAGGAAGATTCCTTGAAGACGTCTTGTCCAGCCCCCGAAGGGATCAGAGACACGGCAGTCGCAGGGCTACTCGAACAGCACAATTGCCTATCGAGGAATATATCAGCTTATGCGATGGTACGATGGCCAAAACCCTAAGTACCATAGACCCTAACGGACTTCTGTCGTAAAGAGCACAGGTTAAATGCGACGTTAGGATGTTCTTGCGAGAAACGCTCGATTCGTCTCGACTTGTGAAGAAATTGATGTCTTTGCGAGAAATTCTTGAGGCGGCTCGACTCGTGAGATAAAGCCTTAGGCAGTGGGCATAAAAGAAGCCTGTTTCCTAAGCACTGGGACCCTGCAAGTCAGCCCAAAACGGTCTCTTGCATATTATCCATGGGTCTCACTCTCCAACGTCGAATTTTGACAAGGAGGGAAACAACCGCTTACAAGTCCTCTCGACTCGTAAGAGGGAAAATTCTTTTATAAGATCCTTACGACTTATAAGAGAAAACACACTTAGGAATCCTCACGATTCCTAAGGAGAAAATCCACCTACGAGATCCTCTCGATCCGTAGGGAGAAAAGTCTCTATGAGACCCTCACGGCTTATAGAGTTGAAAAGTCTTAAGCAGCAGACCTGAACCTGCGACCTAAGCCATCACTATTTCTTGAGGAAATCAAGACGCTTGCTCTATTATCTGTCAATTATGTTCATCAAGACAACACGCTGATAATAATAGCAAAAAAGATAGTGACAGAAAGAGCATCTGATTAGCATTGGATCAAGCATTCAGGACACACTCATCCATGCATGTGCAAAAGATTCAGAATGAGGAATAAGACAAGCTGAAATGGAAATTTTCTATTCATATCATAAAAAGAGGTTCCTACATTTATTACAAAGGTATAACCTCGAATCCGGGACATGGATTGAGGAACTCGAAAGTGACCCTATCTATGACTTTCCAAGCCTCGCGGACCATCCTGGTGTGCTTTCTTTCGCGAGCACAAGCGTCAGGGTCCCCCCTGATGTCTTCCACCCTCCAATAAGCTGCGAGTATGGCGGACTGTTGAAAGGCCTGGTGCAAGAGATCGACAAGATTGTCTCGACGTCTCTTCGAGATTAAGTTCATCAGGTACACCGAATGCACCTTATCCTCGGAGGCATCCAACGCCCTAAGCGGCACACCGGAACAGAATAGGGGAAGCGCTTCCCAGATGGCTCCCACGATAAGCTTCAGGAGGGAGGAACGTCGGGGAAGCAGTTGACCATTATATGCGTCGAAGCGGCTCATGATCTCGGCACACTCCGCATTTGTGAATTCTCGATTTTGAGAGCGGCCGAGTCGGCGGATGTCACCATAAGAGATGATCTCGTCAAGATCATACATGTGGGCGTCCATTGCTCCTGCAAGAGAAATTTAACAGAATTAGCAGACAGACTGAGTAAGTGAATTCTTATTAAAAACAGGCACAGGGAGTTAAACTCCTCGAGAGCAATACTCTGCAAACAGGAGTGACACCTATCAAATTCAGTAATGAGAGGAATTTAAAGAAATTCCCTATAAACGCCGAGAGCCTTGCTATGAAAATATGATAAAATCCATCAAAGATAAAACCCCATTTTTGATCTTCATTATTCATGATCAAACTCTTAAGAGTTCTTCGCAGAAGATTAAAATTCTACTTGTATCAAGAAAGCAGAGCTTTGATTCATGGGCTAAGAAGTCCCAAGGAAAAAATCATGATCTAAAGCGAGCAAAGCTCTATTAATAAAACCCTAAATGGGTTTTCTTTAGATCAAAGATCTATGAGAGCGAGGCTTTGTTATTTAAAATTAAGTTAATTTAATTTAAGTTAATTTTACCTAAAAAGTTTTCTAGAGTTTAACTCTTAAGTTCTTAAAAGCAAGAGCAAAGCTCTGAAGTTCTGAGAAATGAAAATTCTTGAGGATGGTGGCCATCTATTGAGGACCAAGGGTCCTATTTATAGGCGCTCGGCGCCCCTTCAACTCCTGAGTTGCGCAACGGTTGGAATTCTGCCACCGCTGCGCTCACGCTTGGGGCCACGTAAGCGCAGCGGTGGGGAGGCATTTGTTTACCCCAATCAGAGCAAAGCCCTGTTCAAATTCTAAGGCGGGAGACGAAGCAACGCTTCTGTTTCCCCCAATCAGAGCAAACCACTGTTTTGAAAATCGAAGTGAAAATTAAAGTTAAAATAAATGAAGCAACGCTTCAAATTCCTTGCGCTGTGCGCAACGCGCCACGTGTCAGGCGCTTACACGTCAGCGCAGCGCCCAAGAAAGCGCGCCCAATCAGAGCAAAGCTCCATTAAAAAACAAAAGGAAGCAACGCTTCAGTTGCGCAAGCACTGCGCTGCGCGACACGTGTCAGCGCAGATGCGCTGCGCTTTGCGCTGCGCGACACGTGTCAGCGCAGATGCGCTAGCGCAGTTGCGCTGCGCTGTGCGCTGCTTGACACGTGTCAGCGCAGTTGCGCTGCGCTTTGCATTGCGCGACACGTGTCAGCGCAGTTGCGCTGCGCTGTGCGCTGCTTGACACGTGTCACGCGCTGGGGCATTTGCGCCAAACAAAATTAAGATTTTAAAGAAATCTTTCTGTTCTTGTTAAAACAAGAAGATTTTCTTCTGTAAAACAGAAGCCCTTAGATCAAAAGATCCAACGGTGGGGAAAATTCCCCAAATCACTCAGAGAAAGATCTCTTTAACAAATTCAACAAACTTATGGGCACTATATAAAGACCCCTAGACCTCAAATCAAAGGCATCAACATTCTTTAAGAAATTAAATAGAGAGAACTCTGAGGAAATTCCAAGAAAAAAAAAGAAAGGTAAAAGACCTTTTAGATAGAAGAATTTCTTCTGATAGATCATTGATCCAAAAACAAGATCAATGATCTTTAATAAAAGACGAAATAAAAACAGTGCTTTGCACTTTTTATGAACCTCTGGTTCCTGAAATAAGAAAAAGCTTGTTTTTCTTTGATCTAAATTAGATCAAGAAATCAAATAGTGTTTTGCACTTTTTTTATGAACCTTTGGTTCTAGAATCTAAAAGATTCTCAAATTATAGTGCCTTGCACTTGCAAACTGCGCTGTTGCGCTCCTGAATTGGCGCAAGCCACCAGAGAGCGCCACGTGTCAGCATCTGAACCATCTGCGCTATGCGCTTTTGAGATAGAGCTTTGCTCTCTGTAATTGGCGCAACTCACCAGAGTGCGTCACGTGTCAGCAGCGCAAGCGCAGCGCACTGCGCTTGCATGACACGTGTCAACACCACAAGCGATTGCGCTCTCTGATTGGCGCAAAGCGCCTGACAAATGCAATGCATTTCCTAAAGGTCCAGGCCCAAATCAAAAAGACCTAGTAGGCCTAATTAAATTGCAAAGCAATAAATGGGCAAAGCCCAAGTAAAATTGATGCTCTACATCATTCATAAATGTGCAGAGCCCAAAATAAATTGATGCTCTGCATCCTTTATGGGCACAGCCCAAGCAAAAAATAAAAACAAATAAAAGTGTTGAACTTTTTTCAACTGGACTTAGCCCAATCATGGTCGTAAGTCCTCAAATTAAATTGACTGAGCACGACTGCTCCCTTAAATCTATTTACATCCGGTTCAAGGGTACATCTCCGAACTCCTCTGACACCCATCGTTGTAATCCTTCAACGACGTCAGAGAGGTGACGGGTCCTGACAACCACACATTAATACGGACTGTGGGGTCCTCAAACCCACGGACTAATGCGTCCTTAAACTAACATCCGTCCCCAAAACGGGAACAATGGACCACCATGTCCCTAAACTGGCAATGGACCGCAATGTCCTTAAACTACCTATGGACAACCATGTCCCTAAACTGGCAATAGATCGCAATGTCCTTAAACTACCTACGGACCACTACGTCCCTAAACTGGAACAATAGAGCTCCCAAATGCTCTTTTGTCGGATCTAAACGATCCCGTTTAAGTTGATCTTAGCCTCAAATATGACAAACGTATCCTTAAACATTCAAACAGACTTTAGTCCCAAATTGGACTATAAGACCCCCAATCAACTTTGGTTTAAGGGTACATCTCTGAACTCCTCTTACACCTATCGTTGTAATCCCTCAACGACGCCAGAGAGGTGACGAGTCCCGACGGCCATATATTAAATGGATCACCACGTTAAGTTGATCTTAGTCTCAAACAAGACTAATGTATCCTTAACGAATGTTTAAGTTGATCTTAGCCTCAAATATGGCTAACGTATCCTTAAACTAAAAATACCAAACCCAAATCTAAGTAAATACGGATTTGGACTAATCCACGTCCTACGGGCGACGGCATTACTCAGTCTCCGTATACAATCCACGGGCAACCACAAACAAAACAAACACCCACGACATGAAGTGACCAGCTGGAGAAGGAGAAAGTTGTTACCGCGACGCGGTAGCGTAATTAACTGCAGGAGCTTGCGCCTGCAGGGAAGAGCGTCCCCACAATCAAAAACTCCTCAAGCGAGGGGGAATCTGACGAATTCTGCTACATCGGCCGCATCCGTCTAAACCTCCGATACACGGTGCCATAAATCAACTTGGCATCTTCGGAGAGGTAGACGGATAAAACCATATAGCATCTGCCCCGAATCTCAGGCTAGACGTTCTCACGTCGTCACCGCCGTTCGGAGGGGAACAAACCGCTTGTAGGGCATATTGGGGTTTATAACGGCTTAAGAACAGGTTCAGATCCCTGTAGCTTAAGGCTTTTGAATCCTATGAGCCGTGAGGGTCTCATAAGGGAATTCTCCTTATGAGTCATGAGGATCTCGTAAGTGTAACTTCTTCTTAGGAATCGTGGGGATCCCTAAGTGTGTTGCTCACTTGTGAATCGTAAGGATCTCACGCAGATATTTTCTTCTTATAAGGTCGAGAGGACCTTGCAAGTGTCTTTTAAAGAGATTGCGCCCTTTTGGGGTTTCACAAACTCGCCGGTAGCCCTGCTGTTTTTACTCACGGAGCCCTTTTGGGTTTTCATCCGTGCCCATTTCGCTTATGGACGTACCGTTTATTTTATTTCTTTTCCTTTTTTTATTATATTTTTTTGCGTCAGCCTTAGGATGCTGCGGTTTGTAGACGCTTCGGTCCATAGTTTTCTGTGTTTGGGATAGTGTATCGTTGGATACTATTTTTAGAGTCTGGACTCAAGAAGATAGCGAGCCGACATAGGCGTCGTCATCTACCATTAACCTAGTTCGTGACTCGTCAGGCGTAGTACTTCTTAAGGAATCGGCTGTTTATTGGTCGGAAGGGCCTTTCGCCATGCATATCCATGAGCAAGTAAGCCCCACCTTGATAGACTTTGTCTATGATGTATGGGCCTTCATAGTTCGGCTCGAATTTCCCCCGTTTGGCACGATTGGGGATCATAGGTCTCTTGACCACTAGCACGAGTTCGCCTTGGCGGAATGTTCTCGGCCTAGTCAATCTTTCGTATGAGCGCGTCATCTTTGCTTTGTAAGTTTCCAAGTTTTGTTGCGCCATGAGCCAAGTTTCGTCAAGGGCGTCGAGCTCCTCAAACCGAAAATGTGCATTCTCTTCGTCTGTTAGCTCGTAATGAACCGCCACTCGTAGGGAGGGTAGCTCTATCTCCAAGGGGAGTACTGCTTCAGTGCCGAATACCAATGCATACGGCGTTGTGTTTGTGGCCGTTTTGAACGTGGTCTGATACGCCCAGAGAACTTCATGCAATCTCTCATGCCAGTCCTTCTTATTTTTGGACACCATCTTCTTCATGATCTTTGTCAAGGTCTTGTTGAAAGCTTCTGCTAGACCGTTAGCTCGGGGATTGTAGATCGAAGAGTATCTCTAGTCTATATTATGCTGCTGCGTGAAGTGGCTGATTCTGTGACTTCTGTAGGCTGGCCCGTTATTAGAGATAATCCATCGCGGAGTGTCGAACCGATAGATGACGTGTGTCTTGAAGAAATGGAGAATATTCTCCGTCTTCACTTCTCTTAGCGGTACTGCTTCTGCCTACTTGGAGAAGTAATCAGTTGTCGCCAATATGAACCGATGTCCTTTGGACGATGCTGGTTCTACGGGCCCAATTATGTCGGTTCCCCACATTTCGAACGACCAACTAGCCACTGTTTGGTGTAGCGGGTTTGGATGCTGGTGGACGAAGTCCCTGTGAATTTGGCACGATTGGCATTGTTTCACGTATTCGAGACAATCCTGAATCATCATGGGCCAATAATAGCCCATCCTTTTGATCTTCAGCTTCATCTTTGGCCCGGCTTGATGAGAACCGCAGAGTCCGTCGTGAGTTTCTTGGACGACTCTCCTTGCTTCTTCCGGTCCCAGGCATCTCAGCCATAGAGAGTCGAACGATCTCTTATACAGCGTGTCATTGACGAAGGCGAAAGACCGAGCTTGTTTAATGAGCTGATGTCTTGAGGACGCATCTTCAGGTGTTCGACGGGATTTGAAGTAGTCTATAAAGACTTCTCTCTAATCCTTAGCCTTTTCCTGGTCTTTTATTTGTAGGGCCGTTTGCTTGGTCGCTTCCTTTTCTTCGGACGACTCCGGAGATATTTCTGCCGGTGCAAGAACCCGACGGCTTTGCACAACGATCCTTACGTCATCGAGATTTTCGTCAGCCAGTTCTTTAGCGAGTTTGGCTAACGCATCCGCTTTGCTATTTTCCATACGCGGTATGCTTTCCAGAACGTAGGAAGGAATTTGAGTCAACAATTGTTGTACTCTCTCGCCGTACTTCACTAACTCTGGTTTGCACGTTTGATAGTCATCGTTTACTTGACTAACGACCAGCTGGGAGTCTCCGTATATGAGAAGGTTTTCGATTCCCATGTCGACGGCGATCTCAAGACCTGCTATCAAAGATTCATATTCGGCTTCATTGTTTGTCCTCGGCTCTGTTAAGGAAAAGGCAAAGCGCATTATCCTTCCTTGTGGAGTCACGAAGATAAGGCCTACCCCAGATTTGATTATAGGGGAGCTGTGCTTTCGCTTCTTCATGGAAGATGCCCCATCGAAGTAGAGTTCCCATCGGGTATCACTCTCTCCTCTCTCCCTGTCGATCGTGTCAAACGCGTGCTCGTCTGGCAATTCTCAATTTAGGGGTGAATCGGCAGGTATCGGATGCTCAGCGAGGAAGTCGGCGATGGCCTGGCCTTTCACTGTCTTGAGAGGTCGGTATGTTATCGAGAACCCCATCAAGAGGAGGTCCCATTCAGCGAGCCGTCCCGTTAGTACGGCTCTTGACATCAAATATTTGAGAGGATCCACTTTTGATATGAGGTGGACCTCATGCGCCAACACATAGTGTCTGAGCTTCGTTATCGCGAAGATTAACTCCAGGCAGTGTTTTTCGATGAGGGAGTAGTTGTTTTCTGCCCCCAGAAGAACTCGACTCACATAGTAGAGGGCTCTCTCCTTCCCTTGGTCATTTTCCTGTGCCCATAGTGCGCCTAAGGAACCTTCAAGGGTGGTTGTGTATAGGATGAAAGGCTTTCCCTTGACTGGAGCGGTCAGTTCCGGCGGATTCTGCAGGTATTTCTTGATTTCGTCCAGTTCGCTTTGGAATTTGCAATCCCAGAAGAACGGAGTCCCCTTCTTCATCAGATGACTGTAGGGACGACATTTGCCGGAGAGCTTAACTATGAACCGTCGGATATATGCGAGCTTTCCTTGGAGAGACCGCAGTTGCTTGAGGGTTCTTGGCGGAGGCATTTCCATGATCGTCTTAATCTTTGATGGGCCTATTTCGATGCCCCGGTGCCGTACGATGAATCCTAGGAATTTGCCCGAGGAAACTCCGAACGCGCATTTGAGAGGGTTCATCTTTAGGTTATATTTCTGAAGGCGTTGAAACACGATTTTCAGATGCTCCCAATGCTCCTCGTACGATTTTTTTTTTACTGCGAGGTCATCGATATAGCATTCGATGATTTCATGTATGAGGTCATCGAAAATCTTTGTCATGGCCCTCTGATAGGTGGCGCCGGCGTTCTTCAAACCGAAAGGCATCACTTTGTAGCAGAATATGCCCAGCGGGGTCCGGAAAGCGGTATGCTTCTGGTCTTCGGGATGCATCTTTATTTGATTGTATCCTGATGATCCGTCCATGAAGGAGAAGACTTCGTGAGTGGACGTGTTGTCTATCATCAGCTCAGTAACCGACACGGGAAAATCATCCTTCGGGCAAGCTTTGTTGAGGTCCTGAAAGTCTACGTAGATGCGCACCGTCCCATTTTTCTTCATTACTGGGACGATGTTGGCGATCCAGTCAGGGTATTGAACTTCTTGGACCAAGACGGAGTCGATTAGTTTCTTGACCTCGGCGTTGATGCTCATTTCAAGTTCGAGCCGCATTCTTCTCGGTGCTTATTTAACTGGCTTGATGTCCGGAGATATCGCCAATTTGTAAACAGCTATTTCTGGATCTAGTCCCGGCATCTCGGAGTAGTTCCATGCGAAGCAGTCTTTATACTGCATGAGCACGTCTTTGAGCGTAGCCATCTGCTCTTTAGAAAGCAGCTCACTGACGAATGTAGGTCGCGGGTCATTTGCCGTCCCCAAGTCTATTTTCCTCAGGTTGTCCGCAGTAGTGTGTATTCTATCTTCCAATTCTTTTGGCGCCGGTGGAAATTCCGAGATCAATTCTTCTTCATCCTTGTTTTCGAAGCACCAGGACAGGTCATCCATGTTCTCGGGCACTCCTTCTTCTGACAGCGTTATCGCGTGGCAAGTACGAGATCGTTTTCAGGACCGATGTTGGTCTGGTTTTACCCTCGCCACATACGTTGCCTTTGGCATATGCTTTGCATGGGGACACCTTCCAATTGTCGGATAGAGCGAACCTGCCGAGTTGATATTGGTCTTCAACCCAGTTTTTGAAAGTAAAGCAGTCTTCAAGAGGATGACCTATTGCTCGGTGATAGGAGCAATAATCTGGGTGATAGACCTCGTTTGCTTGTTTGGGGTGTGTTCACCGCCGAACACCGGGAAAGACAAACGTCTCGCCTGAATTTGGGGGCAGATGCTATTTGGTGCAATCCTTCCACCTCTCCGAAGATGCCAAGTTGATTTATGGCACCGTGTATCGAAGGTTTAGACGGATGCGGCCGATGTAGCAGACTTCGTCAGATTCCCCCTCGTTGTGAGGGGTTTTTGATTGTGGGGACGCTCTTCCCTGCAGGCGCAAGCCCCTGCAGTTAATTACGCTACCGCATCGCGGTAACCACTTTCTCCTTCTCCAGATGGTCACTTTGTGTCGTGTGTGTTTGTTTTGTTTTTGATTGCCCGTGGATTGTATATGGAGACTAATTTATGTTGTCGCCCGTAGGGCGTGGATTAGTCCAAATCTGTATTCTCTTAGATTTAGGTTTGGGTTGGGTTTAAGGATCGTTAATCTCGTTTGAGACTAAGATCAACTTAAACGTTTGTTGAGAATACGTTAGTCTAATTTTAGACTAAGATCTACTCAACAGGGGTTTGGGATCATTTAGATCCAACGAAAGAGCATTTGGGCTTTATTGTTTTAGTTTAGGGACGTTGCGGTCCATAAGTTTAAGGACGTCATAGTCCATGGAGTTTAAAGACATTATAGTCTGTAGGGTTTAGTTTAGGGACGCTGCAGTCCATTAGGTTGAAGGACATCATAGTCCGTAGTTTAAAGACGTCATAGTCTATAGAGTTTAGTTTAGAGACGTTGCGGTCCATTGGGTTTAAGGACATCATAGTCCATAGAGTTTAGTTTAAGGACGTTGCGGTCCATAGTTAGTTTAAGGACATTACGGTCCATAGTTAGTTTTAGGACGTTGCGGTCCATTGGGTTTCTGGTTGTCGGGACCCACCACCTCTCTGAAGATGTTGAAGAATTACAACGACACATATCAGAGGTGTGAAGAGATGTACCCTTGAACCAATGTTGATTGGGAGATCTGTAGTCAGGTTTGGGACTAAGATCAATTAAAGACATTGTGAGCACATGGGCTTGGTTGGTATAAGTTAGGGACTTATAGCTAACTTGGGCTCAGCCCACTCGGTTTTGATTAAAGTGTTGAACACTTGTTTGGGTGTTGAACATTTGTTTGGGCTCGGTCCCTTCTTGTTCGATAATGCTTAGCATTAATTTGGGTTCTGACACCTTTTTTCTTTTTGTCTTTTGCTGAGTGTTAAACACTTTTTATGGCACTGAGGCTTTATTTAAAGAACACTTTGTGTTCCTTCAGCGCCCACGTGAGGAGCACGTGGAGCGCTTGGCGCTGAGCGCCAGACTTAAAATGCTGAGGCGCTTCTTATGAAATAGCGCACACGTGAGGAGCACGTGGCGCTGAGCGCCAGATTTAAAGCACTGAGGTGCTCCTTAGGAAATAGCGCACACGTGAGAAGCACGTGGAGCGCTTGGTGCTGGGCGCCATATTTGGAGCGCTGAGGCGCACTTTATGAAATAGCGTACACGTGAGGAGCACATGGTGCGCTTGACGTTGAGCGCCAGACTTGGAGCGCTGAAGCGCTTCTTATGAAATAACGCACACGTGAGGAACACGTGGCGCGCTTGGCGTTGAGCGCCAGACTTGGAGCGCTGAAGTGCTTCTTATGAAATAGCACACACGTGAGGAGCACATGGCGCGCTTGGCATTGAGCGCCAGACTTGGAGCGCTGAAGCGCTCTTTTAGCAGTTCTGGTCAATTCTGTGCTCTGAGAATGAAATTCTCGTTTATAAGAGACTTTGTCTCACAGATCTATGATCTTTCTTGTTTTTTCTTTATGAGAGACTTTGTCTCACGGATCTAAGAACTAAGTTCTTCTTTTTATGAAGAGATGCTGTGATCCCTTCTGTTTTTGTGAAAGACTTTGTCTTTAGAGATCTATGATCTAAAAGAGAACTAAGTTCTCCTTCCCCCTCTTTTATGATGAGACGCTACGATCTCTTTTTCTTTTATGAAAGACTTCTGTCTTATAGATCTATGATCTAAAAAAAGAACTAAGTTCTTATTTTGATGAGATGCTTTAATTTCTCTCTGTAACAACCCTAATTTTCCTATACAAATTTTTTTTCAAATATTTTTTTTCAAAATCCATAAAGGGGTATTTTAGCCTGAGCACAAGTTATAAGTAATTATTTTGCTTTTTAATTACAAGTTAAAATAATATAACAACTCCATTTTTAGTGTACAAAAATTTGCTTGAAAATTAATGTATACTTGGGGTATTTACATTTTCTGTAACTATTTTAAGTAATTAAATAACTTCATAATTACAAGAAGGAGCTTGTAGCTCATTGGTAATACCTTGAATTGCTGAACCAAGCCACCAGAGTTCAAATCCTATGCCCCACATTATTTTCAATATTTATTTGTTTTAAATTCTTTAGAAGCCCAACAGTTCACACAAGATAACTCCAGATTTTCCCATTACACTTGAAAAACTGAAAGTACCAGTGGCTACCCCCGGCGACCCCCCACCTCCCGAGACCCCGACTCAGCCTGACTCGGCTGAGTCGGCCGGCGGACCGGCTGACTCGGGCCGGCGCCGCCGGCCGGACTTGGCCGGTCGGCCGAGTTATCAACAGATGAAATGCGTCTCTTCACCTCCCCTACCCTCCTGCACACTCCATTTATTTAGATCGGTTCCAGAGAAGCCATAAAGTCCCTTTTACTCCATTTTTAATGCATTTTAACATATTTTTACATTTTTTAAATTAAAACCCTTCATCTACCCTAATCCTATAAATACTACCCTAAACACCACCCCCTTACTCACATTTCTGAGCCAACTCTCAAGAAAAATCCTTAGAACCCTAGTGTGCAATCGAAGTGAGCACGAGGCGAAGTTACGACGAATTTTCCGGCGAACTTCCGACGATCATTCTAAGAACTCCCGGTGACGAAACGACGCACCAACAACTCCTTTCGATCCATCTCCCACTCTTTGTTGTCCAAAACCCGTAAGTCCCCATTTTCTATCTCTCTTTTCTATTCTTAAAAAATACGGATTTACAAACCCGACGGAATCGGAACAAATTCGATTTCCGATTCGGTTTCTTATAAAACTTCACTTCTCGTTAATACAATTATGCTTAAACTCTTTTATGTTGACTATTAAACACTAATCAACCAAATTGATCAAGTTTCATTTCATAAAATGATGGCTATTTCAATTTATCGTATTTTTCATTTAAATACCACATTATTTCAATTATACATTTAACTTCATTAAACTTGCTATACTTTTAAGTAGACCACGAGATAATGACCTACCTCCTCACACACTCATATGCAATATAACACGATACCCTCAAGAACTTAGAATACGAGAAAACAAACATTTTCATTTAAATACCCTTTACTTAATAAAGCCATTTCTAAAAGATTTAGTATTGATACATCTTTACAAATAAATAACTTTTGAGCTAATAATAAAAATATCTAGACTCAGCCAATTAAGGACTGTCGCACTCATTAGGACAGAGGAAGGTTGTGGTCATTCAGTCGTTTATCTAAACCTGACTTTATGGTGCCTAGGCTAGACAAGTGAGAAAGGTAACTTTAAAAGGCCCGTCTCACGGTGATTCATGAGCGGATCCCTCCTTTCTTCACTTGTACTTAACTGGCCACAATTGGCGGTGAAGAGGCGATTTGAGGGATATCTCATAACTTGTCGCTTTGGACCAGTTAGAAGCAGTCTAGTTGATTTACGAGACCCTAGAACATAGAATACGGGAAATTGACATCTTTACAAATAAATACCATTTACTTAGTAAAACCGTTTTCTAAAGGATTTAGTATTTATACAAATCTTTGCAAAGCGCTGCTACAACCCATTTTGGGGAACCCGTTCGGGATGGTACGGATTATCGCACATCCTCGGGCTTAGTAGTGCGAGATTCAGACCTCCGCAAGGAGCATTCGGTCTCGAAAGATTTAAAATACGACAGCTTAAGAAAATGAGATTTTTAGAATATAAAATAAATATTAAAATTATTTTTGTATAAATATATGTATATTTATCATTGAAATACCTATTTGGTTATGATATAAGTATTCCACATTTTTCTAAAAATCATAAGAATCAATTTTACACTAAAATACCATGAATTCCATACAAAACCAATATAACAAATAAATACCATTTATTATGAAATTAGATATTTCCACTAGAAATATCACAATATAAAATTTACATTCATTACAATTCTAAAGATGATTAATAAATACTTGGGGTGTATTTTGAAAAGTATATAAATGTATTTTTACATAAAACCCCCTCAAGTTCTATAAATTACACTGAGGACCCTAGTAAACATAGGTTTAAGCGGGACCAATCTCTTGAGCCTCAGGGAGCCGGAGAAGTGGGTGCTTGCCTAACTAAGGTAGACAACTTAACAATGGTGTTATAAAAAAGGTAATCGTCTTTGAAAAAGACACAAATCCTGCTGCCCATGTGCAGCGGTTACCGATAACATCAAAACAATCAGGACTTCAATTTAATTTGAGTTTCATTATAATCTGACTTGAATATGATTCAAGTATAATTTACAATCTACAATCTATAATCTACAATTTACAATCTACAATATTCTGATTCAACATGAATCTCTATATTCAATCTATTCAATACATTCAATCTACATTGACTGAACCGAACCATGGATATACATCCATTTACATGATTCTCCAGATATTCCATTTACATGATTATACAGTTACATCTGTTTACTGATATCATAATTTTGGTTAGTCATTCAACTATACAATCTATCCAACACAATACAACAATACAATCAAGACATCGTGGGATTTAAGGGGTAGATTGGTACAGAAGGTGTTAAAAGTGGCATGAGACGGTAAGATTAAGACACCTAACCTATATTCCGTTGCTGTTGTACCGTGGCCCAACGGTTCCTTGAGTTTCTGATACCTTAGTCTCCGGGGCAAGTGAGACTCCTTTTGTATACACTGGCATCCTTCTGTACCAAGCTACAAACAACAGCGTTAACACAACATTATAAAAATATAATACAACTTTAAAAGATATCTCTTATTCTTTCTATTTCTCCCTTATTTTTGAGACTTACCGAGCGATCTGTTCGCTGACGACATTCTCTTTCTTTTTTTTTTAAATGTCGTCAGGTGATTTGGACACTTCAGAGATCGAGCCTACTGCTGAAAACTTGGACCAGTTCAGTGAAGACCCCGAGCTCTAGTCATTGTATACTTTCCATTTCAGTACTTTTTCATTTCTGTTATGCCATTGTTTAGGCATCGCTTTATTCCATGTATTTACTTTTCTATGCATTATACAAAAGAATGTTAATAAATAAAGTTGTTGTTCAGTTCATATCTTTTGTCTCTTGTGTATTTACTTTATATTGCTTAGATACGCTTAGCGTATTTACCTCACAGTAAATACGTAGCGGCCTCATCGCGTCCCCTTCACCGTACAACGGGAAGCGGGGCGTGACACTCTCTTTTATTTATCTTGAAGAAATTCTTCTTCTCAGAGCTTGCTCTTCTCTTCTTTTTTTTTTGAGAAATTGAAGTTTAGGGGGGGTTCTTCCCATTTAGACTTGAAGTCTTCAATCCTTTATATAGGGGAGGCTGATTTATTGAATCGGTTAAGGAAATCTTTCTCTGATTGATTTGGGGAATGTTTCTCACCGTTGGTTTTTTGATCCAAGGGCTTCTGTTTTACAGAAGACGTCTTACTTGTTATTAGCAAGATTGGGGAATTATTTTCCCATACAGAGATTATTCTGTATCTTGGTGATTTTTAATCACCATTGGATTTTTGGATCCAACGGCGCTCTGATTTACAGAGAGATTTTCCTTGTTTGGAAAGATTTGAGAAGTATTTCCTCAACAAAATTTTATTCTGGTAATTTGATGATTCATCATGTTCGTTGGATCTTTGATCCAACGGTGGAGAACATTTAGTTCTAGCGCTTGGCGCTCTCGTGCCTTACACGTGAGCGCTGCTTCAGAGTCTTTGACTCTTATTGCTGGCGACTTGGCGCGAGCGTTCTCATGCTTTGCACGTGAGCGCTGCCTCAGAGTCTTTGACTCTTGGCGCTGGCGCTCTTGGCGGGAGCGCTCTCGTGCTTTGCACGTGAGCGTTGCCTCAGAGTCTTTGACTCTTAGTGCTGGCGCTCTTGGCGCCAGCGCTTTTATGAAGCGCTGTTTCATTTCAAATTTCAAAATTTGAACAGAGCTTTGCACTAATTATGGGGAAAAAATGCCCCCCGCACCGTTGCGCTCACGTGGCTTACACGTGAGTGCAGCGGTGCCAGCCTCTCCGCCGTTGGATTGTCTTGGAAGTCGGATCGACTTCCAGCCCCTATAAATAGGGCGTTTTGGCCCCTTTGAGATGACCTATGTTCATCTTCTTGATTTCTTATTTTCTGAGACTTTTATTCTCTCTTCAGAGCATATCTCTTTGTCTTAAGAACTCTCTTAGAGACAGAACCCTGTCGAAAATTTTAGGTAAAGATTAAATGTTTGAAGGGATTACTTCATAATCTAAGGTTTAACCCATTAACTGAGCCTTGCTCTTTTCAGATCATAGATCTAAAGAAATTTTTAGGGTTTTCTTAACAGAGCTTTGCTCTCTTGAAATCATAGATCTAAAGAGATTTTTCTTAGGGTCTCTTAACCCATTAAAGAAAAACTCTTAGAGTTTATTTTGCAGATCTTAAAGATCTCGGAGTTTTTAACTCAGTAAAAGCTTTACTTTTTTTAGGGTTTTGATGGATGATTCCATCTTCTTCACAGAGCATAGCTCTTTTAAAAGTTTTAAAGAATTTTATTCCTCTCATGATTAGAGTTGACAGATATCACTCTGTTGCAGAGCGCTGCTCTCAAGGGAGTTTTACTCATTGGCCCGAGGGGCCGTCATTAAATGAGAATCTTTTTAGGATTTCCTCATTAATGAGTGACTGTCTCATCAATGATAAGCCGTCATCTTGATTCTGTGGGTCCCCTTTGGTCCCTTTCCACTGCATTGTAGTGTGGTACAAATTTTAAGTACCAAAGTTTTAGAATTTGGACTGTGGCATTGACAGCTAATCCTTGTTCTTTTTCGCGCAGGTACTATATCTTTCGATACTTCTTTCCCGTTTGTTCGTCCGGAGAGCGCATTTGCTGACGCGCCCGTAGATAAGGAAGTATTCACGCTCATTAAAGATCACAACCCGGAGCGGAAGTCTTTTCATTTATGGGGGACGTGGTACAATCAAATCATCGGGGGTCGGCGTAGCTTTTCTTGCACAGCACCTTCGGAGCCCATTTCAGTGATCCACTACGCCGACCCACCCCCAGTGAACTATGCCGTAGAGGAAGTCAACTGGACTTCGGAGGGTTGTCTTCTGCCCTTTATGGCTGCAATACCCGTACAGCCTCCAAATGGCTTTGGATACCTTGGGGCAACGTATATGTCAAGACGAGTCGCGCCCTTAGGGACAGCCATACATGATAGGCTTGACTCCCCGTCATTCAGCCGGATATCTGCAATGGGCCCGATACATCTTATCGGCCAAGAAATCGCAGCTGCTGAAGCTCGGGTTGTATCCCGCGATTTATTCTTCTCTCTTAGAGTATTCCACGCCCCCTGTATGGTGGGTCAAAGCCTTTTTGGAACAATGGAACGTTCCAACTCACACCTTCCTTCTATTAGATCGGGAAGTTTCAATCTTTTTAGAGGAGTTCGCGGAGATCTCCGGCTTGCCTGTCAGAGGGGAGTATTATGAGGAGATATTACCCCCTGACGAGTATATTTTCGCCACTCGATCAGTAATGATTGGTCTGACCCCAGAGAATACCATTCATCACCGATTCCCAAGCTTGATCAAGGTGTTAAATATTTACGAGAGCCTATTTCTCGAATTTGGAAGCCACGGGGGCAGCTTTACAGATTTCATCGCCCGTTTGCTTCGCCCGGAAGCCTTGTCGAAACAAGGTGCGAAGTTTGCCAAGCTCAACGATCCTTTCGGTTTTGGCTTAGATAGTCGGCCGACAGCGAAGGCAGATCAAAAGAGTTTCTTCCTCCCAAACGCCGCGGTCGTCCGCTTTACAGAACTC
This sequence comes from Agapanthus africanus, assembly GCA_030015575.1. Classification (NCBI taxonomy): domain Eukaryota; kingdom Viridiplantae; phylum Streptophyta; class Magnoliopsida; order Asparagales; family Amaryllidaceae; genus Agapanthus; species Agapanthus africanus. Next base: position 20,909,752 of record CM057345.1, read on the forward strand.
ACCGCTCAAGATATTGACGAAGAGGCGTTCTTTTTAGGGTTCCTTGGCTTATGGTTAAGCTGGTTTGCGCTTCCCACGCACCCTCGCTACATGAGGCTGTTCGCTTTCTACCCGGCTCACCGAATGATTGAAGGAATGCAAGTTGTCGTTGGGATTGCTGGGCTGGCTCATTTGTATCATGGCCTTAGCTTGGCGGCAGACACCACTTAACCGGGGGTGCAGCCCGTAAACATCCCGATGTAGAATTTCACTTCGTGGCTTGAGCTGCACGTACTTGGCGCTTTTGGAGTTCACAAGCGGCCCCGTTTCTTCGAAGGTTATAACTTTCCTCGGGTTATGCGGCTGGTTGACGCTTCCGCTTTGGAACCGACTCGGCGAGAGGCTCGGGGTCTGATTCTTCGCCTGCGTACGGTCGGGGATGGCATGACCTTTGTCGATAAGGTTTTAACTATTGGCAAGGAGTCCTCTAAGACGGTGCAGCCGTTGCGGGACACCTTCAAAGACGTGGTTTCTATTTTGAAAGCTCGGGAGATTCTTCATTTATACTCGATCAGGCCGGGCTACTTGGTGTTCAAGCAGAACGATTTGGCGTTGTTCATGAGATACAACCCGCATCGTTTCACTCAACAATCAAGCTACAATCAGGGTGTCCCGCTCGAGTCCTTCTTGGCAGAACCGGTTGCTACTGAAGAGGGTATCCGGAGTGCGTTGCACCACTTCATGCGCCTAAACACCGGGTCCAATTTCATTATCAGTGAGCCAAGTTGCGTTCCAAAAGCCCTGAACGTATATGTGGCGTAGTACCAGCACGCGATGGGTGCTGTTATCAGTGAGGAGAAGCGATTGTTGCTTGATCGCAAGGGTGCTGCCCCTGCTGGCAATCCATCCGTTCCCCTAAAGCGATGGACTATCGTTCGTCCCCCCTTGAGAGAAGCTACTGCGGTGGTGGTCCCACGCGCTTTGCCTGAGCCTCCCCTACCCCGTGCTCCTGTAGAAACGGTAGCTGTAGCGTCTCTTGAGTCTGGCGTGGGTACTGAGATCGGGACTCGTCGCCCCAAATTGCCCGCCAAGCGCAAGCTCGTGTTATCGGCTGCCGGCGTTAAGTCGCAGAAAAAGAAGAAGTCGCTATTTTCTGCGGACGTTGCATTTGGCCAGAAACCTCATGCTCCTTACAGCGAAGGCTTAGGTAGTACGGGACCAATGAGGGTTTATTTATGGCGCCGGATGATACCAATCTAGAGGCTGCTATCACGGTTTCTGAGAAACTAGCTCGCAATGAAGCAGAACTGATCACCCTCGCACAGTCAGGTAGACTTCAGTCGTATCTTTCCACGGTTACATTTTTTTTATACTTTGACTGACGTTTTCTTATTCAACAGGTATCTCCGCCGAAGAGGCTTTCGCGGCTTCCCTCAAGACTTTCGAGGAGGAAGAGAGGCTTCGCGCTTCTTTAGACCTTGGTATAATTCGGCTCATTGTGCCTTCATCCCCTCTTTCTTCATCCGTGGTTTTGACCCTCTCTTTCATCTTATTGCAGGGATCACCTTGACTCTGGTTATCCCGAGTGCGGTGCCGATCTCAGGTGATGAGGTGGTGATGCTTTCAGAGCCAGCTGTGGTGGCTCTCTCTTTATCCCAGCAGAAGGCTTCACTTAAGCAGCCGATGACGGACGCTGTAATGGCTCCAGAGGTAGCTCTTGGTTCGGACGATGGCGTCCCTTTGACGGAGGTCTTAAGGAGATCGCTTCTCACTGCTAAGGCCGAAAGGAAGCGTCGGAAGCGTGCAGCGAGGGAACGCGATACCAGCTTGGCTGTGGGTGCAAGCTCAAGCGTCATTGCGTTTCCTAATACTCCTTTGGCAGACGTTCTCCCTGCGTTGTCTACCGCTCGCAGACAAGTAGCGCATGCAACTCGGGAAGAGGCTGAGAATTTATTGCAGGGTAATGTAATGCTTGGTCTTTCTGTTAGAATTTGTTCTTCGAATTCTGATATATTATATCCCACAGGGCTAAGTCCTGATGATGGGACGGCAGGCGAGACGATGGCGACCACTGAGCCCGAAGTGGCTACTGTCTCTCGGGAGTCTGGGATTGCTCAAACTGCCGCTCTGTCTCCTTGTGGTTCCCCGGTATCGGTGGGCATCGCAAGCGTCACAACGGCTCTCGTCGAATCAGGGGACGAAGCCATGGGCGCAGAGACTATCCCTTTGCGGGAAAGTGAGGAAGCCACAACGACTGGTGATACTTCCGTCGCGGTTTTGATTGACGACCCGTCAGGTTAGTCTTGAGTCATTATTCTTTTTATTTCACAACTCCGTCCAGCTTTTCCTGACGATGTTTCGTTTGTAGGCGCAGTGAACGTAGAAATTGTTCCATTCGAAGCACCTCCGGTCGCCACCATGACGGTTGTCGTACCCTCGCCTTCTCTTATGTCCCCCGGAATGCTAGAAGGTAAGGGTTTGCAACTTATCGGTTTCATCATGGGTATCATCCTCCTTGTACTGAAGAATATTGGCACAACTTTGCAGGAGTCCTTTTCGACCATCTGTATCAGGTGTTAAACCCACACTTCTCCTTCCGGACAGAAGTCGTCCTGCCCGCTGGCGTCGGTGAGTATAGTTTTTAACAAACATATTTTTCCTTCTTTTATGGGAAGTCATGTTGTTGCTAATTCTTCTTTGCATTGATTGCAACATTACAGATTGAAGGAGGGGACGAGAGAACAGTCGGGCCACTGGTACTCCCAACTTTGCCACCTGTCGCAGCCGGTATAGTAGACTCTCTCGCTTGTGTGATTTTCTTTATTTCGCGAGTTAGCTTCTAACCGCAATTCATTTTGCAGCAATCACACCGGCTCCAGCTCTCCTCGAGTCTCGCATCCTAATGCCTGCAGGCCTCTTTTCTAGACACCCATCTTCTAAGGGCGATGTGACCAGCCTGCGTATGTTGAGTGAATCCATCGAGGAGCTTGACGCGGAGACCCCTGCATTCGCTGCAGATTTTGCTGCGGAGGTTAATCCGATATTAGCAATGCTTGTGCACTTCCATGGTGAGGGCGTCGTCGAATCTTGGGTTAATTATTGCAGACAAATCAAGGCTTGTTTGTATAAGATTGAGCTCAGGCGTCCCGCTCCGGAAGTGTTGGCCTTGAACTCCCAGCGGGTTGCATGGGTGGAGCAGAGCGTTCCCTTCCTCCGTCATTTCGAACAAGAGGCGACCTTGAGGCGGAAGGAACGTGAGGAAGCTTCAGGCGAATCTATCCGGCTGCACGCCCAGGTTAAAGCGAACGCTGCGCAACTGAGAGCCATCTTTGACAATCTGCAGCGATGCAATTCGGATGGGCTAGCGCTGAGGCAGAAGCTTGACTTCCTAGAGCGAGTTACGCAGAGTTGCGAAGCTGCTCAGCGGGAAATCGATGAGAAACTTTCATCTTGCTTGGAACAGCGAGCTCGAGTCGAAGCGGAGCTAGCCGCGGCGGCTGATCATGAGAACGAGTTGAGAGGAGTGCGCGAGCAGCTGGATGATTTATTGAAAACGCCTCTTTCTCAGTAGCTTTTTTTGTATCGATTGAACATTTGTAATCTTTAAATAACATGCCTTTATTTATTTATTCTTTTATATGATGTATCTTATACTCGATTGAACTCATAAATAAAAACATATTTTTCTTATCTCCCACTGTTACTTTCTTCTCTTTTGCTGTGTTGTCGGTATGTTACTTTAGCAAGCGTAGCCTATAGATGATAGAGAAAATTTCATCTTAGCCTCCTTATAGGGTAGTGATGGCTTAGGAAACAGGTTCAGGTCTGCTGCCTAAGACTTTTCAACTTTATGAGCCGTGAGGGTCTCATAAAGATTTTTCTCCCTACGAGTCGAGAGGATCTCGTAGGTGTATTTTCTCCTTAGGAATCGTGAGGATTCCTAAGTGTGCTTTCTCTTGAGAGTCGTAAGGATCTCACAAGAGAATTTTCCCGCTTACAAGTCGAGAGGACTCGTAAGTGGTTGTTTCCCTCATTGTCGAGATTCGACTTTGGAGAGTGTGGTCCGTGAATAGTATGCAATAGTCCATCTTGGACCGACTTGCAGGGCCCCAGTGCTTAGGAAATAGGTCCTTGTCCCAATTACCTAAGGCTTTGCCCTACGAGTCGAGACGAATCGAGAAGTTCTCGCAAGGACACTAATTTCCTCACGAGTCGAGACAAATCGAGAAGTTCTCGCAAGGGTTTCCTAACGTCACAGTTAACTCCTTCTAATAGAAGTCCGTTAGGGTCTGTGGAACTAGGGTTTTTTACCCGTCGCACCGTCGCGTTGGCCGATATATTCCCCGATATGCAATCTTGTTGTTTGGGTAGCCCCGCGACTGTCGTATCTCTGGTCCTTTCGGGGGCTGGACAAGACGTCTTCAAGTAATCTTCCAGGTAATATTACCATTGAAAGAGTAAGCGTTAGGGTATTCCATGTCGCTTTTTACTTGAGGTTAGGCTCAGTTTGGGAGCCCCGATGAGTCATGACCACTCCGCGCTGGTGTAGGATGATCTCCGATAGTCTTTTCAGGTCTTATTTGAGTTGCCGTCAAGACCCTGAAGCGGGGGATTTTCCTTAGCTTCATTGGTTGACATTGTATCTGCAATATTGCGTCGAATGTCGAGCTTGTCTCTGGGTTGTCTGTGAACCGTCGAGGTTTGGAACTAGGGGACTTTGCCATGGCTCCGAGGTAGTCTCTAGGTTGTCTGTCAACCGTCGAGATTTGGAACTAGGGGACTTTGCCATGGATTCGTTTGTTGATGTTGCGCCTGTATCTTTCTGGAAGGAAGAAGGACGTTGTTGGTTGATCTCGAGGCTGTAGATGTAGCCGTAGAGAACTGAAGCTAGGGACTTTGCCATGGCTCCGAGATAGTCTCTAGGTTGTTTGTGAACCGTCGAGATTTGGAACTAGGGGACTTTGCCGTGGCTCCGATTGGTGGTGTCGCGTCCGCATCCTGCTGGAATGAAGAGGAACGCCGTTGTCGGCCTTCTGGGATGCAGATATTGCTGTCGAGATCTGACTTTCCCTTTGACAGAGTTTATTGAGACATGTGGTTCCCTTTTCGTTTATGCCCATGGATTGTATACAGGGGTCAGTGTGATCTCACCTGTAGGGCAAAGGTTTCATCATCATTTTTTTTCTTTCCGCGATGCTCTATCATTTCAGCTTTTATATCGCGAAGTTCGCGATTGCCCAATCATTTCGGCTATTTTTCGCGGTGCCCAATCATTTCGGCTATTTTTTTTACACCCTGTTTTTTATTGCGAGTTGCCCAATCATTTTGGCTGTTTTCGTATGCATATATTTTAATTGCTGATTTTGTTGCGAGTTGCCCCATCATTTTGGCTATTTCATATGCATTTATGGCTCGCAAGCTTTATGTTGCGAGTAAGAGACTTGGGATCTGATACCGATTTAGGCATCAGTATCGCTACAACTGGGATATTGTTAGGAGCGAATCATCATTTTCCTTTGTCGGTTCGAACAAAGGTGGCTTAGCAAACAGGATTAAGATCCTGTTGACTAAGGCTTTTGACTTCATGAGCCGTAAGGGTCTCATAAAGGTATTTCTCCCTACGAGTCGTGAGGATCTCGCAGGCGCGTTTTCTCCTTAAGAATCATGAGGATTCCTAAGTGTATGTTCCTTTATAAGTCATAAGGATCTTATAAGAGTGTTTTCTCCTTATAAATCGAGAGGACTTATAAGTGTTTTTCTCCTCATGAGGATATCCCATGTTGCTGGTGAGACTCTGTTAGGGAAATGTTTATTCGTGCCCGTGGATTGTATACAAGGGTCAATATTGAACCGCTTGTAGGGCAAATTGAGGTGTATGACGGTTTAAGAACAGGTTCAGATCCCTGTAGCTTATGGCTTTTGAATCCTATGAGCCGTGGGGGTCTCATAGGGAAAAATCTCCTTACGAGCCGTGAGGATCTCGTAAGTGTAATTTCTCCTTAGGATTCGTAGGGATCCCTAAGTGTGTTGTTACCTTGTGAGTCGTAAGAATCTCACACAGGTATTTTCTCCTTACAAGGTAGAGAGGGCCTTGCAAGTGTTTTTAACGAGATTGCGCCATTTCGGGTTTTCACAAACTCGCCGGTAGCCCTGCTGTTTTTACATACGGAGCCCTTTCGGGTTTTCATCTGTGCCCATTTCGCTTATGGTCGTACCTTTTTTTTTGCGTCAGCCTTAGAATGCTGCGGTTTGTGATAGTTTAAAGACGCTCCGGTCTGGAGATAGTTGCAGGACATTACGGACCATAGTTAGTTTAAGGACGTTTCGGTCCGTCGTCAGTTTTAGGACATTGCGGTCCCTTGTCAGTTTTGGGACATCTCGGTCCATTGTTAGTTTAAAGACATTTCGGTCCGTCATTACCATATTTGAGGCGAATTTATAGTTTATGGACTTTTCGGTCCATAGTAGCTTTGAGGCGAAGTTTCGCCGGATACTCTATGAACAAGTAGGTTTCCCCTTGATAGACTTTATCACATAATCCAAGGATTTTGGCACTGCTCCTGCCCCAAGCTTTTCTATGTTATCTACTAATGCCAAGTGAGCTTCTTTATTATTTAGCGAAGAATGAGAGATCATATGGCAACTTGCCACATAATCTTCGGGTTCCTCTGACGAGTCGTCTCCCTCATCGATATCGTTATCTTCACTTTCAAGGATGTGATTGAGAATCTCTTGAAGCTTGACTGGGGTTCGCGCCTTCTGGTTATTGTTGGGATTCCTTAGCACCTAGCCTAGGGTTTGCAAGCATCACAAATGCTACAACAAAAATTCAAGGGGGTGCTAAGCAATCAAACTAAGAATCATGCTAGAAAAATAGGGTAACAAAACATGTAATCTATCATCACAAAGAGAAGTGAACAAAAATACAACCTTTGTAGATCCGGTCCTTCACTTCTAAAGCTCCGTGTCGAAATCCCTTCGCTGCGATCATTGAACTCCCGGACTCTAGTATGGAATTCCCCGGAGAAATGAACAAGCTTGCTCGTAGACTTCGAGGCCGAAGATGATCTACATCGATGTGACTCAAACTCAAGCTAACCCTTCACTAGGTCAAGAACTTTGTGAAGAGAACACCCTAAACTAAATGGTAAGTAGTAGAGGATGATGAAATAGGAAGTGGGTTCACTTTAGATTTTGATTTCTCACTTGTTTTCACCACTTAGAAACAACCTAGAAAGCTTTTCCTTTTGGATGAAGAAGAAGAAGAAATAAGAATGAAAAATGAGAAAAGAATAATGATAATTATGCAACCATGGGTGAGTTAGTATCATCCACTAACTATTGTAAAGACTAAACCATGGTTTAATATAATGGTTTGGTTTAGAAATATCTTAAGTAAAACAAAATGTGTGGACTTTGTCAAAGATGCTTGAAGCTTCATGAAGCTTTAAGCCATGACAAATAAAGCCACCATTTTGAAATACTTAAAATAAATAAAACCCTCACAATTATAAATAAACATTGTGTAAGACTTACACACACCCAAGTTTGCATGTATCATCAAGTATGATACAATCATGTACACAAACATATATCACATATACATTATGTGCACATCAAGTGAGAAAAACAATCTTAAGTGAACCAATACTAGTTAATGTAAAATGATATATCAAATATATAATTATACATTAAATCATTAAATCAACACTTGATTTAATGATCCGGTCATATCGCATATAACCGACTAATATCTAGTGTATCAATATATCGAATCAACACTTGATTCGGTAACCCGGCTATATCGCATATAACCGAACAATGATACAAATCGCGAGAATAGAATACAGTATCACATACTGGTATTATTCTCGGTTCCGCACATATCACATACGTGCTCCTATTTCGTTTCGCCTGAGCCAGGAAATCTTTGTGTAGGACTCTAAAGACTCGTCAATACGCCGACAGTAGGTGGCGATCATATCAAACACCCACAACCCGCAAGCGGTCTGCTAAACGTAACGGCCACCCGGGTATTGAACGATCACAAGATCAATGAGCAAGCCTGCTCACACTCCTGTGAATCCAATCAGTAACACTTACCGTACAGTCTGGTCTGTTCGTCTGATATGTCGCATATCTCGCCTAGGGATGGTAAACGTCAGACCCCAGTAGCTTGATAAGTCATGCCGATGTAAGGTCCATAATGAGCATGAAACTACCGATAACACTTACCAGTAAATCATATCAACCCTGACCAGGGATTTCATGTTATGGCCAATCGAGCATAGCGCAACATCAACCCCCAATACCGGGAGAGACGAATCCCCTCCTACCGCTCATTGCCACCATGTGACTCGGGACTGTACCCAAAAACCACCTGTTTGCACGACTCAGTAGAGCCGTGGTAGGGTGGAAATCAAAGCACAGTGGGAGTCACATAAGACTCTATGACGATTTTGGGTCAACAGACTAAGCTGTACCAGTGTCACCAGAGAACTGTCATCTGATGTGAGGTATAATACCATATGGGAGTTCTCGGCGAGTCCGTTCAGTATACCCAGTCTCCACTGAGCACCAGTATACCATCTCTGATGTCAAACGCCAATGGATATGGGAACATCCATCGCCCATCACATGGGTCGAGAAGATATACGCTAGTCTACTCTGGAATATCGATGCCCCGTCTCGATATTCCCACGACTAGGAACATTGAAGGATGTACTCATGGACTACCCATGCCCCACTAGTATGATCTGCATCATAATCCTGGAAGTCGAGTACACATCCTAAGGGCTTTATCAACATGTAACAGAGTGACAATAAGTATACATGTTAAGATAAAGAGCAACCAGATAGCGTACTATCATGTTGAGCAAGAAAGTCCTCCCTATATATATCTCAGCATCCACTATAATATACATCTCATGTATAATAATGGCCTCTAGGGCATACATACAACTAGCAATCTCCCACCTGCACTAGGGTCATCATATAACAGTGGTTGTAGTATCTCATACTCAACCATCCCATAAAAGTTTCTCTCTGGGAAAGGCCTCAATGAGTGGATCCGCCGTGTTAATCTCTGAGTCTACTCTCCAAACCTTGATCTCTTGGAGATCAACCGTCTTCATGATCAGGTGATACTACCTCAGAATATGTCTGGGTCACTGATGGGACCGGGGTTCCTAGGCTAAAGCCATACCTCTATTGTCACACAATGGTAGGAACCTTGTTCATCTCATGAACAAACATACACCCAGACTGCCTTTTTGGTAGCATCTTAGATAGCGATGTCTTCAGCCTTTATCGTCTAGTTTGCCACGGTATCTAGCTTGGAACTCTTCCAACATACCGCCCCTCCACTGAGGGTAAAGACAATTCCTGCGACTGACATTCAGTCATCCTTACCACCCTGGAAGCTATCCAGTGATTCTCCCCAGGATTCATTGATACCATCTCACTACACCTAGTGAGAATCCTAATATCCACTTAGATCTATCTCATAGATCCAGAAACTAGGATTTAGGAGGTATCACCTAGATCTTATATGGAGAATCATTGTGATAAGAGGAGATTGACCGTGCGTAGCATAGGAAACTCCTTTCCTATCAAGAATATGTCATCCACGTACAGTACGAGTAATGACATCATACTCTCTGCTACCTTCTTGTATATACAAGGTTCATCTACCATTTTGATGAATTCAAACACTTTGACTACCATATCAAAACAGATGTTCCAACTCCGCGATGCCTGCTTTAACCTGTAAAGCAACTTGCACATGTTTCCGCTGCTCCCACTGTCTACGAAGCTCTCTGGCTGTGTACTTATAGACGCTTTCTTATAAATCATTATTTGCAATCATGACACCCAACCACCAGATATCGTAGTCATGGTATGTAGCAATGGCAAGTAGGATCCGGATGGACTTAAGCACAGCCACTGGAAAAGGTTTCATCATTATCCACACCTGGTCGATGACGAGAACCTTTAACAAGTCTAGCTTTGAAAGTCTCAACTTTTCCATCTACACCATGTAATCTTCTCAAGATATACTTGCTCCTGATGGGGATTTAACCCTTCAGATATAGCATACAAAGTCCATACTTTGTTGGTGTACATGGATTCCATCTCAGATCACTTAGCATCCAGCCATTCTTATAGAGTCCCTACTCTTGATGGCCTGCTCGAAAATAGTTGGGTCATCATCTCATGATGCAATCCTCGCTCCCACTGTCATCGAGAAACCGAAGTATCTCTCAGGCGGATGAGGAACCCTACCAAATCGACGGAGAGGCTGAGGTTCGTCGGGAACTACTGAATCCTTATTCAATAGGTATGCAGCTTCACAAGTGCATAACCCCCAAAGGAAACATGTAACTCAGTATCACTCATTATAGAGCGCACCATATCTAATAGGGTGTGATTGCTCCGCCCCGATACACCGTTGTGCTGTGGTGTATACGGAGGAGTAATGCTGAAAGAGAATCTCATTCTCCTTTAGAATAGTCCAGGATCTGTATGCCTAAGTGTTCTCCTCCCTGATCTCATCAAAGGACATAATACGTATTCATGTATTGGTTCTCTACTTTTATCTTATATTCTTTGAATTTCTCAAAAGTTTCAGACATGTGTTTCAACAGGAACATGTGTCCGAATCTTGAGAGATCATCAGTGAATGTAAGGAAGTATAAAGAACCAGTCCTGGCAATTGTAGACAGGGAACTTACTACATCATTATGTATCAGTCCCAAGAGTTCACTAACCCTTTCTCTGTTTCAGGTAAACGGAGCTATGGTCATCTTATCTTTGTGACATGACTGGCAAGTTTCATAAGATATAAATTCAAACTGATTTAAGTATGCATCTTTATGTAACTTAGCTAGTCGGGTCACTTTGATATGACCTAGTCTACAATATCTCAAGAAGGATTCGTTCATTTCTGAACTCTTCTTCTTGTGTGTGTTCTGTACGTCAAGAACTGTGGTTTGATTTAGAACGTATATGCTTTTAGATAACATGCCTGAACCGATCAACACTTTGATATAGGAAATGTTCAAAACATTATCTAACAATACAAAATTATATCCTTCTTTACTAAATAAAGAGACTGATATGATGTTGTATATCAGGTTCGGTATCTAATAACATTCGTTCAGAATCAATGTATTTGGTAATACAAGGTGATAACTGCCAATACTTTGGCTGCAACAATTGCACCGTTTTCAACTCTTGAAACTTATCACCCGTTCTCAGTTCTCTACCTATCGGTAGCCCATGTAACAGATTACATATCCGGAATCCTGATCCGGTATCAAATACCCAGGACGTAGAGGATACTGAGAAACAGTTCTATGTAATGAACACACCCGAAGGAGATGCATCATCATGCATTTTCTTCGTTTTGGGCGGCATGGGAATCCTGGTATTCCCCTATTTCCTGCTCGGTCTTATAACAATTATAAGTTGGAGCGGGACCAACGTTCCCCAGCTCAGTATAACAAGCAGGTTCGGTCAATACATCCATATTATTATCTTGATTAAGGCGTGACATGGTCGCTACGTGGAGAGAGAGAGATGAAAACACTCTGCGTGCGCTCCTGCAAGATTAGATTGGTTATATATTTTATCTAATTAGGATGGCTCCTATTGTTTTTATCAAATCTTCCTTCAAACCCTAAAAGGAAAGACTAGCCGGGATTAATTAAACCCTACAAGTTCGACAATCTTTCAGCCAGGCCAGTGCCGGTACTTTGAGGGAGGTTCCCCGTGCTTTCGTACGGACCTAATAAAAATAAATCTCGTTTTCCCAGGGGCGTAACCCCGTTGACATCTTTCTAGACACCTACTTGATCGGCTAATTGTAAAGTGCAAAACTCTCTCAGGAGTAACAATTAATCGCAGTGGGTATCAGGATCCAACTATCATATAGAAGGTATGCAATTTCATTGCAAGTTTCAACACTTGAAACTCCCGATAATGGTTTTTACCCCTAGCACCTATGACCTTGGCTATGGTCAACAAATCATAAGCACTAGTCAAATTCTACCCGTCATTTCGTGATTAATTAGACCCACCCACATGACCCTTGGCTAAGGTCAACAAAGTCACATGACTGTCCTAACTAATCGGATCATATGTTGTGTAGGAAGACATCACTTAGCTACCGTACACTGCGCCTTGGCTAAGGTTAATAAACGCAGCACGAATACTAAGTACTCTACTTGCTAAAATGACGGAGGGTTGCAGATGGTTTTTAAGAAAACCTTTAACGCTTTGAACTTGATCTCGTTGCAGAATCAAATGGTTTAAAATGGAGTGTTTTTTAGGCTTTTGCTAGTTTTGCTAAAAAAGTCACTCCCGGTGAAGGGATCTCGGCTCTTTCCTCGTCGAATGAGCTGCAGGATATTCACAATACCACTATGCAAAGCAAGAACTAGAAAAGCAGTCAAAAGACAAAACCGAGGGTTGTAGCATCAGCTAGTTATTGTTAAAGAGGTCACTCCCGGTGAAAGGATCCCAGCTCTTTCCTCGTCGAATGAGGTGCTGGATATTCTACAAGGAATACCGCTATGCAAAGCAACAACTAAAGCTACCTAATTTTTTGAAATTTGATCCCACAACATCTTTTAGGTTTATTTTCTTTCATTAATCTCATTAATGAATGTCCCATCATTTAAGTTTACCTAAACATCACAGATAAATACAACGTACGCTTATTCCATCCGCATTCGCCTCGATGTCCCGTCATGCACCGTTAGGTTAGGGGCAGGGCGGGGCAGGGCTAGCGCGGGTGTAAAACATAAGCAACGTCTATATAATATATCATATATACTATATACAGTATCTATCTCAACATATCAAATGATTACATCACAGATATCGCAGTAGAAAACAACATATGAAATATTGGATATACTAGGATGTCCGTGTTTTATTTTGAGCCTGTAAAAAACACGGATTCCACGGTCGTGATGAATAGCCAAACCCACATCCCTAGACCCCTACGAGAGAGGTAAGCAACCCTACCAATTCTAAAGTTAGGAGACCCGGTCTCGACGCCTCGAGATGGTCTCCCACCGGACTCTAGAACCCGGTTACTTGTGCCCCCATCCTTGGGTCTATCCTAATGTGGAAAAGTAAATAATATATATCAATGGTGACATCTTTCTCAACCCGGAAGTGCCCCAATAAAAGAATATTATATACAAGTTTTTACATGAATGAAAATGAAAAACACTCATCTCACATAAAAAAAACCCGGCTATTCAAACACGACGATCCAATATAACATATCCAGCAACACATAACATCATATGTCATCAACGTAAGTAAATATGCCTATCCCAATTGTCGTTGACGTATAGCAACGAAACCGGCGATACACTATATATTACACTTACGGTTGCAGAAAAGTAAGTGAAAAACTACAACAGTTGGAATCCGCAACCACCTTAGACATCACATGCCTAACCAAATGAATTCCGTAGACATCACATGCCTAACAGTTATAAACCCCGCATTTTAGTCTCGATATTGAAAACGCTTTCCAATAATCAGTCGGGCAATTCAACAAGATTCCTGACATCCCGATCGAATGCTCGTCGGAAACTTTAGTAGACGTCCGCACTCCCCGATACCGACGACGAAGTGCACTTAGGCGGAACACCGCGACCGCGAGCATCCAGACGGATGCTTTTTGGCAACGGAGTTCTCCTATAGTCACTTGGTCGCGGCTATGGGGTGTGGCTATCTAGTAATGTTACCCGGCGGGTATCCGAACACACTACGTGATTACGACGGACTTTTGATCACATCAAAATCCCGTGGCAACCGATCAAATGAGACTAAATTGCTAGATTTATAAAATTCAAATATTATTGATTCCAAGTATTGTATCACAATATACTAGGCTATGTTAAAACGTTTCGAGTGAATCAAGCAACACCCACATCTCCCAATGAGCTTAACACTTGAGTGAAGTTAAAGTACCCAAAACGTGCCACAGTAGCTATGATCCAGCTGTAGAAGGGTCAAATCAACGCCTTACCTATGACACCGCGGAACTACAGCAAACCCTAGGGTTCAAGCCGCGGTTCCGAGGGCATAGAATCGAGTTAAGGTTTTTGTTCTTCTAGAGGGTCCATAGAGTTACTTGCACGAACATTGAATATAATTAACTTAGAAAAATTCCAACACTTGGAAATTTCAGAGGGGGACTTGGGGTGATGTTTGAAGATCATTCGAACCGTCAAACATAGCCTAGGTCACCATCACAATGTTAAATTATACGACTACAAAACACTCCATTTTGGTCCTATAGCAAAATTACATCACTTGAAAATTTGGACCAAGCAAACAATACCTGAAACCCCAAAATGAGCACACCAGAGTACAAAACAAAAACGAGATGATTTGGAGCCAATAGGGCCGGTGTAACACCCTAGTTCATTTATACCAATTCCAGTTCCCGTATTTCCATATTTGTGGTATTTTCTTGATTTATCGTGTTTTGGGTGCGAATGGTATTTTACATTTTACATTGCATTCGACCCGGCCCGCTTACTTGGAACCTGTTCGATTCATATTTATAGTTTAACTTGACTTTTTACATAGACAGGTGCACTTTCATGTTTACTGCATACTTGCATTTTATCTGGCATTATATCTTTTACCATATAACATTTTAAGTCATGTAAAATATTTTAAAAATACATTTCATAGCATGCATGATACCCCTAACCCCGTGGTAGCATCCGCGCATCTTGTTCTCGTCCCGTTCAGTGAAACGGACGTGTTTAGATGGCTACACGCATGTACGTGCATCCGTTCTTGGGGGTATACATTTTCGTTACCTGAGCATTCATTTTGAAATTTGGACGTCGTATATATTTTTTATATTTTAAATCTTAATTTTTAGACCCGACCCGGGCGCGTTTTGGAATATTTTTGTATCCCGCTAAAATTCAGATTTATTTAATATAATATTTATTTTAAAAATTCTGCAGTTAAAATATCCCTAACTAAAAATATTTTACCAAATTAAAATCCTAACTTTTAACAGCTTCTCTCTTTCCTTCTCTTTTTCTACGCTGGGCCCCATACTCCAGCTCTCTCTCTCTCTCAGCCTCTCTCTTCTCTTTCTTTCTCTCTTTCTCTCTCCCATCACTAAAATCCAATTTTATATCTCCTACCCTCTCTCTCACTCCTCTCGATCTCTCTCCTCACTCTATCTCTCTCCTTTCGATCTCATTCTCTCTCTCTTTCTCTCCTTATCTCTTTCTCTCCCTATCTCTTTCTCTCCCTATATATAATAACCTATAACCACGTATCCCTCTTCTCTCCTTCCTCCTTCGTCCCTGCCGCCTCAGCCTCGCCCGCGAGCCCTAACCCTAGCCCATCACCTGCCTTGCGGTCGCCGTCGCCCAAGCCTCCGACAACGCCCTCAACGACCTCTCCTCGTCCTTACCTTCCTCCCCTCTCCTCTTTTCTCCTCCCCTGCACCCAACTCGAGCCCTGCAACCCTCCTCACCGAAGCTCCGATCTCCCCATCACCAACATCACCTTAGCGCCTCTTCATTTCTCCACCAAGATCATCACCTCTGATCCCATCTCACCTTGCTGCGCCTCCTCCGAGCTCAACCCAGAACCCGATCCCTTTCCCTGTACCTAACCTGCACCACCTCGCCGCATGTTCACACCATAATATTGTATTATTATATTCCCCATTCTTATTCTTTTTATAAATAAACAGGTGCTTTAGACGCATGTCTGCTACATATTACAGGTTAAAGGTTTTTGGAGCGAAAACAGTGAAAACGATGAAAAGACGATGCAAAAGTGGACTTTGACCAACAAACAGAAGACTCTTGATCAAGCATACATCAAAAATAAAATTCACAAAGTACAAGGTAATGCAAGGTCCAAGATTACAAAGTGAACGGTTAAAAGTCCACCGCAATTATTCACTGGAGATCGGGAAGAAATAGAAAAGCCAAATTGAATAAAGATCCAAAGAAATAAAAAGCCCAAGAAGCCCAGAATCAGTTCCAAAATTTCCAGAAATAAAATTTTACCAAAGCTTTGAAGTCTACTTTGACTAGGTCTTCCTAAGGAAATTTTGGTAAATGTAGACATGCGAATCAATTGTAACCTAGGGTTTCTATCTCCTATAAATAGAAGCCCAAATCATTGTATTCTTTTCATACATCCCTTCATTAATAAATTTCAGCATTCTTTTGGAGAGGATCAAGTTGTAAGTTCTTTATTTTCTGCCTTAGCTTAATTTTCTATTCTTGCCTTAGATAAATTTAATTCCTTGCCCTAGTTAATCTTTTATTCTCTGCCCTAGATAAATGTATTTTAATTCCCTAATGAGTGAGTAGTCTCCTCGCTTGTTAGGGTTAGATCTGGGGAAGGTTTGAGAGACGAATATCTCTCATCCCCTTTCTTGCCCATCATATATTTTCATAGAACTCCATGCATACCTTCTTATTCCGCTCCCTACGGCACTCTACCCACGAGGTAGCGGTGAAACCGTAGTCTAAAGGCCCGGATTTTAAGGTTTTCCATGGAGGCTAGGGTAAAGATTAAGAAAGGAAGGACAAGTATCTAGACGAAGAACAATCTTCCCAATCATCCTAATCCCTTTTATTAATATTTACCATAACACCTAATTAGATCTTCATATGGGTATAGAAAGCGGTGAGATTTATAGACTTTCCAAACTTAACCTAGACCTAACCCTAGCAAGACTTAGATATAGATTAATTAGGTTTTTAGATTTAATAATCAATCCGAACACCCTTCGGAATTAACTCGTTAACACGATTAGGAGATTCACAACATCCCTGTGGACCGACCCGTATTCACCGGCTAGCTACATGCGACGCCGTTCTTGATTGCGGTAATAGATAGTTTTTGAGATCAATCAAATGGCGCCGTTGCCGGGGATTGCGTAGTAATTTTCTTTTTGCAATTTCGGGTTAATCAAAATTTAAAAAATCATAAAAATCTAAAAAAAAATCCAAAAAATATAAAAATATATCATCTGTTATTTTTGGAAAGGGTACTTTGTTGTTTGAATTTTGCAGGATCTACAATCAAGTTCGGATCTGGAAATCTACAGAGATCAAAACAGCAAATAGACGATCCTATCAACAGAAGATTGCAACAACAGAGGAACAGAAAAAATTTAGAAGACCGAGTCAACAAGAAGAAACGCAGCGATATGGTGAGCGCAAAAAAAAAAAAAAAAAACACCGCCGAAGCCACCAACCCGCGGCGGATCCGCGGTCGGAGGCGGCACTTCGCGGCGGTTCCGCGGTGGCGGCGATATATCGGTTGTTAGAAAAAAAGGCAGAAGCGCGGTATAAAAAAAAAACAAAAAAAAACAGTTCCTCCACTGCAAATCTCTGTGAGTTTTCTCTCTCCTTCTCTGCAAATCTTCGATGTATCTTTTGTTAAATCTCCTGCAGGATTCTTTGCGCTTAAAAAAAAATCTTTTCCTTTCCAAATAACAAATCTTATGCAGGATTCGTTGCGCTATGCTTAAAATAATAATTGATTGCAAGTGATCTTTTCTAATTTGCATATCCTTAATCCGTTTGCTAAAAATATCTTTCCAAATAAAGAGCAAGAGAAATAAGGAAAATTTTAATTAGAAAACTTGCAAACTTTGAAATTCACACAAAAAAAAAGATTTGATTGCAAATGATTTACTGTTTTGCATATCTTTAATCGGACTTTAAGGGGCTTTTGACCAATTCAGATTGGGTGGGGATTTCATCACCCTTCCCTGGACCCCAAAAATCACATAAGGCATATGTATTGACCATCTATTAATTAAAAAATACTAGACTCAGCCCTAAGGATTTCGAGCTCAATAGGACAGAGGACTAGTTATAGGCATCGACCGTTTATCCTAACCTGACTTTGCGGTGTCTAGGCAAGTGTGTCAAAAGCTAGTGGTTTTTAATTAGGCCCACAGCGTGGTTCCTTCCCACTTACCTGACACTTACCTGGCCGCAATTAGCGGTGAAGAAGCGGTTTGAGGTCCTATTTCTAGCCCTTTGGAACAGTTAGGAGCTGTCTAGCTGGCCTAGGTGACCCTAGATCTAGGTCTGATTGTGCATTTCTGGTTGATTACATTTGTGTCTAAGCCCTTTATCGAATTTTTTTTCTGCAAACAGTCTCAAATAAAGAGAAAAAGGAAAAAAGGAAAATCTTTTATAAACAACTTGCAAATTTTTGCCGCTAAGAAATCCTTGCACCACCTACTTTCTTTCTCTTCTTTTTCTTCTATCATGGGTTCCCCACATCATAAATCACTTGCCGAACTTTGGTATCCCGAACCTAATTTTGCGTCGTACGTCAATTTGTTCGGTCAATTTAAAGACGATCCTTCCTTGCCTAAAAAATCTTTGAAAGATCAAATAGAGGTGTATAGGAGAAACAGTTTGACTTTTCAACCCATTTTGTGTCAACCAAGTCAACCTTTACCACCTCCACATGTTGATACTACTTTTTCAAGTCCTTCTGTCACTCCTAAGCCGATGTCCATCGCTGAGCATATTGCTCAATCTCGTAGCCGATCTTTCACCCTTCTCCACTCATCTAGTTCTTGGGATCCACATGATTATTCACCTTTTTATCCATATGTTGACCCTACCCCTATCCAATCACCCACTTCCTACGAGTCCTACCCGACCTTACCACCTTCACTAGACACTGCTTCGACACAGCCATTAGGGAGTTTCACATATCCAAACAATTTCGAATCTTTTACCGAAACCCCCTTACCACCCAAGTCTAGTTTGGAAGAGTCGTTGGAGGCTTACATCTTAGCAACAAACCTAATGACTAGGAATGTGGAAGCGTCGGTGGCCGCCTTTATGCAACCTAGTGAACCGGTAGCTAGTTTTCCGCTAGCTCCAAATTTTTCTATGTATGAGGAGGCGGTTGTACAGAGGGAGAATTTGAGAGGAGCGAGTGAGTTCTACACATTCCCAAATCAAACCTACCCATACCCACTTGAAACCCACAATTCCTGTTCTCCATCGATTGTCCCAAAAGATTCACAAGTTGAAAATAGAACAAATAAAAACGAGTTGTGTGAATTTGTAGTTTTTGATTTGCCAGATTGTGAAGAACCCCTTTCGAGTGAAACCACACATAACCCTTTCGATCTTTACACCTCCCATCTAGAACCTGAATTGATAAATATCCATGCTTTTGATGAGGTGTCAGAAAAAATTGATTTTCACTTGATTGAGGATTTAGACGCCGGGAATATTTTGGATGATGAACCAGTAGATTTGATTGAAATTTTATGTCCAATTCATCATCCCGAGTCATTAAATGTTGCTCCCGAACTTCATATGCGTCTTGATTTTGATGATATTGGCATGGATAAGCAAACTTTTGAGGAAAATATTGAGGAGAATTATGAGGATAGTATTGAGGATAATATTGAGGTTGAACCATTTTCGTTTGATGTGTCGAATTTTCCAATACACCCTCCTGAATCCCTAACTGATACCTTCCTCACTCACTTCCTTCCGTCCTTCCTATCGTTCCGACTGTGCAAGAGACCGTTACGCTTTCATCTCCAATACCAAGTTCGACGTATCCATGTTTGCTCACGAATCTTGAGGGACTTAATCATATTTTTCCGTGGGTTGATAGATTAGCATAATCGCTTTTTACACATCGGTCATTACAAATTGTGCTAATTTATACGCTCCATCCCCACCCTCAAATTCGTATTCCCACTTTCATTGGTTCTTCTACTCTGCATTTCATGATACCGAGTGTTGATGAATCACAATCCGATACTTTGAGTTCAATAATTTTCAATTGGACCTTCGATGAAAGTTTCGAAGATATTTTCACCGACGAACTCGCATTCTTAAACGACACGGATTTTGTGATTAATCAACCTCCACTTGAAGAAGTAGAACCACTATCATTTCTTTTTCCCCTCCGCCATTCTCCTCCACCGAGACCGTACACCATTTCTACCTGCACACAGTCTCGTGCGCTTCTCATTTCTTTTCTTTCCACTCCTTTATTTCACCAACCCCACCATTACCACGATAAGATTTTTGAATGGTTGGTGCTAACCTTTGGCTTGTGTAAGGCCAAGCTTAAGTTTGGGGGGAACCTTGTTGTAAATATGTATATACATTTTTTGTTTTCTTTTTCTATAATAAAAAAAAAATTCAAAACATTAAAAAATATTATAAAAAAAATTTGTAAATAAATAAACAGGGGAGTGCCGACAATTTTCGACCTTCTTGGTTTAGCATGACAGTGAGGACACTGTCAAGTTCAAGTTTGGGGGTATGCTCGATAAGTCTTCTTCCTTCGCATTCATTTGTACATATTTTTGCATTTGCATACTTATTTAAAAACCCATAAAAATTGAAAAATTTCAAAAATTATAAAAATTATAGTATTCAATTTTGGCCATATTTGACTTGAGTTTGACAAATAGGTTAACCGGCTAGGAAAAACTAGATTTTAGACTTAGTAAATTAAAAACCCTAAAAATAACATTCCTTAAAGTTTAACGGTAGAAAGTATATGTCTTTATAGTTTATTTAGAAATAGACAAATTTTGAGTTCACTTTTTGGGCTAAGTCGAAACGAAGGAAAAGTATTGATGTTCTTATTAGAGTATAAGTTTGAAAAATAATTCCTAGCTTAAGTCTAGATTCTGAAAATGTACCCTACAAAATGCACAATCACGCACCTTGAAACTTGGAATAGTAGAAGAGACCTTGAAATGCTCTTGTCTAAAGTCCTTAGTACAATGAAAATAAAAGAAAAAAAAAGTGAATAAAGAAAAAAATAATGGACACTGGTTTTTGTGATTACATAAGGCTATAAAAATAAAAAAATATTTAGCGAGGGTGCTTCATCACCTAGTGCCTTAGACCAACTGGTTTGGGAGTCACTGCTAAAGCCTTGGTGGTTGCAAGACTAGGAATTACGCTTTAATGTATAAACATATCTTGTAATCGGTTGTTGGTACCTCAAGAAGTATTAACGGTCGCATGAAAGATGTGTAAGCAAAATTCATTTAAAAAATTCACCAATTAAGAAGTGCTTTGGACAACGGACAAGGGTATGATTGCTTGATTTGAATTTCCAAGTGTAGGGGTGATTTATACACACACGTAGGGATATGTGATTGGAGTTTAGATGAGAGAAAGAATGAAGAATAGAACTTGTATCTTTAGTAGAGTTGATAAAAATTCCTAAGTGGAGATGGAACCCTAGAAGGAAAACTTAAGAGATGCCGAAAGCTAAGTAAGTCTACAGAACATATATAATCTTAAGTTAGATGATGAGGAAGTGTGAAGAATATGGGTGGATAATTTACCAGTCGAAGATAATAGAATTCTTTATTAGAAAACCTAATTGGAGAACAAAAGTCGAAAAGCCAAATTGATAGAATTTTGTGGGTAGTAACCGCTGAAAACCCTCAGGAGACAACACTCCTCCTACTAGGGACACCTAGAGGTTTAACGGCTTGTTGCACGTGCTCAGTGCAATCGCGTTTTCCTGCGAAAGTGCGGTTAGGATTTTAGTGAATAAAAATAAGTTTGCTCGAGGACGAGCAAAAGATAAGTTTGGGGGTATGTGTTCACACCATAATATTGTATTATTATATTCCCCATTCTTATTCTTTTTATAAATAAACAGGTGCTTTTGACGCATGTCTGCTACATATTACAGGTTACAGGTTCTTGGAGCGAAAACAGTGAAAACGATGAAAAGACGATGCAAAAGTGGACTTTGACCAACAAACAGAAGACTCTTGATCAAGCCTACATCAAAAATAAAATTCACAAAGTACAAGGCAATGCAAGGTCCAAGATTACAAAGTGAACGGTTAAAAGTCCACCGCAATTATTCACTGGAGATCTGGAAGAAATAGAAAACCCAAATTGAATAAAGATCCAAAGAAATAAAAAGCCCAAGAAGCCCAGAATCAGTTCTAAAATTTTCAGACATAAAATTTTACCAAAGCCTGGAAGTCTACTTTGACTAGGTCTTCCTAAGGATATTTTGGTAAATGTAGACATGCGAATCAATTGTAACATAGGGTTTCTATCTCCTATAAATAGAAGCCCAAATCATTGTATTCTTTTCATGCCTCCCTTCATTAATAAATTTCAGCATTCTTTTGGAGAGCATCAAGTTGTAAGTTCTTTATTTTCTGCCTTAGCTTAATTTTCTATTCTTGCCTTAGATAAATTTAATTCCTTGCCCTAGTTAATCTTTTATTCTCTGCCCTAGATAAATGTATTTTAATTCCCTAATGAGTGAGTATTCTCCTCGCTTGTTAGGGTTAGATCTGGGGAAGGTTTGAGAGACGAAGATCTCTCATCCCCTTTCTTGCCCATCATATATTTTCATAGAACTCCATGCATACCTTCTTATTCCGCTCCCTACGGCACTCTACCCACGAGGTAGCGGTGATACCGTAGTCTAAAGGCCCGGATTTTAAGGTTTTCCATGGAGGTTAGGGTAAAGATTAAGAAAGGAAGGATAAGGATCTAGAGGAAGAACAATCTTCCCAATCATCCTAATCCCTTTTATTAATATTTACCATAACACCTAATTAGATTTTCATATGGGTATAGAAAGCGGTGAGATTTATAGACTTTCCAAACTTAACCTAGACCTAACCCTAGCAAGACTTAGATATAGATTAATTAGGTTTTTAGATTTAATAATCATTCCGAACACCTTCGGAATTAACTCGTTAGCGCGATTAGGAGATTCACAACATCCCTGTGGACCGACCCGTATTCACCGGTTAGCTACATGCGACGCCGTTCTTGATTGCGGTAATAGATAGTTTTTGAGATCAATCACCGCACACCCTCAAGCCGGCGACCCCTCGTTGTCGTCGTCCCCTTCTCCTTCCCCTACAACCCCAGAGCACCAACCCCTCTCTCCCTTCTTCCCTTCTCTTCTTCTTCCTCCATTCTCATCACCCTGCGGCCATCTTTTCTGGCCCATCGCTGGAGCCCGGCCATCACCTGCCCCATCGTCGGAAACCTCATTACCTCTCATTGCCTCGCCTGTGATCCAAACCCCAGCAGGCAGCAACTTCTTCTTCTTCTTCTTTTCTTGATTCTAGAAATATTGATTTGCAGCTATCGCCGGAGCCGTACGTGATGCCGACGATCCAGACGACATACCTGACTTGCGTGATCACCCTCGTGCGTTATTTGGAACCGTTCCGTGTACCGTGCGTGCGTCGCGACATTTCGCCGACGAAGGACGTTCCGTACACATCCGTTCTTGTTCCGTCTAGGCAAGTTTATCTTGCTATATGCTATAATACCATAATCTATATCTATTTGAATTATAATACTTCAAAATGGTTAATTTTGCAATCCACATTATTGTTTTCAGTTTTGTTGATTTATTCGATACCCGTTTATATCCATTCATATCATTTCAGATCTAGGTCATGAAAACTTATCTTGTTACATACTATACTATTATATACTGCATCAAATTGAATAGTTGCATCTCATATTGCTTAGTTATATATCTCGCACTTGTTAGTTTATCATTTTACGGTTGTATGATGTCCGCTTGCATCCATATCATATAGAATGCATATAGCTGCATTTACAGATCTTATTAATAACCTAATATTGTTGTTTTAATACCCCATGTTTAATAAAGTGCAATTTAATTAGTTTTAGAACTATTAAAAGTAACCCTAATCGATAGTGTGCATCCATGTTATTGACTTTCTATCTATATGCATACCATTCATGTTAGTTCATTTTATTAGTACTCTATACTTGATTTTGTGCACCCATACTTGTTACAGTTTGATTATGAGCACCCACTCGACACTTGTGCACTACCTGACATGACCTGATATACTACTACTGATATTACTTGATACCTGTGCACTACTTTACATGACTTGATACATGTACACCACCTGACATGACCTGATGTACCACAGCTTGACATGTTACCTGATCTTGTTACTAATACCGACAATCCTGACCTGTTGTCCCTACGGACATTTCCTGTTGTTTATACAGACAAACCCGTTTCTGCTTGATCCTGTGTTGGCATTAGTCTCAGATTTATAAATACCTGACTTATACACATGACTTGGGGGTATGGGGAAATCAAGAATGTAGCTGAACGTAACTCAAAGGGCTATTATATCATTTTACCGTGGTCCCGTAGGGAATGAACGGGACATAGACTCATAGTATATTACATCATTTTACCGTGGTCCCGTGGGGAATGAATGGGGCATAGACCGATGGGTTACGATGAGGATTACATTAATTGATTTCGAATAATTTTATAGTAGATAACCCTGTAGCACAGTTTAGACTACTCACTGCACTTCACCTGTTTATATCATGTTCATTGATCTATATTCATGTTACGGTTTATTTGCTACTAATGACTTGTTACTGTTCATACTTCATACCGCATATATCATCACATCCTGCTTGCTTAGAATTATTGATATTTTGATGCACTGACGTCTGGGTTTTGCATGGCCCAGATCCCTTATCTTTATCGCAGGCTGTCCAAGAGTATTTTGATCAACAGGCCGAGCAGTGAGGACCTGTTATTAGTTTAGTTTAGTTTCCTTTCACTATTTTCATTCCTGATGTGAGCCCGCATTATGGGACGTACATTCCAGTTTATTATTGTATTGAATCTTTTTGCTTCCGCATTATTTTTATTCTTGACTCGTTATTCTGTCTCATAGACATGTATTAGATAGTTGTTTATTATTTTACTGTTCTTGATATCTCTATAGCCGTAATGTGACTGTGGAGGGATATTTCCTATCCACAGGTAGCATGGTTGGCTCTGTCACATGCCTATCTTAGCGCACTCTGGGAAGTGGGGCGTGACAGGGTTTATTTGGTATCAAAGCCATAGGATCTAGGTTAATCGGGATTGATTCTTTTATAGTTGGGTATTGGACCCAATACACGAATCAAAATACTCGTGATTAGGAATATGTCCTGCCACTTTACCATCTTGCCATTCTTGAATCTTAACTTCCTCCTGATCCTTACCTTGATGATATGCAAACCTCTTTGCATCTCGACTTGAAACTTTTGGTTCTCTGTTGTTTATGTCTAGGATTTGGGTGACTTGAGTGGAGTTATATGATTGTAACTATGTACCGCGGCATGGTTACAATGCGGTACTCTATTTAAGTAACTTGGAGTTCTAGTCTTGATTCATATCCTTGATTCATGGTCATCATTCATCGCAAATTTTGAATCTTGTTCATCATACTAATCCTCTTTGGTGTATTGGTTGCAGAATCATGACGGACAGAAGTTTGAAGATGTACCAGAGGCGTGTGGATGACGCCGCCTTACTTGGAGTAATTCGTGGCTTGCTAGAGAACCAAAAACGGCAGACTGAGCTAAACCAGCGGCAAGGCGAAGGTTTTCAGGAAGGTTTGCGGGCCGTCCAGCAGTCCGTAAATAATGTTGTGGCCAAATCAATAGAGCTTGTAGGTACCATGGCGGATTTCACGAGACTTGGTCCGTCCGTTTTCACTGGTCTGGAGGAGCCGTTGCCAGCAGAGCAGTGGCTAGTCGATACGGAGAATTTGCTCGTTGCAGCACAGATTCCAGAGGACAAGAGCGTGGATGTAGTACGCATCCAATTGGTAGGCTATGCCCATGAATGATGGCTTGTGAAAGAGACCCTCTTGCCCAAGCCGATCAGTTGGGAAGATTTTTCGAAAAGTTTCTTGGAGAAGTTCTTCCCGCAGACTGCACGGGAGGAAATGGAAGAAAAGTTTATCAGTTTGAAGCAGAACGGCGTACCCATGAATGTACATGCGGCTGAGTGGACACGGCTCAGTAGATTCACTGGACCTTTGGTTGCCAACGATGCTGATAGGACAAGGAGGTTCATGCGCAGTTTGGACGTGGACATTCAGAGGCAAATTATATCTCTGGGTTTGACCACTTTCTCATAAGTACTTAAAGCGGCTCGAGAGCAGCAGAGCCTATCAATGAAGACTGGAAATACGCAGCAGCCAACAGTTGCGGTACGGAAGCCGGCGTTTACGCCGAATCGAGCGCCTATACGCAGAGGTATTCCGATGGACAGGCGTGGCGTTATACCAATGAAGAAGCCGGTTTTGCCCAAGCAAAAAGGAAGGGTGTTGTGCGATTACTGCCAACGACCGGATTATTTCTGGAGAGATTGTCGAAGGAGACTTGGACTTTGTCTTATTTGTGGATCAGCTGATCATATCACTGATACTTGTCCATCGAAGCTTCGCATGAAAGATGATGTTCAGAGGCCACCGCAGAAGCAGTTTCGGGAGCAGGAGTAGTTAACTCAGGGATCCAATCAAGCTTGAGCCTTACCTTGACGGCTGAAGAGGCCAAGGATTCAGATGAAGTTGTTTCAGGTATCCTACTTGTTCATGATTTTTCCCGCATTAGCATTATTCGATTCTAGTGCATCCTATTGTTTTGTGTCGTCCAAGAGTACTGCTACACACTCGATTACTTGCACGACCCTGTCTAGTTGTTGGGACATACACACTGGGAATGGGAAGATCATAGCTAGTAGAGAATATAAGGAATGTTCTGTAGTTACTTACGGACGGGAGTTATTCGCAGATTTCTTGGTGTTTGATAACCGGAAGTTATGAAGTTGTCTTGGAAATTGATGGTCTCACTTTCCACGCTCACATTGATTGTAGGGCAAAGGAAGTAATTTTCCAGATTTCCGGACATTCGGAGTTTGTTTTTGCTGGAAGAAGCTATTCGGTCGGACTAGTTGAGTTTAGGGCTAGACCGACAAACAATGTTCTTTCGTCAATAGAAGTTAAAGCGCCAGCTGTAGTTCGAGATTTCATAGACGTGTTTGAGAACATCTCGGGTTTACCGCCGAAACGAGATGTAGAGTTCGCGATCGCCCTTATTCCTGGTACAGCGTCAACCTCAAAGGCGTATTATCCAGTGGCACCAATGGGGTTGGAAGAAGTCAATTACTTGAGAAGGGCTGGATTCGCAGCAGCAATTCATCTTGGAGAGCTCCAGTTCTTCTAGTAAAAGGACGGCACACGGATAAATGTGTGTCAGTTTTGAGACATTGTAGCAGTGATTGATAACCGCTCCTAGTTTGACCGTACCAGACGGTTCCGGAGGATTGGTGATTCACAGCAATGCATCTGGGGAAGGATTGGGATGTGTTTTGATGCAGCTGCAAGTACAGTCGTCGTTGATCATGAATATTAAAGCAGCGCAGTTACATGACCCAAGATTGCAGAAGTTTCGAGAACAAGTTGAAGCGTACTTGTTGATTCATGAAGATGGTTCGTTGCGGTATGGTAGCCGTTTGTGTGTGCCAAAAGGAGACATTCGGGAAGAAGTTATGAAGGAGGCACACAATTCCGTGTATTCCGTACATCCTGGAGGCACGAAGATGTACCGCGATCTAAGACAACATTTCTGGTGGGAAGGCATGAAAAGGGAGATTGCTCGCTTTGTAGCAAAGTGCTTGGTGTGTCAGCAAGTTAAGGCTGAACATCAAAGGGTTGCGGTTTATTGCTACCACTTCCGATTCCTCAATGGAAGTGGGAACATATAACCAGGGATTTCGGGCCGGTTTTACCGCGGAGTCCAAAGGGCAACAATGCAGTTTGGGTGATTGATGATCGATTGACCAAGGCAGCTCATTTCATACCATTTCGAGTTGGTCAATCAACGGAAACGTTAGCAGAACGGTACATGCAGGAGATTGTGAGATTACATGGAGTACCTGTGAGCATCGTGTCCGACCGTGACACCCGATTCTTATCACACTTCTGGAGGAGTTTACAGGAAAGTTTGGGTACTCGATTGAAGTTTAGCACAGATTATCATCCTCAGACAGACGGCCAGTCGGAAAGAACAATCCAAACTCATGAAGATTTGTTGAGAGCTTGCATGTTGGACTTCAAGGGTTCATGGGAGGATCATCTACACTTAGTGGAGTTTTCGTACAACAACAGTTTTCAGGCGACTATTCAGATGGCTCCATTCGAAGCATTATATGGTCGCAAGTGCCGTTCACCTGTTTGTTGAGACGATATTGGAGAACGAAGATTGTTGGGACCGGATTTGATGATGCAGACAGTAGAGAAAGTTAACACTATCCGGAATCATATAAAGGCAGCACAAGATCGGCAAAAGAGTTGGGCCGATACATCAAGAAGACCTCTAGAGTTCGCTGTTAGTGATCTGGTATTCTTGAAGATATCACCGACTAGAGGAGTGATTCTTTTTGGGAGTCGAGGCAAGCTTAGTCCTCGATTCGTTGGGCCTTTCGAGATTTTGGAACGTATTGGAGGAGTGGCGTATCGATTGGCTTTACCGCAATCTTTGGCGAATGTTCATGACGTGTTTCATGTATCTCAACTCCGTAAATATGTTCGAGATGAAACACACGTGCTGGATCATTCGGAGCTGACTGTACGAGAAGATTTAACCTTTGAGGAACGACCAATGTCGATTGTGGATCGAAGGGAAAAGGTTCTTAAGAACAAGTTTATCCCTCTCATACTTGTTTCTTGGGGAAATCGCTCGCATGGAGAATCAACTTGGGAACGAGAAGACGAAATCCGATAGAAGTTGGGTATAATGTAACACCCTAGTTTATTTATACCAATTCCAGTTCCAGTATTTCCTTATTTGTGGTATTTTCTTGATTTATCGTGTTTTGAGTGCGAATGGTATTTTACATTTTACATTGCATTCGACCCGACCTGCTTGCTTGGAACCTGTTCGATTCATATTTATAGTTTAACTTGACTTGTTACATAGACAGGTGCACTTTCATGTTTACTGCATACTTGCATTTTATCTGGCATTGCATCTTTTACCATATAAAATTTTAAGTCATGTAAAATATTTTAAAAATACATTTCACAGCCTGCATGATACCCCTAACCCCGTGGTAGCATCCGCGCATCTTGTTCTCGTCCCGTTCAGTGAAACGGACGTGTTTGGATGGCTACGCATATGTACGTGCATCCGTTCTTGGGGGTATACATTTTCGTTACCAGAGCATTCATTTTGAAATTTAGACGTCGCATATATTTTTCATATTTTAAATCTGAATTTTTAGACCCGACCCGGGCGCGTTTTGGAATATTTTTGTATCCCGCCAAAATTCAGATTTATTTAATATAATATTTATTTTAAAAATTCTGCAGTTAAAATATCCCTAACTAGAAATATTTTTCCAAATTAAAATCCTAACTTTTAATAGCTTCTCTCTTTCCTTCTCTTTTTCTCCGCTGGGCCCCATACTCCAGCTCTCTCTCAGCCTCTCTCTTCTCTTTCTTTCTCTCTTTCTCTCTCCCATCACTAAAATCCAATTTTATATCTCCTCCCCTCTCTCTCACTCCTCTCGATCTCTCTCCTCATTCTATCTCTCTCCTTTTGATCTCATTCTCTTTCTTTCTCTCTCTCACCCTATCTCTCTCTCCCCCTATATATAATAACCCATAACCACGTATCCCTCTTCTCTCCTTCCTCCTTCGTCCCAGCCGCCTCATCCTCGCCCGCGAGCCCTAACCCTAGCCCATCACCTGCCTCGCACTCGCCATCGCCCAAGCCTCCGACGACACCCTCAACGACCTCTCATTGTCCTCACCTTCCTCCCCTCTCCTCTTTTCTCCTCCCCTGCACCCAACTCGAGCCCTGCAACCCTCCTCGCCGAAGCTCCGATCACCCCATCACCTTCATCACCTTATCGCCTCTTCATTTCTCCACCAAGATCATCACCTCCGATCCCATCTCACCTTGCTGCGCATCCTCCGAGCTCAACTCAGAACCCAATCCCTTTCCCTACACCACCTCGCCGCACACCCTCACGCCGGCAACCCCTCGTTGTCGTCTGTTCATATCATAATATTGCATTATTATATTCCTCATTCTTATTCTTTTTACAAATAAACAGGTACTTTTGACCCATGTCTGCTACATTGTGCAGGTTACAGGTTCTTGGAGCGAAAACAGTGAAAAATATAAAAGACGATGCAAAAGTGAGACTACAACCAACAAATAGAAGGATCTCGATCAAGCCTACACAAAAGATCAGTACAAAGCAACGCAAGGTCCAAGATTACAAAGCGAACGGTTAAAAGTCCACTGCAATTGTTCACTGGGAGATCTGGAAGAAACCTATAAGCCATTTTGATAAAAGTACCAAATATACAGGAAGCCCAAAAAGCCCAGAGCCCGAAGTAGAAAATTCAGCAAATGATTCCTTTATTGGGCCGCGGAACCGCGGCCCAACCCCTGCTGCGGCCGCGGTTCCGCGGCCATCTAGAGCCTGTCTTGAAAATATTTTTTACCATAATTCTTGCCGGCTTTGACCTGTCTTCCTAGGGGTGTTTTGGTAAATGCAGACGTGCGGCAATTGTAAACCTAGGGTTTTCTATGTCCTATAAATAGAAGCCCAAATCATTGTATTAGTTCATTCCTCCCTTCATTAATAAATTCAGAATTCTTTTCGGAGAGCATCAATTTAGGAGTAAAGTTTTCAATTCTTGCCCTAGATAATTTCTATTCCTTTCCCTAGTTAAATTTAATTCCTTGCCCTAGTTAAATAGTCAGATCTTTTATTCTCTGCCCTAGATAAATGTTTTTCAATTCCCTAATGAGCGAGTAGTCTCCTCGCTTGTTAGGGTTAGATTTGGGGAAGGTTTGAGAGATGAAGATCTCTCACCCCTTTCTTGCTCGTCATATATTTTCATAGGACTTCATGCATACATGCACATACCGCTCCCTACGGCACCCTATCCCTCGAGGTAGCGGTGATACCGTAGTATAAAGGCCCGGTTGAGCGTGTTTTCCATGGAGGTTAGGATAAGGATTGATAAAGGAAGGACAAGTTAGAGGAAGAAACATCTTCCCAATGGTTCTAATCCCCTCTATTAATAATTACCATAACTCCTAATAGATCCTAATATGGGTATAGAAAGCGGTGAGATTTATTGACTTTCCAAACTTAACCGAAACCTAACCCTAGCAAGACTTAGATCTAGATTAATTTAGTTTTTAGATTTAATTGATCCATTCACACCGTTCGGAATTAACTCGTAAGAGCAACTAGGAAATTCACAAAACCCTGTGGACCGACCCGTACTCACCGGCTAGCTACCAAGCGACGCCGTTCTTGATTGTGGTAACTTATATTTTTGATCGTAGAATCTATTCTAAATCAAATAGCGCCGTTGCCGGGGATGGCGTGTTATTTCCTTTTTGCAATTTCGGGTTAATCTAAATTAAAAAATCATAAAAACTGAAAAATCAAAAAAAAATATAAAATATATCATCTGTTATTTTTTGGAAAGGGTATTTTTTGTGAATCTTTGCAGGATCGACGGATCTGGAAAAATCCAGAGTGTGAAACAGAAAAAGGTAGATCAGAACGGAAGGGAATTGGACCAACAGAACACCAGAATTTTTTCAGAGACCTGAAGCCTCAACGCCGCCGCCTTTCCGCCGCGGAAGCCACATCCCGCCGCTAATCCGCGGTCCTTCTGGCTCTTCAGCGTGCGAAAATTGCTCTGTTTTTTTCCTTTTTCCCCCCTCTGCAACCAAAAATATATCTTTTGTCAAATCTCCTGCAGGATTCTTTGTGCTTTAAAAATCTTCCCCTTCCAAATAACAAATCTTGTGCAGGAATCTTTGCGCCGCGCGTAAATTAAAAATTGATTGCAAGTGATCTTTTGTGTTTGCATACCTTTATCAAAAATCTTTTTGGCAAAAATTTCCAAATATAGAGAAAAAGGAAAAAAGAATTTTTTTTTTTAATAAAACTTGCAAAGTTTGCCGCTAAGAAATCCTTGCACCACCTACCTTCTTTCTCTTCTCTTTGTTCTATCATGGGTACCCCACATCATAAATCTCTTGCCGAACTTTGGTATCCCGAACCTAACTTTGCCTCGTACGTCAATTGTTTCGGTCGATTTAAGGAAGATCCCTCCGTACCCAAAATTTCTTTGAAAGATCAAATAGAAGCGTCTAGGAGAAACAGTTCGACTTTGCAACCCACTTTGTGTCAACCATGTCAACCTTCACCACCTTCGTACGTTGATACCACTTTTTCGAGTCCTGTTGTAATTCCTAAGCCGATGTCTATTGCTGAGCACATTGCACAATCTCGTAGCCGATCTTTCACTCCTCTCCACACATCCAGTTATAGGGATCAACAAGTCCATTCACCTTTTTATCCACATATTGATCCTACTCCTGTCCAACCATCCACTTCCTACCAGTCCTACCCGACTTTCCCACCGTCACTAGACATTGCTTCTACACAGCCTTTTGGGAGTTTCACGTATCCAAACAATTTTGAATCTTTTACCGAAACCCCTTCACAACCTATGTCTAGTTTGGAACAGTCGTTGGAAGCTTATATTTCAGCAACAAACAAAATGGTTAGGAATATGGATGCGTCCATTGCCGCCCTTATGCAACCTAGTGAACCGGCAGCTAGTTTCCAACTAGCTCTAAATTTTCCAATATATGAGGAGACGGTTGGACAGAGTGAGAATTTGAGAGGAGCGAGTGAGTTCTACACATTCCCAAATCAGACCTACCCATACCCAATTGAATCCCACAACTCCGGTTTTCCATCGATTGTCCTAAATAGTTCACCAGTTGAAAATAAAAACGAGTTGTGTGACTTTGTAGTGCTTGATTTGCCAGACTGTGAAGAAACCCTTTCGAGTGAAACCACACCTAATCATTTCGATCTTTACACCTCCAATCTTGAACCTAAATTTATCAATATCCATGCTTTTGAGGAGGTGTCAGAAAAAATTGATTTTCACTTGATTGAGGATATAGACGCCGGGAATATTTCGGATGATGAACCTGTCGATTTGATTGAAATTTTATGTCCAATTCATCATCCCGAGTCATTAATTGTTTCTCCCGAACTTCATATGCGTCTTGATTTTGATGATAATGGCATGGATGGGCTAAATATTGAGGAGAATTATGAGGATAGTATTGAGGAGAGTATTGAGGATAATATTGAGGTTGAACCATTTTTGTTTGATGTGTCGGATTTTCCAATTCATCCTCCTAAACCTTTAACTGTTATATCACCCTCCCTCCTTTCCATCATTCCGACCACGCAAAAGATCACGCTTGAAGACTGTGAGCTTGAAAAATTTCCCTTTGAATCTGACACAGTTTCCCAGCTGATAACACTTACGAGTGTTTCACTTTTTCGGACAATGTGGAAGACTCACCGCCCGAGTTTGAGCCCTTTGAATTTTCAGATGAGTTAGTTGAACCATCAGACTTGGTTGCTTACAGTCGTTCGAACCATTGATGGAATCTTTCAAGTTCGAGACAGTTTACTACGGTGAGAATGAGACTATCCCTAATTCACTCCCTTTCGTCCTTCCTATCGATCCGACTGTATAAGAGACCGTTACGCTTTCATCTCCAATACCAAGTTCGACGTACCCATGCTTTCTTGCGAATCTTGAGGGTTTTGACCCCATTTCTCGACGGGTTGATAGATTAGCACAATCGCTTTTAACACACCGGTCATCACAAATTGCGCTAATTTATTCACTCGATTTACACCCTCAAGTTCGTATTACACTTCTTTCTCTTTTCCTCCATTCTTCTCCTCCACCAAGACCGTATATCGCTTCTATCTCCACACGGTCTCGAGTGCTTCTCATTTCTTTTCTTTCCACTCCATTCTTTCACCAACTCTACCATTACCATGATGAGATTTTTGAATGGTTGGTGCTAACCTTTGGCTTATGTAAGACCTTGTTTAGTTTGGGGAGGACCTTGTTGTATATATGTATATATTTTTTTTTCCTTTTTCTATAAAAAAATAATAAAAAAAATTCAAAACATTAAAAAATAAAAAAAATTATAAATAAATAAACAGGGGAGTGCCGACATTTTGACCCTCTTGGTATGGCATGACAGTGAGGACACTGTCAAGTTTAAGTTTGGGGGTATGCTCGGTAAGCCTTCTTCCTTCGCATTCATGTGTATATTTTTGCATTTGCATACTTATTTTAAAACCCATAAAAATTGAAAAAATTTCAAAAAATTATAAAAATTAAAGTATTCAATTTTGGCCTAATTGACTTGAGTTTGACAAACAGGTTAACTAGCTGGGAACAACTAGATCTAGACTTAGCAAATTAAAAACCCTAAAAATAACCTCCCTTAAAGTTTAACGGTAGAAAGTATATGTCTTTATATTTTATTTAGAAATAAGCAAATTTTGAGTTCACTTCTTGGGTTAAGTTAAAACAAAGGAAAAGTATTGATATTTTTATTAGAGTATAAGTTTGAAAAATAGTTCCTAACTTAAGTCTAGATTCTGAAAATGTATACCCTTCAAATTTCACAATCACGCACCTTGAAACTTGGAATAGAAGAAGAGACCTTGAAATGCTCTTGTCTAAAGTCCTTAGTACGATAGAAAATAAAAAAAAATATACAAGTGTGAATAAAAGGAAAAAAAACGAACACTGGTTTTTGTGATTACTTAAGGCTGCAAAAATATAAAAATATTTAGCGAGGGTGCCTCATCACCTAGTGCCTTAGACCAACTGGTTTGGGAGTCACAGCTAAAAGCCTTGGGTGTTGCAAGACTAAGAATTACGTTTTAAAGTGCAAACGCATTTTGTAATCGGTCGTTGGTACCTCAAGAAGTATTAACGGTCGCATGAAAGATGTGTAAGCAAAATTCATTTAAAAATTCACCAATTAAGAAGTGCTTTGGACAACGGACTGTTAGTGTTTATGCCCTAGAAGGCCATTACTGTATCATACTAGTTTGTATATTACTTAATGGAAGTTTGGGATATTCACATGTATATAACAGTCTTGCTAAACATGGTAGTATGCTACTTGGTTTTTCTATCTTAATATGTGAGTATACGTATTGATAGAGCTCTTAGGATCTTGCTTGACTACCAGCGTTGTGATGGCAGTCACACTAGTGGGGGCTGGGTAGTCTACAAGCACATCCTTATTCAGGTCCCTAGTCGTTGGATTATCGAGACAGGGCATCGATACTCCGGAGTAGACTAGTGTGTGCGCTTCTCATCCCAGTTGGGGAGATGGTCTGTCCCACAGCCATCAGTACGTCGTACTGGAGATAGTATGCAGGTGCTCGTTAGGTTACGGGTACACCGGACAGGACTCACAGGGAACTGTTGATTGGTTTTATACCAGTCGTCAGTGAACAGTTCCCAGGTGACATGAGTACAGCATAGTCCGCAGACTTGACACTGCTACTTCGCCTCGAGTGTGTCCCACTGTTCTTAGATTGCTACCCTACCATGGCTCAAAGGAGTCGTGCAAACAGGTAGCAGTTGGGTGCAGTCCCGAGCACTTGGAGGCAGTGACGGTTAGACAGGATTCGTCTCTCCCGGTATTGGGGGTTGATATCGCGCTGTGTCAGAGAGCCATTACGCAAAGTCCCTGGCCAGGGCAAGTGAGATTTGCTGGTTGGTTCCAGTAGATTCTCAGGGTGTAATGGGCTTCGCTCCGACACGACTTATACCGCTATTAGGGGACTGACGCTTGCCGCCCCCTAGGCCCGATATGCCATAGTCTTAGACGAACGGACCGGACTGTACGGAGATTGTCACATCAGACTCGGTAGGAGTTCGGATGGGTTTCCTCATCGGCCTTCTTATCGACATCTACCTGGGGACCGTTACGTACAGCTAGTGCCGCTTGCGGTCTGTGATTAAACCCACTGCCAGCGTAGTAGTCGAGTCTCTAGAGTCCCACACAGAGAGTTTCCCTACTCCAGGCGAAACGATATAGAGGTTGTATGGTTTTACGACAAGGGTTCGGGCGCATACGTGTGTTTACACACGTACGACTTTCGGACAGTTTTTACCAGTCGGCTTTGGTTTAAGCCAGTTACTGGTATCCGGTTATTGGATTTAAACAGTCTAAAGTTTTTCCGTATTTTTGCGGAAAGGAGGGGCGTTCTCGTAATTGCGCGAGAAGCTTCTAGAATATGGTGACTAAGGAGGTTTAGGTGGCATATACAATGAATGTGATTAGTGAGTCATATGGATGATTCATCCATGTCATTAATGCATCATAAATGCTTAATGACTCATGGAGATGAATCATCACTAGATATTATCAAGCATGGTTGTTAAATTGTTTTATTTTCTTTTCTTGACAAAAGAAATGCTTGATATATATTATCATAACTCATTATTCTCACTTCATTATTATCTTCACCTTCTCTCTCCTCAAGCTCTCCCTCTTCAAACCCTAATCCTCCCCTCTCATGTGTTGAGTACAAGGATTAGTTAGACTAATTAAACCATAACCCTCACTCTATATCACCTAGCTTCTTTGATTAGCACTTAAAGAAGGTAAGTTGCCTCAAGTTTAGAGGCTAAGCTTGGAGTAAAGCTCTCGGGTGGATCGTCTACTACTTCGAGAAGGCCGAGGAAGAGGAGGAGTTCGTAAAGACGAAGGACACGGTTCTTTAGGTATAATCCCTTTACATAGTAGTTGTTAACAACTATGTTTGATGTTAGTTATCGTTTAGCTTCGATTCGTGCGGTTAGTCGATGTTTAAGCAAAGAACAAGACCGTTTTTCATATTTCCGCCTCCCCGCAAGTCGTGGGGTGTTGTACATCGACTTACAGTGGTATCAGAGCCTCGCTAAACAATAAATAACTTACTTGCAAATTTGTATGAATTTCGAATGAAAAAAACGAAACCGGAAAAACCCGAAATCACAAGTTTCTGTCGATTTTTAAATGAAGTCCAAAAATTTTTCAGGGAGGTTCAGAAAGCTTAAAAAGACAGTAGAAGAACACCCAAGAAATTTGGGCCCCTGAATCGCCTAAAGCGCCGCGGAACCGCGGCGGATCGCACCGATCCGCCGCCGAGTTGGCGATTCAGGAACCCAATTTTCCTGTGTTGCTTCTCTGTGATATTTGGTATTTTCTGGAAGTTTTTATTTTTGCTCAGGTTTCAGATTTACAGAGAAGTATTGGAGCAAAATTAAAAGTGTTTAATCGATCGAAATTATACAGTATTTGCTTGTTGGATTATATCTGTGTTTGTATAATGTGTTCGTAAACCTCCCCTAACTGCTAGTATGTCGGTTGGCAGGGGGTTGCACATTTCTGTAATGGTTTTGTATCTGTTTGTGAATATGAACTGTGTTGGACTGTTGTGATGTATAGACGGGGTTATGTGATGGGTTATTATTTAATTCATTTGATGTAAATGTAATTTGTTGTAATATTATTTTGCGGGGCACATCCAGGTTGCGGTTGTAGCCACCGTTGTATTATTTCATTTTACTGTTTTTGCTCCTAGGACAGACCCAAGGTGGGGTGCACAAACTGCCGGGCGGGTAGTTTGCCGTACCCGTTGGGGTCTTGGGTGGGGTAATGGCTATTCATCACAACTGTGTAATCCGTCTTTTGTTGCAGGCTCAAAACAAATACGGATTGCTTGCAAATCCAATAAAGTTTATCTGTGATCTGGAATGCCTTTTATTGCGTCTGACGAATGTACCATATCTATATATGATAGCTATTTAGACGTCACTTATGTTTTACACCCGCGCTAGCCCAGCCCCCGCTCTGTCGTTAGTTAAGTAACCTAACGGGTGATGACGGGACCCCGTGGCGAATGCGGATGGCATAAGATGACGTTGTATTTTCGTTGTTTTCTGCAATGATAGGTTAATGATGGGACGCATTATTTATAATGCAAAGAAAATAAACCAAAAGTTTAATCGTTGGAAAAATTTAAAAGAAACCACTCGGTTAATTTTAAAAACCAGATATTTTTAAATGCGGAGCTTTAACCACTCCTTTTAAAAGCTATCAGGTTCCTTCGGTTATATCAAGTTCACTACGTTCACGGTTTCGCCAAAACCATTCGTAGCCCTCCGTCATTTCATTTGGGTATTCAGTAGTATTCAAGCTATGCATTTTGGCCAAAGTCAAGGCATAGTGTTTGGTAGCTGCTGGGTTTTCATTTGTTGCATAAGATAGATGAGTTAGTTTGGGACAGTCGTATTATCATTTGACCAAAGTCAGGGGTATATACGGATGGGTTCAAATTGACAAGATAATGACGGGTAGAACTTGACATGTGACTTATGACATTTTGACCAAAGCCAAGGTCATAAGAGCATGGGGCAAAAATATATATCGGGAATTTTTAAAGAAACTGAAATTTGCAAAGAGTTGCATACCATTTGGAGTTTGATGAATGTTGGTAGGATTCCTTCAACATTATCATACGATGATATTTGGATCTCGATCCTACTGTGAGTATATGCTACTTATCAGGAGATTAGTCACTTAACGATCAATGCTATAAACCAAGTAGGTGTCCAGAAAGGTGTCAGCGGGGTTACGCCCCCAGAGAAAAGAGGTTATTTAATTAAGGAACTTCGCGAAAGCGTTGGAAAACCTCCCTCGAAGTATCGACACTAGCCTGGCTGAACGGTTAAGCAAGTATTGTACAGTGAGAATAGTCCTGGCTAATTCTTCTTTTATGGTTTGAGGAAGGATTCGAGAAACAGTGGGAGCCATCCAGTTTAGATAAACTAAAAACCACTCTAAACTTGCAAGAGCATCATGCTAAAGAGTTTTCTTCTCTCTCTCCTAATTGCAGCGACCCTGAAAATGACTGGACTTAAGTTACTTTTAGAGAAAAATATACTGACAGGGCCAAACTATAAAGATTGGCTGCGGAATGTCAAAATGGCTTTGACCTATGACAAACTGGGGTACGTCCTCACCGCTACGGCACCTGCTGTCCCTGGTCCCAAATCCAGTAATGCGGATAAGGAAATCCGCAAAACCTGGGATTTAGATTGCGCGAAAGCCAAGTGCATCGTGCTTGCCTCAATGAACAATGAACATCAGAGGAGGCACGAGGATATGAACCTAGATGGCATATTTCTCCATACAAAGGAACTTTATGGAGAGCAATCTCGTATAGCAAGATACGAGACCTCTAAGAACTTGTTTCGAGCGAGGTTGGCTGTCGGGTCATCGGTAGGAGAACATGTCCTAAAGATGATCGGCTATATTGAAGAGCTCGCAGGCCTTGGGACGACTTTGGATAATGAGCTCTATACAGACATTATTCTCCAGTCCCTTCCTCACACCTACGCCCAGTTTATCCTGAACTTCAACCTTCAAAGAAAAGAAGTTGAACTTCCGGAACTCCTGAACATGTTAAGGAGTGCAGAGGGCACCTTGCAGAAAGCAAGGGAAACACCCTGTAAATCCCCGTTTCCAATTCAATAAAAGTTCCCGATTCTCTGAATTCCAGTAGTTTCTTTTTCTTTTTCCCTCATATTTTGAATTGGTTGTTTAAGCCTAACATTTATATTTTTCCAAAGCCTAAAAGTTAAAACCCAAGAGTTAAAACCAAAGCCAATTAATTAAAACCTAAACTACAACCATTACAAATTTTTCCCCAGCCCATTTGTTTTAAACAAATCCTTTTATAAAAAAAAACCTAGCCGGCCCCTCACCAAATTTTTCCCTCAGCCCAATATATTTTTCCTCAGGCCAATCTCAAATCCCTCAGCCCACTCTGATTTCTTTATTAATAAACCCTTTACTAAGTTTTACCCGGCCCACACTATATTCTCAGCCCCCACCCCATTTCTTTAATTTCCCCAATTAATTTTTGTCGGCCCAAATACTTACGGCCCGTGACCACTACCTCCACTCAAACCCGACCCACTACACTGTTTCTCTTCTTAAAATCCCAACGGCTACATCCCTTAACGCGCGCGCGACACGCCTCCTCCGCCGACGCTCACGCCCTCGCCCTGCCGTTGCCCCCACGATTACAACCTCGTCGCCCTCATCTCTCTCTCTTACTCACCTCGTCTCCAACTTACTCCTCATCTCTCTCCTCTACTTTCACCGAGCCCAAAAACGCGAGCACCCAAAAACTTCCATCGAAACCACTACACCTCACCGACGGCGATCACCCATCTCGTCGACAACCCCGCTCACTCCTCCTCTGCCAACCTTCTCCCCTACGACTCCATCCTTCTTCAACCCGAGCCCCTCTCAAATATCCCCTGCACACCCAAAACCACTTGCACCCAACCTCTGTCACGTCGCAACCGGCGCCGAAGAGCCACCCCACTTCACCTGAACCACATCTGTAGCCCTCAACACCCTCAGCATCACCCTCACCTCTCCAGACCCGACCCCCACTGCTCCCCATCTCTCCAAATCTCAAAAACCCATTTTTAAATTTCTCCCCCTCACTGTGAAACTGCACTGTACACATAGCCGGAGTGCCGCCGACCGACGCCGACCCCAGCACACCCCGGGAGACCCACAGAGCACCATTCTAGACTTCCAGCAGGCACAAAGACGACTCCGGGAACTCCGACGTAAAACCCGTGTTCGATCGAGGCTCGCGCGAACTTGTTCCGCGGCGTACAACGCGCTCTCGTGACGACACTGCTGCCGTACGATCCCGAGGCGTTCTCCAGGCAAATATTTACTTGCTTCATGCTATAATAATAGTGTTACACACCTAGATCATGTAGTTTACAAACTTTCCGATTTCCTATACGTGTCAAAACCTAAGTGCTCGATGTTAGTTACCAATAGTAATAATCGTCTAATTTGACGGTAACCTATACGTTCTGTTGGCCCTTTGAATGATGTATAACGTGTGTGAAATTTGCTGGAAAACACGATTGTTAGTAACGAAAATCGATACCCCCAAACATGTCGTTAAAACTAGAATCCTCTCGTAGCTGAAAACGAATAAAAACACCATAAATCATATACATATTGGAAAGATGCGTTCGAGGGCTTAAATCGAAGCCGACTCGACGAACTTTAATCCTACATAAATTTCTGATCATTTCTGTTATGTAACCATGAAGATAATTGGATCGGAACACGACTCTGGACTGCAGTCCAGAGCGTTTCTGATTAGTGTGTTCTGTCTAAAGTCCTGCGTCCCCGTGTTTCCTGAAATCGCATGATACGGAACTTTACAGTAGTTATAAGATATACCTGTTAGTGAAAGAAAACAAGTGGTCTCATTCCGATTCATCGCAGTTTGTTATTTTAAATTTATTTTAAAAAGGCAGAACGTAAAGCTGTTCAGGACAATTTCTGAAATGACATTTGAGATTGAACTGTGTATAACTTTCAACGTACAGATGCGATTGAGGATCCGTCTGTTGCGTTGAATACTTTATCGAAAACCCTAAATTTCATTTAACTAAGACATCGCTAAATTATGAGCCCAACTGGGTGCAATTCGTGTCGCGAAACAGATGATCAGTTCTGAAATTGAGATTCCAGCCACGGGCACTTAAACTGAAACAGTTGTATCTTGAAAACCGAAACTCCGATTGAACTGAAACAAATTTTGATGAATTACTGACTGATTGTTCTATATATCTTACTTACATCGTTTTTGCTGAATTCGTAACATGTTAATTTGTACAATTTATTTTAGTTCGTGACATGTATGTTAATTCATAACATACCGAGCTTATTGGTATCATACAATACATATATCATACCCTTGTCATTTACACAGTGTTAGTGCGTGTGGACTTTGCATTATCGTGCGTGATAGATGTTGGTTTAGGAGTGACGAGTACACCAATGGAAAGTGAATATTCGTGACAGTGATTGATACAGTGGACAGTGATGAAACCGTGCCATTGGTATACTCGTACACAACTAGATCAATATCTTAAATAGTGTAACCTGGGGAAAAAGGAGAGATCAAAGTGGAAAGAGTATCGTATTTAGCGGGACCGTGTTTAGAGGATGATCATTCGAACCGTGATACTTATACGTGTAGGACAGGATCTAGCGATCCGGCTGACAGGGTTATGTCCCGGGCATGTGGGCCGTTGTCTCGGGTATGTACGAGACTCCTGTTAAACACGATCCTCCTTCCACTATGTGATTTCAAACATGACCTAGAGACCGATAGGGACACATATCATATTCTGCATCATATAGTGACATAGTGATTACTTGCATTATTCTCATACCAGTATTACCTCATTTACCCGTTTCATCTGTTAATAGTATTATTATTGTGTCGCTCTGACGACCTGAGTATGCATGCTCAGATTCCGCGGGAGGACCAGCACAGGAGACGGATCTACCCTTCGAGTTCACAGAGATATAGTC
The DNA here is from genome assembly GCA_030015575.1 of Agapanthus africanus. Classification (NCBI taxonomy): domain Eukaryota; kingdom Viridiplantae; phylum Streptophyta; class Magnoliopsida; order Asparagales; family Amaryllidaceae; genus Agapanthus; species Agapanthus africanus. The sequence goes on from CM057345.1 coordinate 20,951,991, forward strand.
TGGTGTACTCCCTATCTTTATTGCTTTTCTTAGAGTGATCATGATATTGAACTTGGTTAGTTATCGTTCTTATTATCTGTAATCTGTGGACAATGAAATTTTAATGTAATAAATTAGTGATGTGATTCCTTTAATACTGTGCTTATTTACAGATTACCATGTAGCGCTAGAAGCCGAAGTGTGACTACGGCGGGATGATTCCTTGACCGTAGGAGCATGGCTGGCCTAGTCATCCCTCGTTTTCCGTATTTTGGGAAGCGGGGCGTGACACACCCGCTATGTTTGTTAGCGGTGCATCTTCTTCCGGGTCCAAGGCTAAGGCCAAAGGAAGGAAGAAGAAGGCCGCCACCAAACCTAGAGGAGGTGTTAGTAAGGTGGGAGGGAAAGGAAAGAAAAAGTTTGCGGTACCGGTAGTTGGCCAGGATGAGTGCTTCCATTGTCACAGGAAAGGGCACTGGAAGAAGGATTGCAAGGCGTGGAACGCCAAGAACCAGGAACCGAAGCAAGCTGTGGCTTCGACTTCAGGTGTGTTTGTAATTGAGAATTGTCTGTCGATCAACTTTACTTCCTGGGTATTGGATTCCGGATCAGGATCTCATATTTGCAATTCATTGCAGGCACTGAGAAACCGTAGAGTGCTGAAGGAAGGTGATATGACCCTAAAGGTTGCTAACGGAGCTAGCGTGGGAGCTGCGTCCATCGGGGATTATCACCTAGGATTGACGAGTGGACACATTTTGGTTTTACATAACTGTTTTTTTGTACCAAGCTTAACGTGTAATATCATATCAGTTTCCTTGTTATCAAATAAAGGTTATGATTTCACGTTTGTAAGAGATGTTGTTAACATCCACCTTAATCATGGTTTGATTGGGTCCGGTACACTAAATAAACGGTATATATGTTTTAAACCAACTCCAAATTTTCAATGTCCAGAACACACTTAAAAGAAAGTCTCCAGATTTAAATAAAGCTTTCTTATGGCATTGTAGACTGGGTCACATCAATGAGAGAAGGTTGACTAAGTTGCATAGAGAAGGATATTTGGACTCGTTCGAATATCAAACTTATGACACTTGTCAATCTTGTCTCAAAGGAAAGATGACAAAGACTCCATTTACTGGACAAGGAGAAAGAGCGAGCGAGCTCTTAGGACTCATACACAGCGATGTATGCGGTCCAATGTCTACACATGCAAGAGGTGGTTTTTCCTATTTCATTACTTTCACGGATGATTACTCAAGATACGGATTCATTTATCTGATGAAACATAAATCCGAGACTTTTGAGAAATTCCAAGAGTATAAGAATGAAGTAGAAAACCAAACAGGCAAAAGTATCAAGAAACTTAGATCTGATCGAGGTGGTGAATACTTGAGTGCCGAGTTCCTAGGTTACCTAAAAGAGAAAGGAATTCTCTCTCAGCTTACTCCTCCATACACTCCACAGCATAACGGTGTATCGGAGAGACGGAATCGAACCCTATTGGATATGGTACGATCCATGATGAGTAATGCTGAGTTACCGCGATCTTTTTGGGGTTATGCGCTTGAATCAGCAGCATATCTACTGAACAGGGCTCCTACCAAGACTGTGCCTACCACTCCATATCAGATGTGGACTGGGAAGAAACCCCATCTTCAGCATATGAAGATTTGGGGATGTCCAGCTTTTGTTAAAAAGCAGCATGTGGACAAGCTCGAGGCACGATCAGTAAAATGTATGTTTGTAGGATATCCAAAGAACTCCAAGGGATATTATTTCTATTACGCAGAGGAACAAAAGGTTTTTGTTTCTCGTAATACCCATTTTCTGGAACATCAGTTTTTAGAAAAGGAAATAAGTGGGAGCGAAATAGAACTGGAAGAAATTCCAAAACCACAAACTGCTACTGAAAGTTTGGTAGAACCAGTAGTTCAAGAAGAACAGGACATTCCCACACCCCTCCGCAGAAGTAGTAGGCCGTCTCATCCGCCTGAGAGATACTACGGTTTTCTCATAGATGGGGATAGAAAGGATTGCATCATAGGTGATGATGAACCTACTGACTTTCAGCAGGCCATCCAGAGCGGCAACTCGGTACGATGGCTAGATGCAATGCGGACCGAAATGGAGTCCATGTACACCAACAAAGTATGGACTTTGGACTTTGCTCCAGATGGGGTAAAACCCATAGGATGCAAATGGATCTTCAAGAAAAAGATTGGTGTAGATGGACAGGTGGAAACCTATAAGGCTAGACTTGTTGCAAAGGGTTTTCGTCAAAGACCTGGTTTGGACTATGACGAAACTTTTTCTCCAGTGGCTATGCTCAAATCCATTCGGGTCCTTCTTGCTATTGCTGCCTTCCATGATTATGAAATCTGGCAGATGGACGTAAAGACGGCTTTTCTAAATGGAAATTTAGAAGAGTGCGTCTATATGGATCAGCCAGAGGGTTTCAATCAGAGTGGGAGCAGCGGGAAAGTATGCAAGCTGCTTAAGTCCATTTATGGACTAAAGCAGGCATCGCGGAGTTGGAACATCTGTTTTGATGAAACAGTCAAAGAATATGACTTTATCAAAAATCCAGATGAACCGTGCATATATAGTAAAATTGTAGCCAGAAGTGTCGTATTCCTCGTCTTGTACGTGGATGACATTCTATTGATAGGAAATGACATTCCTATGCTACAATCTGTCAAAGGATTCTTGTCACACAGGTTCTCCATGAAAGACCTGGGTGATGCCTCTTACATTCTGGGGATCCGGATCTATCGTGATAGATCCAAGAGAATGTTGGGACTTTCGCAGTCCAGCTATATCGACACTGTACTGAAAAGATTCAGTATGGAAGATTCTAAGCGCGGTAATCTACCGGCTTGTCACGGAATCACCCTCTCCAAAGAGATGTCTCCCAAGACTGATTTGGAAAGGGAACGCATGTCTATTATACCCTACGCTTCTGCGGTAGGCTCTATAATGTATGCAATGTTGTGCACCAGACCAGATGTAGCTTACGCACTGAGCGTGGTAAGCCGGTATCAGTCAGACCCAGGGGAGAAGCACTGGATAGCAGTAAAGAACATTCTCAAGTACCTGAGAAGGACTAAGGAGATGTTCTTGGTTTACGGCGGAAAAGACCTCAGGTTAGAGGCCTTTGCTGATTCCGGCTTTCAGAGTGATAAGGACGATTCCAAGTCCATGTCGGGTTATGTCTTTACCCTCAATGGAGGGGCAGTGTGCTGGAAGAGCTCCAAGCAGGACACCGTTGCTGACTCAACGATGGAAGCGGAGTATATAGCTGCTTGCGATGCCGCAAAAGAAGCAGTCTTGATGAAGAAGTTCCTAACAGAACTTCAGGTGGTTCCTACCATAGTTGATCCAATACCTCTGTATTGCGACAACAACGGAGCTATAGCTTTAGCAAAGGAACCAAGGTCCCATCAGAAGTCCAGACACATCTTAAGGCGGTATCACCTGATCAGGGAGATCATTGATCGTCAGGAGATCGAGGTTCGGAGAGTTGCTTCTGAAGAGAACATTGCTGATCCATTCACAAAGGCCCTACCTCAGATTCAGTTCGAGAGGCTACTCGAGATCATCGGTCTTCAATACGCCAGTACATGGCCCTAGTGCAAGTGGGAGATTGTTAGTGTTTATGCCCTAGAAGGCCATTACTGTATCATACTAGTTTGTATATTACTTAATGGAAGCTTGGGATATTCACAGTTATATAACAGTCTTGCTAAACATGGTAGTATGCTACTTGGTTTTTCTATCTTAGTATGTGAGTATACGTATTGATAGAGCTCTTAGGATCTTGCTTGACTACCAGCGTTGTGATGGCAGTCACACTAGTGGGGGCTGGGTAGTCTACAAGCACATCCTTATTCAGGTCCCTAGTCGTTGGATTATCGAGACAGGGCATCGATACTCCGGAGTAGACTAGTGTGTGCGCTTATCATCCCAGTTGGGGAGATGGTCTGTCCCACAACCATCAGTACGTCGTACTGGAGATAGTATGCAGGTGCTCGTTAGGTTACGGGTACACCGGACAGGACTCACAGGGAACTGTTGGTTGGTTTTATACCAGTCGTCAGTGAACAATTCCCAGGTGACATGAGTACAGCATAGTCCGCAGACTTGACACTGCTACTTCGCCTCGAGTGTGTCCCACTGTTCTTAGATTGCTACCCTACCACGGCTCAAAGGAGTCGTGCAAACAGGTAGCAGTTGGGTGCAGTCCCGAGCACTTGGAGGCAGTGGCGGTTAGACAGGATTCGTCTCTTCCGGTATTGGGGGTTGATATCGCGCTGTGTCAGAGAGCCATTACGCAAAGTCCCTGGCCAGGGCAAGCGAGATTTGCTGGTTGGTTCCAGTAGTTTCTCAGGGTGTAATGGGCTTCGCTCCGACACGACTTATACCGCTATTAGGGGGCTGACGCTTGTCGCCCCCTAGGCCCGATATGCGATAGTCTTAGACGAACGGACCGGACTGTACGGATATTGTCACATCAGACTCGGTAGGAGTTCGGATGGGTTTCCTCATCGGCCTTCTTATCGACATCTACCTGGGGACCGTTACGTACAGCCAGTGCCGCTTGCGGTCTGTGGTTAAACCCACTGCCAGCGTAGTAGTCGAGTCTCTAGAGTCCCACACAGAGAGTTTCCCTACTCCAGGCGAAACGATATAGAGGTCGTATGGTTTTACGACAAGGGTTCGGACGCATACGTGTGTTTACACACGTACGACTTTCGGACAGTTTTTACCAGTCGGCTTTGGTTTAAGCCAGTTACTGGTATCCGGTTATTGGATTTATACAGTCTAAAGTTTTTCCGTATTTTTGCGGAAAGGAGGGGCGTTCTTGTAATTGCGTGAGAAGCTTCTAGAAGATGGTGACTAAGGAGGTTTAGGTGGCATATACAATGAATGTGATTAGTGAGTCATATGGATGATTCATCCATGTCATTAATGCATCATAAATGCTTAATGACTCATGGAGATGAATCATCACTAGATATTATCAAGCATGGTTGTTAAATTGTTTTATTTTCTTTTCTTGATGAAAGAAATGCTTGATATATGTTATCATAACTCATTATTCTCACTTCATTATTATCTTCACCTTCTCTCTCCTCAAGCTCTCCCTCTTCAAACCCTAATCCTCCCCTCTCATGTGTTGAGTACAAGGATTAGTTAGACTAATTAAACCATAACCCTCACTCTATATCACCTAGCTTCTTTGATTAGCACTTAAAGAAGGTAAGTTGCCTCAAGTTTAGAGGCTAAGCTTGGAGTAAAGCTCTCGGGTGGATCGTCTACTACTTCGAGAAGGCCGAGGAGGAGGAGGAGTTCGTAAAGACGAAGGACACGGTTCTTTAGGTATAATCCCTTTACATAGTAGTTGTTAACAACTATGTTTGATGTTAGTTATCGTTTAGCTTCGATTCGTGCGGTTAGTCGATGTTTAAGCAAAGAACAAGATCGTTTTTCATATTTCCGCCTCCCCGCAAGTCGTGGGGTGTTGTACATCGACTTACAGTGGTATCAGAGCCTCGCTAAACAATAAATAACTTACTTGCAAATTTGTATGAATTTCGAATGAAAAAAACGAAACCGGAAAAACCCGAAATCACAAGTTTCTGTCGATTTTTAAATGAAGTCCAAAAATTTTTCAGGGAGGTTCAGAAAGCTTAAAAAGACAGTAGAAGAACACCCAAGAAATTTGGGCCCCTGAATCGCCTAAAGCGCCGCGGAACCGCGGCGGATCGCACCGATCCGCCGCCGAGTTGGCGATTCAGGAACCCAATTTTCCTGTGTTGCTTCTCTGTGATATTTGGTATTTTCTGGAAGTTTTTATTTTTGCTCAGGTTTCAGATTTACAGAGAAGTATTGGAGCAAAATTAAAAGTGTTTAATCGATCGAAATTATACAGTATTTGCTTGTTGGATTATATCTGTGTTTGTATAATGTGTTCGTAAACCTCCCCTAACTGCTAGTATGTCGGTTGGCAGGGGGTTGCACATTTCTGTAATGGTTTTGTATCTGTTTGTGAATATGAACTGTGTTGGACTGTTGTGATGTATAGCCGGGGTTATGTGATGGGTTATTATTTAATTCATTTGATGTAAATGTAATTTGTTGTAATATTATTTTGCGGGGCACATCCAGGTTGCGGTTGTAGCCACCGTTGTATTATTTCATTTTACTGTTTTTGCTCCTAGGACAGACCCAAGGTGGGGTGCACAAACTGCCGGGCGGGTAGTTTGCCGTACCCGTTGGGGTCTTGGGTGGGGTAATGGCTATTCATCACAACTGTGTAATCCGTCTTTTGTTGCAGGCTCAAAACAAACACGGATTGCTTGCAAATCCAATAAAGTTCATCTGTGATCAGGAATGCCTATTATTGCGTCTGACGAATGTACCATATCTATATATGATAGCTATTTAGACGTCACTTATGTTTTACACCCGCGCTAGCCCAGCCCCCGCTCTGTCGTTAGTTAAGTAACCTAACGGGTGATGACGGGACCCCGTGGCGAATGCGGATGGCATAAGAGGACGTTGTATTTTCGTTGTTTTCTGCAATGATAGGTTAATGATGGGACGCATTATTTATAATGCAAAGAAAATAAACCAAAAGTTTAATCGTTGGAACAATTTAAAAGAAACCACTCGGTTAATTTTAAAAACCAGATATTTTTAAATGCGGAGCTTTAATCACTCCTTTTAAAAGCTATCAGGTTCCTTCGGTTATATCAAGTTCACTACGTTCACGGTTTCGCCAAAACCATTCGTAGCCCTCCGTCATTTCATTTGGGTATTCAGTAGTATTCAAGCTATGCATTTTGGCCAAAGTCAAGGCATAGTGTTTGGTAGCTGCTGGGTTTTCATTTGTTGCATAAGATAGATGAGTTAGTTTGGGACAGTCGTATTATCATTTGACCAAAGTCAGGGGTATATACGGATGGGTTCAAATTGACAAGATAATGATGGGTAGAACTTGACATGTGACTTATGACATTTTGACCAAAGCCAAGGTCATAAGAGCATGGGGCAAAAATATATATCGGGAATTTTTAAAGAAACTGAAATTTGCAAAGAGTTGCATACCATTTGGAGTTTGATGAATGTTGGTAGGATTCCTTCAACATTATCATACGATGATATTTGGATCCCGATCCTACTGTGAGTATATGCTACTTATCAGGAGATTCGTCACTTAACGATCAATGCTATAAACCAAGTAGGTGTCCAGAAAGTTGTCAGCGGGGTTACGCCCCCAGAGAAAAGAGGTTATTTAATTAAGGAACTTCGCGAAAGCGTTGGAAAACCTCCCTCGAAGTATCGACACTAGCCTGGTTGAACGGTTAAGCAAGTATTGTACAGTGAGAATAGTCCTGGCTAATTCTTCTTTTATGGTTTGAGGAAGGATTCGAGAAACAGTGGGAGCCATCCAGTTTAGATAAACTAAAAACCACTCTAAACTTGCAAGAGCATCATGCTAAAGAGTTTTCTTCTCTCTCTCCTAATTGCAGCGACCCTGAAAATGACTGGACTTAAGTTACTTTTAGAGAAAAATATACTGACAGGGCCAAACTATAAAGATTGGCTGCGGAATGTCAAAATGGCTTTGACCTATGACAAACTGGGGTACGTCCTCACCGCTACGGCACCTGCTGTCCCTGGTCCCAAATCCAGCAATGCGGATAAGGAAATCCGCAAAACCTGGGATTTAGATTGCGCGAAAGCCAAGTGCATCGTGCTTGCCTCAATGAACAATGAACATCAGAGGAGGCACGAGGATATGAACCTAGATGGCATATTTCTCCATACAAAGGAACTTTATGGAGAGCAATCTCGTATAGCAAGATACGAGACCTCTAAGAACTTGTTTCGAGCGAGGTTGGCTGTCGGGTCATCGGTAGGAGAACATGTCCTAAAGATGATCGGCTATATTGAAGAGCTCGCAGACCTTGGGACGACTTTGGATAATGAGCTCTATACAGACCTTATTCTCCAGTCCCTTCCTCACACCTACGCCCAGTTTATCCTGAACTTCAACCTTCAAAGAAACGAAGTTGAACTTCCGGAACTCCTGAACATGTTAAGGAGTGCAGAGGGCACCTTGCAGAAAGCAAGGGAAACACCCGCTATGTTTGTTAGCGGTGCATCTTCTTCCGGGTCCAAGGCTAAGGCCAAAGGAAGGAAGAAGAAGGCCGCCACCAAACCTAGAGGAGGTGTTAGTAAGGTGGGAGGGAAGGGAAAGAAAAATTTTGCGGTACCGGTAGTTGGCCAGGATGAGTGCTTCCATTGTCACAGGAAAGGGCACTGGAAGAAGGATTGCAAGGCGTGGAACGCCAAGAACCAGGAACCGAAGCAAGCTGTGGCTTCGACTTCAGGTGTGTTTGTAATTGAGAATTGTCTGTCGATCAACTCTACTTCCTGGGTATTGGATACCGGATCAGGATCTCATATTTGCAATTCATTGCAGGAACTGAAAAACCGTAGAGTGCTGAAGGAAGGTGATATGACCCTAAAGGTTGCTAACGGAGCTAGCGTGGGAGCTGCGTCCGTCGGGGATTATCACCTAGGATTGACGAGTGGACACATTTTGGTTTTACATAACTGTTTTTTTGTACCAAGCTTAACGTGTAATATCATATCAGTTTCCTTGTTATCAAATAAAGGTTATGATTTCACGTTTGTAAGAGATGTTGTTAACATCCACCTTAATCATGGTTTGATTGGGTCCGGTACACTAAATAAACGGTATATATGTTTTAAACCAACTCCAAATTTTCAATGTCCAGAACACACTTAAAAGAAAGTCTCCAGATTTAAATAAAGCTTTCTTATGGCATTGTAGACTGGGTCACATCAATGAGAGAAGGTTGACTAAGTTGCATAGAGAAGGATATTTGGACTCGTTCGAATATCAAACTTATGACACTTGTCAATCTTGTCTCAAAGGAAAGATGACAAAGACTCCATTTACTGGACAAGGAGAAAGAGCGAGCGAGCTCTTAGGACTCATACACAGCGATGTATGCGGTCCAATGTCTACACATGCAAGAGGTGGTTTTTCCTATTTCATTACTTTCACGGATGATTACTCAAGATACGGATTCATTTATCCGATGAAACATAAATCCGAGGCTTTTGAGAAATTCCAAGAGTATAAGAATGAAGTAGAAAACCAAACCGGCAAAAGTATTAAGGCACTTAGATCTGATCGAGGTGGTGAATACTTGAGTACCGAGTTCCTAGGTTACCTAAAAGAGAAAGGAATTCTCTCTCAGCTTACTCCTCCATACACTCCACAGCATAACGGTGTATCGGAGAGACGGAATCGAACCCTATTGGATATGGTACGATCCATGATGAGTAATGCTGAGTTACCGCGATCTTTTTGGGGTTATGCGCTTGAATCAGCAGCATATCTACTGAACAGGGCTCCTACCAAGACTGTGCCTACCACTCCATATCAGATGTGGACTGGGAAGAAACCCCATCTTCAGCATATGAAGATTTGGGGATGTCCAGCTTTTGTTAAAAAGCAGCATGTGGACAAGCTCGAGGCACGATCAGTAAAATGTATGTTTGTGGGATATCCAAAGAACTCCAAGGGATATTATTTCTATTACGCAGAGGAACAAAAGGTTTTTGTTTCTCGTAATGCCCATTTTCTGGAACATCAGTTTTTAGAAAAGGAAATAAGTGGGAGCGAAATAGAACTGGAAGAAATTCCAGAACCACAAACTGCTACTGAAAGTTTGGTAGAACCAGTAGTTCAAGAAGAACAGGACATTCCCGCACCCCTCCGCAGAAGTAGTAGGCCGTCTCATCCGCCTGAGAGATACTACGGTTTTCTCATAGATAGGGATAGAGAGGGTTGCATCATAGGTGATGATGAACCTACTGACTTCCAGCAGGCCATCCAGAGCGGCGACTCGGTACGATGGCTAGATGCAATGCGGACCGAAATGGAGTCCATGTACACCAACAAAGTATGGACTTTGGACTTTGCTCCAGATGGGGTAAAACCCATAGGATGCAAATGGATCTTCAAGAAAAAGATTGGTGTAGATGGACAGGTGGAAACCTATAAGGCTAGACTTGTTGCAAAGGGTTTTCGTCAAGGACCTGGTTTGGTCTATGACGAAACTTTTTCTCCAGTGGCTATGCTCAAATCCATTCGGGTCCTTCTTGCTATTGCTGCCTTCCATGATTATGAAATCTGGCAGATGGACGTAAAGACGGCTTTTCTAAATGGAAATTTAGAAGAGTGCGTCTATATGGATCAGCCAGAGGGTTTCAATCAGAGTGGGAGCAGCGGGAAAGTATGCAAGCTGCTTAAGTCCATTTATGGACTAAAGCAGGCATCGCGGAGTTGGAACATCTGTTTTGATGAAACAGTCAAAGAATATGACTTTATCAAAAATCCAGATGAACCGTGCATATATAGTAAAATTGTAGCCAGAGTGTCGTATTCCTCGTCTTGTACGTGGATGACATTCTATTGATAGGAAATGACATTCCTATGCTACAATCTGTCAAAGGATTCTTATCACACAGGTTCTCCATGAAAGACCTGGGTGATGCCTCTTACATTCTGGGGATCCGGATCTATCGTGATAGATCCAAGAGAATGTTGGGACTTTCGCAGTCCAGCTATATCGACACTGTACTGAAAAGATTCAGTATGGAAGATTCTAAGCGCGGTAATCTACCGGCTTGTCACGGAATCACCCTCTCCAAAGAGATGTCTCCCAAGACTGATTTGGAAAGGGAACGCATGTCTATTATACCCTACGCTTCTGCGGTAGGCTCTATAATGTATGCAATGTTGTGCACCAGACCAGATGTAGCTTACGCACTGAGCGTGGTAAGCCGGTATCAGTCAGACCCAGGGGAGAAGCACTGGATAGCAGTAAAGAACATTCTCAAGTACCTGAGAAGGACTAAGGAGATGTTCTTGGTTTACGGCGGAAAAGACCTCAGGTTAGAGGCCTTTGCTGATTCCGGCTTTCAGAGTGATAAGGACGATTCCAAGTCCATGTCGGGTTATGTCTTTACCCTCAATGGAGGGGCAGTGTGCTGGAAGAGCTCCAAGCAGGACACCGTTGCTGACTCAACGATGGAAGCGGAGTATATAGCTGCTTGCGATGCCGCAAAAGAAGCAGTCTTGATGAAGAAGTTCCTAACAGAACTTCAGGTGGTTCCTACCATAGTTGATCCAATACCTCTGTATTGCGACAACAACGGAGCTATAGCTTTAGCAAAGGAACCAAGGTCCCATCAGAAGTCCAGACACATCTTAAGGCGGTATCACCTGATCAGGGAGATCATTGATCGTCAGGAGATCGAGGTTCGGAGAGTTGCTTCTGAAGAGAACATTGCTGATCCATTCACAAAGGCCCTACCTCAGATTCAGTTCGAGAGGCTACTCGAGATCATCGGTCTTCGATACGCCAGTACATGGCCCTAGTGCAAGTGGGAGATTGTTAGTGTTTATGCCCTAGAAGGCCATTACTGTATCATACTAGTTTGTATATTACTTAATGGAAGCTTGGGATATTCACAGTTATATAACAGTCTTGCTAAACATGGTAGTATGCTACTTGGTTTTTCTATCTTAATATGTGAGTATACGTATTGATAGAGCTCTTAGGATCTTGCTTGACTACCAGCGTTGTGATGGCAGTCACACTAGTGGGGGCTGAGTAGTCTACAAGCACATCCTTATTCAGGTCCCTAGTCGTTGGATTATCGAGACAGGGCATCGATACTCCGGAGTAGACTAGTGTGTGCGCTTCTCATCCCAGTTGGGGAGATGGTCTGTCCGACAGCCATCAGTACGTCGTACTGGAGATAGTATGCAGGTGCTCGTTAGGTTACGGGTACACCGGACAGGACTCACAGGGAACTGTTGGTTGGTTTTATACCAGTCGTCAGTGAACAGTTCCCAGGTGACATGAGTACAGCATAGTCCGCAGACTTGACACTGCTTCTTCCCCTCGAGTGTGTCCCACTGTTCTTAGATTGCTACCCTACCACGGCTCAAAGGAGTCGTGCAAACAGGTAGCAGTTGGGTGCAGTCCCGAGCACTTGGAGGCAGTGGCGGTTAGACAGGATTCGTCTCTTCCGGTATTGGGGGTTGATATCGCGCTGTGTCAGAGAGCCATTACGCAAAGTCCCTGGCCAGGGCAAGCGAGATTTGCTGGTTGGTTCCAGTAGTTTCTCAGGGTGTAATGGGCTTCGCTCCGACACGACTTATACCGCTATTAGGGGACTGACGCTTGTCGCCCCCTAGGCCCGATATGCGATAGTCTTAGGCGAACGGACCGGACTGTACGGATATTGTCACATCAGACTCAGTAGGAGTTCGGATGGGTTTCCTCATCGGCCTTCTTATCGACATCTACCTGGGGACCGTTACGTACAGCTAGTGCCGCTTGCGGTCTGTGGTTAAACCCACTGCCAGCGTAGTAGTCGAGTCTCTAGAGTCCCACACAGAGAGTTTCCCTACTCCAGGCGAAACGATATAGAGGTCGTATGGTTTTACGACAAGGGTTCGGACGCATACGTGTGTTTACACACGTACGACTTTCGGACAGTTTTTACCAGTCGGCTTTGGTTTAAGCCAATTACTGGTATCCGGTTATTGGATTTATACAGTCTAAAGTTTTTCCGTATTTTTGCGGAAAGGAGGGGCGTTCTCGTAATTGCGCGAGAAGCTTCTAGAAGATGGTGACTAAGGAGGTTTAGGTGGCATATACAATGAATGTGATTAGTGAGTCATATGGATGATTCATCCATGTCATTAATGCATCATAAATGCTTAATGACTCATGGAGATGAATCATCACTAGATATTATCAAGCATGGTTGTTAAATTGTTTTATTTTCTTTTATTGATAAAAGAAATGCTTGATATATATTATCATAACTCATTATTCTCACTTCATTATTATCTTCACCTTCTCTCTCCTCAAGCTCTCCCTCTTCAAACCCTAATCCTCCCCTCTCATGTGTTGAGTACAAGGATTAGTTAGACTAATTAAACCATAACCCTCACTCTATATCACCTAGCTTCTTTGATTAGCTCTTAAAGAAGGTAAGTTGCCTCAAGTTTAGAGGCTAAGCTTGGAGTAAAGCTCTCGGGTGGATCGTCTACTACTTCGAGAAGGCCGAGGAGGAGGAGGAGTTCGTAAAGACGAAGGAAACGGTTCTTTAGGTATAATCCCTTTACATAGTAGTTGTTAACAACTATGTTTGATGTTAGTTATCGTTTAGTTTCGATTCGTGCGGTTAGTCGGTGTTTAAGCAAAGAACAAGATCATTTTTCATATTTCCGCCTCCCCGCATGTCGTGGGGTGTTGTACATCGACTTACACGGACAAGAGTACGATTGCTTGATTTGAATTTCCAAGTGTAGGGGTGATTTATACACACACGTAGGGGTATGTGATTGGAGTTTAGATGAGAGAAAGGAGTGAAGAATAGAACTTGTATCTTTAATAGAGTTGATAAAAATTCCTAAGTGGAGATGGAACCCTAGAAGGAAAACTTAAGAAATGCTGAAAGCTAAGAAAATCTGCAGAACATATATAATTTTAAGTTAAATGATGAGGAAGTGTAAAGAATATGGGTGTATAATTTATGAGTCGACGATAATAGAATTCCTTGTTAGAAAACCTAATTGGAGAATAAAAGTCGAAAAGCCGAAATGATAGGATTTTGTGGGTAGTATCCGCTGAAAACCCTCAGGAGACAACACTCCTCCTACTAGGGACACCTAGAGGTTTAACGGCTTGTTGCACGTGCTCAGTGCAATCGCGTTTCCCTGCGAAAGTGAGGTTAGGTTTTTGTCGAGAATAAAACTAGGTTTGCTCGAGGACGAGCAAAAGATAAGTTTGGGGGTATTTGTTCATATCATAATATTGCATTATTATATTCCTCATTCTTATTCTTTTTACAAATAAACAGGTGCTTTTGACCCATGTCTGCTGCATAGTACAGGTTACAGGTTCTTGGAGCGAAAACAGTGAAAAAGATAAAAGACGATGCAAAAGTGAGACTACAACCAACAAATAGAAGGATCTTGATCAAGCCTACACAAAAGATCAGTACAAGGCAATGCAAGGTCCAAGATTACAAAGCGAACGGTTAAAAGTCCAATGCAATTGTTCACTGGGAGATCTGGAAGAAACCTATAAGCCATTTTGATAAAAGTACCAAAGATACAGGAAGCCCAAAAAGCCCAGAGCCCGAAGTAGAAAATTCAGCAGATGATTCCTTTATTGGGCCGCGGAACCGCGGCCCAACCCCTGCTGCGGCCGCGGTTCCGCGGCCATCTAGAGCCTGTCTTGAAAATATTTTTACCATAATTCTTGGCGGCTTTGACCTGTCTTCCTAGGGGTATTTTGGTAAATGCAGACGTGCGGCAATTGTAAACCTAGGATTTTCTATGTCCTATAAATAGAAGCCTATATCATTGTATTAGTTCATGCCTCCCTTCATTAATAAATTCAGAATTCTTTTCGGAGAGCATCAATTTAGGAGTAAAGTTTTCAATTCTTGCCCTAGGTAATTTCTATTCCTTGCCCTAGTTAAATTTAATTCCTTGCCCTAGTTAAATAGTTAGATCTTTTATACTCTGCCCTAGATAAATGTTTTCAATTCCTTAATGAGCGAGTAGTCTCCTCGCTTGTTAGGATTAGATTTGGGGAAGGTTTGAGAGATGAAGATCTCTCACCCCTTTCTTGCCCGTCATATATTTTCATAGGACTTCATGCATACATGCACATACCGCTCCCTACGGCACCCTATCCCTCGAGGAAGCGGTGATACCGTAGTATAAAGGCCCGGTTGCGCGTGTTTTCCATGGAGGTTAGGGTAAGGATTGATAAAGGAAGGACAAGAAGCTAGAGGAAGAAACATCTTCCCAATGGTTCTAATCCCCTCTATTAATAATTACCATAACTCCTAATAGATCCTAATATGGGTACAGAAAGCGGTGAGATTTATTGAATTTCCAAACTTAACCTAAACCTAACCCCAGCAAGACTTAGATCTAGATTAATTTAGTTTTTAGATTTAATTGATCCATTCACACCGTTCGGAATTAACTCGTAAAAGCAACTAGGAAATTCACAAAATCCCTGTGGACCGACCTATACTCACCGGCTAGCTACAAAGCGACGCCGTTCTTGATTGCGGTAACTTATATTTTTGATCGTAAAATCTATTCTAAATCGTCGTCGTCCCCTTCTCCTTCCCCTACCACCCCAGAGCACCAACCCCTCTCTCCCTTCTTCCCTTCTCTTCTTCTTCCTCCATTCCCATCACCCTGCGGCCATCTTTTCTGGTCCATCGCTGGAGCCCGGCCATCACCTGCCCCATCGTCGGAAACCTCATTACCTCTCATTGCCTCGCCTGTGATCCAAACCCCAGCAGGCAGCAACTTCTTCTTCTTCTTCTTCTTCTTCTTTTCTTGATTCTTGAAATATTGATTTGCAGCTATCGCCAGAGCCGTACGTGACGCCGACGATCCAAACGACATACCTGACTTGCGTGATCACCCTCGTGCGTTATTTGGAACCGTTCCGTATACCGTGCGTGCGTCGCGACATTTCGCCGACGAAGGACGTTCCGTACACATCCGTTCTTGTTTCGTCTAGGCAAGTTTATCTTGCTACATGCTATAATACCATGATCTATATCTATTTGAATTATAATACTTCAAAATGGTTAATTTTGCAATCCACATTATTGTTTTCAGTTTTGTTGATTTATTCGATACCCGTTTACATCCATTCATATCATTTCAGATCTAGGTCATGAAAACTTATCTTGTTACATACTATACTATTATATACTGCATCAAATTGAATAGTTGCATCTCATATTTCTTAGTTATATATCTTGCACTTGTTAGTTTATCATTTTATGGTTGTATGGTGTCCGCTTGCATCCATATCATATAGAATGCATATAGCTGCATTTACAGATCTTATTAATAACCTAATATTGTTGTTTTAATACCCCATGTTTAATAAAGTGCAATCTAATTAGTTTTAGAACTATTAAAAGTAACCCTAATCGATAGTGTGCATCCATGTCATTGACTTTCTATCTATGTGCGTACCATTCATGTTAGTTCATTTTATTAGTACTTTATACTTGATTTTGTGCACCCATACTTGTTACAGTTTGATTATGAGCACCCACTCGACACTTGTGCACTACCTGACATGACCTGATACACTACTACTGACATGACTTGATACCTGTGCACTACTTGACATGACTTGATTCATGTACACCACCTGACATGACCTGATGTACCACAGCTTGACATGTTACCTGATCTTGTTACTAATACCGACAATATTGACCTATTGTCCCTACGGACATTTCCTTTTGTCTATACAGACAAACATGTTCCTGCTTGATCCTGTGTTGGCATTAGTCTCAGATTTATAAATACCTGACTTACACACATGACTTGGGGGTATGGGGAAATCAAGAATGTAGCTGAACGTAACTCAAAGGGCTATTATATCATTTTACCATGGTCCCGTGGGGAATGAACGGGACATAGACTCATAGTATATTACATCATTTTACCGTGGTCCCGTGGGGAATGAACGGGGCATAGACTGATGGGTTACGATGAGAATTACATTAATTGATTTCGAATAACTTTAGAGTAGATAACCCTATAGCACAGTTTAGACTACTCACTGCACTTCACATGTTTATATCCTGTTCACTGATCTATATTCATGTTACGGTTTATTTGCTACTAATGACTTGTTACTGTTCATACTTCATGCCTGCATATTTCATCACATCCTGCTTGCTTAGAATTATTGATATTTTGACGCACTGACGTCTGGGTTTTGCATGGCCCAGATCCCTTATCTTTATCGCAGGCTGTCCAGGAGTATTTTGATCAACATGCCGAGCAGTGAGGACCTGTTATTAGTTTAGTTTAGTTTCCTTTCAGTATTTTCATTCCTGATGTGAGCCCGCATTATGGGACGTACATTCCAGTTTATTATTGTATTGAATCTTTTTGTTTCCGCTTTATTTTTATTCTTGACTCGTTATTCTGGCTCATGGACATGTATTAGATAGTTGTTTATTATTTTACTGTTCTTGATATCTCTACAGCATTAATGTGACTGTGGAGGGATATTTCCTATCCACGGGTAGTATGGTTGGCTCTGTCATATGCCCATCTTAGCGCACTCTGGGAAGTGGGGCGTGACAGGGTTTAGCCTCCCCGGTTTTTAGGTCAATGTGCTCGGTTGAAAACCGAGCAAAGGGTCTCGTTTTTGTTCTGTGCACTATAGGCATCACATACATGACTCTGCACTTGTTTGCAAAACTTTTACAGACCTTTTGAAAAACAACAGAGAGCATGAACTGTAGGATTTTACAAACTGTATTACGGATTTATTTCGGTTTCGTATTACATCTAACATCATCTAGATTTCTAGTTAGGCTCTGATACCATGTTGGGATTCCTTAGCACCTAGCTTAGGGTTTGCAAGTATCACAAATGCCACAACAAAAATTCAAGGGGGTGCTAAACAATCAAACTAAGAATCATGCTAGAAAAATAGGGTAACGAAACATGTAATCTATCATCACAAAGAGAAGTGAACAAAAATACAACCTTTGTAGATCCGGTCCTTCAGTTCTAAAGCTCCGTGTTGACGTTCCTTCGCTGCGATCATCGAACTCCCGGACTCTAGTATGGAATTCCCCGGAGAAATGAACAAGCTTGCTCGTAGACTTCGAGGTCAAAGATGATCTACGTCGAGATGACTCAAACTTAAGCTAACCTTTCACTAGGTCAAGAACTTTGTAAAGAGAACACTCTAAACTAAATGGAAAGTAGTAGAGAATTATGAAATAGGAAGTGGGTTCACTTTAGATTTTGATTTCTCACTTGTTTTCACCACTTAGAAAAAACCTAGAAAGCTTTTCCTTTTGGATGAAGAAGAAGAAGAAATAAGAATGAAAAATGAGAAAAGAATAATGATAATTATGCAACCATGGGAGAGTTAATATCATCCACTAACTATTGTAGAGACTAAACCATGGTTTAATATAATGGTTTGGTTTAGAAATATCTTAAGTAAAACAAAATGTGTGGACTTTGTCAAAGATGCTTGAAGCTTCATGAAGCTTTAAGCCATGACAAATAAAGCCACCATTTTGAAATACTTAAAATAAATAAAACCCTCACAATTATAAATAAACATAGTGTAAGACTTACACACACCCAAATTTGCATGTATCATCAAGCATGATACAATCATGTACACAAACATATATCACATATACATTATGTGCACATCAAGTGAGAAAAGAAATCTTAAGTGGACCAATACTAGTTAATGTAAAGTAATATATCATATATATAATTAAACAATAAATCATTAAATCAACACTTGATTTAATGATCCGGTCATATCGCATATAACCGACTAATATCTAGTGTATCAATATATCGAATCAACACTTGATTCGGTAACCCGGCTATGTCGCAAATAACCGACCGATGATACAAATCACGAGAATAGAATACAGTATCACATACTGGTATTATTCTCGGTCCCACACATATCACATACGTGCTCCTATTTCGTTTCGTCTGAGCCAGGAAACCTCTGTGTAGGACTCTAAAGACTCGTCAATACGCCGGCAGTAGGTGGTGATCATATCAAACACCCACAACCCGCAAGCGGTCTGCTAAACATAACGGCCACCCGGGTATAAAGCGATCAGAAGATCAACGAGCAAGCCTACTCACACTCCTGCGAATCCAATCGGTAACACTTACCGCACAGTCCGGTCTGTTCGTCTGATATGTCGCATATCTCGCCTAGGGGTGGTAAACGTCAGACCCCAGTAGCTTGATAAGTCATGCCGATGTAAGGTCCATAACGAGCGTGAAACTACTGATAACACTTACCAGTAAATCACATCAACCATGTCCAGGGATTTCATGTTATAGCCAATCGAGCATAGCGCAACATCAACCCCCAATACCGGGAGAGACGAATCCCCTCCTATCGCTCATTACCTCCATGTGACTCGGGACTGTACCTAAAAACCACCTGTTTGCACGACTCAGTAGAGCCGTGGTAGGGTGGAAATCAAAGCACAGTGGGAGACACACAAGACTCTATGACGATCTCGGGTCAATAGACTAAGCTGTACCAGTGTCACCAGAGAATTGCCATCTGACGTGAGGTATAATACCATCTGGGAGTTCTCGGCAAGTCCGTTCAGTGTACCCAGTCTCCACTGAGCACCCGTATACCATCTCTGATGTCAAACACCAATGGATATGGGAACATCCATCGCCCATCACATGGGTCGAGAAGATATACGCTAGTCTACTCTGGAATATCGATGCCCCGTCTCGATATTCCCACGACTAGGAACATTGAAGGATGTACTCATGGACTACCCATGCCCCACTAGTATGATCTGCATCATAATCCTGGAAGTAGAGTATACATCCTAAGGGCTTTATCAACATGTAACAGAGAGACAATAAGTATACATGTTAAGAAAAAGAGCAACCAGATAGCGTACTATCATGTTGAGCAAGAAAGTCCTCCCTATATATGTCCCAGCATCCACTATAATATACATCTCATGTACAATAATGGCCTCTAGGGCATACATACAACTAACAGTTGTATTCCTCCAGTGCGTCAATATGCTTTTGCAGATCCGTGCGCTTGTCGTCAGACTGCACGGGCTTTTTAGTCTTCTTCTTTTTCTTCGAAGACTTTGACGGCTGGGCCTGGGTGTTTTGCCCGTCGCTACTAACTCCCGATGTTGGGCGTGGTTTCAGCATCCCCTCGATGATCTCTGGCTGTAGCGGGCTTTTCCACCTGATCGCCGGACATATTTGAAGATCTTTCAGTATTCTTTTAGTTTTTGCCGAAAGAACAACTTCCCATGGAGCTTCCTTTATGAATGAGCACGATGCCCCCAGAATGTCCATCTTTTTCTGTAATATTTCAGAAAATATAAAATATTATTTTTTGGAAATTAATATTAAAATAATATATTTCCCGAAAACTGCCCGAATTGCGAAATTGGGGTTTTCGAAAAAGGGTAGAAATATATAAAAATATTTGTGAAATAAATGGATATTAAAATAATTTATTTATTTAAAAATATATTTATCGGATTTGGCATTTTTATAATTTATTATATGCAGTTTGGATAAAAATTGATTAGTGCACTGCTAATCGCGATTAAGCCAAATCTGTGTTTCAACAGTTTTTCATGGTTAGTGCACCATGACATGTTTCATTTGATCACATGTTTTTTCTTATGTTGTTTTGGGGTATTATGTGGTTGGGTTTTAAAAAGAAAAGAAAAAAAGAGAAAAGGGTAAAAGTTTAAAATGATTGGGGAGAGAGAGAGTGTGTGAGAATAAGTGTGTGTGAGAGAGGGGCCGCCTCATTCATTTTCCCCCATCATTTTCTTCTCCTTCTTCTTCCTCACTTCCCTCCACCTTCAACCCTAAGATCCATCTCAAAAACCTTGTCAAAACCTATACTCCTTTCACAAAAAATGATCACATCCTCATCCTCTACACTTTGGACCAAGCAAAGTAGGATTTTGATGACTTTGGAGAGCTAGGGTTTTTCTTGAGTTGCACCCATGAGGTATATTCCTTTCATTTAGTTTAGTTTGAGTTTTCTTGTGTTCTAGTTTAGTTTAGACTGTGAGTTGGTTAGGGGTGATGTATGGAAAATTCTAGAGAAGGGTTTGGATAAGTGTGGATTTGGTGAACTCTAGTGGCTATTACAAGACCTGAGATTGAGTATAGAAACCAAAATACGGATTTGGGAATTCATTCATGTCGGTTTAGTGTACAACTTGGGGGCTACAGGGAATCTGGGATGACCCGGGGAATTTCTGAGAAAAGCAAACAATACCAGAGGCCTAGTGGGACCCATAGGAAGCCACCCTGCGAGTACGAACCCCACCTGAGGATCCTGAACCAAGAAGGCCAGATTTTAGGGGCTTGTAGCCGGCCACTTGGTGTGTTCTGGTGCTGAAATTGGTACAGTAGCTCACACACTCCATATACAACACCCTATACTTGCTTGTTTTGCTCCAATTGGCCTGAGTCAAAATCTGGGAGCACATTGGTGTGATTTTTGGTTATGTTTTCCGTATTTTGAATGCTAGGTTTTGATATTGGGATTTGTATTTGGTTGTTGGATGTTTGTACATCAACAACAAGGGATGATTGGTTGGTTTTGCATGCGTGAGCTATAGGTTCTAAGCTATAGGCGATCCGTGTGCCGTATCGGTTTTCCGGATTCGATTCTAATAGCGATTATGACTGTGTATTATTGTAGGCACCTTCGCGTGGATTCCGAGGCGACGGAGCATGGCATCATCGACTTCGGCAAGTAAGGAGCAAAGTGAGTAGATCTATATCTACAGGGGAAGTCGGGTGGATGGCGTATAGCACCCCCGTAACTTGATGGAAACCTATATATAGGATATGGTTAGAGAAACCATGTTAGAAACTTAGAGATATGGTTAAAGAATTAGTATGAGACAAATACACTACCACTAAGGTTATAGCTTAGGGTTTAGTGTAACATGATAGGATAGAATGATGTCTCGAATTGAGTTATAGTGAATGTGAATCATGACACGTATATATATGTAGTTGTACGAGATTAGGTATGAGATTTATAGTAGCATGATATGAGATTAATAAGCTATAATGTGTATGTAAGATGATTTAATGTGATGAAAAGAATATATGAGGTGATATGATGACTTGATTAATATGTCGGTATACGGATGCGAGTCGATTGAGATGATTGATACCTTTGCCGGTCCCCCGATATGAGATTGTTATGGATGCGACCTGGGATATAGGTATATAGATATGTAATGTGGTGAATCATGAATGATAGGCCGTACGTGAAGTTAGGTCCGTACCCTCATGGTCATATAGGTTGATAGGATCTTTAATGGTTTAATGCCGCCGTACGATGATTTACCGTATGTGATGAGTTTTATGATGATTGATCCATACCCTTGACCAGAAGATGCTGTACGATGGATTATACCGTATGTGATGTTGTGAGGCTGGACGCCGATTGATAGATTCATCGACTCGGTCATGTTAGATACGTATACCTGTCAGCATTCGCATACGATTTACTTTATGCTACGTTCATGTCACTCTCATTACATTACATATACCTGTGCTAGTACACCTATACCATTATCAATGATGCGTATGTCACACTTACACAGATTGGCCGGCTCACACACTTCATCATCGATAATTGTCATGTCACTACACAGTAGGATTGCTGCATCATGATATGACTCCTTGCATAATTTACTTGCTATTGTTACATATGCACCTTTATACGATGTTGCATTTGACTTTGGAGAATTTGGGAACCGCATGATATATTTTAAAACTGTATTTATTTAAAAGAGCGGTTTTCTCTCGATATGTGCATATTACCGTTCCATGTTGCATGATATACGGATATGCTTACATTTCTTTTATATGTCGCATACATCATGCTTTATGATTATACGCATTGAGATATGTTGTTTTCATGAGATTTCTGGATTTGAGAACCATGGTGATTTCAAAAGAAAGTATGTATTGTTTAAAAACCCGGTTTCTCTTGATATGATATTTCAGTGCGTCCACCATGTGTTTTCTCGGTTCTGAGAGTGGCATGTGAAACCCAATTCGAGAAGCGGTAGGCACCGTCTGCGGGTACATGGTGGACCCGGTGAGGTATCCCGGGGCATGAAGACTCGTATTGTTAGACGGTGAGCCTGGCAGGGGAGCACAGCCTACCGGTGATAGTATTTGGGCTCGGCGATTATCCGGAGGATACCGACCGGAGTCGAGTGATGGATATTGGCCGACCCGTTCTGCCGGAGCCTGAGGGCCGATCCCACAGACGGAGCCCGTGGGCCGATCCGGACTGACGGAGCCCGAGATATATGAGGATTTACGTGTCGGTGTTGGACACGGGTTTCATGATGTTTCGAGTGTCGATGCTGGACACTCAGGTTCCATGATTTTGAGGTGTCGCGGGGGACACACGTTGATTTATATCCTCATACTTCCATGCATATGCTTTTATGATATTTACATGCATGATGTTGTTGTGTCATTGGTTGACACGTGGACGAGATTCACATGCATACATGCATTGATTATATGGTTGGATGATATCCGCATGCATATAGACATTGACTTTATTGTTGGCACATATGCCGTTACGGCCACCCTAGATATCATAGTATTACCTTTATGATATAGTTGATCTAGGAATCGTTGTTTATTCGATTTCTACTTGTAGATGTTTTCTACTCACGAGTTGGCAACTCACCCCCGTTGTGCCACAGTTCTTGCAGGTTGACCGCATGGATCAGTAGCGGTATCGCTGGCATATAGCTGCATTCGGGTGTTTTGCTTTGGTAGGTGGTACATGTCGGATTGTACCCTTCTTGTATTATTAATTCTATTGTATCTAGTTACTCCATCAACCAAAACTAGTAATTGTATATGTAGTAAGACTTAGTAAGACTTGTAGTTGCGAGACTTTGAGCGATGGGTTATATGTTCGCTACTTGTGGGTTGATATTTTCCTTTTCTTTATCTTTTGTGGTGATCTTCGCCATTTGGCGTCGTATACTTATATTATTGTCTTGCGTGGTTGTGAATCCGCCGGTTGGCGAAGAGCTAGCTCCCGCTTGGGGATGCCTTTATCATTATTATGTATATGTGGTTTTGGATCAAAATATACAAGGGAGATGCTGTCCAAATTTTTAAAAGACGAAACATGTTTTCCAACTAATAAAACCCACTTGCATTTTCATATTCCATCATCTATGTATTTAAGAAAACTTTTGATTTCATTATACCTTTATTTCAAAATGAAAAAAAAGGTTTAGATTTCTGGGTTTCGGCTTACTTGAGTTACGTTACGTCTCTAGATGTCGCATGATTCAAGTGCCGGTCACGAGCTAATATTTTGGGTCGTGACAAAGTTGGTATCAGAGTGCTAGGTTTAACCTTGATTCGAGTTTAGGTTTGACTATGTGGAGTCTGGGGCGTAAATTATTTCGGAACCTAGGCTTGACCTTACGGAACTTAGACTTGAACGGGAGGGGGGGTATTAGACGCGAACTTTCGTTTCATAGGCTGACCCTAATTGATGGAGTAGGTAGCTTGAGTAGAGTGACGTACCGTACATATGTTCCACGACATATTTACGATACGATACTCCATTTAAGAAACCTTAGGAAGTACATTTATTGAGATCCTTGATTGTATTTGTTTCCATGATCATACTCTCATTGATGATGTTCCTTCTTATGATCATGTATCCATTTTGGATCTATCATTTCCTTTCATGCCCTTGATCTGTTTTCATCGATACACGATTGAGGTTCCTGTCACCACATTTGAGCGCAGATTTAGCTGCTGCTAGTGATGCGGTCAGGGCGAGCTCGTCATGGACGAGGACTGACCATTGTGTTTTCTCGTGACATGGGAACGTCTCGATGTAGTGTTGTGTTGTGACCTCTTGTTGAGGCGAGTGTTCGGTTTTGCACCGTACGATCAGGCCATTGATAGAGGCGGCCAATTGTGAGAGGACTGTTGATATGCATCCTACCTCAGAGTTAGTGATGTCGTCTACCTTGCAGACAGGTGACCCAGCTATTGCTGAGATTGATGGGATGTTGCTTCCAGAGCTTACGAGCTGAGATCGCTGGAGTATTCAGACAGAGATGCGACAGATGATAGCTAGTCTCCCTTGAGTTGAGAGAAAGGTATTCACATGTTGTCTAGGTGAAGTTAAAAGGTTTGAACGAATGTCAGAAACCCATTTTTCCAAGATTAAGGTATTCGGAGGAACATGCAAGTAATTCTGTGGACCCTATAGAAGAATGAAACCCTAACTCGATATAATAACCATGGAACCGCTTTTTGAATCTTAGAGTTTGCGGCAGTTCCGCGGTGCCATCAGTGAGGCTTGGGTTTGCCCTTCTACGGCTGGTCTATAGGTACTGTGGCATGCACTAGATATTATTAAACTGTGCTCAGGTGTTGAGCTCTCATGGAATTATGGGACGTTGATGAATCGATCGAAAAGTTAACGTCGTCCGAATATCATATGATAGGAGATCAGAAAGTTGACCAGCTTCGGATAGAGGACCTCACCCAGATGTGTTGTGAGTTTATCGAGAACGGACGGGTATTGAGTATTCCTCCGATGGTTGGGATGATCTTCCGAGGACGTGTTCAGCTAGATATCTTCCATAGAGTGATGAAGATACCGAGTTCGCGATTTCGAGTCCGTGTGAGAGATTCCAAATTGACTGTATCCGAGAACAATTGCAGTACGCAGATAGCATGACGTAATGTCAAAGCGGACGATAATAAAGACGAGTGGAATAAGAGGTTCGTGCGAGATGTTAACGAGCTGTTGTTACTCCCCGTTGATGCCAGAGGATCTGATAAGTATACAGAGGTGTTGGGATACGGCCAGTTCCCGAGGAAATGTTGTGCTGAGAACGCAGATGTCCAGAAAATGAGAAAAGATTATGCAAGAGTACCAGCCTCCATATAGTTCGGCATAGGCGAGATCGGAAGAGGCCCTTAGCAGGTTCCTTCCAGAACACTGCTGCGATAAGATTTGCACCGAGGATCAGTTGTGTTATGTGTTCAGAGGGCCAGAGGCCGGCGCCAGTGACGTGCTGCCTTACGAGTGGTCATGTTAATTGGCCGAGAGTTGACTAGAGGGGTACTAGATCGGATCGTTTCCGTTAGTACACCTGGCCCGGCCGAGGAGACGATGGGTTGCGAGCTTGGTAATCCGAAGAGAAAATGAAGACCCAGAGACAGAGGACGTCAGACCGTGAGCAGGAGGCAAGCGGATGTTCTTGCTCTGCCAGTTTGGGCGCACCAACACATTTTTCGACATTGTAGGAGTTGTACCTCAATGTCATTTATTGCGATTTGCGTTTGTGATCCGAGTATCACGCTTATATCGCTTGGATTTGAGTTTTAATGATTGGGTTTTATGATATTGTTTTCATGCACCATGGCTGCACTTATTGGATATTTACATTTTTGTACATAGATATTGCACTTGATATATATTTTATACACCGTTGTGTTGATTTGCAATTTGTGCATATCTATTGTACTTGATATTGATTTTGTACCTTGGTAGCACGTGTCTATGATTTCGTGGATTTTATACCGTTGATTTGATTTTGAGCATGTAGTACGCACCCGATTTGATTCTTGCACTCGGTATAGCTCACATATACTTGCAGTGCATTGATACGTATTTTGTGCACGCAGTTGCACACGGTTATGATTTTTATACACCTTGGTATCCTTGGTGTGTTTTTATACGCATTTAAGTTATTGATGAGTTTCCGTGCATTTGTTGCACTGTATTTGTATTTCGTGGACTGGATGCACCGTATTTGTATTTCGTGCACTAGATGCACCGTATTTATATTTCGTGCACTAGATGCACCGTATTTATATTTCGTGCACTGGATGCACCGTATTTGTATTTCATGCACTGGATGCACCATATTCGTATTTCGTGCATTTGTTGCACTAGATTTGCATTTTCATGCGTTTGTTGCACCGGGTGGGTATTTCGTGCATTGGTTGCACTAGACTTATACTCCGTACATTGGCTGCACCCGATTTATGTCTTTGAGCATTCGTTTTACTAGATTTGTATTTTCGTGCGCGTTTGTACTAGATATTCATTTTCGTGCATGCTACTACACTAGATGTTTCATATGAACCCAACGCGCTTGGGTTGGATTTTGCGCATATTAGGCGCTTGATATTGGATTTTGTGCGCATCGGATGCACTTGAGAGAGATTTTACTCGTGCACGTTGGATGCCCTTGATTTAGATTTTTATCCGTGCATATTGGATGCGATTTCATTCGTGCATGTTGGATGCACTTGACTTGGATTTTATTCATGCATGTGGGATGTACTTGATTTCGATTTCATTTGTGCATGACGGATGCACTTGATTTGGGTTTCGTGCATGTTGGGCGCATGATATGAGATGTGATTTTGTGCACACCGAATGCACTCGATTTGGGATTTCCGTTCGTGCATGTTAGTTGCACTGGATTGAGATTTTCATGCACTATAGATGCACTAGATGTTGTTATCGTGCACACCCGTTGCACTGGACAGATACTTTCGTGCACACCCGTTGCACTTAGTCTTGCTTTTGTGCACTGTGACATTTTGGAAAATTATAAATATTAATTTATAATATAAAAATAATGAGTTTATAAAAGTGATATCACATACAGCTTTTGGTATCGGAATTATATCCGTAAAAATATGATTATTTTGGTAGAATGTGAATAAAGGTATGTGATGCCATAAAAATGATATTCTAATTATTTTAACATGATATTGAATTTTACATTTAAGCGATAGATTAAATCATTTCATATCTTTTGTTTCATATGGATTTAAATTGTAACATGATATAATATTTCATATTAAGATAAGAATATTTAAGTGTCATGACAAGTATTTCATGTTAAGCATGGATAT
The DNA here is from genome assembly GCA_030015575.1 of Agapanthus africanus. Lineage (NCBI taxonomy): Eukaryota > Viridiplantae > Streptophyta > Magnoliopsida > Asparagales > Amaryllidaceae > Agapanthus > Agapanthus africanus. The sequence goes on from CM057345.1 coordinate 20,979,652, forward strand.
AGATGTTATTATATTATAATGGTATTTAAGTGTAAAATTAAGTATTTCATTCTTTTGCATTTGAATTTAGATTTTTATATAAAAATATTTTTAATTGTTGTGTGGTGGTTATATCTTAACCTAAGTCTAAACCCTCACCCTCAACACACCTCACCCTTATTCATATCCCTCCACCTCCTCCTTCTCTTTACACATCCTCCTTCCTCCATGCCACCTCCACCTTTCAACCTCCACCTCATACATTCTCTACACACAAATCATAATACTTCCACTCTATCTTATCACCACACCTAGGGAGTTCTTTTAGTTATCTTAACTGAACAAAACACTTCTTCAGCCCCAAACCAAAAATAATTCTAAGTGTTCATCATATTTAATGAGTGAAACCTTAACCCTCTCCTCAAAGTTGTGCCCATCATCAAGCTAGAAGCCCCTACAAGACTTAGATGCTCCCACACACAATTTAAGAGCCGGTGTTCTATTTTACACAATCTCCATAGGTATAATCTCTAAAATCTATAGAATTCTAGTTCTGAAAAGTTAAATATTGAAATCGGATATCGGAAATATCGTATTTTGATAGATTAGGCTCTGTTTATGAATCTGCTATAGTTTAGATATAAATTAGAAAACCCAAACAGTGCCTTAACCTTGAAAATTGGACCTAGAATAACCCATAAGAATACGAACCCTTTATCTCGGATTTTGGCCGGCGACACATAGCCAATTTCCGAGCTCGCCGGATTTGTAGGGGATTTAGGTGTTTTGGTTTTTAGGGTATCTCTCTGTAGGTGTATAGGTATGTTCGGTATTGTTTATTTAAGTTATTTGAGCAGTAGGTTGAATCTGTAAGCTGGTATCAGTTTTGGAGTAAAATTCTATATACGACACGTAGCATGTTTAGTTGTGCAGTATCATAAACTAGGATTTTGTGATATCTAGCTTATTTCATTTGAATCTGGAACAAATAGGTATAAGAACTAGAAAAACTAGCAACACTATAAGCATCATAGGACCACTATAAGACTTAACTTAGAGACCAAGCCCCCAAGTCATTGGTTCACCTGGCGACATTTAGGCAAATTCCGAGCTCGCCGGCCCCCCTTGGGTATTTGGTGTTGGTTTTTCTTCTGTACCTTTGTATGGGAAAATTATGATTTTTAGTATTGTTTGAATTTTCCCAATATTCATACAGAGAAATCTGAGAATGTTTAGTTGGGTTGTATTTAAAGTTTCCGACATTTCGATATGATTTTCCGTATTTCTGTACTGCAACTGAAACGTTGATGTTCGTACGTTAAGTTCAGGGGCAATTGATCATCTTTGGGGTAAGTGAGCTGTAGGTTCTAACCTATGGGTGCTTAGCTCGTTGTTTTGGTTTTCAATTGGATATTTACTTCGATGTGATTTAAATACGATTATAGGTGCGATCGCGAAGGATTCCGAGACGGAGTTGACAAACTTAGCAGCGTGGAATTCAGCAAACTCACCGAGTTGGTGAGTAGATTTACATCTACTGGGGAAGTCAGGTGGATGGTGTATAGCACCCCCGCAACCTTATAAATAGTATTATGATATGTAGTTAGTTTAGTATTTATTCAAGATATTGATATATTATCGCATCTAGTATGTCCTTCATTTGCATATAGTTTCATACATAATTTTAAATGAGATACGTACGTGATGTTAGATCCGTACTATATAGATATGGTTTGATGGATTGCTACGAGGAATCATTCCATACTTGAGATGATACAGATACTGTGGTACGATGAGATATTAAATAAGAAGGTATATGTATTGGAAGTAATGAGATTCGTATGCCGAATAACGGCCAAGTTTTTCCTTTAGACTCGTAGCATTAAATTATATTCCGTTTTAGGATGTAATACTTGTATGAGCTATATTCCTTTAAAAACTATGATTTGTTTCTCTTTTATATGATAAAAACAAGGATGCGGTGCCAATTTCCAAAACGAATATCGATTTTAACCTAAGGCAGCTTCCTTATCTCAAAACTAACGTTTCTTTCCCTTTTCAAAGATAATGGTATAGCTCATAGCAAGTAATTACAGTTATCAGTTACGCTTAGAATTACTTTACATGTTCGCGTTATATTTATCAGTGTTATACGTTTCCGTAATACGAATACTCCGATAGAACACTGCACAACTACCAATGAGTATTATGCCGCACAAACACGTATACCTATGTTACACTACACCTCATTGGTACTGCCATGTCACTGTAGGACCATTATGATATATTGCATATGTAGATATCGATATGAGTAGGCTATTACACCTGTAGAACACTTGAATAAATACTAATGATTTCCATGCTGCACGAGCACAGACGCGTATGTTACACCATACATCATTAATAGTGCCATGACACAGTAGGATTGATATCCTTATGCCTATATGATCTAATTTCGTAGTCCTTCTTTATTACCTGTTGTGTATTGTAAATATTAGTACTATAGATGTTGTATTTGATTCTTATGGATTTCGGGATATTTTACTCCTGATGATATATCGGTGGTATGGGACACTGTTATATATGTATATATATAATATATCATCAGAATGATCTATGCAAGTATTCTCATTCTTTATTTGATATTTTGTATATGATGAGTTGGCGTCCACCAAGAGCTTTATGTTTTCTGAGTATTTGTTCCGAACCGAGTGGGGGAGCTATACGGTTTCGGACTTGTTGTTATCCAGACTGAGTGGGGGAGCTATACAATCAGATACATGGTGGACCCGGTCGAGACCGAGGGGCAGGATAGCCGCATTGAAGCGGGGAGCCTAGCCAAGATACTCGATACCGGAGATAGAGACGAGCACGGCAGATATCCAGGGGATACTGGCCGGGGTTCGATTGGGCACGACGGATATCCAGGGGATACCGACCGGGGCCAGGTATTTCGGGTGGCGATCATCTGTTGAGATGGTGCCGACGGTATCTGCATTTACGTGTCGATACTGAATACGAGAGATTTCTGATTTCGATGTCGATGTTGGACATCCATATATATATATATATATATATATATATATATATATATATATATATATATATATATTGATATGATTGTTATCATAAGGTACACAGTTAGATATCATTTATTGGATTCGACTAGGACTAATCCGGGGGACAGTACCTATATATATATATATATATATATATATATATATATATATATATATATATATATATATATATTCTACTTGGGTTTGCATAACAGTTAGTGTTGCATTATGATACATACGCATATCATGTTATATTAGTACAGATTATGATAGTACTATACTTATGACCTAGGTATCGTCGTGCATTTCAATTTCTACCTTTAGATGTACTTCTATTCACTGAGTTGGAAACTCATCCCCGTTGTGCCACAGTTTCTTGCAGGTTTTACCGCTTGGATTATCAGCAGCTTGGGCACACACTCTTTTCGGTGATTGATTGGTAAGTGAGTTACTATTGTATCGTACTCACCCTTGATTATTCATATATTCTTGTATCTAGTGAAAACTCCATCAACTTAGTAATGGTATATTATGGACTTAAAAGCGAGACTTAGGAATTCTGAGGTCGCACTCTTTAGAGTCGACTTCTGATATAGTGTGTTTAGCTGTTCCGTCGTTGGACGTGAAAGCTAGCTCCCGTTGGGATGCTATTTTATTGTTGTAGTTGTATCGGGTTTTTATGTAGAAATTTCAAAGGAGGTGCTGTCAAATTTCAATACGTCATAGATGCTTTTCAAACTTACTTAGTTAAGATTTAAATGTTATTAAAATTGATTCCATCTGATGAATATTTTTAAACTCACCTCCAATATTTTCAAAAGGGTTTAGATTCTGGGTTTCGGCTTACTTGAACCACGTTGACGTCTTTTGATGTCACGTGATTTAAGTGCCGGTCGCGTGCCACATTTGGGTCGTGACATCGTGGCACTTGTATTTGGCTTTGATTTCCGTGCGCACCAGACGCACGTGATTCTTGAATACGCCTTTCGAGGCTGATTTTGCTTTTGAGCACTTTGTTTTCATGTTGGGCACTATATTGTGTAGTAGCCAAACATGACTGATCTGAGAACAGTACCAGAGTATTTTACAAGCATTAAAGGTTTTGTAGGGTTGGCTTAGCACCTTAGCAAGGTTTTGGCAAGTATCAAACATGCTATATTAAATTTTTTGGGGTGCTAAACAAACCAACCAAGTAATCGAACTAGAGAATTAGGGTTAATTTTGCATGTAAACAACTTTGCATCTAATTGATAGGGATTACAACCTTTGTAGTCCGTTCCTTTGCTTCAAAAGCTCCGAGTAGTGGTCCCTTCGCTGCGATCCATGAACTCCCGGACTCTTGAGAGGCTCCACAAGATGTACGATACATCCTTGCTTGAAGTCTTCAAAGTCTACGATGATCTACGTCGAGGAAACACAGACTCAAGCTCTCTCTTCACTAATATGGAATTAGTGAAGCTAACACACTAATCTATATGGCTAATATAGAAGAGAATGATGAAATAGGAATTTTTCTCACTTTATTATTTAATTTCTCACAATCATTCATCACAAATCAAAAATCTAGCAAGTTTTTTTCAATGAAGAAGAAGAAGAAGAAGCAAGTGATGAATTATTATTGTGTGGTTAGAAATGCAACCATGGGTCAAGTATATTATCCTTAACCCATGTAGAGACTTAACCATTAGCTATGGTTAATGGTGAGGTTGATAAATATCTTAAGCTAGACAAAATGAGTGGACAAAGTCAAAGAAGACTACAAGCTTCTACAAGCTTCATCCTTGATCAATATCCACAATAATTGAATTACTTAATGATAAATATAAATCTTAATATTAATCCTAGCATGGTTTAACTCTAATAAACCCTAGTTGCATTTATAACCAAGCATGTCACAATATTATATATCACATATATAATATTTATGTAACAAAGAAACAATACAATAAAAATATATCACATATATGTTAAATGTATAATAAGTGAGAATAATAAATATTTAAGTGAGCATAATATATATATATATACACACACACACATATATATATTATATATTATTTCATTGAATCAACACTTGATCCGATAACCCGGCTATATCACATATAACCGGCCGATATCTCATATCGCGAGAATAGAATACGGTATCACATACGCGTATTAATCTCGATCCTGCACATATCACATATGTGCTCCTACTCCATTTTGCCTGAACCAGGAAACCTCTGTGTAGGACTCTAAAGGCTCGTCAATACGCCGGCAGTAAGTGATGATCAGATCAAACACCTACAAGCTACAAGCGGTCAGCTACACGTAACAGCCACCCGGGTATTGAGCGACCAGAAGATCAACAAGAAAGCCTGTACATACTCCTGCGAATCCAATCAGTAACACTACCGTACAGTCCGGTCTCTTCGTCTGATATGCCGCATATCCAGTCTAGGGGTGGTAAACGTCAGACCCCAATAACCGATAAATCGTGTTGATATGAGGCTCATAACGGATCGAGAAACTACTAATAACACTTACCAGTATATATCCATATCAGCCCTGGCCAGGGACTTCCAGTTATAGCCAATCGAACACAGCGCAACATCAACTCCCAATACCGGGAGAGACGAAACCCCTCCTATCGCCCATTGCCTCCATATGATTCGGGACTGTATCCAAAAGCCACCATTTTGCATGTCCTCTTGAACATGGTAAGGTGGAAATCAAAGCACAGTGGGAATCACACAAGACTCTATGACGATCTCGGGTCTACAGACTAACCTGTACCAATGTCACCGGAGAACTGCTATCTGACGATAGGTATAATACTATCTATGAGTTCTTGGCAAGTCTGTTCAGTATACCCAGTCTCCACTGAGCACTCGTACACCATCTTTGATGTCGAACACCAATGGATGTGGGATCATCCATCGCCCATCAAATGGGTCAAGATGCGTATACGCTAGTCTACTCTGGAGTATCGATGTCCTGTCTCGATACACCCTCGATTAGGAACAGTTATAGGATATACTCGTAGACTACTCTGGACCCACTAGTATGATCTGCATCATAGTCCCAGTAGTCAAGTACATATCCTAAGGGCTTTATCAATATATGAGAGCAAGACATTGTTCCGATACAAGTCTACACGTTAAGATAAAGAGCAACCAGATAGCATACTATCATATCGAGCAAGAAAGTCCTCTCTATATATATCCAAGTATCCACTATAATATACATCATATGTACAATAATGGCCTCTAGGGCATATACATAACTAACAATCTCCCACTTGCACTAAGGCCAGTTGTTGTAGTATCTCATACCCAACATCCCGAAGAGTCTCTCAAAATGTATTTGGGGTATGGCCTTCGTGAGTGGATCCGCAGTGTTGTCCTTCGTAAGAACTCTCCTGACCTCGATCTCCCGGCGATCGACTATCTCCTGGATCAGGTGATACCGCCTTAGAATATGTCTGGATCTCTGATGGGACCTGGGTTCCTTGGCCAAAGCCATAGCTCTATTGTTATCACAATATAGAGGTATTGGACGCTCAATGGACGGAATCACACCATGTTCAGTGATGAATATCTTCATCCAGACAGCCTCTTTGGCAGCATCGTTGGCAGCGATGTATTCAGCCTCCATCGTCGAGTCTGCCACGGTTTTCTGTTTGTAACTCTTCCAACAAACCGCTCCTCCATTGAGGGTAAAGACAAAACCCGAGTGCGACTTAGAGTCGTCCTTATCACTTTGGAAGCTCTAATCGGTAAAGGACTCCACCTGGAGTTCTCCGTTACCATACACCAAGAACATCTCTTTAGTCATTCTCAAGTACTTGAGAATGTTCTTCACAGCTGTCCAGTGATCCTCTCCAGGATCTGCTTGATACCTACTCACTACACTTAGTGAGTATGCTACATCGGGTCTAGTACATAGCATCGCGTACATGATAGAGCATACTGCCGAAGCATAGGGTATCCCTTGCATGCGAACTCTCTCCAAATTAGTCTTAGGAGACATCTCTTTGGAGAGAGTGAGTCCAGAGATCGTGGGTAAGTTCCCACGCTTGGATTCTTCCATACTAAACCTCTTTAGTATGGTTTCAATGTACCTGGATTGGGACAATCCCAGTATCCGTCTAGATCTATCTCTATAGATCTTAATCCCTAAAATGCAGGAGGCATCACTTAGATCTTTCATTGAGAATCTATGTGATAAGAAGAGTTTGACCGAGTGCAGCATAGGAACATCATTTCCTATCAAGAGTATGTCATCCACGTACAATACGAGGAAGACACCTTACTCTCAGCCACCTTCTTGTATATACAAGGTTCATCTATGTTTTTGATGAAGTCAAACTCTTTGACTACCACATCAAAACATATGTTCTAACTCCGCGATGCCTGCTTCAACCCATAGATGGATTTAAGCAGCTTGCACACCTTTCTGCTGCTCCCACTGTCTATGAAGCCCTCTGGCTGAGTCATGTACACGCACTCCTCTAAATCACCATTTAGAAAGGCGGTCTTAACATCCATTTGCCAGATTTTGTAGTCATGGAATGCAGCAATGGCAAATAGGATCCGGATGGACTTAAGCATAGCCACTAGAGAAAAGGTTTCGTCATAATCCACACATGGTCGTTGACGAAAACTCTTTACAACAAGTCTAGCTTTGAAAGTCTCAACTTTTCCATCTACACCAAGTTTCTTCTTAAAGATCCATTTGCTCCCAATGGGTTTTACCCCTTCAGGAGCAACTTCTAAAGTCCATACTTTGTTGGTGTACATGGATTCCATCTCAGATCGCATTGCATCCAGCCACTTCACAGAGTCACCACTCGTGATGGCCTGTTCGAAACTAGTCGGGTCATCATCTTCCATGATGCAGTCCTTATACACCAACAAAGTATGGACTTTGGTTGCTATATCTGAAGGGTTAAATCCCCATCAGGAGCAAGTATATCTTGAGAAGATTACTTGGTGTAGATGGAAAAGTTGAGACTTTCAAAGCTAGACTTGTTAAAAGTTTGCATCATTGACCAGGAGTGGATAATGGTGAAACCTTTTCAAGTAGCTATGCTTAAGTCCATCCAGATCCTACTTGTCACGGCTACATACCATGACTACGATATCTGGTGGTTGGGTGTCATGACTGCTTTTCTAAATGATGTTTTAGAAGAGTACGTCTATAAGTACACAGCCAGAGGGCTTCGTAGATAGTGGGAGCAGCGGAAACGTGTGCAAGATGCTTTATAGGATTAAAGCAGGCATCGCGGAGTTGGAACATCTGTTTTGATGGATTAGTCAAAGAGTTTGACATCATCAAAATGGTAGATGAACCTTGTATAAACAAAAAGGTAGTAGGGAGTATGGTGGTGATCCTCGTAGAGTACGTGGATGACATACTCTTGATAGGGAAGGAGTTTCCTATGCTACGCTCGATCAATCTCCGCTTATCACAATGATTCTCCACATAGGATCAAAGTGATACCTCCTAAATCCTGGGTTTTTGGATCTATGAGATAGATCTAATTGGATGTTAGGATTCTCACTAGTTGTAGTGAGATGGTATCAATCGATCCTGGGGAGAATCACTGAAAGAGTTCCAGGGTGATAATGACGACTGAATGTCAGTCGCATGCATTGTCTTTACCCTCAGTAAAGGGATGGTATGTTGGAAGAGTTCCAAGCTAGATACCGTGGCATACTAGACGATAAAGGCAGGATACATCGCTACTAAAGATGCTACCAAAGAGGCTGTTTGGATGTATAATGGTTCATGAGATGAACTATGTTCCTAACATTGTGAGACAATGGAGTTGTGGCTTATGCCAAGGAACGCCGGTCCCATCAGTGATCCAGACATATTCTAAGGCAGTGTCACCTGATCATGGAGATGGATGATCTCCAGGGTGATCGAGGTCAGGAGAGTAGATTCAGAGGACAACACAGCGGATCCACTCACAAAGGCCTGTTCCCAGAGAGAGACTTTTATGGGATGGTTGAGTATGAGATACTACAACCACTGCTACAGATGGCCCTAGTGAAAGTGGGAGATTGTTAGTTATATGTATGCCCTAGAGGCCATTACTGTACATTGGATGTATATTGTAGTGGATGCTGGGACATATATAGGGAAGACTTTCTTGCTCGACATGATAGTATGCTATCTGGTCACTCTTTACCTTAACGTGTATACTGATTGTCTCTCTGTTACATGTTGGTAAAGCCCTTAGGATCTGTACTTGACTACCTGGACTATGATGCGGATCATACTAGTGGGGACATGGTAGTCCATAAGTACATCCTTCAAAGTCCCTAGTCGAGGGTGTATCGAGACGGGGCATCGATATACCAGAGTAGACTAGCGTATACCTTCTCGACCCATACAGATGGGCGATGGATGATCCCATATCCATTGGTGTTTGACATCAGAGATGATATACGGGTGCTCAGTAGAGACTGGGTACACTGGACGGACTCGCCGAGAACTCCCAGATGGTATTATACCTCACGACAGATGGCAGTTCTCTGGTGACACTGGTACAGAGTAGTCTGTTGACCCGAGATCGTCATAGAGTCTTATGTGGTTCCCACTGTGCTTTGATTTCCATCTTACCACGTCCAAGAGGGCGTGCAAAACGGTGGTTTTTGGGTACAGTCCCGAGTCACATGGAGGCAATGAGCGATAGGAGGGGATTCGTCTCTCCCGGTATAGGGGGTTGATGTTGTGCTGTGTTCGATTGGCTATAACAGGAAATCCCTGGCCAGGGTTGCTGAGATTTACTGGTAAGTGTTACCAGTAGTTTCTCGAATAGTTATAGACCTCATATCGACGCGACTTATCGAGCTATTGGGGTCTGACGTTTACCACCCCTAGGCGAGATATGCGACATATCAGACGATCAGACCGGACTGTACGGTAGTGTTACTGGTCGGATTCACTGGAGTGTGAGCGGGCTTGCTCGTCGATCTTCAGATCGCTCAATACCCGGGTGGCCGTTACGTTTAGCAGACCGCTTGCGGCTTGTGGGTGCTTGATATGATCATCACCTGCTGCCGGCGTATTGACGAGTCTTTAGAGTCCTACACAGAGGTTTCCTGGCTCAAGCGAAACGAAATAGGAGCGCATATGAGATATGTGCGGGACCGAGAATAATACCAATATGTGATACTGCATTCGATTCTCGCGATGTGACATTGATCGGTTATATGCGATATAGCCGGGTTATCGGATCAAGTGTTGATTCGATAAGTTGTTACTATTGATACCAGTCGGTTGTGTGCGACATGACCGGATCATTGAATCAAGTGTTGATTTAATTATTTAATGCATAATTATATATTTGATATATTACTTTGCATTAACTAGTATCGGTTCACTTTAGAAGGATTTTCTCACTTGGATGTACAAGTTGTATATGTGATATACTTTTTGTGCATTTTATTGTATCATGTTTGATGATACATGTTTACTTGGTTAAGTGTAAAGAATTAAACCATGGTTAAACTTATGATTAGGGTTTTATATCCTTTTCTCATTTATTTATCTATTTATTCATTTTGGAAAATAGATGGAAAAAGGAGAAAAGAATGGTGGCTTTTTTTGTTGTTTAGTGGAAGCTTCATGAAACCTTAACCCTAACCATTCCTTTAACCTTGGTCAATTCTCTACACATAACCATAGTTACAATTATGATAAGGATGGTTTTTCTTTTCTTTTCTAATTAATCTTATCATAATATTCTTCTTCTTCTTCCTTGAACTCAAGAAGAAACCTTCACTTCATCAATGGTGGATTGATGAAATGAGTGAGAAATCCAAAACTAAAGTCTACCCACTTCCTATTTCTTCATCCTCTACCTCTTGCCAAGTAGTAGAGTGTGTTTCTCTCACAAGTTTTCAAGACTTGGTGAAGGTGGAGCTCGATCTAGCGATGCCTCGACGTAGATCATCTTCGGCACGTCGTCGACGACCTAGCCCGTCCATTCTCCGATGAAGCCGACGCTAGAGCCCGGATTTGATTTGGACAGCGGAGAGGACCTCATCTCGGAGCCGTGGAGGTGGACGACCGGATCTACAAAGGTTGTATTTCCGTATCTCTTAGTTAAGTGTTAACTAGTTAGCTTTTTCGCCTATATATCTAGCCAACGATCCGTATTAGGGTTTCTCGGCACCCGTAAAATTCGAAATTGGCATGGTTGATGCTATGTGAGACCTCTTGAGAGTGCCTAGGAACCCTACAGAGGAACCCTACTAGATCGGCGGAGAGGCGGGGGTTCGTCGGGAACTACTGAATCCTCTGGTTCCACCAAATCTTCTGTTGCAATTTATGTAGCTGGAACTTCTTCCGGTTCTACCTCCTTACCACTAATTTCTTTTTCAAGAAATTCCTTTTCCAAAAAGGTGGCATGCTGAGAAACAAACACTTTTTGTTCCTCGGTGTGGTAGAAAATATACCCTTATGAGTTTTTGGGATATCCTACAAACTTGCACAGGACAGACCTTGCCTCGAATTTGTCCAGATTGTGCCTTTTGATATAGACCGGACAACCCTATATCTTAACATAATTAAGAGATGGTCTCTTCCCCTTCCATATCTCATATGGAGTGGTAGGCACTGATTTGGTAGGAACCATATTCAATAGGTGTATAGCCGTCTCAAGCGCATACCCCCAAAAGGAAATAGGCAACTCAATAGTGCTCATCATAGAGCGCACCATATCTAATAGGGTGCGATTTCTCCGCTCCGATACACCATTGTGCTGTGGTGTATAGGGAGGAGTAAGCTAAGAGAGAATCCCATTCTCTTTTAGATAGTCTAGAAACTCATTGCTCAAGTATTCTCCCCCTCGATCAGATCGAAGGATTTTAATACTTTTACCCGTTTAGTTCTCTACTTCGTGCTTATATTCTTTGAATTTCTCAAAAGCTTCAGACTTGTGTTTCAACAGGAACACATGTCCGTATCTTGAGAGATCATCAGTGAATGTAATGAAGTACGAGAAACCATTCCTGGCATGTGTAGACATGGGACCACATACATCAGTATGTATCAGTTCTAAGAGTTCCGTAACTCTTTCTCCGTGTCCACTAAACGGAGTTTTAGTCATTTTTCCTTTGAGACATAAATGGCAAGTTTCATAAGATGAAAATTCGAATGAATTCAAATATCCATCCTTATGCAACTTAGCTAGTTGTGTCGCATTGATATGAGCTAGTCTACAATACCACAAGAAGGATCCATTCATTTCTAAACTCTTCCTCTTGTGAGTGTTTTATACATTAAGAACCGTAGTTTGATTTAGAACGTATATGCCATTATTTAACGAGCCTGATCCAATCAACTTTTGATCAGGAAGATGTTCATAATATTATCCTGTACTACAAAATTATATCCTTCTTTACTTAATAAAGAAACTAATATAATGTTGCATATCATGCTCGGTATGTAATAGCATTCGTTCAGAATCAATGTATTACCACTTAGTAATACAAGGTGATATTCGCCAACTGCTTTGGCTATAACATTTGCACCATTCCCTATTTTAACGGAATGAGCACCCATTCCCAGTTCTCTAGCTCTCTTTAGCCCATGCAACATATTACATATGTGGGACCCTGATCCGGTATCTAATACCCAGGACGTAGAGTGAACTGAGAAACAGTTCTCGATAACAAATACACCCGAAGAAGATGCATCAACATGCTTGTTCTTCATTTGGGCGGCGTGTGAATCCGGATATTTCACTATTCCCTGCTCAGTCTTATAACGTTTATAAGAAAAAACGGGACCAACATTCCCCTGCTCAGTATAATAAGCGGGTTCGGTCAATACATCCATATTATTATCTTGATTAAGGCGTGACATGGTCGCTACCTGGAGAGAGAGAGAAGGAAACACTTTAGCGTATGCTCTTGCAAGATTAGATTGGTTATTATCTTATCTAATCAAGACAGCTCCCACTGTTTTCATCAAATCTTCCTTCAAACCCTAAAAGGTAAGACTAGCCGGGATTAATTACACTTTATAAGTTCGCCAATCTTTCGGCTAGGCCAGTGTTGGTACTTTTAGGGAGGTTCCCCGTGCTTTCGCACGGACCTAATTAAAATAACCCTCATTTTCCCAGAGGCATTACCCCGTTAACACCTTTCTAGACACCTACTTGATCGGCTAATTGTCCTGTGTAAAACTCTCCCAGGAGTAACTCTTACTCGAAATGGGCATCGGGATCCAACTATCTCATAGCAGGTATGCAATCTCATTGCAAATTTCAACACTTGAAATTCCCGATAATGCTTTTACCCCTAACGTGCTATGACCTTGACGAAAGCCAACAAACCATAGTCTGTTAGTCAAGTTCAACCCGTACATTTCATGATTGAATTAAACCCACCCACACGACCCTTGACGAAAGCCAATAAAGCCGTACGACTACCCTAATCCAATCTCATCATATGCTACAGATAAGTGGTAAGTAGCTACCGCACACTACATCTTGACGAAAGCCAACAAACGCAGCACGAATACTAAATATTACTTATCTGAAATGTCGGAGGGCTACGACAAGTTTTTCTGAAAACCTTTTGCGTAATGAACTTAATATCGTTGTAGAAACAAGTGATTTTGAAAAGGAGTGTTTTTGAGGCTTTTACTAGTTTCGCTAAAGAGGTCACTCCCGGTGAAGGGATCTCGGCTCTTTCCTTATCGAATAAGGTGCTGGATATTCTACAAGGAATACCGCTATGCAAAGTAAAAACTATAGAAGCAATAAAAAACAAAACCGAGTGAGTTGTAGCATCTACTAGTTTCGCTAAAGAGGTCACTCTCGGTGAAGGGATCTCGGCTCTTTTTTTATCGAATAAGGTGCTTGATATTCTACAAGGAATACCGCTATGCAAAGCAAAAACTAGAGCTACCCTTTTTATAAAATTTGATTCTACAACATCTTTTAGGTTTCTTTTCTTTCCATTAATCTCATTAATGAAATCTCATCATTTAAGGTTCCTAAGTATCACAGAAGAAACGAAAGCAGTAATATTTATATATCACATATATATAGTATAAGCATTCGTCTCACGCATATAAAATGATCATATCACAGTATATCAGCAGCAGAAGATAACATATGAAATATTGGATATACAAGGAGGTCCGTGTTTTATTTTGAGCCTGTATAAAATACGGATTCCACGGTCGCGATGAATAGCCAAACCCACATCCCTAGACCCCTACGAGAGCGGCAAGTAACCCTCCCAATTCTAGGGTTAGGAGACCCGGTCTCGACTTTTCAAGATGGTCTCCCACTGGACCCTAGAACCCGGTTACTTGTGCTCCCCAGCTTGGGTCTATCCTAATGCGGAAAAGTAAATAATATACAATGGTGACATCATCCTCAACCCGGAAGTGCCCCAATAAAAGAATATTACATACAATGAATTTTACATGAATGAAAATAAAAACCCTCATCTCACATAAAACCCCCGGCTATTCAATACACGACAATCCAATATAACATATCACAGCAACACATAACAACACATGTCATCAACGTAAGTAAATATGCCTATCACAATTGTCGTCGATCTATAGCGACGAAAACGGCGATATACCACATATTACACTTACAGTCGCAGAAAAGAAAATGTAAAACTACAATATTTGGAATCCACAATCTCTTTAGATATCGTAAACCCGAAATATCACATATTACGGATTTCATGCCTAATTAAATGAATTCCACATATTGTATCACAACACAGATATCTAGGCGAAATTACACAATTCGATTGATTCAACGAATTCTAAAAATACCCCAGTGAGCTCAACACTTGAGCAGAAATAAAAATTCCCAGTAGCATGCCCCAACACCTACGGACCGTCACTGAAGGGCCCGTCCCAAGCCTCCACAGTGGCGCCGCGGAACCGCCGCCAAAACCAAGTTTTGGCCGCGGTTGCGCTGTCACTGTAGCGAGTTAGGGACTCGTTTTTCAGGTGGGTCCATATAATTCCCTGCATGATTTTCTGAGTATTTTTAATATGAAAATTTTCAACTTTTGAAAAAATTTCCAGAGAAGGGGTCTCGTTTGGGTTTTCGGGGTTCGATCGGACTTTAAACTTCGTCTAGACAACGCCTTAAGCTCTAGCTTGTCTCTGATACCACTGTAGGGTTGGCTGAGCACCTTAGCAAGCATCAAACATGCTATATTATAATTTTTGGGGTGCTAAACAAACCAACCAAGAAATCGAACTAGAGAATTAGGGTGAACTTTGCATGTAAGCAACTTTACATCTAAGTGATAGAGATTACAACCTTTTTAATCCATTCCTTCGCTTCAAAAGCTCCGAGTAGTGGTCCCTTCGCTAAGATCCATGAACTCCCGGACTCTTGAGAGGCTCCACAAGATATACGATGCATTCTTACTTGAAGTCTTCAAAGTCTACGATGATTTACGTCGAGGAAACACGGACTCAAGCTCTCTCTTCACTAATATGGAATTAGTGAAGCTAACACACTAATCTATATGGCTAATATAGAAGAGGATGATGAAGTAGGAATTTTGCTCACTTTATTATTTAATTTCTCACAATCATTCATCACAAATAAAAAATCTAGCAAGCTTTTTTCAATGAAAAAGAAGAAGAAGAAGCAAGTGATGAATTATTGTTATGTGGTTAGAAATGCAACCATGGGTCAAGTATATCATCCTTAACACATGTAGAGACTTAACCATTAGCTATGGTTAATGGTGAGGTTGATAAATATCTTAAGCTAGACAAAAAGAGTGGACAAAGTCGAAGAAGACTACAAGCTTCTACAAGCTTCATCCTTGATCAATATCCACAATATTTGAATTACTTAATGATAAATATAAACCCTAATATTAACCCTAGCATGGTTGAACTCTAATAAACCCTAGTTGCATTTATAACCAAGCATGTCACAATATTATATATCACATATATAATATTTATGTAACAAAAGAAAACAATACAACAAACATATACATACATATATATATATATTTACATACATATATATTATATATTATTTCATCGAATCAACACTTGATCCGATAACCCGGCTATATCACATATAACCGGCCGATATCTCATATCGCGAGAATAGAAAACGGTATCACATACGCATATCAATCTCGATCCCACACATATCATATATGTGCTCCTACTCCATTTTGCCTGAGCCAGGAAACCTCTGTGTAGGACTCTAAAGGCTCGTCAATACGCCGGCAGTAAGTGATGATCATATCAAACACCCACAAGCTGCAAACGGCCAGCTACACATAATAACCACCCGGGTATTAAGCGACCAGAAGATCAACAAGCAAGCCTGTACATACTCCTGCGAATCCAATCAGTAACACTACCGTACAGTCCGGTCTTTTCGTCTGATATGCCGCATATCCAATTTAGGGGTGGTAAACGTCAGACCCCAATAACCGATAAGTTGTGTCGATGTGAGCCTCATAACGGGTCGAGAAACTAATGATAACACTTACCAGTATATCTCCATATCAGCCCTGCACAGGGACTTCCAGTTATAGCTAATCGAACACAGCATAACATCAACTCCCAATACCGGGAGAGACGAAACCCCTCCTATCGCTCATTGCCTCCATGTGATTCGGGACTGTACCTAAAAGCCACCGTTTTGCACGTCCTCTTGAATGTGGTAAGGTAGAAATCAAAGCACAGTAGGAATCACACAAAACTCTATGACGATCTCGGGTCTACAGACTAACCTATACCAGTGTCACCGGAGAACTGCTATCTGACGATAGCTATAATACCATCTAGGAGATCTCGGGGAGTCCGTTCAGTGTACCCAGTCTCCACTGAGCAATCATACACCATCTTTGATGTCGAACACCAATGGATGTGGGATCATCCATCACCCATCAAATGGGTCAAGATGCGTATACGCTAGTCTACTCTGGAGTATCGATGCCCTGTCTCGATACACCCTCGACTAGGAACAGTTATAGGATGTACTCGTAGACTACTCTGGCCTCACTAGTATGATCTGCATCATAGTCCCAGTAGTCAAGTACATAACCTAAGGGATTTATCAACATGTGAGAGCAAGACATTGTTCCGATACAAGTCTACACGTTAAGATAAAGAGCAACCAGATAGCATACTATCATATCGAGCAAGAAAGTCCTCTCTATATATATCCAAGTATCCACTATAATATACATCATATGTACAATAATGGCCTCTAGGGCATATACATAACTAACAAGTTTAACAAGAGGTTTTCGAAAAGGAGCTATAGTCTCTCTATTTCCTACGTGTCCGTGAGCGACACGAACGTTAAAAAGGAAAACCTTTTGGGATATTTTAGAAAGGGCGGGACGCATATTTTAGCAAAACATATAATATTACTTTACAGATGAGCGTCCGTCACTTGTGCCGTGAGTTACGCATCACACGGCGATTCAATAAAGATTTTGCATGTGTTTTATTCAGTTTTGAAGGTTTTTCCAAGGATGCATACTATATATGTATTATAGTATTTAACTAGTGCATATTGGATTTCAGTAGTGAATTTCAAGATCTGTATCTCCATTGTAAATCCGATGATATGCGTGCAAATCCAATGGTTTGCGTGACGCTTGACGGAGTTCGTTTTTGAGTTTCATGCTCGTTTTCAGGCGCACGCGATGCGCTGTAGTATTTCTGTATCTTCCGTGATTTCGGAGCCCCGTTGATTTGAGCTGATTATTGAAATGTTTTAGTATTTGGGGGTTTAAATTTAAATTCGGGGACCGAATTTATTTACGGGGGGAAGATTGTAACATTTCAGAAAATATAAAATATTATTTTTTGGAATTTAATATTAAAATAATATATTTCCCGAAAATTGCCCGATTTGCGAAATTGGGGTTTTCGAAAAAGGGTATAAATATATACCAATATTTTTGAAATAAATGGAGATTAAAATGATTTATTTATTTAAAAATATATTTATCGGATTTGGCATTTTTATAATTTATTATATGCAGTTTGGATAAAATTGATTAGTGCACTGCTAATCGCGATTAAGCCAAATCCGTGTTTCTACAGTTTTTCATGGTTAGTACACCATGACATATTTCATTTGATTACATGTTGTTTCTTATGTTGTTTTGGGGTATTATATGGTTGGGTTTTAAAAAGAAAAGAAAAAAAGAGAAAAAGGTAAAAGTTTAGAATGATTAGAGAGAGAGAGAGAGTGAGAATAAGTGTGTGTGAGAGAGAGAGGGCTGCCTCATTCATTTTCCCCCATCATTTTCTTCTCCTTCTTCTTCCTCACTTCCCTCCACCTTCAACCCTAAGATCCATCTCAAAAATCTTGTCAAAACTCTATACCCCTTTCACAAAAAATGATCACCTCCTCATCCTCTATACTTTAGACCAAGCAAAGTAGGATTTTGATGACTTTGAAGAGCTAGGTTTTTCTTGAGTTGCACCCATGAGGTATATTCCTTTCATTTAGTTTAGTTTGAGTTTTCTTGTAGTCTAGTTTAGTTTAGAGTGTGAATTGGTTAGGGTTTGTGATGTATGGAAAATTCTAGAGAAGGGTTTGGATAAGTGTGGATTTGGTGAACTCTAGTGGCTGTTACAAGACTTGAGATTGAGTATAGAAACCAAAATACGGATTTGGGAATTCATTCATGTCGGGTTAGTGTACAACTTGGGGGCTACAGGGAATCTGGGATGACCCGGGGAATTTCTGAGAAAAGCAAACAATACTAGAGGCCTAGTGGGACCCATAGGAAGCCACCCTGCGGGTATGAACCCCACCTGAGGATCCTGAACCGAGCAGGCCGGATTTTAGGGGCTTGTGGCCGACCACTTGGTATGTTCTGGTGCTGAAATTGGTACAGTAGCTCACACACTCCATATACAACACCCTATACTTGCTTGTTTTGCTCCAATTGGCCTGAGTCAAAATCTGGGAGCACATTGGTGTGATTTTTGGTTATGTTTTCCGCATTTTGAATGATAGGTTTTGATATTGGGATTTGTATTTGGTTGTTGGATGTTTATACATCAACAACAAGGGATGATTGGTTGGTTTTGCATGCGTGGGCTATAGGTTCTAACCTATAGGCGATCCGTGTGCCGTATCGGTTTTCCGGATTCCATTCTAATAGCGATTGCGACTGGGTATTATTGTAGGTACCTTCGTGTGGACTCCGATGTGACGGAGCGTGGCGTCATCGACTTCGGCAAGCAAGGAGTAAAGTGAGTAGAATTATATCTACGGGGGAAGTCGGGTGGATGGAGTATAGCACCCCCACAATTTGATGGAAACCGATATATAGGATATGGTTAGAGAAACCATGTTAGAAACTTAGGGATATGGTTAAAGAATTAGTATGAGACAAATACACTACCACTAAGGTTATAGCTTAGGGTTTAGAGTAAAATGATAGGATAGAATGATGTCTCGAATTGAGTTATAGTGAATGTGAATCATGACACGTATATATATGTAGTTGTACGAGATTAGGTATGAGATTTATAGTAGCATGATATGAGATTAATAAGCTATAATGTGTATGTAAGATGATTTAATGTGATGAAAAGAATATATGAGGTGATATGATGACTTGATTAATATGTCGGTATTCGGATGCGAGTCGATTGAGATGATTGATACCTTTGTCGGTACCCCGATATGAGATTGTTATGGATGCGACCTGGGATATAGGTATATAGATATGTAATGTGGTGAATCATGAATGATAGGCCGTACGTGACGTTAGGTCCGTACCCTCATGGTCATATAGGTTGATAGGATCCTTAATGGTTTAATGCCGCCGTACGATGATTTACCGTACGTAATGAGTTTTATGATGATTGATCCATACCCTTAACTAGAAGATGCTGTACGATGGATTATACCGTACGTGATGTTGTGAGGCTGGACACCGATTAATAGATTTACCAACTCGGTCATGTTAGATACGTATACCTGTCAGCATTCGCATACGATTTACTTTATGCTACGTTCATGTCACTCTCATTACATTACATATACATGTGCTAGTACACCTATACCATTATCGCTAATGCGTATGTCACACTTACACAGATTGGCCGGCTCACACACTTCATCATCGATAATTTCCATATCACTACACAGTAGGATTGCTGCATCATTATATGACTCCTTGCATAATTTACTTACTATTGTTACATATGCACCTTTATACAATGTTGCATTTGACTTTGGAGAATTTGGGAACCGCAGGATATATTTTAAAACTGGATTTATTTAAAAGAGTGGTTTTCTCTCGATATGTGCATATTACCGTTCCATGTTGCATGATATACGGATATGCTTACATTTCTTTTATATGTCGCATACATCATGATTTATGATTATACGCATTGAGATATGCTGTTTTCATGAGATTTCTGGATTTGAGAACCGTGGTGATTTCAAAAGAAAGTATGTATTGTTTAAAAACCCGGTTTCTCTTGATATAATATTTCAGTGCGTCCATCATGCTTTATGAATATACAAGGGAGGTGCTGCCCAAATTTTTAAAAGACGAAACATGTTTTCCAACTAATAAAACCCACTTGCATTTTCATATTCCATCATCTATGTATTTAAGAAAACTTTTGATTTCATTATACCTTTATTTCAAAATGAAAAAAAAGGTTTAGATTTCTAGGTTTCGGCTTACTTGAGTTACGTTACGTCGCTAGATGTCGTATGATTCAAGTACCTGTCACGAGCTAATATTTCGGGTCATAACATTTTCGGAGCATGTGGTTGTGGTGGGTCCACCTTCCAGTTTTCAGACAACGCGAATTTGCCTTGTTGGTATTGGTCTTCAACCCAGTTTTTGAAGACGTAGCAATTTTCGAGTGGGTGACACATTACTCTGTGGTAGGGACAATAGTTAGGATGGTTAACGTTACCAGGTTGCGACGGATGTCTTGGATCCGGCAGAGTGATGAGCCCATTGTGCACTGCCAGTTCGAACAGTCTCCTTGTTTTATCCTGGGGAAATGAGTAAGGACGCCTTAACTTCTCATCGAGGGATCGCGGCTTGTTGCTTTGACGAACAACCGGTCTCGGGTTACTCGGATGTTGCCGAGCGTTGGCGATGAAGGTCGCTTTCCCTTTCCCGTTTTCATTCCACGGCTCAGACTTTGAAGGGAAAGGCCTATAGCCTATCTGGTCCATTTGGGTCAGCTTGTCAATCAAGGCTTAGAATGTGGTCGGCTTGAAGAACATCATGAATTGGGAGATAGTCGACTGAGGGTCAAAGGTCCACATGAACATGCCCACGGCAGGAGCTTCTTCTATGTGTTGTTCGCATCTCGACCATATCTTGGAATAAAAGCGCCATTTGTTTTATGTTGGCCGCTTGTTCCGTGGCCTCTTTGTCTTTCCTCTCAAGCATTCTTCGGAGGAATTCGGCATCAGTTTCCTATTCTTGGCGCTGCTCCGACTATGTCTCCGGGCTTACTTTTGGCCCAGTGAGTGCGGCCATGGTTGTCAGCATCTCCTGGAGCTTTTGTTGTTGTTGCTCCTTGGCCTTTGTCACAGACCGCGTAAGTGGTCGATGACCCGTGGAGATACAGCTATCCTCTTTCCCGGAAGCCATGTAAATGGTGTGCACCACCATGCCCCAAGACTTGGGGCGTTTGGACTCAGTGTCTTTGAGCTTTGTCGCGGACACAGGGATTTTCTCCGGCCTTCTTCTTTTATGGGTGGTCGAAGTTGAAGGGGCCGTTGCAGCGGGCACCCAAGTAGATGACACCTTCTGTGGTACGACAGGGTGGTCCTTCTCTTGCCGAACCTTCATCGTCTTCGGTCGACGGGAGTAGTCTTAGTTAATCACAGAGTCTTGGACCCTTTGCCAGACCTTGTGAATTTTGGAGGACAGCCGCTGAGGGGGCTGCTCCGGTTTTGCCTTTGTAGCGTTCTCTACAGGTGGAGGAGATATTTTCAATACAGTAGTCGGAGAGTTTTTGCGCACCTTCCTGAGCGGTTCAAAGCTGTTCCCAGTTGGAACAGCAGCATTAACTTCCACCGTTGGAGCTGGCGGAGTCGGTCCAGAAGGGGAATTGCCTCCATCTTTCCTCACTCTGCACCAGTGGCGACATCGAGCATGTCGTGCAGTCAGGATCACCTCCATTGTCGGGGTAGCTTCATCATGCCCCCTGTTCTGGTGAAGGGTTGCTGCCGGTGCCAGCCTATCGAAGACTGGCGTCCGCTGACTGGCGTCCGCTGAGAAGAAACGTCCAACCTATCGAAGACTGACTTTTGAGCAGGGAAAGCAGCCTTGGTGACTTCGCTTACCGGAGCGGGAATGACTATCCGCTTCGGGATAACCCCTTCAGGTATTGCGGGCTTCTTCACGGGCCCATGGAGATTTGGCCCAGTCTATTAAAGACTGAGGCGTTAGATTTGGGCGACCCGTTGAGAGGGCCCGCGATAGTTGCAAGCCGATTAAAAACTGACTTCTTCAGAGATTCTTGCGATGGCACTGGGGCGTTGAAGCTCATTGGTGGGAGCATAGTCCTGAACAACAACCCAGTGGTGGCCTGAATCACCTGTTCCACTGGCATGGCGAAGATAGAGGCCGCTTGGGGCCCATAGGTCACTCCTCCGGCGAGGACGGAGTGGGAGTTGTTGTTGCAGCTGGTGCAGTTGGAAGCCATTTTCTCTTCTTTTTCTTGGGAGCAAGACACCAATTCTTAGTACCTCGAATCCATGGGCAACCACATTAAACCGCGATTCGTTCGCGAACACGTCACACAAAGTGTGGAGTGGAAAGAGGAAAAGGTCCCACCGGGCGTGCCAGAATCTGTTCACCGCCAAAAACCGGGAAAGACAAATGTCTCGCCTGAATTTGGGGCCAGATGCTATTTGGTGCTATCCGTCCACCTCTCCGAAGATGCCAAGTTGATTTATGGCACCGTGTATCGAAGGTTTAGACGGATGCGGCCGATGTAGCAGATTTTGTCAGATTCCCTCTCGTTGTGAGGGGTTTTTGATTGTGGGGACGCTCTTCCCTGCAGGCGCAAGCCCCTGCAGTTAATTATGCTACCGCATCGCGGTAACCACTTTCTCCTTCTCCAGATGGTCACTTCGTGTCGTGTGTGTTTTTTTTGTTTTTGGTTGCCCGTGGATTGTATACGGAGACTAATTTATGTTGTCACCCGTGGGGCGTGGATTAGTCCAAATTCATATTCTCTTAGATTTGGGTTTGGGTTGGGTTTAAGGATCGGTAATCTCATTTGAGACTAAGATCAACTTAAACGTTTGTTGAGAATACGTTAGTCTAATTTTAGACTAAGATCTACTCAACAGGGTTTTGGGATTATTTAGATCCAACGAAAGAGCATTTGGGCTCTATTGTTTTAGTTTAGGGACGCTGCGGTCCATAAGTTTGAGGACGTCATAGTCCATGGAGTTTAAATACATCATAGTCTATGGGGTTTGGTTTAGGGATGTTGCGGTCAATTGGGTTTAAGGACATCATAGTCCGTAGTTTAAAAACGTCATAGTCTATAGAGTTTAGTTTAGGGACGTTGCGGTCCATTGGGTTTAAGGACATCATAGTCCATAAAGTTTAGTTTAGGGACGTTGCAGTCCGTAGTTAGTTTAAGGACATTACGGTCCATAGTTAGTTTTAGGACGTTGTGGTTCATTGGGTTTCTGGTTGTCGGGACCCGCCACCTCTCTGAAGACGTTGAAGAATTACAATGACACATATCAGAGGTGTGAAGAGATGTACCCTTGAACCAATGTTGATTGGGAGATATGTAGTCAGGTTTGGGACTAAGATCAATTAAGGACATTGTGAGCACATGGGCTCGGTTGGTCTAAGTTAGAGACTTGTATCCAACTTAGGCTCAGCCCACTCAATTTTGATTAAAGTGTTGAACACTTGTTTGGGTGTTGAACATTTGTTTGGGCTCGATCCCTTATTGTTCAATAATGCTGAGCATTAATTTGGGTTCTGACACCCTTTTTCTTTTTGTCTTTTGCTGAGTGTTAAACACTTTTTATGACACTGAGGCTTTATTTAAAGAACACTTTGTGTTCCTTCAGCGCCCACATGAGGAGCACGTGGAGCGCTTGGCGCTGAGCGCCAGACTTAAAATGCTGAGGCGTTTCTTATGAAATAGCGCACACGTGAGGTGCACGTGGCGCGCTTGGCGTTGAGCGCCAGATTTGGAGCGCTGAGGCGCTCCTTATGAAATAGCGCACACGTGAGGAGCACGTGGCGCGCTTGGTGCTAGGCGCCAGATTTGGAGTGCTGAGGCGCTCCTTATGAAATAGCGCACACGTGAGGAGCATGTAGCGCGCTTGGCGTTCAGCGCCAGACTTGGAGCGCTGAAGCGCTTCTTATGAAATAGTGCACATGTGAGGAGCACGTAGCGTGCTTGGCGTTGAGCGCCAGACTTGGAGCGCTGAAGCGCTTCTTATGAAATATCGCACACGTGAGGAGCACGTGGCGCGCTTGGCGCTGAGCGCCAGACTTGGAGCGCTGAAGCGCTCTTTTAGCAGTTCTGGTCAGTTCTGTACTCTGAGAATGAAATTCTCGTTTATAAGAGACTTTGTCTCACAGATCTATGATCTTTCTTGTTTTTTCTTTATGAGAGACTTTGTCTCACGGATCTAAGAACTAAGTTCTTCTTTTTATGAAGAGATGTTGTGATCTCTTCTGTTTTTGTGAAAAACTTTGTCTTTAAAGATCT
Source organism: Agapanthus africanus (assembly GCA_030015575.1). Taxonomy (NCBI): domain Eukaryota; kingdom Viridiplantae; phylum Streptophyta; class Magnoliopsida; order Asparagales; family Amaryllidaceae; genus Agapanthus; species Agapanthus africanus. The sequence continues at coordinate 21,004,428 of CM057345.1, forward strand.
ATGATCTAAAAGAGAACTAAGTTCTCCTCCCCCTCTTTTATGATGAGATGCTACGATCTCTTTTTCTTTTATGAAAGACTTCTGTCTTATAGATACATGATCTAAAAAAAAAACTAAGTTCTTCTTATTTTGATGAGATGCTTTGATTTCTCTCTTTTATTTACCTTGAAGAAATTCTTCTTCTCAGAGCTTGATCTTCTCTTTTTTTTTTTAGAAATTGAAGTTTAGGGGGGGGGGGTTCTTCCTTTTTAGACTTGAAGTCTTCGATCCTTTATATAAGGGAGGTAGATTTGTTGAATCAGTTAAGGAAATTTTTCTCTGATTGATTTGGGGAATGTTTCCCACCGTTGGATCTTTGATTCAAGGGCTTCTTTTTTACAGAAGACATCTTACTTGTTATTAGCAAGATTGGGGAATTATTTTCCTATACAGAGATTATTCTGTATCTTGGTGATTTTTAATCACCATTGGATCTTTGATCCAACGGCACTCTAATTTACAGAGAGATTTTCCTTGTTTGGAAAGATTTGAGGAGTATTTCCTCAACAGGATTTTATTCCGGTAATTTGATGATTCATCATGTTCGTTGGATCTTTGATCCAACGGTGGAGAACATTTAGTTCTAGCGCTTGGCGCTCTCGTGCCTTGCACGTGAGCGCTACCTCAGAGTCTTTGACTCTTAGCGCTGGCACACTTGGCGCTAGCGCTCTCGTGCTTTGCACATGAGCGCTGCCTCAGAGTCTTTGACTCTTAGCACTGGCGCTATTGGCGCTAGCGCTCTCGTGCTTTGCACGTGAGCGCTGCCTCAGAGTCTTTGACTCTTAGCGCTGCTGCTCTTGGCGCTAGTACTCTCGTGCTTTGCACGTAAGCGCTGTCTCAGAATTTTTGACTCTTAGTACTGGCGCTCTTGGCGCCAGCACTTTTATGAAGCGCTGCTTCATTTCAAATTTCAAAATTTGAACAGAGCTTTGCTCTGATTAGGGAAAACGGGGTGCTTGGACTCCGGGAGCGTAATCATTTGATGTTTCATGATGAAGTCGAATATTTTCCTTGTCTTGTCTTGAGGGAAAGAATATGCTCGACCCATCTTTTTCATTAAAGATAGATTCCGACTGACCTTTTCTTGATCGCGTGGCCTTTTGGATCCGTTTTGCCGCTGTCAAACGTTCTTTCCGTTATTCAACTTGCTTTTGCCTTTGCATCAGGCCTTTTTCTTGTCTTAGGAATGCATGGCAAGCTGACGGTGGAGGGCATTATCATCCTCCGCAGACTGCTGAAGGAGGCGTTGCGTCTTGGCTTTCTCGTAAATGGACATTTCGCGGCTGTGGTCGTTCCGAACTTCTTGACTCGCTTCCTGTACTAGCTTGTCCATCTGTTCTTCAAACAACGGACTCGGCATTTTTATGGCAGGACCGCGTTCTGGTTCAGCGTCGGCGCCTATTTTAAAAGAGCATCCCCTCCTTCATCAAGGTCATTTATGACATGGCAACCATAGGACTGCTCCCGTTTCTTGGACTGGACATACCCAAGCTCGATCGTTTCCATTTTCCGTTGGGCAATTTTCGCTGAGTTCCGGGGATGTTCCAAATCCTGTTGTAGAACTGAGCTTGTCCAGAAGTTTGTTTGAAAGGTACGCCTTGGCGTCTTAGTTACCTTTTCAATCCCTCTTTGTAGTATCTGGGCAGACAGATAGGTTAGAGTCTGTCGAGCGCAGGATCGGCACCGTGCCAGACTTCTTTTTCGACTTTAGTCTCCATGGATCGATAGAATAGGATTGCATTTTCACCCCTTTGCCTGGGAGGGACGTAGAATGTCTGCAGCTCTTGCATACTATATGTCTCTAGCGCATCAAGCTCTCTGTAGTGCTGCCGCGGAACCATGACGATTTGCAAACTCTGATCATCTCGAGTGAAGGCCTGCATTGATGGATGAACCGAGAATACTGCGTTGACCTCGTCTTCAGAGTCACTGCCAAAGACCAGAATAGGGATAGACGGTCCCGGTTTGTTGCATTAGGGAGGTCCTGAATAGACTATCTCTTCCTCCTCCTCGGTATCGCTCCCAAAAACCGGAATAGTGGTGATAGCTTTCTGCTTATTCTCTGGTTTATGGCATCTTTCCGTGTCTTCAAAGTATGGTAGGAAATACTTTGCATCTTCGTACTTTTGGAGTTCATTCATGGAGAATGGGTTCAGCTCCCCTGTCACGGTATACTCAAGACCATCTTTGAAGTACTTCATACACTGATGTTGTGTAGAACGGATGATATTGTACTCGTGTAACCAAGGCCTGTCGAGCAAAGCGTTGTAGCAAGTCTTGGCGTCAATGACATGAAATTTGATGTCAGTGATGAGCAGCCAAAAGCATAACGTTAATATCACAGACCCGAGCATCCGTGATGACCGGGAGTCGAACCCGGAAATGGTGATTTTATCCCGAGCGAGGTGCTGGAAGCTCATGCAGATTTCTTTTAGCACCCTCACATTTAGGAGATTGACAGAGGACCCGTTGTCAACTAGGATCTTCCCTATTTTGATGTCATGGCAGTATCCGGTGACATACAAGGGACGGTTGTGCTCGCATGTTCCGAGGAGGAGATCTTCATCGCCAAAAGTGATGTCAGCCATGTGCACTTCTTCCAGCTCGTCCTTTATCTTTTCTTCGGCAAGGAAAGCTTGGAACTGCTCGGGCTCTTGTAGTGCCTTGATCAAAGAATCTCTTGCCTCTTTAGATAGCAGAAGGGCATCGAGAATGTTTAGCTGCGAGGGTATCTTCTTCAGGTGTGCCAGAACGTTGAAATCCACCTTGTTTTTCTTTGGCGGGTCCTTGGCTGCCAGCTCTTCGATGAATTGATCATCGAGGGCGATATCCTCAGGGACTTTTTCCTTCCCCTTATCTTTTCTATCTGATCCCCTGTTTGCAGATCAGAGATTCTTTTCGGGCAACGTACGGTTACGCAGATGAATATTCTCACAGTTCTTCGCCTCTTCCTCTTTTCTTAAGGTGGATTCTTTGAAGAGAGGGCCGAAGGCTATTTCTTCATCAGAATCGCTCCTGAAAGTGAGAACTTGCGATCCCCCGGAATCAACCATGTGACAGTCGCCGGCAGTTCTTTTGCGCTCATCTGTCATGCTTCTCTGCTCTCGACGAGTTTTGCGCTTCATCCGCTTGAAATGCTGTTGATGAGCAACGTATCCCTGCCACTAATTTTTAAAGGCCATGCATTTCTCGGTAGGGTGTGTGATCCTCCGATGGTATAAGCAGTATTTTGGATGTGTATCTAGTTCGTCGGGGAATGTATTTTCTAAAGTGCCTTCTTTGAAAGGTGGCAACTTTATTCCCATCGACATGGCTTTAGCGAACTGCTTCCTTGTCTTAAACCTGCTTTTGCTGGCGGCAGAAGTGTTTCTATCCGGTTGGGGTACTCTATGGCTTCTCGATACCGGAGCTTCTTCAACGTGACGCCGACGCTTGGCCCTTTCATATATGGCCATTTCACACTCTCGGTCATATTTGCTTTTCTGAAGAGCTTCGCTCAGCAGTCTGTCAATCAATTCGTCCGATGGCTCCAGAGATTTTGATTTCGGTTCTGGATCTGCACCCAGTTTCTCTGCATTAGGAGCTTCTTTGCCATTTATTGATGAGTAAGAGATCATGTGGCAGCTTGCCACATAATCCTCGGGCTCTTCTGAAGAATTGTCTCCTTCATCAGCGTCATCGGCTTCATTCTCAAGAACATGCTTAAATAATTCATCCAACGTGATTGGGGTCCGTGCGTTCTGGTTATATTCTTCCAGTGCATCGATGTATTTCTGCAGACCTTTACGGCTGTCTTCAGGTTGGACGGGCTTCTTGTCCTTCTTCTTTTTCTTTAAAGACTTTGGAGGCTTGACCTGAATATTTTGTTCACCTTCACCAACTTTCAGCGTTGGGCGTGGCTTCACCATCCCCTCAATAATCTTGGACTCCAGCGGGCTCTTCCACCTAATCACCGGACATGCTTGGAGATCTTTCAGCATTCTTTTAGTTTTTGTTGAAAGAACAACTTCCCATGGAGCTTCCTTTATAAATGAACATGATGCCCCCAGCATGTCCATCTTTTTCGGAGCGTGTGGTTGTGGCGGGTTTACCCTCCAGTTTTCAGACAACGCGAATTTGCCTTGCCGGTACTGGTCCTCAATCCAGTTTGTGAAGACAAAGCAATCTTTGATTGGATGGCCCATTATTCGATGGTAGGGGCAATAGTTGGGACTGTTGACGTCATCGGGCTGCAGTGGGTGTTTCGGATCCGGCAGGGTGATGAGCCTGTTGCGCACCGCTAGCTCGAACAGTCTCCCTCATTTTATCCCGGGGAAACGAATAAGGGCGTTTTAGGCTTTCGTTGAAGAATCGATGTCTATCGTTTTGGCGATCAGCTGGTTTTGGACCACTGGGCTGCTGCTGAGCATTGGCGACGAAAGTCGCTTTCCCTTTCCCCTTTTCGTTTCGAGGCTCCATTTTCGAGGAAGACGGTCTATGACCCAACTGATCCATTTGGGCCAGCTTGTCAATCAAGGCCTGGAAGGTGGTCGGCTTGAAAAACATCATGAACTAGGATATGGTCGCCTGCAGATCGAGGGTACCTACGAACATGCCTACTGCAGGAGTTTTTTCGATGCGTTGTTCGCATTTCGACCATAGGTTCCGCCACCGGATTGCATACTGAACCCATGTTTCTCCTGGCTTCACCCTAGCATTGATCAATATCGTGATTGGGGTGCGTTCTCTAGTGCTTACGAAACACTGGGTGAATAGGAATTCCATCTCCGTAAAAGTTTTGACGGAGTCGTTGGGAAGCTCTGAATACCATTCGAACGCCGTCTCTGCCAAGCTGCCGACGAATTGGCGAAGCAGTAGCTTATCGTCACCTCCAGTGTTGCCGCACAGAGCCCTGAACTGAGCGACATGTTGATGGGGATTGCCTGTCCCCTTGTATACGTGGAACTTAGGAATCGTGTATCCCGGCGGATACATAATCTGATCGTACCAATTTGGATATGGTCGCCCAGTTCTGACGACTTTGCCAGCGGCTTCGCTCGCCTGATGAGCTCGTATCTGTTGAGCTATATAGTCATCAAGCGCGGCTTTCGAGATCGTGTCCTCTTTGGCTGCTGAAAAAGCCGGAAGTGGGTTCGATGTCTCCCCTCTATCGTCTTCAATGATTACTGGAGGATCTTCGGCTGGAGGGTCCGGCTGAATCATCATGCCCACCATATCTTGGAACAGGAGCGCCATTTGTTTTATGTTGGCCGCTTGTTCCGCAGCCTCCTTGTCTTTCTTCTCAAGCATTCTTCGGAGGAATTCGGCATCGGTTTCCTGCTCCTGACGCTGCTCCGACGATGTCTCCGGGCTTTCTTTTGGCCCAGTGAGTGTGGCCATCTTTGTTAGCATCTCCTGGAGTTTTTTTGTTGTTGAACCTGAGCCTTTGTCACAGACCGTGTAAGTGGTCGATGACCTGTGGAGATACGGCTATCCTCTTTCCCGGAAGCCATGTAAATAGTGTGCACCACCATTCCCCCAGACTTGGGGCGTTTAGGTTCAGTGCCTTTGAGATTCGTCGCGGACTCGGGGATTTTCTCTGGCCTTCTCCTTTTGTGGGCGGTCGAAGTTGAGGGGGCCGTTGCGCAGGCACCCAAGCAGGCGACACCTTATATGATACGACGGGGTAGTCCTTCTCTTGCCGAACCTTCATCTTCTTCAGTTGGCGGGAGTAGTCTTGGTTAATCACTGAGTCTTGGACCCTTCGCCAGACCCTATGGATTTTGGAGGATATCCATTGAGAGGGTTACTCTGGCTCCGCCTTTGTAACGTTCTCCACAGGTGGAGGTGATCTTTTTAGCACAGCAATTGGAGAGTTCTTGCGCACCCTCCTGAGTGGTTCAAAACTGTTCCCAGTTAGAACAGTAGCATCAATTTCCACCATCGGAGCTGGTGGAGTCAGTCCAGAGGGAGAGCTGCCCCCAGTTTTCCTCACTCAGCGCCAGTGGCGACATCGAGCATGTCTTGCAGAAGGGATCACCTCCGTTGTCGGGGTAGCTTCATCATGCCTCCTGTTCTGGTGGAGGGTTGCTGCCAGTGCCAGCCTATCAAAGACTGACATCCGCTGAGAAGAAATGTCCAACCTATCGAAGACTGACTTTTGAGCAGGGAAAGCAGCCTTGGTGACTTCGCCCGAAGCGGGAGTCGGAACGGTCAGTCTTGCAAAGACTGATCCTTTAGCAGGAGAAGCCGCTTTGATGATTTTTTCTACTTGAGCCGGAATGGCTATCCGCTTTGGGATAACCCCTTCGGGTATTGCAGGCTTCTTCATGGGCCCATTTAAGCTTTGGCCTAGTCTGTTAAAGACCGAGGCGCTGGAATTGGACGACCTGTTGAGAGGGGCCACGGTAGTGGTGAGCCGATCAAAGACCGACTTCTTCGGAGCTTCCTGTGACGGCATTGGGACGTTGAAGCTCATGGGCGGGAGTATGGTCCTGAAGAACAACCCAGTGGTGGTGTGTGTCACCTGTTCCACCGGCATTGCAAAAAAGGAGGCCGCTTGAGGCCCATAAGTTACTCCTCTGGTTGGGGCTGAGCGGGAGTTGTTGTTGCAGCTGGAGCAGTTAGAAGCCATTGATCTTATTTTTTCTGCACGGAACAAGACACCAAATCTTAGTACCTCGAATCCAGGGGCAACCATATCAAACCGTGATTCGTTCGCGAAACACGACACACAAAGTGTGGAGTGGAAAGAGGAAAAGGTCCCACCGGGCGTGCCAGAATCTGTTCACCGTCGAAAACCGGAAAGACAGACGTCTTGCATGAATTTTGGGGTAGATGCTATTTGGTTTTATCCGTCCACCTCTCCGAAGATGCCAAGTTGATTTATGGCACCGTGCATCGGAGGTTTAGACAGATGCGGCAGATATAGCAGACTTCGTCAGATTCCCCCTCATTGTGAGGGGTTTTTTATTGTAGGGATGCTCTTTCCTGCAGGCGCAAACCCCTGCAGTTAATTACGCTACCGCATCACGGTAACCACTTTCTCCTTCTCCAGATGGTCACTTCGTGTCGTGTGTGTTTGTTTTATTTTTTGGTTGCCCGTGGATTGTATACGGAGACTAATTTATGTTGTCGCCCGTAGGGCGTGGATTAGTCCAAATCCGTATTTTCTTAGATTTGGGTTTGGGTTGGTTTAAGGATCGTTAGTCTCATTTGAGATTAAGATCAACTTAAACGTTTGTTAAGGATACGTTAGTCTAATTTAGCCTAAGATCTACTTAACAGGGTTTTGGGATCATTTAGATCCAACAAAAGAGCATATGGGCTCTATTGCTTTAGTTTAGGGACATTGCGGTCCATTGTGTTTAAGGACATCATAGTCCGTGGCAGTTTAAAGACATCACAGTCTGTAAAGTTTAAAGACATCATAGTCTATGAGTTTAAGGACCTCATAGTCCATAAAGTTTAAGGACATCATAGTCCATGAGTTTAAGGACCTCACAGTCCATAAACTTTAAGGACATCATAGTCCATGAGTTTAAGGACCTCACAGTCCATAAGGTTTAAAGACATCATAGTCTATGAGATTTTGGTTTAACCGTTGGGGATGCGTCAAAAGTTATTGGTTATTGGGACCCTCCATCTCTTTGAAGACGTTGAAGAATTACAACGACATATATCAGAGGTATGAAGAGATGTACCATTGAACCAATGTTGGTTGGGAGATCTGTAGTCAGGTTTGGGACTAAGACCAATTAAAAAGATTATAAGCACATGAGCTCAATTAATCTGAATTAAGGAATTGTGGCTAACTTGGGCTCAGCCCACTCAGTTTTGAATAAAATGTTGAACATTTATTCGGGCTCAGTCCCTTTTTATTTAACAATGCTGAGCATTGATTTGGGTTCTGATACCCTTTTTCTTTTTGTCTTTTATTGAGTGTTGAACACTTTTATGGCACTGAGGCTTTATTTAAAGAACACTTTTTGTTCCCTTAGCGCCTACGTGAGGAGCATGTGGAGCGCTTGGCGCTGAGCGCCGGACCTGGAGCGCTGAAGCGCTTCTTATGAAATAGCGCACACGTAAGGAGCACGTGATGCGCTTGGCGCTGAGCGCCAAACTTGGAGCGCTAAGGCGCTTCTTATGAAATAGCGCACACGTGAGGAACACGTGGCGCGCTTGGCGCTGAGCGCCAGAGTTGGAGCGCTGAAGCGCTTCTTATGAAATAGCGCACACGTGAGGAGCACGTGGCGCGCTTGGCGCTGATCGCCAGACTTGGAGCGCTGAAGAGCTTCTTATGAAACAGCGCACACGTGAGGAGCACGTGGCGCGTTTGGCGCTGAGCGCCAGACTTGGAGCGCTGAAGCACTTCTTTTGAAATAGCGCACACGTGAGGAGCACGTGGTGCACTTGGCGCTGAGCGCTAGACTTGGAGCGCTGAAGCGCTTCTTTGGCAGTTCTGGTCAGTTTTGTGCTCTGAGAATTAAATTCTCGTTTATAAGAGACTTTGTCTCACAGATCTAAGTTCTTCTTTATGAGTAGATACTATGATCTCTTTTGTTTTTCTTTATGAGAGATTTTGTCTCATGGATCTAAGAACTAAGTTCTTCTTTTTATGGAGGGAGATTTTGTCTCCTAGATCTAAGAACTGAGTTCTTATTTTTATCAAGAGATGTTTTGATCTTTCTCTTTTTATTTACCTTGAAGAAGATTCTTCTTCTTAGAGCTTGCTCTTCTCTTTTTCTTTTCTAAAAGCTTGAAACTTATAGGGAGGTTTCTCTCTATTTTTCTGAAGTTTATAGGGGGGTTCCTCTATGCAAGACTTGAAGTCTTGGGTCCTTTATATAGAGGAGGCTGATTTGTTGAATCAGTTAAGGAAATCTTTCTCTGATTGATTTGAGGATGTTTCCCCACCATTGGATCTTTGATCCTAGGCCTTCTGTTTTATAGAAGACATCTTTCTTGTTATTTAACAAGATTGGAAAAATATTTTCCCATACAGAACTTATTTTGTATCTTGGTGATTTTTAATTACCATTGGATCTTTGATCCAACGGTGCTCTGATTTACAGAGCACAATCCTTCTTATTTGGAAAGATTTGAGGAGTATTTCCTCAACGGAATTTAATTCTGTAATTTGATGATTTATTATCTTCGTTGGATCTTTGATCTAAAGGTGGAGAACATTTAGTTCTAGCGCTGGCGCTCTCGTGCTTTGCACGTGGGCCGCTGCCTCAGAGTCTTTGACTCTTAGCGCAAGCGCACTTGGCGCTGGCGCTCTCGTACTTTGCACGTGAGGCGCTACCTCAGAGTCTTTGACTCTTAGCGCTGGCGCACTTGGCGCTGGCGCTCTCGTGCTTTACACATGAGGCGCTGCCTCAGAGTCTTTGACTCTTGGCGCTGGCGCTTTTATGAAGCGCTGCCTCATTTCAAATTTCAAATTTTGAACAGAGCTTTGCTCTGATTTGGGGAAACTGTCACGCCCCGCTTCCCAGAGTACGCAAGATTTGGGCACGTGACATAGCCAACCATGCTACCTGTGGGTAGGAAGTATCCATCCACAGTCACATTACGGTTGTAAAGATATCCAGAACAAGATAAAAGCTAATCTAAATACATGTCCAAATCCATAATAACAAGAATCGATAAACAATAAGTGCGGAAGCTAATGATCCAATACAATGAATAAACAGTATGTCCCATAATGCGGGCTCACATCTGGAAATGAAATGACGTAAATAAACTAAACTCTAAAGAACTCACAGTTCAGCCTGCTGGCTGAAGTACTCCTGCTCGGTCGACGACAAAGGTACGGAATCTGGGCCATGCAAAACCCAGACGTCAGCGCGTCGTGATATCAAGTATATAGCATAAACATGGTAATAAACAATGCAAGCATGAACATGAATAAAGCAGCAATAAGAAGTAACAAGCAGGGTAAAGTGCAAAGGTGACTAAACTGTCCTATCAGGTTTTCTACTCTATAGTCTTTGAAACCAATTGATGAATCGTCGATGTAACTCAATAGTATCCCGTGCATGCCCGGGACCACGGTCATGATCCTCGGGGCTGAATCCGAGACGTGCCGCTAAGCAGTAAAAGGTAGTAGGATAGATGAGTGATGTCAGCATCAACACTCCGGAGCTGGCCAAGCCCGTAAGACTGATCAGAACAATGTATCGAACTGTTGAGTTACAAGTCGGTTTCACCTTTGATTTCCCCATACCCCCAAACTATGTATGTCAGTCAGGTATTCAGTAGTCAAGGACTAATGCCAACACAAGTCAAGTAAAGGTAGGTCTGCCTGGATCGACAGCAGGAATGGTTAGGTTTGTCGGCATTAGGCATGAAATCGTGAGACAAGTAATGTCATGGTACAACAGGATGAGTCGGTATGTATGTATGTGTCAGGTATAGCAGGGTCAGGTCAATATGTCGTGCGGTCGGGTAAGTGCTCACAACCGGTAATCAATCAATAATGAATAACATCAGGAAACAGTAATTAATCACAATATTCCATATAACTACAGCGATGCATGTATTCTCTTATTAACAGGTTCAATCATCTTTAGGGTGCAAAAGCCACAAGGTAAAGCAGTATTCACAATATAAATTTAGGAACTACATGAAATTATGCTAAGCATAATAATTGTCTCAAGAATAGTTTAACAGTTCAAGCAGATCAGATTCAGTTGTTTTATTTAGTTAAACCATGGAGTAATGTGGGTTACTTAATTACGAGAAACGGTTGCAACGATTCCGTTATGAGGGTAAAAGCAATATTACGATATCAAATGTCGTCATTAAGTTACGGTATTAAATAGTTGGAATTAAATTGCGTGGCGAGACTAGATCTCGCACGCTAGCATGTTCAAGCAAGTATTCAGATACTTGCCTCGACGGTCTGCGAACTGGAATACGGATGCGATGTCGGTAGAAACCACGATATGGAAGCACGGGCCACGGATCGAGTCCCAACAGAAATCAACGGGATCACACGGACCAGGGGGCTTCGCTGGAGCGTCGGGTTCGTCAAGGCGGTACGGTCGGATTCCGGCAAAATGTCAAAAGTAACGGAGTTAGCGACAAAACCCACACATCCAAAAATACGGACCAGCAGGGGGATGATTTGCACAAAGGAAGGAAAGGGGACACTTACAGAGAGATGTACCAGGTGACCCTGGCGAGCTCGACGGCACTGGAACGCCGGCGAAGCGACGGCAGCGGCTGCAGCAAGGGGAAGGGCCTCGGGTGTGCAGGGTAGTGTGCTGCGGCGAGTTGGAGAGGAGTGTGGTCGGCTATGGTGGTCGTGGGAGAAAGGGAGGTGGTCGGAGGTGGTGTCGACGAGGTCGCCGGCACGTTTCTCCGGCGAACAGCGGGAGATGGTGCATGGTCGGTTCGGGTTTGCTCGTGGTCCAGCGAGGAGAGGAGGGGGTGATGCCGAGGTCGCGCCGAGGAGGGTGAGAGGGAGTCGCGGGGTTGTCGACGACGATGGGTGGCGTCGACGGCGGGGGTTGCGAGGGTGGAGGCGAGGTCGGGAATGGGTGCAGGCGCAGGATCGTCGGGAGAACGGGAGGAGGAAGGTAGGTGGGTGCGGTGGAGGTCGTGGTGGTGAGGGCGGCGACGGCGAGGTCGCGAGGAGGCCGGCGGTGAGACTGCGGGAGGCTAGGGTTAGGGTTGAGGGGGTTTCTCGCGATGGATTAATGGGGTAGGAGGCGGCTGCATGTTTATAGATATATAGAGGAAGAGAGAGAGAGGGATTAGAGAGAGAAAGCGAGATTGGAGAGAGAAATAGAGAGATTGAGTGAAGAGAGAGAGAGTTCTGATGATGAGAGAGAGAGAGATGAGGAAAGGGAGGCGGGGCCCACGAGAATGAAAACCAAGCTCGCTATTGGCTGATTAAAATTTGAGAAAGATTCGTGAAGGATTTGAACTGTTAAAGGAAATAGATTCGTATAATTATAGTTTTATATATTAAATTGAAACGGGCCCTTTTTGGCGCGAAATGAAACATTTTCAAATCGCGCCCGGGTTGCGCCCAAATGTTCCAAATTCAAATTATAGGATTTTAAGCGGGTTCCAAATTTTGAAAATAGGTGTTTAATGATTAAAATGCATGCCCCCAAGTCGGACACTTGCACGCGCGCGTAGTCGCCCAAACTTGCCCGTTTAGCCAAACGGAACGGAATCTCAACACGCGGACGCTATCACGCGACTAGTGGTGACGAGTAGGCTAACATGGACATCTTAAATTTCATTTTCGGAGTTAAAATTTGTTATGTGCCAAAATGACTTAACCGGGTAAAATTTAGCAATAGACACCAGAAAATCAGGAAAATTGGAAATGAGCAAACCACAACCCTCAACTGGTAATATACATAGTATTATTGGGCTCGGGTGTTACAGAAACAACGTTCTCAAACTAAAACAAACTAAGCCCTAAATGCTCATGTATAATTATGTTGAACTTAATCTCAAACCAGATTAACGGTCCTTAAATGAACCGAGCCCGAATCTAAAAATATACGGATTTGGACTAATACACGCCCTACGGGCAATGACACAAACTAGTCTCCGTATACAATCCACGGGCAACCAAAACAAACAAAAATGCACACGACACGAAGTGAACTTCCAGAGCAGGAGAAAGTGGTTCCGCAATGCGGTGACGTAATTAATTGCAGGGCCTTGCGCCTGCAGGGAATAGCGTCCCCACAATAAAAAAAACCCTCATAAAATGAGGGAAAATCTGATAAAGTCTGCTACAACAGTCGCGTCTGTCCAAACCTCCAATATACGGTGCCATAAATCAACTTGGTATATTCGGAGAGGTGGACGGATAAATCCAAATAGCATTCTCCCCGAGAATTCAGGCCAAACATCCCAACGTCTCGGTCCGATTTCCGGCGGTGAACAGATTCTGGCACGCCTGGTGGGACCTTTTCCTCTTTCCACTCCACATTTCGTGTGTCGTGTTTCGCGAACAAAATCGCGGTTTACTATGGTTGCCCTTTGATTTGAGATACTAAAATTTAGTGTCTTGCTCCTGTGCAGAAGAAGAAGAAAATCAATGGCTTCTAACCGCACCTCTTGCAACAGCAACTCTCGCTCCACCCCAACTGGAGGAGTGACCTACGGGCCCAACGCGGCCTCCATCTTTTCGATGCTGGTGAGGCAAGTAACGCAAGCCACTACTGGAATATTCTTCGGGACCATGTTCCCACCAGTGGGTGTGTCACGCCCCGCATCCCGGTATACGGCGAAGGGGACGGGACGAGGCCGCTACGTATTTACTGTAAAGTAAATACGTTAAGCGTATCTAAGCAATATAAAAGTAAAGCACAAGAGACAGGATATAATAAACAGCAAATTTATTTATTCACATTCTTTCTGTACAATGCATGGAAAGTAAATACAACTGAAATAAAAAGCGATGCCTAAACAATGGCAGAAATGAAAAGTACTGAAATGGATAGTGTATAATGAACTAGAGCTCGGGGTCTTCACTGAATTAGTCCAAGTCTTCACTCATGGGCTCGATCTCTGACGTGTCCAGATCACCTGACGACATTCAAAGAAGAAAGAAAGAGAATGTCGTCAGCGAACAGGTCGCTCGGTAAGTCCCAAACATAAGGGAGAAACAGAATAGACAGAGAAAGAGTGTGTGTAACTTTTAAAGTTATATTTGAGTGTTATAATGTTGTATTTATGTCACGGCCCGAAAGTACGGAACATGACCGGCACTTAAACTACGAACGTCTCGAGACGTACGTAATCTTAGTAAACCGAAAACCCAGAAATCCAAACCAAGAAAAGTAGTAGAGTGCAGGAAAAACCAACTTAAAGCAAGTAATTTCAATAGCATAAGCCGAATTATGCGGTTTTTAAAACATCAAAAATTTACTGAAAATTTCGGCAGAGTCTCCTTTGTAAATACTGGCCCCCAAACGGGATACAACATGAATAGTATACAAAATCAAGAAAAAAGGCATCTCCAAGCGGGAGCTAGCTCTTCGTCAATCGACGGTCACAACCACACAAGCAATATAATATACAACGCCAACGGCGAGGATCAAAATTCAAAAGGAAACTCAAACCACAAGAAAACCACAGAAATATAACGCGCGGCTCTAAGGTCGAAGGAATAACATCACTGGTCTCTATCTCAAAATAAATACATGTTTGGTTGATGGAACTTCTAGATACACCAGAGTAATAATATACAAGTTATATAATGGAGGGTACGATACAAGTAAACCCACCTACTAGCAAATCACCCGAAGGAAACTATGCCCGCAAGCCGTAATGAAACCTGTACGGCAAACCTGCAAGAAACTGGGGCACAACGGGGGTGAGTTGCCAACTCGTGAATAGAAAAACATCTACGAAAAGAAATCGCATAAATAACGCAACCTAGGTCAATGATCATAATATATCCTCAAAAACGTATATAACATGCAGCCTAACAATGGCTAGGGTAAATATCTAACCCGAGTGTAAACTCATGTGCCCGTGTCAGTGCCTCAGGTAGCAATATATCATATGGATGATGTATGAATGCATGAAACAGAATGCATGTACTGAATAAAACTGGTTTCATAAATCAGTGAGATTTCTGTATTTTAAAAGAAATGAGGTACCATATATGAAATCAGCATAAAACAGTGCCCAGCATCGAAACAAAACAAGTGTCCAAATACCTCGATATCTCTGTGTCACAATCTATGTACCTCAAGTCTCAATCTCAATGTCTCAATCACAATATCTAGGACGCCGTCAGTCCAGACCGGCCCCTACCATCCATCTCAAGACCACGACGGTATCCTCCGGATATCCGACGCGTCGGGTAATATCACCGGTAGGTAGTGCTCCCCTGCCAGGCTCACATCGTCATCATCACGCCCTTCTTGCCCCGGGGTACCTTACCGGGTCCACCATGTACCCGAAACGGTTCATCCGTCTCCTCGAATCGGGTCTCAAAATCCATCAGCAAACTCATGGTGGACGACTCATTCATCATGGGAAAACCGCACTTTTTTATTTTAAAAGAGAGAAAAGGTTTATTTATGTTTTTGCGGTTTTCCTCCAAATCCAGAAAATCTCATGGAAATCCGAATCCAAAACCTCAATAATACGTAAAATAGTGAATATATGCATGAGAAACCATGAATGCGGCATAACAATGAATAACAGTATGCATGAAGTAGCAGGTAATAACTACAATGTCTAAACTAACATATGAGGCAAGTACACTAATATCATGTCAAATTACTAACTAACAAGCTAAGTCAAGCAATAATATTTTCTAAGGTGTACATGACATGGCAATTACCGATGAAGATGTGTGTGAGCCGGCAAGTAAGTGTACGTGGAACATATGCATCATCGGTAATGGTGCTGGTGTCCTAACAGCATAATATCAACAATGCAATATGAAATAACAATGTAAGTATGCGATGCGGAGCGAGTAACCAAAATGAGCGGGAGCTAAATATTAAACACTGATGCCATTTGAAATAACACGAATCGTGGGGTTTTGAAAATAGGGCTACGGCAGTTTTAAGAAAGGATACGTCTTTTGAAATATCCGTAGATACCTTGACCTGTCTTTTAAAATACCTACGATCCGCTAGTTTTGAAATAGGTAGGAGTCTAATCTAATCTAATAACTAAATTAAACTAAAGGGCTAAGCTAACAAGCTGGACTACAGGTAACGAAACCGCCTAACATCTGAGTCGATATATATACATACCTGTATATATATTAGTAGGTGATCCCGCCTCAATAATATCATATCCGATACCATATCTATAATCAGACATCCCAAGTCAAGAGTGCGGATCAATCATCAAAATATAGCTCGTACGTAAATCCGTCGTACGGCATCCCCAAATCTGGGTACGGGTCAATCTCATATTCATCACACTATTCATTCGGTATCCTCTTTATCAAAGATCATAGTCTAGGGTACTGACCTATGTCTAGTACAATACTAATATCATCAATATGGTCATGATCTGGCTACTGATCGACAGTCTCGTACAAACTGATATCATCAGCACATCATCATCAAGGGGTATACATCGCCCAATATGGCCTAATATCAATATCCTAGCATATCATGTCTCATATCACGATCATATGTCGACCATTTTATTTATAACACTATTCACCTGTATCGCTGCCCCAAGATCCGCTATGACACCAGGACGTACCTCAAGTACGAATCCTGCCATATCACCGATATCACAACCTCAACACAAATCTCATCGACTCATCTCAATCCCAAGTATCATCCTCAGATCCGTATGTGAACACATAGTCCCATACCCATGTGAACACATAACTATAAAGAATCCCATGAGCACATATAAATAGGAATGTATGCAAGTATGTATGTGTGTATGTGTAGTGCAACACTACCCTAGGGTTCGCTACAATAAAGTAATGCAACACACCAATATCCATCCTAACATCGTTATTAATCCCAAAACATACAATAATTGTTGGTGTGTATACGCATCCGTATACACCACCACGGACTGCGGGGGTGCTATACGCCATCCATCCGACTTCTCCCCGTAGATATAAATCTACTCACCTGGTCCTCGCTTGCCGGTGCCGACGCCGCCACGCGCTTGCTTGTCGCCTCGAAGTCCACATGGGGTACCTACATATCATAACGCACCGTATCGCATTAAAACTAAATTCGAAATCGAAACGGCATACGAAAATCAAATCGGCACGCGTATCACGCATAGGTCCAAACCTATCGCCTACGCATGCAAGAATAGTCAAACCAACCCTCGATGTCGATGTATAAACGTCAAACCATCGAGAAAAATCCAATCACACTCATTTGCATATTCACGAACACTAATTTTAATATAAACTAGGTTAAAACTCACAAAAACCCCAATTTCACTTAAAAAGTCATTTTTCCGAAAATCTAGCAAGCACAATTCGCCGTTTTTGTACAAAACATGACGTTTAAATGAATGTAGCGGCCAATATACTTATTAAATATCTTAAATAAGTCATAGAAATAATTTCCGGAATTTAATCTCATTAAATTCCAAAAACCCTAATATTCTAGTTTACAAAATACCCTTTTTAACAATTTCATAGCCAAAAATGCACAAACTACAATTTAGGTTGGATTTCCATGCTCTAAAGCATTAAACTACACTCAATAAAGTTAATAATACGATAAAAACCCTAACCATATTTTTAATCTCCTAAATTTGCATAATTTCCAAAATCCTAGTTTGCAAAAATATCAATTTTAACACTTTTTAATGTAAAATTCACAATTTTACAATTAAACTTGGTTTTGCATATTTTAAATGGTTAAACCACTCATGGAAACCTTAATGATGTGCTAAAAATCCTAACTAGATTTTAATCCCACATTTTTTATTTAATTTCCAAAACCTAGTTAGCAATTTAGCATAATTATCACCATTTTTAAACTAACAAATTAGCAACTAGTAACCAAATTAGATTTTGCATTCAATTACATGTTAATCCCCTCATTACAATCATAAGCTAATGATAAAGAACCTAATTTAATTCAAACCCTAGCTTCAATTCAAAATCCTCACTTGAATTTCCAAACATTCAATTAAACCCACAAGTTAACACCTAATTAGACTACATTGAAGTAATAATCGAAAATTACATTATGGTTTAGGATTTATACCTCAACATGATTGAGATCTAGCATGCTAACATAGCCTCCAAATTGAGTTCTAAATCCCTAGATCCATGCAATGGTAGCCAAGGAAAAATGGGTAGGAGGTGGATTTTGATTTGGATTTTTGCTTGATTTTTGACAATTTTTTTTCTTGAGGATTTTTTTGGAGAAGAGAAGAAATGAGGGAAAGAGAGGGGAGGGGCTGAACAAATCAGCAATGGTCGGCTAGAGAGGAGGGGGGAGAGGTGAGAGAGTGTGGGTGTTGGTTTGAAAGTCAAAAATAAAGTCAAAGCCCATTCTTATGCATGTATATTATTCTTTCTTTTCTTTTCTTTTCTTTTGTTTTCTTCTCTTTTCTTTTTGAAGTGGGGAAAAGAGTGGGAGTGGGGCAGCAAGGGTTCAGCCATCATGATGGGGAAATAGGGGTTTGGGTGTGTTTACGGGTGTGGGGTGATGAAAAATGATAAATATAATACCCCAAACATCCATTTACGCTAAATAAAAGCCTTTTTTCTTCAATAAATTCTAAACCGTTTTGGCAAATAATTTCGTTCCAAAAACCACATGATAAAATTTTATTTAATGTTTTATGATGCACAAAATTTGTTTCAACTCATTCCAACTTGTAATTTTCCCTAATTAAATGTATTAGTGACGGCTTAAAATAATAATAAAATAATATTTATTTTCAGAAAATTTAAAATTTCACCAGCGGCTCAATAAACACCAAATAATAGCAATTACATAGCTAGAATATGTATATTTAATTTTTATAATAAGATATTTGTATTTTGACTTTTTACAGAAAACCCCCTTATTTTACCGATTTTTTTCGAAATTTCACCGAAACGATTTTCAACACGTTACAATCTTCCCCCCTTAAAGAAATTCGGTCCCCGAATTTAAATTCAAACTCCCCCAAATACTAAAACATCTAAGAAAACCATCAACTCGTCGGGGCTCCGAAATTATAAATACATAAAACAAATCGTAGCGCAGCGCATGCGCTTGAAAAATGAGTATATAACTCAAATCAAAACTCCGTCAAGCATCCCGCAATCATCGGAGTCATGGAGAAGACATCAATGCCAAATCCAAATCAAAACCAATATGACATAACTCGAAACTATACATGTAAATATCGAATCTATATCTGTAAGTATCTGAAGGAAATGCATGCCAAATCTCTTTAAGTCGCTGTGCAACGCGTATAACACTGCACAGTGGCGGACGTCTATCATAAGAAAATAACTATATACATATATACCTTTGTTTGAAATGTACGTTCCGCCGTTTTGGAAACAATTTAGAAGGGTCTCCTTGTTTTAAACATTTTGTGTCATATCAGACACGTAGGTAAATACTGAGGCTATAGCTCGCTTTTTGGAAATCCCTTCAATAACTATCAATGCGTGCAAAATATATTCAGGTACTGTCCTCTGACTAGTCCTGCTTTGTACGAAAACACATAGCAATATCATAAAAACGTACTGCTCTATACGAAATCAATCCCAAAATATGCACATGAATGCTACGTGCGTCTGGTGCGCACGGAAATCAAAATCCATGAATGTGCCATACATGCGCATAGAAACAACATCTAAGTGCATCGGGTGTGCACGAAACATCTGTCGTAGGCAACGTGTGTGCCTGACAGCAAAATCAGGTGCATCTGACATGCACGAAAAAAAATCTCGATTTAGTGCATCTGGTGT
Organism: Agapanthus africanus; assembly: GCA_030015575.1. Classification (NCBI taxonomy): domain Eukaryota; kingdom Viridiplantae; phylum Streptophyta; class Magnoliopsida; order Asparagales; family Amaryllidaceae; genus Agapanthus; species Agapanthus africanus. The sequence continues at coordinate 21,023,860 of CM057345.1, forward strand.
GCACCAAAATCGCATCTCAAAACATGCGCTCAACATGCGCGAAAACCCAAAACCAGGGGCATCCATCATGCACGAAATCATGAAATCCAATATCAAGCGCCGAACATGCGCAAAATCAAATCAGGTGCATAAGGTGCATAAAACAAATATCGAGCATCATAATCGAAATCGAAGTCCAGTGCATCTAAGTGCACAAAAGGCGTATCACTGCACTGCAAGCATATATAAACTATACAGAGTGCAGGAACCAATTCGTGTGCGTGCATACGCACAGAATCAACTCAAATGTCTAAAACCGTAAAATCACAAACATGTGAAACCAAAACACGAAAACGATATCAAGTGCAACACCGTGCAAAGATCGTAAATCCCCAATCATCAAAATCAAATCATGCGAATAAATCACCCAAAACATCGGAATCAATAATGGCGGAATAGTACCGCTCAAGTGCATCCTCTAAGAATCTCGGGCCAACTGTCGCGGTCACTAGTGGGACGTCTCGTCGATGATCATGAACTCTGGCCTGCTGGTGTGCGTAACAATGACCACTCCTGGGTCAAGGTCTTCACCGTGAATTACCAATCTCTCGGTCCATCGGCTCATCGGCCCTGTCAGGTGTGCTAACGGGGATGATCCCGTTCTGGCACTTCTCTGGTCATCTCTCGGTCAATCATCGCGACCACTCGTAAGACAGCATATCACTGGCGTCGGCCTCTGGCTCTCTAAATGTACGCGACACATCTGATCCTGGGTGCAAGTATCATTGCAGCAGTGTCCTGGAAGGAATCCTGCTCACGGTCTCTTCCATGTCTCGTCTCTGCCAACTGTCCGGAAGTCATCGTCCTTTACTATATCTGTTTCTTGTTCCGGAACGGCTGTATACTCATCGCGACTCCTTCTGGAAGGTATATCCAAGTAAAATGCCTCGGCATGCGTATCGCATCTCTGATGTCGGAGGAGTGGAACGTCATCTTATCTAGATCTGGTACGAACCTCTTACTCTACTTTCTCTAATGTCGACTGCTTCGGACTCGTCTCATCGTGGCTACATGGACTGAGCTCCAACGGCTATACTCGTATCGGGAGTCTCCCAAGAAATGCATCTCACCACCTAGCATCCGAATTAAGTCGAGCCATCCGATCGAGTCGTCAAAACCTCATAATCCCCCAAGAGCTCAACCTCTTGGGCACAATTTAATAGTATCGAGTACATACCACAGCATCGGTGGTCCAGCCGTAGAAGGGCAAACCCAAGCCTCACTAATGGCGCCGTAGAACTGCCGCAAACCCGAAGGTTCAAAGGCTTTCACACGGTCATTAAGTCGAGTTAGGGTTTCATTCTTCTAGAGGGACCATAGAATTGCCTGCATGTCTTTCCGACTACTTTAAACTTAGAATAATAGGTTTCTGACATTCGATCGTCTCTGTCGACTCCCAACGTCTCCGCATGAAGTCGTCTCTAGTTGGAATCAATCTATCTGATGACCTCGCATCGGGGTAGGCGAACGATCCACATGTCCTAGTCATTCATCCTCGATGACTAGCGACCTTCTATCATTGGCTGAATCCTCCGATGCTGATCTGCCCGTCCGAGTAATCTCACACAGCGATCCATAAACCCTCGTGGCGCGAAAACACAATAAAAAGACACATCTCTGCAATCGTGTGTCGCCGGAATCACGCCCTGGTCAGTCCTCGTTCGTAATGAGCTCGTGCTGACCGCAACTCTCGCCGTAGCTCTCCCTACCCGTAATCGTGGTAGCAAAACCATAACGGGTACTGATGAGGCTAGATCGGAATGAATATAATACTGAGCAAAGAAATGTACATCCTAAGGCTTCTTAAGTGGAGTAGCGTATCGTAAATATGCCGCGGAACATACCCACGGTACGTCACTCTACTTTAGTCACCTATTCCATCAACCAAGGGTCATCCTACGCTCCGAAGGTAAAACCTAACGCTCTGATACCAACTTTGTCACGGCCCGAAAGTACGGAACATGACAGGCACTTAAACTACGAACGTCTCGAGACGTACGTAATCTAAGTAAACCGAAAACCCAGAAATCCAAACCAAGAAAATTAGTAGAGTGCAGGAAAAACCAACTTAAAGCAAGTAATTTCAATAGCATAAGCCGAATTATGCGGTTTTTAAAACATCAAAAATTTACTGAAAATTTCGGCAGAGTCTCCTTTGTAAATACTGGCCCCCAAACGGGATACAACATGAATAGTATACGAAATCAAGAAAAAAGGCATCCCCAAGCGGGAGCTAGCTCTTCGTCAATCGACGGTCACAACCACACAAGCAATATAATATACAACGCCAACGGCGAGGATCAAAATTCAAAAGGAAACTCAAACCACAAGAAAACCACAGAAATATAACGCGCGGCTCTAAGGTCGAAGGAATAACATCACTGGTCTCTATCTCAAAATAAATACATGTTTGGTTGATGGAACTTCTAGATACAACAGAGTAATAATATACAAGTTATATAATGGGGGGTACGATACAAGTAAACCCACCTACTAGAAAATCACCCGAAGGAAACTATGCCCGCAAGCCGTAATGAAACCTGTACGGCAAACCTGCAAGAAACTGGGGCACAACGGGGGTGAGTTGCCAACTCGTGAATAGAAAAACATCTACGAAAAGAAATCGCATAAATAACGCAACCTAGGTCAATGATCATAATATATCCTCAAAAACGTATATAACATGCAGCCTAACAATGGCTAGGGTAAATATCTAACCCGAGTGTAAACTCATGTGCCCGTGTCAGTGCCTCAGGTAGCAATATATCATATGGATTGTGTATGAATGCATGAAACAGAATGCATGTACTGAATAAAACTGGTTTCATAAATCAGTGAGATTTCTGTATTTTAAAAGAAATGAGGTACCATATATGAAATCAGCATAAAACAGTGCCCAGCATCGACACAAAACAAGTGTCCAAATACCTCGATATCTCTGTGTCACAATCTATGTACCTCAAGTCTCAATCTCAATGTCTCAATCACAATATCTAGGGCGCCGTCAGTCCAGACCGGCCCCTACCATCCATCTCAAGACCACGACGGTATCCTCCGGATATCCGACGCGTCGGGTAATATCACCGGTAGGTAGTGCTCCCCTGCCAGGCTCACATCGTCATCATCACGCGCTTCTTGCCCCGGGGTACCTTACCGGGTCCACCATGTACCCGAAACGGTTCATCCGTCTCCTCGAATCGGGTCTCAAAATCCATCAGCAAACTCATGGTGGACGACTCATTCATCATGGGAAAACCGCACTTTTTTATTTTAAAAGAGAGAAAAGGTTTATTTATGTTTTTGCGGTTTTCCTCCAAATCCAGAAAATCTCATGGAAATCCGAATCCAAAACCTCAATAATACGTAAAATAGTGAATATATGCATGAGAAACCATGAATGCGGCATAACAATGAATAACAGTATGCATGAAGTAGCAGGTAATAACTACAATGTCTAAACTAACATATGAGGCAAGTACACTAATATCATGTCAAATTACTAACTAACAAGCTAAGTCAAACAATAATATTTTCTAAGGTGTACGTGACATGGCAATTACCGATGAAGATATGTGTGAGCCGGTAAGTAAGTGTACGTGGAACATACGCATCATCGGTAATGGTGCTGGTGTCCTAACAGCATAATATCAACAATGCAATATAAAATAACAATGTAAGTATGCGATGCGGAGCGAGTAACCAAAATGAGCGGGAGCTAAATATTAAACACTGGTGCCATTTGAAATAGCACGAATCGTGGGGTTTTGAAAATAGGGCTACGGCAGTTTTAAGAAAGGATACGTCTTTTGAAATATCCGTAGATCCCTTGACCTGTCTTTTAAAATACCCACGATCCGCTAGTTTTGAAATAGGTAGGAGTCTAATCTAATCTAATAACTAAATTAAACTAAAGGGCTAAGCTAACAAGCTGGACTACAGGTAACGAAACCGCCTAACATCTGAGTCGATATAAATACATACCTGTATATATATTAGTAGGTGATCCCGCCTCAATAATATCATATCCGATACCATATCTATAATCAGACATCCCAAGTCAAGAGTGCGGATCAATCATCAAAATATAGCTCGTACGTAAATCCGTCGTACGGCATCCCCAAATCTGGGTACGGGTCAATATCATATTCATCACACTATTCATTCGGTATCCTCTTTATCAAAGATCATAGTCTAGGGTACTGACCTATGTCTAGTACAATACTAATATCATCAATATGGTCATGATCTGGCTACTGATCGACAATCTCGTACAAACTGATATCATCAGCACATCATCATCAAGGGGTATACATCGCCCAATACGGCCTAATATCAATATCCTAGCATATCATGTCTCATATCACGATCATATGTCGACCATTTTATTTATAACACTATTCACCTGTATCGCCGCCCCAAGATCCGCTATGACACCACGACGTACCTCAAGTACGAATCCTGCCATATCACCGATATCACAACCTCAACACAAATCTCATCGACTCATCTCAATCCCAAGTATCATCCTCAGATCCGTATGTGAACACATAGTCCCATACCCATGTGAACACATAACTATAAAGAATCCCATGAGCACATATAAATAGGAATGTATGCAAGTATGTATGTGTGTATGTGTAGTGCAACACTACCCTAGGGTTCGCAACAATAAAGTAATCCAACACACCAATATCCATCCTAACATCGTTATTAATCCCAAAACATTCAATAATTGTTGGTGTGTATACGCATCCGTATACACCACCACGGACTGCGGGGGTGCTATACGCCATCCACCCGACTTCTCCCCGTAGATATAAATCTACTCACCTGGTCCTCGCTTGCCGGTGCCGACGCCGCCACGCGCTTGCTTGTCGCCTCGAAGTCCACATGGGGTACCTACATATCATAACGCACCGTATCGCATTAAAACTAAATTCGAAATCGAAACGGCATACGAAAATCAAATCGGCACGCGTATCACGCATAGGTCCAAACCTATCGCCTACGCATGCAAGAATAGTCAAACCAACCCTCGATGTCGATGTATAAACGTCAAACCATCGAGAAAAATCCAATCACACTCATTTGCATATTCACGAACACTAATTTTAATATAAACTAGGTTAAAACTCACAAAAACCCCAATTTCACTTAAAAAGTCATTTTTCCGAAAATCTAGCAAGCACAATTCGCCGTTTTTGTACAAAACATGACGTTTAAATGAATGTAGCGGCCAATATACTTATTAAATATCTTAAATAAGTCATAGAAACAATTTCCGGAATTTAATCTCATTAAATTCCAAAAACCCTAATATTCTAGTTTACAAAATACCCTTTTTAACAATTTCATAGCCAAAAATGCACAAACTACAATTTAGGTTGGATTTCCATGCTCTAAAGCATTAAACTACACTCAATAAAGTTAATAATACGATAAAAACCCTAACCATATTTTTAATCTCCTAAATTTGCATAATTTCCAAAATCCTAGTTTGCAAAAATATCAATTTTAACACTTTTTAATGTAAAATTCACAATTTTACAATTAAACTTGGTTTTGCATATTTTAAATGGTTAAACCACTCATGGAAACCTTAATGATGTGCTAAAAATCCTAACTAGATTTTAATCCCACATTTTTTATTTAATTTCCAAAACCTAATTAGCAATTTAGCATAATTATCACCATTTTTAAACTAACAAATTAGCAACTAGTAACCAAATTAGATTTTGCATTCAATTACATGTTAATCCCCTCATTACAATCATAAGCTAATGATAAAGAACCTAATTTAATTCAAACCCTAGCTTCAATTCAAAATACCCACTTGAATTTCCAAACATTCAATTAAACCCACAATTTAACACCTAATTAGACTACCTTGAAGTAATTAATCGAAAATTACATTATGGTTTAGGATTTATACCTCAACATGATTGAGATCTAGCATGCTAACATAGCCTCCAAATTGAGTTCTAAATCCCTAGATCCATGCAATGGTAGCCAAGGAAAAATGGGTAGGAGGTGGATTTTGATTTGGATTTTTGCTTGATTTTTGACATTTTTTTTTCTTGAGGATTTTTTTGGAGAAGAGAAGAAATGAGGGAAAGAGAGGGGAGGGGCTGAACAAATCAGCAATGGTCGGCTAGAGAGGAGGGGGGAGAGGTGAGAGAGTGTGGGTGTTGGTTTGAAAGTCAAAAATAAAGTCAAAGCCCATTCTTATGCATGTATATTATTCTTTCTTTTCTTTTCTTTTTAAAGTGGGGAAAAGAGTGGGAGTGGGGCAGCAAGGGTTCAGCCATCATGATGGGGAAATGGGGGTTTGGGTGTGTTTACGGGTGTGGGGTGATGAAAAATGATAAATACAATACCCCAAACATCCATTTACGCTAAAAAAAAAGCATTTTTTCTTCAATAAATTCTAAACCGTTTTGGCAAATAATTTCGTTCCAAAAACCACATGATAAAATTTTATTTAATGTTTTATGATGCACAAAATTTGTTTCAACTCATTCCAATTTGTAATTTTCCCTAATTAAATGTATTAGTGACGGCTTAAAATAATAATAAAATAATATTTTTTTTCAGAAAATTTAAAATTTCACCAGCGGCTCAATAAACACCAAATAATAGCAATTACATAGCTAGAATATGTATATTTAATTTTTATAATAAGATATTTGTATTTTGACTTTTTACAGAAAACCCCCTTATTTTACCGATTTTTTTCGAAATTTCACCGAAACGATTTTCAACACGTTACAATTTAGTGTTAACTCTGTTTTTTGTAGCTTGGTACAGAAGAATGCCCGTGTATACGAGAGGAGTCTCTATATGCCAGAGACTAGAGGCAAATGGAAGTACAAGGCTCCGTTATACAACCCGGAACAACGGCAATTGGATTCATGTTAGGTGTATTAAGTCTTACTGTCTCGTGCCACTTCTAACACCTTCCGTACCAATCTACCCCTTAAACCCCGAGATGTCTTGTTTGTACTGTATTGTATTGTAAATTGTATTGATTGTATAATTGGATGACTGACCGAAACCATGATATCAGTAAACAGATGTAACCGTAGAATCATGTTTGTACCATAGAATCATGGATGTAACTATATAATCATGTAAATGGAATGTATATCCATGGTTCGGTTCAGTCAAGTTGATAGATTGAATATATGGAATAATGGATTCATGGATTCATGTTGAATTGTAATATTGTAAATTGTAGATTGTAGGTTGTAGATTGTACTTAAATCATATTCAAGTCAGGTTATAATGAGACTCAATCTGAGTCAGACAATTAGAAAAGTAAATTGAAGTCCTGATTGTTTTGATTTTATCGGTAACCGCTGCACATGGACGGCAGGATTTGTGTCTTTTTCAAAGACGATTACTGTGTTGATAACACCGCTTGTTAAGTTGTCTATCTTAGATAGGCAAGCACCCACTTCTCCGGCTCCCTGAGGCTCAAGAGATTGGTCCCGCTTAAACCTGTGTTTACTAGGGTCCTTAAGGTAAATTATAGAACTTGAGGGGGCTTTACGTAAAAATACTTTGTATAAATTTCAAAATACACCCCAAGTATTTATTATCGTCTTTAGAGTTGTAATAAATGTAGATTTTATATTTGTGACAATTCTAATAAGAATATCCTAAATTCATAACAAAAGGTATTTATTTGTAATATTGGTTTTGTATGGAATTCATGGTATTTTAGTGTAAAATTGATTCTTGTGATATTTTTAGCAAAAGGTGGAATATTTATAATACTTCAAAATAGATATATTTACGTTACATATACATATATTTATATGAAAATAATTTTAGTATATATATAATATTCTAGAAATCTCGTTTTCTTAAAATGTCGTATTTTAAATCTTTCGAGACCGAATGCTCCTTGCGGAGGTCTGCATCTCGCACTACTACGCCTGAGGATGTGCGATAATCCGCACCATCCCGAACGGGTTCCCCAAAATGGGTTGTAGCGGTGCTTTATAAAGATTTGTATAAACATTAAATCCTTTAGAAAACGGTTTTATTAAGTAAATGGTATTTATTTGTAAAGATGTCGATTTTCCGTATTCTATATTCTAGGGTCTCCTAAATCAACTAGACTGCTCCTAACTGGTCCAAAGCGACAAGTTGTGAGATATCTCTCAAATCGCCTCTTCACCGCCAATTGTGGCCAGGTAAGTAAAGTGAAGAAAGGAGGGATCCGCTCACGAATCACCGTGAGACGGGCCTTTTAAAGTTACCTTTCTCACTTGTCTAGCCTAGGCACCACAAAATCAGGTTTAGATAAATGAATAAATGTCCACAACCTTCCTCTGTCCTAATGAGCGTGACAGTTCTTAATTGGCTGAGTCTATATATTTTCTTTTTTTTATCATTAGCTCAAAGATTATTTATTTGTAAAGATTTCTATGTTCTCGAGGGTTTCGTACTATGTTGCATATGAGTGTGTGAGGAGGTAGGTCGTTACCTCGTGATTTACTTAAAAGTATAGCAAGTTTAATGGAGTTAAATGTAGAATTGAAAGAATGTGATATTTAAGTGAAAAATACGATAAATTTAAATAGCCATCATTTTATGAAATGAAACTTGATCAATTTGGTTGATTAGTGTTTAATAGTCAACATGAGAGAGTTTAAGCATAATTGTATTAACGAGAAGTGAAGTTTTATAAGAATCCGAATCGGAAATCGGATTAGTTCCGATTCCGTCGGGTTTTGTAAATCCGTATTTTTAGAATAGAAAAAAGAGATAGAAAATGGGATTTACGGGTTTCGATCAAAGATAAGAGGAAGGTGGATCGGGAGGAGTCGCCGGTGCATCGTTTTGTCTCCGGGAGTTCCTACGGTCGTTGCCGGAAATTCCGCCGAAGAATTCGCCAGAGCTTCGCCTTTCGTTCAATTCAATTGCACACAAGAGTTCTTGAGAATTTTAGAGAGTTGGCTCAGAGTTTGGGGTGAGAGGGTAGAGGGTAGGGGTGGTATTTATAGTGTTAGGACAGGGTTAGGGTAGATGAAAAGTTTAAAATAAAAAATGTGATAAAATGTAATAAAAATATATTAAAAGTGGAGTAATTGGGGTTTTAAAGGAGTTCTGGAAATGTTCTAAGGCTAAAATTTTGCAGGTGTGTAGGGAATGTGAAAACACAATTTTCATGTTGGGGCCTTTACCGGAATCGGCCGTCTCGGCCGTGACTCGGTCGGAGGACTGAGTCGGCCGAGTCGAGGCCGATTTAGCCAATTCCCGGCCGAGTCAGGCGGCCGAGATCCCCCCCTCGACGGTTCATCTAATCTTTGGCAATATTACATTTTTTTGGTGTAGTGGGGTTTTTGTGAGATATGCACGTGTAAACTCTTGGTATTCTAAAGGTTTTTAAAAAAATCAATATTAAAAATAATGTGGGGTATGGGATTTGAACTCTAGTGGCTTGGTTCAGCAGTGCAAGGTATTACCAATGAGCTACAAGCTCTTTCTTATAATTAAATTGCTAATTAATTACTTAAGTCTTGTGCTCAGGAAATAAATACCCCTTTATGGATTTTTGAAAAAAAAATTTGTAAAAAACTTGTATAGGAAATTTAGGGTTGTTACATTCTACCCTCCTTAAAAAAAATTTCGTCCTCGAAATTTGTAAAAGGAAAGTGTAACAGATTCAAGGAAAGTTTGGTAACTGAAGTACTGATAGTGCATGACTAATAATAAAGTGGTGTAAGAGTTTAAAAATGTGAAAAAAAGGCTTACCGGTGTTACCTTGACATACAGTCTCGGCTTCTACGGCTGCTAATGTGAAAGTCTGTCGCCGTGGTACCTTCCTTCTAGCTAGAGGCACATTCTGTCCTTGGGGCTTGTTTTTCTGCCCTCGAGGCATGTTCCTCATTGCTTGATGGAATTGGCAAGCAGGCTGTGCAGGTGGTGAAGCAGGGAGTGCAAAACGAGATGCAGGAGCCTGGATATCTGGCCGCTGCGGGTAGTTGGTGTGTGTGAGCTGGATTGTTATTATAAGGACAATTCCCAATTCCGTGGTTGGATGCGCCACAAATTAGACACAGGCCTCTTGCACGCCTACAGTCCTTCCACAAGTGTCCCTTTCTATGGAAGTAGTGGCAAATTTCTTCAGTTCTCCTGGGTTCAAACGATAGCCTGGAAGAGGCTCTTCCTGCCATTTGAGTGGCAGGGCGTTTCAAACCGGCAACTTGGGGTCTGCCCCTCTCGTTTATCACTGCCTCATAACTGCGGGCAGCTTCCAAAGCATCTTCATGAGTCGGAAATTTCCCTGTGGCTAGTGCAACCTGGATTTCCGTGTACAAACCCTGTTGAAATCGACGGGCTCTGATCTTATCCGTCTGTATCAGGTGTGCCGCAAATCTGTTACGGTCTTGTGTTATCTGTGTAGTATGTGATATTAAAAATTTGAAATATTGTGACATATCTTACCGACTGAGCATGGTGAACTCAGCATCATACTCATCTACCGATTTGATCCACATCAAATCTTGTTGTAGATGAATGAACTGTTGTTCCATGTCGAACCTGGCAGTCACAGGGAAGTACTTCGCGTCGAACTTATCACGGAAAGTCTTCCATTCAATAGGCTGATGAAGACGGCTTTCTTCCGCCTTCCACCAAACCCGTGCATTGTCTGTGAGTTGCAGCTTTGCAGCTCGGACCCAAGCTATTTCTGGCACTTGTGCTGCTGCCAGATCATCTTCTATACGTTGTGCCTATTCTTAAGCTTCCAGTGGGATTCCCTTTCCTGAGAACTGTTTAGGGTGTAAAGCCCTGAATTGCTTTACCCCAGGCGCTTCAGTCTCGGGACGGTTCAAAAGTTGTTGTTGTCCCTCAAGGAGGCTGCGGATCGCCTCAAGCAGAACTGCTTGCTCGGTGGGTGGAGCAGGAACAGTAGGAACGATTGGTAGTGGAGGTGGAGTGTTGTTGAAGTTGGTGCTGGTGTTGTTTGGGGAATCCATAGCCTTGAATGAAAAATTTAGGTTAGGACAGATTCAAAGTATATGATTCAAAGAATATGAAATGATAGGATTCAAGGAGTATGAATTGTAAAGAATGTTTTAGTTACTGGTTCTTGTGTTTTTATACTGCTTAGGTTGTTAACGCAGAACAGAACTGCATGATAGAGTTTCATACAGTTCTGACCTGCATGGGCCACCAACAAAACATGTCACACCCCGCATCCCGGTATACAGCGAAGGGGACGGGACGAGGCCGCTTCGTATTTACTGTGAAGTAAATACGTTAAGCGTATCTAAGCAATATAAAAGTAAAGCACAAGAGACAGGATATAATAAACTGCAACTTTATTTATTCACATTCTTTCTGTACAATGCATGGAAAGTAAATACAACTGAAATAAAAAGCGATGCCTAAACAATGGCAAAAATGAAAAGTACTGAAATGGAAAGTGTACAATGAACTAGAGCTCGGGGTCTTCACTGAATTGGTCTAAGTCTTCACTCGTGGGTTCGATCTCTGACGTATCCAGATCACCTGACGACATTCAAAGAAGAAAGAAAGAGAATGTCGTCAACGAACAGGTCGCTCGGTAAGTGTTAGGATAAAAATTTACACCCCGGTTGACCAAGTCAAGGTCAAGGTCAACCCCAAGCCAAGTGGGCCCAAGCCCGGATCAAGTGGGCCCATGCCCAGGTCAAGCCGAACATGAAGCGGCCGGCCTCCCCCATGCCGAAATAAAAAAATCATGTAATAAATAAATTTTGATGTAATTTTTATGCATGAATGGGCATAAAGCCAAATTTTTGTAAGCCCATGGCTTATGTGCAAAAAGAAATGGCACATGAGCCATGGGATGGGCAAAACGCCATTTTGTAAAGCCCAAGGGGCTGTATGTAAATATGTAAACCTATATAAGGCAACATGATGATGAATAAAGCAATATACTTTTCATTCCTCCCAAAAAAAACTAGGGCTTGTGCCTCCTTCCCCTTTCTCAAGGGTCTAAAACCCTCTTCCTCTTTTTTTTGAATTAAATCAAGAGTTTAACTCTTCCTTTCTCAAAAATAAATAGTTTTTCACTACAAAACCCACGAAGGGGAGCTCGAATCTCCAATCAGATCTCGAAAAAGGGAGACTTTCAAATCTCACCCGCTTTTCCTCCAAGATCCCGTCTACCAAGAGAAGGAAGAAGGAGACCCATCTCCAAAAATCTAACTTTGGACAGATCCAAGGCTCAAAAGAAGAGCATTAAATCCCCAGGAGTTTAACTCCTTTCTAGATCTGTTGGAGTTTAACTCCATAAATTAGTTTCTGTTAGGAGTTCAACTCCAAAAACTTCTTGAGAGTTCAACTCCCCAGCCTAGGGGCTAGGCCCTTCCCGCGGTCATGTGTGCGCCACGTGACCCCGGGCGCTAAGGCGCCCATCGGTCACGCATGCGCCACGTGACCCCGGGGCGCTAAGGCGCCCATCGGTCACGCATGCGCCACGTAACCCCGGGGCGCTAAGGGGCCGAAAGGTCACGTGTACCCCACATGACCCCGGGCGCTAAGGCGCCCATCGGTCACGTGTGCGCCACGTGACCCCGGGCGCTGAGGCGCCCAATGGTCACGTGTGCGCCACGTGACCCCGGGCACCATGCGCTCACATGCTGCGCACGCGTCTTTAAGACGCTTTCCCCTGCCCTTTTTTATGCACTCCACGCTAAATATGCCTCTCCCGTTAGAAAAAAATTCTATCGGGGCGCTGCCCCGCATCCCGCAAGGGGGCTGCTAGCCCCCTTGACCCCCAGCCCGCTATCCGGGTAGCGGGACCCCCGTAAAAACTCTTTGTGGCTCCCGATATATCCAAGCCCCCTCCAAAACAAAACACACGTACACTGCATATTGAGTTCGCATGACCAGTTTAACCCGTTAATCGGAGGTTCCCTCGCTCCAAAGGCAGGGGGTAATTAACAGCAGCTTAGTCCGTGGCTGCCGGAGATTCGGATCCCCACGATCAATAAACCCCAGCCTACCCTAGGAAGGGGGAATCTGTAATGCGCCTGACAAGCGCGCGCGTATTCCCATCTCAATAGGGTGACGAAAAACACCCTACAGATTCTGGCACGCCCGGTGGGACCAATCTCTCCTCCCATATTTTGGGTTAAACGTTCATGCGAACTCAATCAGTATACATATCTATATTTACACTAAAATAATGCTCTTTCATGCAGGTATTCAAGCAATCACTTTTGAACAATGTCTCCAAGGACGATCTCAGCTCTCAGCATGACTCCCGTCTCCTACACGATGAAGATGGACTCCAGGACGGTCCTTCCGGCCAGTCTAGGGCGACAATGGGAGGAGGAGCCGCTACCATTCGGCTCTATCCTGTTCGTGTCAGCTAACGCCATCCCGGCTCCTTAAGCTCCAGCAACAGACAGACCGGTCTCGAAAGGCAGGGGACCAAATGTGGTGATCTCGAGGGTGCCCCAACCCAAACGCAAGTCGGTGTCTGAACGACTTTCCTTGGCCCCAGCTGGGGGCAAGGCCATCAACACCAACTGACCACCATATCGTTAAACTGGGAATGATAGACCTCTAAGTCTTTAAACTGGGAACCATAGACCGCTAAGTCTTTAAACTGGGAACAGTCGACCTCTAAGTCGTTAAACTGGGAATGTAAATATATATATATATATGTAAATAAACAAAAATGTGTAAATAAAGGAAAAATAAAGAAAAGCCGAAATGATGGGGCAACTTGCAATAAAAATCAGCGAGTAAAATAAAGATGAAAATAAAGCCGAAATGATGGGGCAACCGCGAATAAATAGCCGAACCGATAGGGCAATCGCGACCTACGCGATAAGAAAAGCTGAAATGATAGAGCAATCGCGGTAAAACAAAAAAAAATGCAAAAAAAAACGGCGAATGATGAGTCGCACCTGGTACCATATTCCAGTGCAGCGATGCAGACGCCAACCAAAATCCAGTTTCCCAAAATTCTTCCGGCCCTACTGTTAGTCCCTAAATTGACTACCGTATACAATCCACGGGCTCGAATAATTCTCATCATACCCATGCCCCACTGCAATCACCAGTCCAGCGGTTGGTCTCCGTCCTTGGAATTATGCTCCATTGGGAAGACCCACTCATGTGTCCTCACGATGCATGAGGAGAACAAACCTTCGTGGGATCCTTACGACTCACAAAGGAAAAACATACTTGGGGGTCCTCACGACTCCTAAGAAGAAAATGCACCTACGGGATCCTTACGACTCGTAGGGAGAAAATACTTTATAGGACCCTTACGGCCCATAAAATTGAAAAGCCTTAGGCGATAGGGATCTAAACCTGTCTCCTAAGCCATCGCTCCCCAATCCTTAAGTGGCGAATGATGAGTCGCTCCTGGTACCATATTCCAGTGTAGTGATGCAGACGCCAACCAAATTCCAAATCCCAATCCCTAAGTGGCGAATGGGCAGGGGCAAAGCCCCCCGTCGCGCGCGCGTGCGATTTAAAGAAAAAAAGTCAGAGATCGGCTCGAGAAAGCAGCGCCCCAAGTGCCTTCACCTTATTTATGGGCTGGTACCATATTCCAGTGCAGCGATCCAGACGCCAACCAAATTCCAAATCCCAATCCCTAAGTGGCGAATGATGAGTCGCTCCTGGTACCGTATTCCAGTGCAGCGATGCAGACGCCAACCAAATTCCAAATCCCATACCCCAACGGCGAATGATGAGTCGCTCCTGGTACCATATTCCAGTGCAGCGATGCAGACGCCAACAAAGTCCCGAAATTTTTCCGGCCCTACGGTCTGGATCATACATCCTGCAAAACCGTATACAATCTACAGGCGTAAAATGATCCCAATCCCTCCCAAGTCCTACCGGTGAGACCACATTCAAAGTCCCACCGGCGGTGAAGATTCAAAAAAAAAATTTAAAATGTATGTCCACAAGCAAAATGGGCACGGATGAAAACCCGAAAGGGCTCCGTGAGTAAAAACAGCAAGACTACCGGCGAGTTTGTGAACACCCGAAAGGGCGCAAACTCGTAAAAAAGGGATGAAATGCACTCGCAAAGTCCTCTCGACTTTGTGAGGAGAAAATTCCCGCGTGAGATCCTTACGACTCACAAAGGAGCAACACACTTAGGAGTCCCCACGACTCCTAAGGAGAAAATACACCTACGGGATCCTTACGACCCGTAGGGAGAAAATGCTTTGTGAGACCCTTACGGCTCACAAAATTGAAAAGTCTTAGGTGATAGGGACCTAAAACCTGTCTCCTAAGCCATCGCTTCCAGATAAGCAAGCGCAAATGATGATTCGCTCCTGTTACCATATTCCAGTGTAGCGATACTGATGCCAAGCAAAAACCAAAATCCCCAAATCCTTTCGGGGCAAATGATGAGTTGCTCCTGGTATTATTCCAGTGCAACAATGCAGATGCCAAACCAAAACCAATTCCTAAATCCTCTGATGATAGATGATGATTCGCTCCTGGTACCATATTCCAGTGTAGCGATACTGATGTCAACTCAAATAAAATAAAACCAACAACCTCTACGGCGGAACATGCTCCGTCCCAGAATTTACCCTGCGTCGAAATCAAGCTTCGCCTCGGTGTATCTGCCTTCCCTGTCGGAATTATGCTTCGGCTCGGAATCAACCAGCAACCTCCTCGTCGGAAATAAGCTCCGCCTCGGGATCAGAGCGTCAACCGTCAATGTCGCAAAAAGGACAGTGCGGGCTTCCCACAAATCGGGAACCAAATCGCTCCGGATCAGAGTGTCGACCGTCCATGTCGCAAAAAGGGAAGTGCAGGCTTCCTACAAAGCAGGAACCAGATCACTCCGGGTTAGGGAAAAGTCCACCATGGACACTCCGTCTCGGAGACGCGTCAAGCGTCGACCGTCCATGTCACAAAAAGGGCAGTGCAGGCTTCCCACAAATCGGGAACCAAATCGCTCCGGATCAGAGCGCCGACCGTCCAAGTCGCAAAAAGGGCAGAACCGACCGTCCACGTCGCAAAAAGGGCAGATCCGACCGTCCAAGTCGCAAAAAGGGCAGAACCGACCGTCCAAGTCGCTAAAAGGGCAGAACCGACCGTCCATGTCGCTAAAAGGGCAGCATCAACCGTCTATGTCGCAAAACGGGCAGTGCAGGCTTCCCACAAATCGGGAACCAAATAGCTCCGGATCAGAGCGTCGACCGTCCATGTCGCAAAAAGGGCAGTGCAGGCTTCCCACAAATCGGGAACCAAATCGCTCTGGATCAGAGCGTCGACCGTCCATGTCGCAAAAAGGGCAGTGCAGGCTTCCTACAAAGCAGGAACTAGATCACTCCGGGTCAGGAAAAAGTCCACCATGGACACTCCGTCTCGGAGACGCGTCAAGCGTCGACCGTCCATGTCGTAAAAAGGGCAGTGCAGGCTTCCCACAAATCGGGAACCAAATCACTCCGGATCATAGCGCCGTCCGTCCAAGTCGCAAAAAGGGTAGAACCGACCGTCCACATCGCAAAAAGGGCAGATCCGACCGTCCAAGTCGCAAAAAGGGCAGAACCGACCATCCAAGTCGCTAAAAGGGTAGAACCGACCATCCATGTCGCTAAAAGGGCAGCATCGATCGTCCATGTCGCAAAAAACGCAGTGCAGGCTTCCCACAAATCGGGAACCAAATCGCTCCGGATCAGAGTGCCGACCGTCCAAGTCGCAAAAAGGGCAGAACCGACCGTGCACGTCGCAAAAAGGGTAGATCCGACCGTCCAAGTCGCAAAAAGGGCAGAACCGACCGTCCAAGTCGCTAAAAGGGCAGAACCGACCATCCATGTCACTAAAAGGGCAGTATCGACCGTCCATGTCGCAAAACGGGCAGTGCAGGATTCCCACAAATCGGGAACCAAATCGCTCCGGATCAGAGCGTCGACCGTCCATGTCGCAAAACAGGCAGTGCAGGCTTCCCACAAATCGGGAACCAAATCGCTCCGGATCATAGCGTCAACCGTCCATGCCGCAAAAAGGGCAATGCAGGCTTCCTACAAAGCAGGAACCAGATTACCCCGGGTCAGGGAAAAGTCCACCATGGACACTCCGTCTCGAAGACGCGTCAAGCGTCGACCGTCCATGTCGCAAAAAGGGCAGTGTAGGCTTCCCACAAATCGGGAACAAAATCGCTCCGGATCAGAGCGCCGACCGTCCAAGGCGCAAAAAGGGCAGAACCGACCGTCCACGTCGCAAAAAGGGCAAATCCGACCATCCAAGTCGCTAAAAGGGCAGAACCGACCGTCCAAGTCGCTAAAAGGGCAGCATCGACCGTCCATGTCGCAAAACGGGCAGTGCAGGCTTCCCACAAATCGGGAACCAAATCGCTCCGGATCAGAGCGTCGACCGTCCATGTCGCAAAAAGGGCAGTGCAGGCTTCCCACAAATCGGGAACCAAATCGCTCCGGATCAGAGCGTCGACCGTCCATGTCGCAAAAAAGGGCAGTGCAGGCTTCCTACAAAGCAGGAACTAGATCACTCCGGGTCAGGAAAAAGTCCACCATGGACACTCCGTCTCGGAGACGCGTCAAGCGTCGACCGTCCATGTCGCAAAAAGGGCAGTGCAGGCTTCCCACAAATCGGGAACCAAATCGCTCCGGATCATAGCGCCGTCCGTCCAAGTCGCAAAAAGGGTAGAACCGATCGTCCACATCGCAAAAAGGGCAGATCCGACCGTCCAAGTCGCAAAAAGGGCAGAATCGACCATCCAAGTCGCTAAAAGGGTAGAACCGACCATCCATGTCGCTAAAAGGGCAGCATCGATCATCCATGTCGCAAAAAACGCAGTGCAGGCTTCCCACAAATCGGGAACCAAATCGCTCCGGATCAGAGTGCCGACCGTCCAAGTCGCAAAAAGGGCAGAACCGACCGTCCACGTCGTAAAAAGGGCAGATCCGACCGTCCAAGTCGCAAAAAGGGCAGAACCGACCGTCCAAGTCGCTAAAATGGCAGAACCGACCGTCCATGTCACTAAAAGGGCAGCATCGACCGTCCATGTCGCAAAACGGGCAGTGCAGGATTCCCACAAATCGGGAACCAAATCGCTCCGGATCAGAGCGTCGACCGTCCATGTCGCAAAACGGGAAGTGCAGGCTTCCTACAAATTGGGAACCAAATCGCTCCGGATCATAGCGTCAACCGTCCATGCTGCAAAAAGGGCAGTGCAGGCTTCCTACAAAGCAGGAACCAGATCACCCCGGGTCAGGGAAAAGTCCACCATGGACACTCCGTCTCGAAGACGCGTCAAGCGTCGACCGTCCATGTCGCAAAAAAGGCAGTGCAGGCTTCCCACAAATCGGGAACAAAATCGCTCCGGATCAGAGCGCCGACCGTCCAAGGCGCAAAAAGGGAAGAACCGACCGTCCACGTCGTAAAAAGGGCAGATCCGACCGTCCAAGTCGCTAAAAGGGCAGAACCGACCGTCCATGTCGCTAAAAGGGCAGAATCGACCGTCCATGTCGCAAAACGGGCAGTGCAGGCTTCCCACAAATCGGGAACCAAATCGCTCCGGATCAGAGCGTCGACCGTCCATGTCGCAAAATGGGCAGTGCAGGGTTCCCACAAATTGGGAACCAAATCTCTCCAGATCAGAGCGTCGACCGTCCATGTCGCAAAACGGGCAGTACAGGCTTCCCACAAATCGGGAACCAAATCGCTCCGGATCAGAGCGTCGACCGTCCATGTCGCAAAACGGGCAATGCAGGCTTCCCACAAATCGGGAACCATGTCGCTCCGGATCAGAGCGTCGACCGTCCATGTCGCAAAAAGGGCAGTGCAGGCTTCCTACAAATCGGGAACCAAATCGCTCCGGATCAGAGCGTCGACTGTCCATGTCGCAAAAAGGGCAGTGCAGGCTTCCTACAAAGCAGGAACCAGATCACTCCGGGCCAGGAAAAAGTCTACCATGGACACTCCGTCTCGGAGACGCGTCAAGCGTCGACCGTCTATGTCACAAAAAGGGCAGTGCAAGCTTCCCACAAATCAGGAACAAAATCACTCCGGATCAGAGCGTCGACTGTCCATGTCGTAAAAAGCGTAGTGCAGGCTTCCTACAAATCGGGAACCAAATCGCTCTGGATCAGAGCGTCGACCGTCCATGTCGCAAAAAAGGCAGTGCAGGCTTCCTACAAAGCAGGAACCAGATCACTCCGGGCCAGGGAAAAGTCTACCATGGACACTCCGTCTCGGAGACGCGTCAAGCGTCGACCGTCCATGTCGTAAAAAGGGCAGTGCAAGCTTCCTACAACTCGGGAACCAAATCGCTCCGGATCAGAGCGTCGACCGTCCATGTTGCAAAAAGGGCAGTGCAAGCTTCCCACAAATCAGGAACCATGTCGCTCCGGATCAGAGCGTCGACCGTCCATGTCGCAAAAAGGGCAGTGCAGGCTTCCTACAAAGCGGGAACCAAATCGCTCTGGGCCAGAGAAACGTCTATCACAGACACACCATCTCGGAGACGTGTCAAGCGTCGACCGTCCATGTCGTAAAAAGGGCAGTGCATCCTAAAAAGTGGAAACCAAAGCAAGTCGCCTCTACGTGAAAGAAGATCCATCAATCTCATGCACACGACCCACATATGTGGTGTGCATTTATTGATGGGGACACTTTGTTGGGGTAAAAATTTACACCCCGGTTGACCAAGTCAAAGTCAAGGTCAACCCCATGCCAAGTGGGCCCAAGCCCGGATCAAGTGGGCCCATGCCCAGGTCAAGACGAACATGAAGCGGTCGGCCTCCCCCATGCTGAAATAAAAAATCATGTAATAAATAAATTTTGATGTAATTTTTATGCATGAATGGGCATAAAGCCAAATTTTTGTAAGCCCATGGCTTATGTTCAAAAAGAAATGGCACATGAGCCATGGGATGGGCAAAACGCCATTTTGTAAAGCCCAAGGGGCTGTATGTAAATATGTAAGCCTATATAAGGCAACATGATGATGAATAAAGCAATATACTTTTCATTCCTCCCAAAAAAACTAGGGCTTGTGCCTCCTTCCCCTTTCTCAAGGGTCTAAAACCCTCTTCCTCTTTTTTTTTGAATTAAATCAAGAGTTTAACTCTTCCTTTCTCAAAAATAAATAGTTTTTCACCACAAAACCCATGAAGGGGAGCTCGAATCTCCAATCAGATCTCGAAAAGGGGAGACTTTCAAATGTCACCCCATTTTCCTCCAAGATCCCGTCTACCAAGAGAAGGAAGAAGAAGACCCATCTCCAAAAATCTAACTTTGGAAAGATCCAAGGCTCAAAAGAAGAGCATTAAATCCCCAGGAGTTTAACTCCTTTCTAGATCTGTTGGAGTTTAACTCCATAAATTAGTTTCTGTTAGGAGTTCAACTCCAAAAACTTCTTGGGAGTTCAACTCCCCAGCCTAGGGGCTAGGCCCTTCCCGCGGGTGTTTCCCGCGGTCACGCGTGCGCCACGTGACCCCGGGGCGCTAAGGCGCCCATTGGTCACGTGTGCCCCACATGACCCCGGGCGCTGAGGCGCCCAATGGTCACGTGTGCGCCACGTGACCATGGGCGCTGAGGCGCCCAATGGTCACGTGTGCGCCACGTCACCCCGGACACCATGCTCCCACATGCTGCGCACGCGTCTTTAAGACGCTTTCCCCCCTTTTTTTTATGCACTCCACACTAAATATGCCTCCCCCGTTAGAAAAAATTTCTAACAGGGTGCTGCCCCGCACCCCACAAGGGGGCTGCTAGCCCCCTTGACCCCCAGCCCGCTATCCGGGTAGCGGGACCCCCGTAAAAACTCTGCGTGGCTCCCGATATATCCAAGCCCCCTCCAAACAAAACACACGTACACTGCACATTGAGTTCGCATGACCAGTTTAACCCGTTAATCTGAGGTTCCCTCGCTCCAAAGGCAGGAGGTAATTAACGGCAGTTTAGTCCGCGGCTGTCGGAGATTCGGATCCCCATGATTAATAAACCCCAGCCTACCCTAGGCAGGGGGAATCTGTAATGTGCTTGACAAACACGCGCATATTCCCATCTCAATGGGATGATGAAAAACACCCTACAGTAAATCCCAAAGATAAGGGAGAAAAAGAATAAACAGAGAGAGAGTGTGTGTAACTTTTAAAGTTATATTTGATTGTTATAATGTTGTATTTAGTGTTAACGCTGTTGTTTGTAGCTTGGTACAGAAGGATGCCAGTGTATACGAGAGGAGTCTCTATATACCAGAGACTAGAGGCAAATGGAAGTACAAGGCTCCGTTATACAACCCGGAACAACAACAATTGGATTCATGTTAGGTGTATTAAGTCTTACTGTCTCGTGCCACTTCTAACACCTTCCGTACCAATTTACCCCTTAAACCCCGAGATGTCTTGTTTGTACTGTATTGTATTGTCAATTGTATTGATTATATAATTGGATGACTGACCGAAACCATGATATCAGTAAACAGATGTAACCGTAGAATCATGTATGTAACTGTAGAATCATGGATGTAACTGTATAATCATGTCAATGGAATGTATATCCATGGTTCGGTTTAGTCAAGTTGATAGATTGAATATATGGAATAATAGATTCATGGATTCATGTTGAATTGTAATATTGTAAATTGTAGATTGTAGATTGTAGATTGTACTTGAATCATATTCAAGTCAGATTATAATGAGACTCAATCTGAGTCAGACAATTAGAAAAGTAAATTGAAGTCCTGATTGTTTTGATGTTATCGGTAACCGCTGCACATGGGCGGCAGGATTTGTGCCTTTTTCAAAGACGATTACCATGTTGATAACACCGTTTGTTAAGTTGTCTATCTTAGATAGGCAAGCACCCACTTCTTCGGCTCCCTGAGGCTCAAGAGATTGGTCCCGCTTAAACCTATGTTTACTAGGGTCCTTATGGTAAATTATAGAACTTGAGGGGGTTTTACATAAAAATACTTTGTATAGTTTTCAAAATACACCCCAAGTATTTATTATCATCTTTAGAGTTGTAATAAATATAGATTTTATATTTGTGACAATTCTAATGAGAATATCCTAAATTCATAATAAAAGGTATTTATTTGTAATATTGGTTTTGTATGGAATTCATGGTATTTTAGTGTAAAATTGATTCTTGTGATATTTTTAGCAAAAGGTGGAATATTTATAATACTTCAAAATAGATATCTTTATGTTACATATACATATATTTATATGAAAATAATTTTAGTATATATATAATATTCTAGAAATCTCGTTTTCTTAAAATGTCGTATTTTAAATCTTTCGAGACCGAATGCTCTTTGCGGAGGTCTGCATCTCGCACTACTATGCCCGAGGATGTGCGATAATCCACACCATCCCGAACGGGTTCCCCAAAATGGGTTGTAGCGGCGCTTTGCAAAGATTTGTATAAACATTAAATCTTTTAGAAAACGGTTTTATTAAGTAAATGGTATTTATTTGTAAATATGTCGATTTCCCGTATTCTATGTTCTAGGGTCTCCTAAGTCAACTAGACTGCTCCTAACTGGTCCAAAGCAACAAGTTGTGAGATATCTCTCAAATCGCCTCTTCACCGCCAATTATGGCCAGGTAAGTACAAGTGAAGAAAGGAGGGATCCGCTCACGAATCACCTTGAGACGGGCTTTTTAAAGTTACCTTTCTCACTTGTCTAGCCTAGGCACCACAAAGTCAGGTTTAGATAAACGAGTAAATGTCCACAACCTTCTTCTGTCCTAATGAGCATGGCAGTCCTTAATTGGCTGAGTCTATATATTTTCTTTTTTTTATTATTAGCTCAGAGGTTATTTATTTGTAAAGATTTCTATATTCCCGAGGGTATCGTGCTATGTTGCATATGAATGTGTGAGGAGGTAGGTCGTTACCTCGTGATCTACTTAAAAGTATAGCAAGTTTAATGGAGTTAAATGTAGAATTGAAACAATGTGGTATTTATAGGGTTAGGCTAAGGTTAAGGTAGATGAAAAGTTTAAAATAAAAAATGTAATAAAATGTAATAAAAATGTATTAAAAGTGGAGTAATTGGGGTTTTAAAAGAGTTCTGTAAATGTTCTGAGGGTAAAATTTTGCAGGTGTGTAGGGAATGTGAAAAGACACAATTTTCATGTTGGGGCCGTCGCCGGAATCGGCCGACTCGGCCCTGACTCGGTCGGAGTTCTAAGTCGGCCGAGTCGAGGCAGATTTGGCCGATTCCCGGCTGAGTCGGGCGGCCGGGATCCCCCCGACGGTTTATCTACCCTCTGGAAATGTTACATTTTTGGGTGTAGTGGGGTTTTTGTGAGATATGCACGTGTAAAATCTTAGTATTCTAAAGGTTTTAAAAAAATCAATATTAAAAATAATGTGGGGTATGGGATTTGAACTCTGGTGGCTTGGTTCAGCAGTGCAAGGTATTACCAATGAGCTACAAGCTCCTTCTTGTAATTAAATTGCTAATTAATTGCTTAAGTCTTGTGCTCAGGCAATAAATACCCCTTTATGGATTTTTGGAAAAAAAAAATTGTAAAAAACTTGTATAGGAAAATTAGGGTTGTTACAGGGTGTCGGTGCCTCAGCGCCGCAGGAAGAAGCTCCCAAGAGGTTGGTCTTCGATCGACCGGCGACCACAACGGCCCCTCTCAACGGGCCGTCCAAAGCTGACGTCTCAGTCTTCAATAGGCTGGGCAAGAACCCAAACGGGCCCGCAAAGAGGCTTATGATACCGGAAGGGGCTGCCCCAAAATGGATGGCCCTCCCAACTTCTGCTACGGGCGAAGCCATCAAAAGCGCTTCCCTCATCAAAAGTTCGGTCTTGAAAGATTGGTCGGCCATCCTCAAACTCTGCCAAGGATGTCGGTCTTCAACAGACTGACACCAACAGCAGCCCCTCACCAAAGCTGGGGGCACGAAGAAGCTGCTTCCAAATCTGAGGCAATCCCGTCTGCAAGACACGCTCGACATTGCCACTGGCACCAAGTAAGAAAAGCTGGAGGCAATTCTCTCTCTGGACTTACTCCACCAGCTCCAACGGTGGAAGTTGACACTGCTGTTCCAATCGGGAACAATTTTGATCTACTCAGGAGGGTACGCAAGAACTCTCCAACAGAGGTGCTAAAGAAATCGCCCCCACCTGCAGAAACTACAGTGTAGGCAAAGACGGAGAGCCCCCATCAACGGCTCTCCTCGCAAATTCACAGGGTCTGGCAGAAAGTTCAGGACTCTGTGATCAACAAAGACTACTCTCGTCGACGAAGAAATCGAAGGCTCGGCAAGAGAAAGACTGTCCCTCCGTCATACAGCGAGAGACTTCTACTACACAGGTGCCTGTTACAACGGCTCTTTCAACTTCGACCTCCCACAAAAGGATGAGACCGGAGAAAGTCCCACCGCCTGCGGAAAATTCCAAAGGTGATGGACCCAAACGCCCTAAGTCTGGGGGCATGATCATACATACGGTCTACATAACTTCCGGGAAAGAAGAATGCCGTGCTTCCGTAGGTCATCGACCGTAAACTCGGTCGCTGACAGAAGCCCAGGAGCAACAACAAAAGCTCCAGGAGATGCTGACCAAAATGGCAGCACTTACCTAGCAGAAAGAAAGCCCGGACACAACAGCCGGACAACGCCAGGAGCAGGAGACCGATACAGAGTTCTTACGAAGGGTGCTTGAAAGAAAAGACATGGAAGCTACTGAGCAGGCTGCTAACATAAAGCATATGGCCCTCTTGTTCCAGGATATGGTTGGAATGATGATCCAGCTAGAACCCCCAGCCCAGAATCCGCCGATATTCATCGAGGATGACAGAGGGGAAACATCGAACCCTCTTCCGGCTTTATCGGCAGCCAAGGAGGAGACAATCTCCAAGGCTGCTCTTGATGATTATATCGCTCAACAAATACGATCTCATCAAGCTAATGAAACTGCAGGCCAAATCGTCAGAACTGAGCGACCGTATCCAGGCTGGTATGATGAAATTAAATACCCGCCGGGATATATGATCCCTAAGTTCCATGTGTACAGGGGATATGCAACCCACACCAGCACGTTGCGCAATTCAGAGCTCTGTGCGGCAACACTGGAGGCAATGACAAACTTTTGCTTCGCCGGTTCGTTGGCAACCTGTCAGAGACGGTAAGATAGAACTGATGTTCACACAGCGGATCGCCAGCGCGAGCGAGTGCACTCCAATTACGGCATTAATCAATGCCAGGGTGAAGCCGGGAGAAACCTGGGTCCAATACGCGATCCGGTGGCGGAACCTATGGTCAAAATACGAACAGCGCATTGAAGAATTCCCCGCCGTGGGCATGTTCATCGGGACCCTTGATCCTCAAACAACTGTGTCCCAGTTCATGACATTCTTCAAACCAACAACCTTCCAGGCTCTGATAGATAAACTGGCTCAAATGGACCAGATGGGCCACGGGCCTTCCTCCTCAAGTAAGGACCCTCGAAATGCTAAGGGTAAAGGGAAAGCGGCCTTTGTTGCTAACACTCAACAACAACCGAGTGGCCCAAAACCGGCTGCTCGCCAAAACAACGCGCGTCCACGCCAGTCCCTGGAAGAAAGGCTAGGACGCGCTTACTCGTTTCCCCGCGATAAGACGAGGATACTATTTGAGTTGGCAATGCGTAACGAACTCATCATATTGCCAGACCCACGGCGTCCACCGCAACCCAGCGACGTCAACACCCTAACTATTGCACCTATCACAGAATGGTGAGCCATCCAATTGAGAATTGCTACGTCTTCAAGAACTGGGTCGAGGACCAGTATCAACATGGGAAGTTCGCGCTGTCTGAGAACTGGAGGGTGAACCCACCATAGAAGCACACTCCAAAAAAAGTGGATGCACCAGGGGCATCATGCTCGCTCGTGGAAGAAACTCCATGGGAAGTCGTTCTTTCAGCTAAAACTAAAAGAATGCTGAAAGATCTCCAGGAACGTCCGGCAGTCAGATGGAAAAGTCCACTTGAACCCGAAATCATCGAAGGGATGCTGAAACCGCATCCCGTACCGGAGATTGTTGACAAAGGACAAAATCCCCAAGTTGAGCCTTCAAAGTCTTCAAAGAAAAAGAAGAAGACCAAGAAGCCTGTGCGACCTGCCGAGTATGACGACAAGCGCACAGATCTACAATAGTACATTGATGCGCTGAAGGAGTACAACCAGAAGGCGCGGACACCGGTCACGCTCGAAGAGTTCCTCAAGCATATTCTTGAGAACGAAGATGGTGACAACGATGAGAAAAATGACTCATCAGAAGAAACCGAAGACTGTGTAGCAAGTTGCCATATGGTCTCCCATTCATTGTTAAATGATGAAGAAATTCCCTCAGCGTCAGAAAACAACGCAGAGGAACTGGGGGCAAAATCGGCGCTAACATCCCTGGAACTGCCAGAAGACCCGATCGATAGGCTGTTAAACGAGACATTTCGAAAAAGCAAAGATGATAGAGAATGCGAAATAGCCATATACGGAAAGGCTGTGCGTCAGCGTCATGATGAAGAAGCTGCGACAAGGTGGAGTCGTAAAGTACTCCAACTAAACCAAAGCATACCCACGACAAATAAGAGCAGGATCAAGGCAGAGAAGAGGTTCGCCAAAACCCTGTCAATGGGATGAAGCTGCCACCTCTCATGAGCAACACTCCCAGGATCATATGCCTCGACGGAGAGGATTCGCATCCGAACTATTATCTATATCATCGGAGGGTTACCCACCCTACCGAAGAGTGCAGTACCTTCAAGAAGTGGTGGCAAGGATACGTTGCTCATCAAAAACAGTTCAAGAGGATAAAGTGCGAAGCTCGTCGACAGCAAAAAAGTGCGACAGATGCGCATGAAAAAATGACTGGCAACTGTCATATGGTTGATACCAGTCCGGAAGGGGAAAAGCCCCAAGTTCTTACTTTCAGGAGCAATTCTGAGGACGAAATACCCCTCAGCCCTCTCATCAAAGACTCCACCTCCGAAAAAGAAGAGGAGGAGAAAAACTGTGAGAACATTCAGTAGCGTAGCCACACGCTGCCTGAGAAGAATCTCGGACCTACAAACAAAGGTTCGAGCAAAAAAGAAAAAGGGAAAGAAAAAATCCCTAAGGAAATTGCCCTCGACGGTGGAGTTGTCAAAGAACTCGTAGCAAAGGACCCGCCAAAGAAAAATAAGGTGGATTACAACGTCCTGGCATATTTGAGGAAAATAACCTCACAACTGAGTATATTGGATTCTCTCCTCTTGTCCAAAGAAGCACGAGAGTCTTTGATCAAGGCATTACAAGAGCCTGATCAGTTCCAAGCTTTGCTCATAGAAGAGAAGATGAAGAATGAGCTGGCGGAGGTTCACACAGCTGACATTACATTCAGCGATGAAGACCTCCTCCTTAGCACGTGCGAACATAATCGCCCGTTATACGTCACCGGATACTTCCATGACATCAAGATAGGGAAAATCCTTGTCGACAATGGATCTCCGTCAACCTTCTCAACGTAAGGGTGCTGAAGGAAATTTGCATGAATGTTCAGCACCTCGCTCGAGATAAAATTACCATCTCCGGATTCGACTCATAGTCATCACGGATGCTTAGGTCCGTAATACTGACGTTATGCTTCGGGTTGCTCGTCACTGACATCAAATTTCATGTCATTGACGCCAAGACTTGCTATAACTCTTTGCTCGATAGGCCCTGGTTTCATGAGTACAACGTCATATCTTCTACACAGCATCATTGTATGAAGTATTTCAAGGACGGCTTGGAATACACCGTCATGGGAGAGCTAAACCTGTTCTCGGTAAACGAAGTTCGGAAATATGAAGACGCAAAATACTTCCCACCAGACTTTGAGGATACGGAAAGGTGTCATAAGCCGAAGGATAAACAGAAGTCCATCGCCACTATCCTAAGCTTTGGGAGCGATTCCGAGGAAGATGAAGAAATAGTCTACTCGGGGCAACCCCAGAAAGAAAACAGCAGGCCCGGACCATCTACCCCTATTCTGGTCTTTGACAGCGACTCTGAGAACGAGGCCAACACAGTGTTCTCCACTTTCCCGTCAGTGCAAACCCTCGATGAAGCAGATCGGAGTCTGCAACTCACAATGGCTCCGCCTCGGCATTACAAGGAACTTGATACGCTCGATACTTACAGCGTACAATAACTACAGACTTTCTACGTCCTTCCCAGGCGAAGAGGTGAAAATACGATCCTCTGAAGACGTTGAAGAATTACAACGACATATATCAGAGGTGTGGGAAAATATACCCTTGAACCAATGAATGTTCGTCTGAAGCTTGATGGTCCTGTTTGGGACTAAGACCAGTCTGGAAAATAAAGAGCCCATGGGCTCAGTTGATTAGAATTGGGCTAAATTGGGTTCAACCCGGTCATTTCATTTTTGAATAAAGTGTTAAACACTTGCTTGGACTTGGACCCCTTTCTGTGCCAACAATGCCGAGCATTCCTATGAGTTCTGATGCCCTTGCTTCCCTCTCTTTTTTTTGTTTTTTATGGAGTGTGAAACACTTTCTATGGCGCTGGGCTCTGTTTGTAGAGCGCTTTATACTAAACAGCGCCCACGTGAGGGGCGCGTGAGGCGCTTGGCACTGAGCGCCAACCATTGAGTGCAGAGCACTCTTTACTTTATCAGCACCCACGTGAGGCGGTTGGCGCTGGGCGCCAACCACTGAGTGCTAAGAACTCTTTATTAAGCAGCGCCCACGTGAGGGGCACGTGAGGCGCTCGGCGTTGTTTCTTTCTTTGTGCATTTTTCTGAAGAGTTCAATTCTTTGTTCTCCCATGGATCTTCAATCCCCATGAACAAATTCATCCCCACGAGAATTAAATTCTCATTTGTGGGAGACTTGTCTCGTGGATCTCAGATTCAGGGAAAGAACTATATTCTTTTATGAGGATTTTAACCCTTGGGTATGCAGATGAGATACCATGATCTCTATTTACCTTGAAGAAAGTTCTTCTTCTTTCTTCTTTCTTAAAGCTCTTTTTGCTTGCTCTTCTTTTTGAACTTGAAGTTTATGGGGGTTCCTCTCTACAAGACTTGAAATCTTGGGGCCTTTATATAGTAGAGGCAGATTTGTTGATTCAGTTAAGGAAATCTCTAATTGAGAGATTTCTTAATTGATTTGGGGATTTTATCCACCGTTGGATCTTTGATCCAAGGACTTCTTTTTTATAGAAGACATTTTTCTTGTTTTTAACAAGATTGGGAAAATATTTTTCCTTACAGAGCTTATTCTGTAATTTGGTGATTTTTAATCACCATTGGATCTTTAATCCAACGGTGCTCTATTTTACAGAGCGTAATCTTTCTTGTTTAGAAAGATTGAGGAAAATATTTTCCCCTATAGAGCTTATTCTGTAGCTTGGTGATTTTTAATCACCATTGGATCTTTGATCCAATGGTGCTCTGTTTTACAGAGAGTAATTTTTCTTGTTTAGAAAGATTTGAGAAATATTTCCTCAACAGAATTTAATTCTGTACTCTGATGATTTATCATCTCCGTTGGATCTTTGATCCAACGGCTCTGTTTAACAGAGAGAATTGGTTCTGGCGCTGGCGCCCTCGTGCAAGGCACGTGAGGCACTGCCTCAAAATTTTTAACTCTTGGGCGTTGGCGCTCTCGTGCAAGGCACGTGAGGCGCTGTCTCAGAATCTTTAACTCCTGGTGCTGTCGCCCTCGTGCAAGGCACGTGAGGCGCTTCCTCCTAAGAGTTTAACTCTTATTTAATAGATTTCTTTTTGTGCCTTGCACATTGGCGCCCGCGTGAGGAGCACGTGAGGCGCAATCATAGAATTTAATTCTATCCGAGGCAGTACCTACATGCTTTGCATGTGGAGTTTTTTCCTTTATTTTTATTTTTATTTTATTGTTATTATTTTTTAAGGGAGCAAGTTTTGAGCCAAAATTTTGGCGGGAACAAATGCCCCCCACTATTTTGCCCACGTAAGTATGTACGTGGGTGAAGTAGTACAGAGTTATGCATGGCCATAGAATTGAGGGCTTAGGGGACAGGTTTAGAGTCCTTGTAGCCTAAGACTTTTTGTCGAGACGAGTCGAGAAGTTCTCACAGGAACGTTATTTTCCCTACGAGTGGAGACGAATTGAGAAGTTCTCATAAGGACATTATTTTTCCTATGAGTCGAGACGAATCGAGAGATTCTCGCAAGGACACTAATTTCCTTACGAGTCGAGACGAATTGAGAAGTTCTCGCAAGGACACTAATTTCCTTATGAGTTGAAACGAATCGAGAAGCGGTGGC
Organism: Agapanthus africanus; assembly: GCA_030015575.1. Classification (NCBI taxonomy): domain Eukaryota; kingdom Viridiplantae; phylum Streptophyta; class Magnoliopsida; order Asparagales; family Amaryllidaceae; genus Agapanthus; species Agapanthus africanus. The sequence goes on from CM057345.1 coordinate 21,054,157, forward strand.
TTAGGAAACAGGTTCAGATCTGTTGCCTAAGACTTTTCAATTTTATGAGTCGTGAGGGTCTCATAAAAGGTTTTCTCCCTACGAGTCAAGAGGATCCCGTAGGCGTCTTTTCTCCTTAGGATTCTTGAGGACTCCTAAGTGAGTTTTCTCTTGAGAGTCGTAAGGATCTCACAAGAGAATTTTTCCTGCTTACAAGTCGAGAGGACTCGTAAGTGGTTGTTTCCCTCCTTGTCGAGATTCAACTTTGGAGAGTGTGGCCGTGAATAGTATGCAATAATCCATCTTGGAATAACTTGCAGGGCCCCAGTGCTTAGGAAATAGGTCCTTATCCCCATTGCCTAAGACTTTTCCCTACGAGTCGAGACGAATCGAGAATTTCTCGCAAGGACACTAATTTCCTCACAAGTCGAGACGAATCGAGAAGTTCTCGCAAGGGTTTCCTAATGTCACAGTTAACTCCTGCTAATAGAAGTCTGTTAGGGTCTGTGGTACTAGGGTTTTTTACCCGTCGCACCGTCGCGTTGGCCGATATATTCCCCGATAGGCAATCTTGTTGTTCGGGTAGCCCCACGACTGTCGTGTCTCTGATCCCTTCGGGGGCTGGACAAGACGTCTTCAAGTAATCTTCCAGGTAATATTACCGTCGAAAGAGCAAGCGTTAGGGATATTCCATGTCGCTTTTTACTTGAGGTTAGGCTCTGTTTGGGAGCCCCGATGAGTCATGACCACTCCGCGATGGAGCGGGATGATCTCCGATGGTCTTTCAGGTCTCATTTGAGTTGCCGTCAAGACCCTGAAGCTAGGAATCTTCCTTTGCTTCATTGGTTGACATTGTGTCTGCGATATTGCGACGAATGTCGAGGTTGTCTCTGAGTTGTTTGTGAACCGTCAAGGTTTGGAACTAGGGGACTTTGCCATGGCTCCGTTTTGTTGATGTCGCTCCTGTATCCTGCTAGAGGGAGGAAGAACGTTGTTGGTTGATCTCTAGGCTGTGGATGCCACCTTTGAGACTTGGAACTAGGGGATTTGCTATGGTTCCGAGGCAATCTCTAGGTTGTCCGTGAACCGTCGAGATTTGGAACTAGGGGACTTTGCCGTGGCTCCGAGGTAGTCTCTAGGCTGTCTGTGAACCGTCGAGATTTGGAACTAGGGGACTTCGCCATGGCTCCATTTTGCTGACGTCGTATCTTCTTCTGGTTGGAACGAGAAGAAGAACGCTGTTGTTGATTTCTAGGCTTGTAGATGTAGCCATTAAGATCTGGCTTCGCTTTGATGAAGCCTGGTGGGAAAATATGGTTCCCTTTTCGTTTGTGCCCATGGATTGTATACAGGGGTCAATGTGATCTCACCTGCAGGGCAAAGGTTTCATTTTATTTTATTTCTTTCCGTGATACTCTATCATTTCATGTTTTTATATCGCGAAAGTCGCGATTGCCCAATCATTTCGGCTATTTTTTCGCGGTGCCCAATCATTTCGGTTGTTTTTCTTTTTCTTTACTCGCTGCTTTTTATTGCGAGTTGCCCAATCATTTCGGCTATTTTTGTATGCATATATTTTACTTGCTGATTTTTATTGCAAGTTGCCCTATCATTTCGACTATTTCATATGCATTTATGGCTCGCTGATTTTTGCTGCGAGTATAGAACTCAGGACCCGATACCAATCTTAGCATCAGTATCGCTGCGACTGGAATATTGGCAGGAGAGAATCATCATTTGCCGTGAAAGGACTTGGAATTTGATACCGATTTAGGCATCAGCATCGCTACCACTAGGACATTGCCATAAGCGAATCATCACTTGCCTTTGTCGATTCGAGCAAAGGTGGCTTAGCAAATAGGGTTAGGATCCTGTTGACTAAGGCTTTTCGACTTTACGAGACGTAAGGGTCTCATAAAGGTATTTCTAGCTACGAGTCATGAGGATCTCGTAGGTGTGTTTTATCCTTAAGAATCGTGAGGATTCTTAAGTGTGTGTTCTCTTATAAGTCGTAAGGATCTTACAAGAGTGTTTTCTCCTTATAAATCGAGATGACTTACAAGTGGTGTTCACCACATTAGGACATTTCTCGTCGTTGGTGGGACTTGGTGAGGGAAACGTTTATTTGTGCCCGTGGATTGTATACAAGGGTCAATATCGAACCGTTTGTAGGGCAAACTGGGGGCTGTGATGGCTTAAGAACAGGTTCTGATCCCTATAGCATAAGGCTTTTTGAATTCTACGAGCCATGAGGGACTCATAGGGGGAATTCTCCTTACGAGTCGTGAGGATCTCGTAAGTGCAATTTCTCCTTAGGAATTGTGGGGATCCCTAAGTGTGTTGCTCCCTTGTGAGTCGTAAGGATCTCACGCAGGTATTTTCTCCTCACAAGGTTGAGAGGACCTTGCAGGTGTCTTTATTTTAACGAGATTGCGCCCTTTCGGGTTTTCACAAGCTCGCCGGTAGTCCTGCTATTTTTACTCACGGCGCCCTTTCGGGTTTTTATCCGTGCCCATTTCTCTTGTGGACGTACCTTCTTTTTTTTCTTTTTTTTATTGTGCACGATGAAACTCTTGAGAATAGTTTCGCCGTATGTGATCCATCTGTTTGCCGGTGGGATTTGAGTTGCAGTCCTCACCGCTGGGACTTGTGGACTTGCACTCTACTATCGCCGTGTTTGAGGTGACGTTGTTAGCTTAGGGACATCTCGGTCCGTTGTTAGTTTAAAAACATCTCGGTCCAATATTAGCTTAAGGACATCTCGGTCAATTGTTAGTTTAAGGACATCTCAGTCCATAGCTAGTTTAAGGACGTTGCGGTCCGTAGCTAGTTTAAGGACATCTCGGTCCGTTGTTCTTTTGAGGCGAGGTTTCGCTGAATACTACTTATAGAGTTTGGACTCAGGGAGATAGCGAGCGGACACGAGCGCCGTTATCCATCATTAACCTGAGCCGTGACTTGTCAAGTGTAGTATTTCTTAAGGAACCGGCCATTTATTGGCCGGAAGGGTCTTTCGCCATGCATATCCATGAGCAAGTAGGCCCCACCTTGGTAGACCTTGTCTATGATGTACGGACCCTCATAGTTTGGCTCGAACTTCCATCGTTTGGCACGGTTGGGGATCATAGGTCTTTTGACGACTAGCACAAGTTCACGTTGGCGGAATGTCCTCGGCCTAGTCAATCTTTCGTATGAGCGCGTCATCCTTACTTTGTAAGCTTCTAGGTTTTGCTGTGCCATGAAACGAGTTTCATCAAGGGCATCAAGTTCCTCGAGCCGAAGATGGGCATTTTCGTCATCCGTCAGTTCGTAGCGAACCGCCACTCGTAGAGAGTGTAGCTCTATCTCCAAGGGAAGTACCGCTTCCGTGCCGAATACTAACGCAAATAGCGTTGTGTTCGTGGCCGTCTTGAACGTGGTCCGATAAGCCCAGAGAGCTTCATGCAATCTCTCGTACCAGTCCTTTTTATTTCTGGACACCGTTTTCTTTATGATCTTTGTCAAGGTTTTGTTGAAAGCCTCAGCTAGATCGTTAGCTCGGGGATTATAAACTGAAGAATATCTCCAATCTATTTTATGATGCTGTGCGAAGCGGCTGATCTTATGGCTTTTGTAGGCTGGCCCATTATCCGAGATGATCCGTCGTGGAATGCCAAACCGGTAGATGACATGCGTCCTAAAGAAATGGAGGATGTTCTCCGTCTTCACTTCCCTTAACGGTATTTCTTCTGCCCATTTAAAGAAGTAATCGGTTGTTGCTAGTATGAACCGATGTCCCTTGGATGATGCTGGTTCGATGGGCCCGATAATATCGGTTTCCCACATTTCGAATGGCCAGCTAGCTAATGTTGGATGCAGCGGATTTGGATGCTAGTGGATGAAGTCCCCGTGAATTTGGCACGAGTGACACCGCTTCGCATATTCAAGGCAGTCCCGAATCATTGTGGGCCAATAGTAGCCCATTTTTTTGATCTTCAGCTTCATCTTTGGCCCGGCTTGATGGGAACCGCAGAGTCCGTCATGAGTTTCTTGAACGACCCTTCTTGCTTCTTCTGGTCCCAGGCATCTCAGCCCTAGACAATCGAACGATCTCTTATAAAGAGTACCATTAAAGAAGGCGAAAGACAGGGCTCGCTTCATGAGCTGATGTCTTGACGACGCGTTTTCGGGCGCTCGATGGGATTTGAAGTAGTCTATGAAGAATTCTCTCCAATCCTTCACCCCTTCTTCATCCTCCAATTGGAAGGCCTCTTGGTCGGCCGCTTCCTTTTCTTCAGACGACTCCGGAGATATTTCTGCTAGCGTAAGAATCCGGTGACTTTGCATAATGATCTTTACGTCATCGAGGTTTTCGTCAGCCAGTTCTTTAGCGAGCTTAGCTAACGCATCCGCTTTGCTATTTTCCGCACGCGGTATGCTTTCCCGGTTGTAGGAGAGGATTTGCGTTAGCAGTTGCTGCACTCTTTCACCATACCTGATCATTTCTGGTTTGTACGTCTGGTAGTCGCCATTTACTTGGCTAACGACAGGCTGGGAGTCTCCATATATAAGGAGGTTTTTTATGCCCATGTCGACAGCAATCTCAAGACCTGCTATCAAAGCTTCATACTCAGCCTCATTATTTGTTCTCGGCTCTGTTAAAGAAAGAGCAAAACGCATTATCCCTCCTTGTGGAGTCACAAAAATAAAGCCCACCCCGGCTTTAATCGTGGGGGTGTTTTGCTTTTGCTTCTTCAAGGAGGACGCTCCATCGAAGTAAAGTTCCCATCGGGTGTCATTCCCTTCTTTCTCCCCGTCAATTGCGTCAAACGCGTGTTCGTCCGACAACTCGCAGTTCAAGGGAGAGTCGGCAGGTATCGGATGTTCAGCGAGAAAGTCGGCGATGGCCTGGCCTTTTATTGCCTTGAGGGGTCGATATACTATCGAGAACTCCATCAAGAGGGGGGCCCATTAGGCAAGCCTTCCTATTAGCATGGCTTTTGACATAAAATACTTGAGAGGGTCCACCTTTGATATGAGATGGACCTCATGTGCCAAGGCGTAATGTCAGAGCTTCGTTACCACAAAGATCGGTGCCAGGCAATACTTTTCGATGAGGGAGTAATTGTTTTCTTTCCCCAAGAGAACTCGACTCAAATAATAGAGAGCTCTCTCCTTCCCCTGGTCATTCTCTTGTGCCCATAGCGCATCTAAAGATCCTTCAAGGGCTGTCGTGTATAGGTTAAGGGGTTTTCCCTCGACTGGAGCAGTCAGTACCGGCGGGTTCTATAGATATTACTTGATTTTGTCCAGTGCGCTTTGGCATTTATGATTCCAGACGAACGGGATCCCCTTCTTCATTAGATGGTTGTAGGGACGGCACTTGCCGGAGAGGTTGAGTTGGAGTTTGACATCTGTTTAGGCATCAGTAACGCTACAACTGGGATATTGCCAGGAGCGACTCATCATTTGCCCATGTTGATTTGGACAAAGGTGGCTTAGTAGACAGGGTTAGGATCCTGTCGACTAAGACTTTTGACTTTACGAGCCGTAAGGATCTCATAAAGGTATATCTCCCTACGATTCGTGAGGATCCCGTAGGTGTATATTCTCCTTAGAAGTCATGAGGATTTCTAAGTGGTGTTTCCTCTTATAAGTCGTAAGGATCTCATAAGAGTGTTTTCTCCTTATAAGTCGAGAGGATCTACAAGTGTTATTCACCATATGGGGACATTTCTTGCCATTTGTAGAACTTGGCAAAGAAATATTTATTCGTGCCCAGTGAATTGTATACAAGGGTCAATATGGACCGCCTGTAGGACAATTTGAGAGATATGACGGCTTAAGAACAAGTCTAGATCCCTGTAACTTAAGGCTTTTGAATCCTATGAGCCATGAGGGTCTCACATGGGGATTCTCCTCACGAGTCGTGAGGATCTCGTAAGTATATTTATTTTAACGAGGTTGCGCCCTTCCGGGTTTTCACAAGCTTGCCGACAGTCCTAATGTTTTTACTCACGGCGTCCTTTCGGGTTTTCATCCGTGCCCATTTCGCTTGTGAACGTACCGTTTTTTTGTTTTTTAATGAGATTGCGCCCTTCCGGATTTTCACAAGCTCGCCAGCAGTCCTCCTGTTTTTACTCACGGCGCCCTTTCGGGTTTTCATCCGTGCCTATTTTGCTTGTGGACGTACCGTTTTTTTTAGCCGGGTATTCCACTAGATCGCATGACCTGTTTGTAGGCCCCTTAATATCCTTCCTGTCCTTTGAGAAGAAAGGACCATCCTACATAAAGATTCTTCCGCCGGTGAGAAATATGCCCCATGTGTATATCTCGGGGGAAACAAGTACCCACGCCGTCGCTATTTTGGCGACAGGTTGCTTCAGAGCCGCTTATTTTTGTTGAGCGTAGGCGACAAACACCATCTTACCTCCGCTTTTCACTCGTCATCATCGGATAAGAAAGAGTCTTGACCCATTTGATCCAATTGAGCCATTCTATCCATGAGTTCTTGGAAGGTCGTCGATTTGAAGAAAGCTGTAAATGGGAACATGTTTTGAATTTGGGTCAAGGGTGGCTATGAACATTCCCACAGCTGCATCTTCGTCGATACGTTGCTCGCATTTTGACCAGAGATTTCACCATCGGGTAATATATTGAACCCAGGTCTCATTCGGTCTAACCCTTTCATTGACCAATGTCGTTACGGTAGTGCATTTATTCCCACTAGCGAATCTCTGACAGAAGAGCATCTCCATCTCATCGAAGATATTCACGGGGTCATTCGGGAGTTCCGCATACGATTCGAAGGCAATGCCCGCCAGACAGCTGACGAACTGTCAGAGGAGAAGTATATCATTCTCTCCAATATTACCGCACATGGATTTAAATCGCGCGATGTGCCGGTGAGGATTCCCGATTCCTTTGTATATGTGGAGTCGGAAGTATGTATTCTGGCGGGTACTGTATTTGATCATAGCACGCCGGATACGGTCGACCGGTCTTGATTGGCCTACTTGATTCTTCACTGCCATAGTGAGTTTTGACTTGCTGAGCGATATATGTGTACAGCTTTTCATTTAGGAATCATTTCCTCCTCAGCCGTTGATGAGATTTGCAGAGAATTTAAAATGCTATTCTTATCTTTAAGACCGACTACCGGTGGTTCATCTGCTAGTGGTTCCGAATGGACTATCATTCCAGCCATATTCTGAATAAAAGGGCCATCTGGTTCATTTTAGTGGACATTTCTGCCGCTTCTTTTTCTCTCTTTTTCATAGCGCGCTTTAGGAAATCAATATCCAACTCCTTCTCTACTCTTTATTCGGGTGCGTCTTCGGAATTTTCCTTAGGCGATGGATTAGCGTTTGCTGCCGCTTGAGCGAGCATCTCCTGCAGCTTTTCACGTTGCAGTTGAACTTTTGTCAGGAACCGAGTTTGAGGTCGGTGACTAGTAGAAACTCGAACTTCGTCTTTGGAATTCACTATATAGACTATGTGAACTACCATGCCCCCAGGCTTAGGGTGCTTGGAGTTTTGGCCTTTGGAGTTTGCTTCGGGCATTTAATTTTTATTAGGCCTCTCTTTTTTTTGTGAAAAGATACTTTAGTTTTGGGAGGAACCGCTGCATCAGGATCCGTTGGGATGAGTCCCCTTCACCTGCTTCCACACCTTATATATAGATGAGGAAAGTTGTCTTAGGGAGCGAACCGGTTTCTGCTCTCGTGGGATCTTCATGGGCTGCGGAGACTTCTTCAATATTGCAGTGGGAGAATTTTTTCTGACCCTTCGCAACAGTTTGAAGCTGTTCCCGGTTGGAACAACAACAATCACCACTGGAGTTAAAACAGGACCATACGGAGAACTGCCCCCGGCTCGTTTTGTATGATGCCGATATCGACGTCGATCGTTTCTTGCGGCCATGACTTGATTAGCCTCAGGATTTTTCCGAGCCTGCCCACTGTTTCCTTTGAGAGCTTAATATTCTGCCCCCAGCGTCAACCTTGGTCCTTGGCAGGTGTCAGTTGTTTGAAGACCGATTCCGTCGATAAAGTTGCATCTTGGGGAACCAGCCAATGGAAGACAGACTTCCTCTGGGCTTCCTCCATCGGCGTTGAGGCACCGAGGGTGGAAGGTGGGAGCATCGACCCAAAGAGAAGCCTGTTGATTTCTTGAAGAGCCGGATTGCAGAGATTTGAGACTGCAAGTGGCCCATACTTGACTCCACCATAGTGATAAAGCCTGAGTTGTTAGGGTGGAAGCAAACGCCATTCTTCATAAAGACGAAATGCCAGCTTCAGTATCCCATCACCCAAGGGCAACCACAAACATATACACCGTGATTATCAGATGGCGGGAAAAACACGACACACGAAGTGTGGAGTGGAAAGAGGAAAAGGTCCCACCGGGCGTGCCAGAATCTGTTTACCGCCGAAAGACGCGATCGGGACGTTAGGACGTCTGGCATGAATTTTAGGGGCAGATGCTATTTAGATTTATCCGTCCACCTCTCCGAAGATACCAAGTTGATTTATGGCACTGTGTATCAGAGGTCTGGACGGATGCGGCCGTTGCAGCAGACTTCGTCAGATTCCTCCTCGTTATGAGGGGTTTTTGATTGTGGAGATGCTCTTCCCTACAGGTGCAAGCCCCTGCAGTTAATTACGTTACCGCATCACGGTAACCATTTTCTCCTGCTCCAGAAGGTCACTTCGTGTCATGTGAGTTTGTTTTATTTTTTGGTTGCCCGTGGATTGTATACGGAGACTAATTGGTGTTGTCGCCCGTAGGGCGTAGATTAGTCCAAATCCGTATTTTCTTAGATTTGGGTTTGGTTTGGTTTAAGGATCGTTAACCTTGTTTGAGATTAAGATCGACTTAAATATTTGTTAAGGATACGTTAATCCGATATTGGACTAAGATCTACTTAACGGGGGATCAGGATCTTTTTTGATCCAACAAAAGAGCATTTGGGCTCTATCATTTTAGTTTAGGGATATTACGGTCCACAGCTAGTTTTAGGACATCACGGTCCACAGTTACTTTAAGGACATTGCGGTCCGTAGAATTGTTGGTTGTCGGGACCCGCCACCTCTCTGAAGACGTTGAAGAATTACAACGACATATATCAGAGGTGTAGGAAGATGTACCCTTGAACCAATGAATGTTCGTCCGAAGCTTGATGGCCTTGTTTGTGACTAAGACCAGTCTGGAAAATAAAGAGCCCATGGGCTCGGTTGATTAGGAATTGGGCCAAATTGGATTCAACCCAGTCATTTCATTTTTGAATAAAGTGTTAAACACTTGCTTGGGCTTGGTCCCCTTTCTGTGCCAACACTGCCGAGCATTCCTATGAGTTCTGATGCCCTTGCTTCCCCCTCTCTTTTTTTTATTTTTTATGGAGTGTGAAACACTCTCTATGGCACTGGGCTCTGTTTGCAGAGCGCTTTATGCTAAACAGCGCCCCGTGAGGGGCACGTGAGGCGCTTGGCGCTGAGCGCCAACCATTGAGTGTAGAGCACTCTTTACTTTATCAGCACCCACGTGAGGGGCACGTGAGGCGCTTTGCGCTGGACGCCAACCACTGAGTGCTAAGTACTCTTTATTAAGCAGCGCCCACGTGAGGGGCATGTGAGGCGCTCGGCGCTGTTTCTTTCTTTGTGCATCTTTCTGAAGAGTTCAATTCTTTGTTCTCCCCTGGATCTTCAATCCCCAAGAACAAATTCATCCCCACGAGAATTAAATTCTCATTTGTGGGAGACTTGTCTCGTGGATCTCAGATCCAGGGAAAGAACTATGTTCTTTTATGAGGGTTAAACCCTTGGGTATGCAGATGAGATACCATGATCTCTATTTACCTTGAAGAAAGTTCTTCTTCTTTCTTCTCTCTTAAAGCTCGTTTTGCTTGCTCTTCTTTTTGAACTTGAAGTTTATGGGGGGGTTCCTCTCTACAAGACTTGAAGTCTTGGGGCCTTTATATAGTAGAGGCAGATTTGTTGATTCAGTTAAGGAAATCTATCATTGAGAGATTTCTTAATTGATTTAGGGATTTTATCCACCGTTGGATCTTTGATCCAAGGACTTCTGTTTTACAGAAGACATTTTTCTTGTTTTTAACAAGATTGGGAAAATATTTTCCCATACAGAGCTTATTCTGTAATTTGGTGATTTTTAATCACCATTGGATCTTTAATCCAACGGTGCTCTATTTTACAGAGTGTAATCTTTCTTGATTAGAAAGATTGGGAAAAATATTTTCCCATACAGAGCTTATTCTGTAGCTTGATGATTTTTAATCACCATTGGATCTTTGATCCAATGGTGCTCTGTTTTACAGATAGTAATTTTTCTTGTTTAGAAAGATTTGAGGAATATTTCCTCAACAGAATTTAATTCTGTACTCTGATGATTTATCATCTCCGTTGGATCTTTGATCCAACAGCTCTGTTTAACAGAGAGATTTGGTTCTTGCGACGGGGCCCTCGTGCAAGGCACGACTGTCTCAGAGTTCTTAACTCCTGGGCGTTGGCGCCCTCGTGCAAGGCACGTGAGGCGCTGCCTCAGAGTTTTCAACTCTTAGCGCTGGCGCCCTCGTGCAAGGCACGTGAGGCACTGCCTCAGAGTTTTTAACTCTTGGGCATTGGCGCCGTCGTGCAAGGCACGTGAGGTGCTGCCTCAGAGTCTTTAACTTCTGGCGCATGCGCCCTCGTGCAAGGCACGTGACGCGCTGCCTCTTAAGAGTTTAACTCTTATTTAATAGATTTTTTTATGCCTTGCACATTGGCGCCCGCGTGAGGAGCACGTGAGGCATCATCATAGGATTTAATTCTATCCAAGGCAGTACCTACATTCTTTGCGTGTGGAGTTTTTTCCTTTATTTTTATTTTTATTTTATCGTTATTATTTTTTAAGGGAGCAAGTTTTGAGCCAAAATTTTGGCGGGAACAAGGTTATCCCCTCGAAGATTGCTTCACATTCAAAGATTGGGTAGAAGACCAGTATCAGCAAAGCAGGTTCGCTTTATCCGACAGCTGAAGGATAACCCCGCCGCAAAAACATGAGCCAAAAAGGACTTACACCATAAGGATAGGACCAGCTCAACATCAAGAATGGAAGCGAACTCGTACCTGCTATATGATAACACTCTAAAAAGAGGGAGGGCACAAGACTACAGATGACCTCCATATGTGCTTCGCAAATGAAGATGGGGACGGGATGATCTCCAAGTTTCCACCGGCGCCAAAAGAGCTGGAAGATAGGATACATACGACGGCGGACAACCTAAGAAAAATTGACTTAGGGACAGAAAATGATCCAAGGCCGACATTCGTCAGTGAGCTACTATCTGAAAAACAGGTAGCCACATTAAAAGACGTGCTCATGCAATATAAAGACTGCTTCGCATGGAACTATTCCGAGATGCCAGGTCTGGATCCAAAGGTGGCGGTACATAAACTGGCCATATCGCCTGACATAAAACCAGTCAAACAGGCGCCAAGAAGAATGCGGCTCGAACTTGAGATGAGTATAAATGCTGAGGTCAAGAAACTAATCGACTCCGGTTTTATCAAAGAAGTTCAATATCCTGACTGGATCGCCAACATCATTCCAGTGATGAAGAAAAATGGGACGGTGCGCATCTGCGTGGACTTTCAGGACACAAAGCTTGTCCGAAGGATGACTTCCTAGTACCTGTTACCGAGCTGATGATCGATAATACGTCTACCCATGAGGTCTTCTCCTTCATATATGGATCTTCAGGATACAATCAAATAAAAATGCATCCTGAAGATCAAAAGCATACTGCCTTCCGGACTCCGCTGGGCATATTTTGCTATAAAGTGATGCCCTTCGGTCTGAAGAACGCTGGCGCTACCTACCAGAGAGCCATGAAAAAGATCTTCGATGACCTCATCCATGAGATCATCGAATGCTGCATCGACGACCTTGGGGTTAAAAGCAGATTTCATGAGAAACATTGGGAACATCTAAAAATAGTGTTCCAACGTCTTCGGAAGTTTAATCTGAAGATGAATCCTCTAAAATGCGCATTTGGAGTCTCCTCGGGAAAATTCCTATGATTCATCATACGATGCCAGGGTATCAAAATCGACCCCTCAAAGATCAAGGCGATTATGGAAATGCACACGCCGAGAACTCTCAAACAACTACGGTCTCTTCATGGAAAGCTCGCATATATCCGGCGGTTCATAGCCAAGCTCTCCGGAAAATGTCGTCCATATAGTTATCTGATTAAGAAGGGGACCCCGTTCGTCTGGGATCAAAAGTGCCAAAATGCACTAAATGAAATCAAGCAATACCTGCAAAATCCGCCGGTATTGGCCGCTCCGGTTAAAGGAAAACCCCTTATCCAATATACAATAGCCCTTGAGGGTTCTCTAGGCGCGCTATGGACATAAAAGAACGATTAGAGAAAGAAGAGAGCTCTGTACTATTTGAGTCGAGTTCTCCTGGGGGCAGAAAACAACTATACCCCCATCGAAAAGCACTGTCTGGCACTGATCTTCGCGATAACGAAGCTCAGACATTATGCCTGGACACATGAGGTTCATCCCATATCAAAGGTGGATCCTCTCAAATATTTGATGTCAAGGGCTATATTAACAGGAAGGCTTGCCAAATGGACCCTCCTCCTGATGGAGTTCTCGATAATGTATCGACCCCTCAAAGCAGTGAAAGGCCAGGCCATTGCCGACTTTCTCGCAGAGCATCCGATACCACCCGACTCCCCCTTAAATTATGAGTTGCCGGATGAACATGCGTTCGACATAATCGAAGGAGAGAAAGAAGAAAATGATTCCCAATGAGAACTCTACTTCGATGGAGCATCTTCCATAAAGAGGCAAAAGCAAAACACCCCCATAATCAAAGTCAGGGTAGGCCTTATCTTTGTGACTCCGTAAGGAGGGATATTGCGTTACGCCCTCTCCTTAACAGAGCCAAGGACTAATAACGAAGCTGAATATGAATCTTTGATAGCAGGGCTCGAGATCGCTGTCGACGTGGGGATCAAAGACCTCCTTATATATGGAGACTCCCAGCTGATCGTTAGCCAAGTAAATGGCGACTATCAGACGTGCAAGGTAGAGCTGATAAAGTATGGCGAAAGAGTACAGCTACTGTTGACATAAATCCTCTCCTACATCCTGGAGAGTATACCGCGTGCAGAAAACAGTAAGGCGGATGCATTGGCCAAGTTGGCTAAGGAACTGGCCGACGAAGACCTCGATGAAGTAAAGATCATCTTGCAAAGCCGCAGGATCCTCGTGCCAACAGAAATATCTTCGGAAGACTTAACAGAGCCATCCAAAGGAAAATAAACGACCGAACAAGTAACCCTTCAAATAAGGGACAAAGAAAAGGTCAACGGTTGGAGGGAAGTCTTCATAGACAACTTCAAATCCTAACGACTGCCCAAAAACGCATCGTCTCGACACCAGCTCATGAAACGAGCTCTGTCATTTGCCTTCGTCAATGACACTCTATATAAGAGATCGTTCGACTGTCTATGGCTAAGATGCCTGGGGCCGAAGGAAGCAAAGAAAGTCGTTCAAGAAATTCACGACGGACTCTGCGGTTCTCACTAAGCTGGGCCAAAGATGAAGCTGAAGATCAAAAGAATAGATTACTATTGGCCCACAATGATTCAAGACTGCCTCGAATATGAGAAGCAATATCACTCATGTTAAATTCACGGGGACTTCATCCACCAACATCCAAGTCCGCTACACCCAATAGTAGCTAGCTGGCCATTCGAAATATGGGAAATCGATATAATTGGCCCCATTGAACCAGTATCGTCTAAGGGACATCGATTCATACCGGTAACGACCGACTACTTTTCTAAGTGGGCAAAAACAGTACCACTAAAAGAGGTGAAGACGAAGAATATCCACCATTTCTTCAGGACACATGTCATCTATCGGTTCGACACTCCGCGACGAATTATCTCGGATAATGGACTAGCTTATAAAAGCCATAAAATCAGCCACTTTGCACAGCAGCACAAAATAGATTGGAGATACTCTTAAGTCTATAATTCTAGAGCCAACAGTCTATCAGAAATTTTCAACAAGACCTTGACAAAGAATATAAAGAAAACGGTGTCCAGAAACAAGAGAGACGGGCACGAAAGGTTGCATGAAGCTCTCTGGGCGTACCGAACAACGTCAAAACAGCGACGAATACAACACCATACGCGTTGGTATTCGGCACAGAAGCAGTGCTTCACCTGGAAATAGAACTCCCTTCTCTACGAGTAGCGGTTCAATACGAGCTGACAGATGAAGAAAATGCCCATCTTCGGCTTGAGGAGCTCGATACCTGTAACGACCGTGTTTTTCTAATACTCAATAAAAGGACTTTTATTTAGTACCGTGTATTTAACTGCGTATTTTCTTGATGGAAAAATATTTTATCTTAATGATTTTATTTTTAAAAGTGATGCGTGTAATTATTAAAGTATTGAAATATAATTAAAGGAATTTTCTAAAATCTATTTATATGTTTCTGGGCTTAAAATGTTTTAATAAAATTTTATAATGTCTTAAAACAATTTACGTATTTTTATTATAAATTAAAATAATTATTTCGTAATTAAAATATTTTCGAGAAATAAAATAGATTTTTAAATAGTTATGATAACTAACAAATATCATGATATAGGAATATTATTTATTTTTAGACCAAAATCATTTTTAAACTGAAGATAATAATAAAATATATTTTCTGGGATTTTTCTCATATTTTACTCGTATTTTACAATATTTTAAACAAATTTTTTAAAAACAAATTTGATTTTTATAAATAAACAGTTAGATTTTTTTATTTAAAAAAATAAAAATTAAAACCAACCTTTAACCTGGACTGTTGGATGGGAGATCCAACAGCCCAGAACTACTGGCGGTGCCCACGTGCTGGGGGACCACGCGAAACCGTGTGATCCCTCACGCGGCCACGCGACAACGCTGGCAGCGGCTCGTGTGCCGTTGGATTCAGATCCAACGGCCACGATTCGGCGGCGGCGGCGGCAATCATCAGATGATGATTGGGGAATCTTTTGGGGAGCGGATTTTGGGGTATTTGATCAGATTTTTTTGGATTTTATTGTTGGAGAAAGACCCTATAAATAGAAACCTTCAAACTCTAATTTCTCACACCACAGAACTCCGAAAATTCAGAAAAAAAACACCCAGGCCTTCGTATCGACGACGCCGACGCTGTGGTTCCACCCAAATATCGAGGAAAAATCCGAGCGTGGAGTTATTTATATCGTAGTACAAATCTACGCTTTCGACTGTTCCCCTCCGAAAGGCGGCGCACAGGACTGCGAAGTCCTGACGCTGAGATTCGGGGCAGATGCTATTTGGTTTTATCCATCCACCTCTCCGAAAATGCCAAGTTGATTTATGGCACCGTGTATCGGAGGTTTAGACGGATGCGGCCGATGTAGCAGACTTTGTCAGATTCCCCCTCGCTTGAGGGGTTTTTGATTGTGGGGACGCTCTTCCCTGCAGGCGCAAGCCCCTGCAGTTAATTACGCTACCGCATCGCGGTAGCCACTTTCTCCTTCTCCAGAATTTCACTTCGTGTCGTGTGTGTTTGTTTTGTTTGTGGTTGCCCGTGGATTGTATACGGAGACTGAGTAATCCGGTCGCCCGTAGGACGTGGACTAGTCCAAATCCGTATTTACTTAGATTTGGGTTTGGTGTTTTTAGTTTAAGGATACATTAGTCGCGTTGCGGCTAAGATCAACTTAAACGTTCGTTAAGGATACAATAGTCCTGTTTGAGACTAAGATCAACTTAACGTGATAATCCATTTAATATCCGGCCATCGGGACTCGTCACCTCTCTAACGTCGTTGAAGGATTACAACGGCAGATGTCAGAGGAGTTCAGAGATGTACCCTTGAACCAAAGTCGATTTGGAGTTTTCTAGTCCATTTAAATGTTTAAGGATACGTTAGCCGTGTTTGGGGCTAAGATCAACTTAAACGGGATCGTTTAGATCCGAAAAAAGAGCATTTGAAGGCTCTATTGTTCCAGTTTAGGGACGTAGTGGTCCGTGTTCCAGTTTAGGGACATGGGGGTCCATTGTCAGTTTAAGGACGTAGTGGTCCATCATTAGTTTAAGAACGTTTCGGTCCGACATTATTTTAAGGACGTTCCGGTCCATCAGTAGTTTAAGGAAGTTTCGGTCCGACATTAGTTTAAGGACGTTCCGGTCCATCATTAGTTTAAGGACGTTTCGGTCCGGCATTAGTTTAAGGACGTTCCGGTCCACGAGTTTAAGGACCCTGTAGTCCGTATTGATGTGTGGTCGTTGGGACCCGTCACCTCTTTGACGTCGTTGAGGAATTACAACGATGGATGTCAAAGGAGTTCGGAGATGTACCCTCGAACCGGATATAAATTGATTTGAGAGAGCATTTGTGCTCAGTTCAATTTAATTTAAAGACTTACGGCCAGAATTGGGCTAAGTCCAGTTGAAAATATTCAACATTTTATTTATTTTTAGTCCATTAGACCTGTGCCAGGGCTTTGCCCACACTTAAATAATGCATTGCATTACTTCTATTTTCTTGTTTGGGCTCTGCCCATAAAAGATGCAGAGCATCAATTTATTTTGGGCTCTGCAAGGCATCTGCATAGCATTTTATTATTTTTGTTTGGGCTTTGCCCATTTATAAATGATGCAGAGTATCAATTTAATTAGGCTTGTTTGGTCTTTTAATTGGGCTTGGCCCTGCATTGCATTTGTTAGGCGCTGTGCGCCACTCACTGAGCGCAAGAGCTTGTGGTGAAGACACGTGTCATGCTCTGGTGAGCGCAAGCGCTGCGCCAGTGCGCTGCGCTAGTGCGCTGCGCTGTTGCGCTGCTGACACATGGCGCGCTCTGGTGAGCGCAAGCGCAACAGTGCAGTGCGTTGCGCTAGTGCGCTGCGCTGTTGCGCTGCTGACACGTGGCGCGCTCTGGTGAGTTGCGCCAACTCCAGAGAGCAAAGCTCTTATTTCAAGAGCGCATAGCGCAAGTGGTTTAGATGCTGACACGTGGCGCTCTCCCAAGAGCGCAACAGCGCAGTTTGCAAGTGTAAAGCACCAAGAATCTTTTAGATTCAAGAACAGAAGTGCAAAGCACTATTTGATTTCTTGATCTGATTTAGATCAAAGAAAAATAAGTTTTTTTTCTTGTTTTTCTTATCTCAGAGAACCAAAGGTTCATGAAAAGTGCAAAGCACTATTTTGTTTTATTTTATTTTTATTAAAGATCATTGATCTTGTTTTTAGATCTATGATCTGTTCCTAAGAGAACTTTCTCTTTTTTCTAAAGGTTTTTACCTTTTTTATTCTTGAGGAGTTTCTCAGAGTTCTTTTCTCTCCTTCTCTTTTTTTTTTAGAAAGATATTGATGCCTTTTAATTGAGGCCCAGGGTCCTTTTTATAGTGCCCATAAATTAGTTAAATTTGTTAAAGAGATCTTTCTCTGAGTGATTTGGGGAATTTTCCCCACCGTTGGATCTTTGATCCAAGGGCTTCTGCTTTGCAGAAGAAAATCTTCTTGTTTTAACAAGAACAGAAAAGATTTCTTAAAATTTTAATTCTGTTTGGTGCAGATGCCCCAGCGCGTGACACGTGTCGCGCAGCGCACAGCGCAGCGCAACTGCGCTAGCGCATCTGCGCTGACACGTGTCGCGCAGCGCACAGCGCAGCGCAACTGAAGCGTTGCTTCCTTTAATTTTACTTAAAATAGAGCTTTGCTCTGATTGGGTGCGCTGCCTTGGGCGCTGCACTGATGCATCTGCGCCTGACACGTGGCGTGTTGCGCAGCGCAAATAATCTGAAGCATTGCTTCATTTATTAAATTTTTAAATTTTCAAAGCAGAGCTTTGCTCTGATTGGGGGGAAGATGAAGCGTTGCTTCATCTCCCGTCTCGGAATTTGAACAGAGTTTTGCTCTGATTGGGGTAAACAAATGCCCCCCCACCGTTGCGCTTACGTGAGCGCAACGGTGGCGGAATTCCAACCGCCGTAACAACTTTTGGAAGTCGAAGAGGCACTTGATGCCTATAAATAGGACCTTTGGTCCCCCACAGATGCTTATCATCTTTCACATTTTATTTTTCAAAAAACTTCAGAGCTTTGCTCTTGCCTTCAAGAACTCCAGAGCTTTGCTCTCCTTTCCAAAGGTTTTAGAAAAACTTTAGGTAAAATTGATTCTTAGATTAAATTAATTTTAATTAATCTTAACCAACAGAGCTTTGCTCTCATAGATCTTTTGATCTAAAGAGATCCCCATTGGGGTTTCACTAGCAGAGCTTTGCTCATTTTCAAAGTTAGAAACTTTAGGTAAAATTAATGTAAATCAAATTAATTTAAATTAATCTCAGTCAAAGAGCTTTGCTCTCACAGATCTTTTGATCTAAAGAGATCCCCTTTGGGGTTTCATTAAGCTTTTGTTCATGGGTTTTAATCCCTGAACAGAGCTTTGCTCTCTAGGAATTTAGCCCTCTATGTATATTATTTTTCTTCTATCGTTAATCTTCCTGTGTTATTTCCTCCAGGCATAATGGCGGTGCATCTATACAGTTTGCACGAGTTCATCACCTATGACGATATCCGCGCATAGGGTCGTCAACAAAACCAGGAGTTTACATACGCTCAATGTGCAGGGGTCATGGGTCGTCTGAACGCAAGCGGTGGTTGGCTGCTACCCCGTCGTTCGGCTCTTTTGAAAGTCGTGCTGGGAGCAATATGGTGAGCACTTCCGAGTCTTCACGAGGCCCTGCCGCTCAATGCGCTGGATGATGCCGAGGACAAGGTGCATTCAGTGTACCTGACGGGGCTGATCTCGAAGAAACGGCGGGACAGCCTCATTGACATCCTACACCAAATCTTCCAGCAGACGACGATAGTTGCTGCTTATCGAAGGCCGGGAGGGCTTGCCGAGGATCTTGACACAGAGGAGCGCGAGAGGCTGCGCATAAGAATAATTAGAAAGGCCAGAAGAACTCTGGATGGCCTTACTTTTGAATTCCTCAATCCGTGCCCCGGATCTGAGGTTATACCGTTGTAATAATTTGAATAATGTTTCTTATTCATTGCTCTTGTGATTGTAAGGATTTTTAGCAATATGAATGGAAACCCTCCTCTTTTTTTATTTCAGCTTGTCTTATTTCTTGTCCTGAGTCTTATGCCCATGCATAAATGAATGCGTCTCGAACGCCTGATCAAATGTAAATCGGATGTTCTTTCTGTAGCTTTCTTCTTTCTCTTATTATCAGCATGCTATCTTAATAAACATGGTTGACGGATAATAGAGCACGCATCTTGACTTTCTTAAGAAATAGCAATGGCTTAGGCCGCAGGTTCAGATCTGCTGCCTAAGACTTTTCAACTCTATAAGCCGTGAGGGTCTCATAGAGACTTTTCTCCCTACGGATCGAGAGGATCTCGTGGGTGGGTTTTCTCCTTAGGAATCGTGAGGATCCCTAAGTGTGTTTTCTCTTATAAATCATAAGGATCTTATAAGAGATTTTTCCCTCTTACGAGTCGAGAGGACTTGTAAGAGGTTGTTCCCCTTCTCGTCGAAATTCGACTTTGGAGAGTGAGACCCGTGAATAGTATGCAAGAGACCATTTTGGATTGACTTGCAGGGTCCCATTGTTCAGGAAGCAAGTTTTTTTTTTTTTTTTAGTCCCTGCTGCCTGAGGCTTCATTTGCATGTTGAGACGAATCGGGAATTTCCCGCGGAGACACAGTTTCTCTGCGAGCCGACGCGAATCAGGAGGCTCTCATCAAGGAGTGTTTGTATCCGTGAGTCGAGGAATTTGCTAGGAATTATTTGTTTCCCAAGCGCCAAGGATTATTTGTTTCCTTGGGGTTTGAAACGAGTCGAGAATTTCCCGCGGAGGCACTGGTGGCTATGCGAGTCGACGCGGATCAGGAGGCTCTCGCCAAGGAGTGTTTGTATCCGTGAGTCGAGGAATCTGCTGAAGACACTGGTTTCTTCGGAGTTGGACTGAACCGTCGAGATTTGGCTTCGTCTTCTGGCGGAACCTGTTGGGAAAGTATGGTTCTCTCTTTGTTTACGTCCTTGGATTGTATACAGGGATCGATGTGATCTTAACTGTAGGGTCAAAGTTTTATCATCATTTTTTTTGTTTTATCTCCGCGATGCTCTATCATTTCAGCTTTTATATCGCGAAGGTTGCGATTGCCCAATTATTTCGGCTATTTTTCGCGGTGCCCAATCATTTCGGCTATTTATTTTATTTTTACTCGCTGCTTTTTATTGCGAGTTGCCCAATCATTTCGGCTATTTTGCATGCATGCATTTTTACTTGCTGCTTTTTATTGCAAGTTGCCCTATCATTTCGGCTATTTCGTATGCATGTGCGGCCTATTGGCTTTTCGCTGTAAATCGATTTCGGCATCAGCACCGCTACAACTGGGATATTACCATGAGCGAATCATCATCTGCCTCTGTCGATGTTGAACAAAGGTGGCTTAGCGACCAGGGTTAGGGTCCTGTCGTCTAAGGCTTTTAACTTCATGAGCCGTAAGGGTCTCACAAAGGTATTTCTCCCTACAAGTCGTGAGGGTCTTGTAGGTGTATTTTCTCCTTAGGGATCGTGAAGATTCATAAGTGTTTTGTTCCTCTGTAAGTCGTAAGGATCCTACGAGAGGATTTTCTCCTCATAAATCGAGAGGATTTACAAGGGTTGTTCACCATGTGAACATATCCCCAGTCACGGATGGGACTTGGTCAAGGAAATGTTTATTCGCGCCCGTGGATTGTATACAAGAGCCCGTGTTGGACCACTTGTAGGGCAATATCGAAAGTTGTGGGGGCTGCTTAAGCACAGGTTTAGGTTTCTGTAACTTAAGACTTCCAACTCTTATGAGCCGTGAGGGTCCCATAAGAGAGTTCTCCTTACGAGTCGTGAGGATCTCGCAAGTGTATTTTCTCCTTAGGAATCGTGGGGATCCCTAAGTGTGTTGCTCCCTTGTGAGTCGTAAGGATCTCACGCGGGTGGTTTCTCCTTACAAGGTTGAGATGACCCTATAAGTGTCTTTTAACGAGGTTGCGCCCTTTCAGGTTTTCATAAACACTCGCCGGTAGTCCTGCTGTTTTTACTCACGGAGCCCTTTCGGGTTTTCATCCGTGCCCATTTTGATTATGGACATACCGTTTTTTTTATTCTTTTTATTTTTATATATTTTTTTTTCTTTTTTTTTTACGAGGTCGCGCCCTTTCGGGTTTTCACGAACACTCGCCGGTAGCCCTGCTGTTTTTACTCACGGAGCCCTTTCGGGTTTTCATCCGTGCCCTTTTTGCTTATGGACATACCGTTTTTTTTTATTTTATTTTTATATGTTTTTTTTTATATCTCGTCGGCCTAAAGATGCTGCGGTAGTAGTTTAAAGACGTTTCGGTCTGCTATTAGTTTAAGGACATTTCGGTCCGCTATTAGTTTAAGGACGTTTCGGTCCGTTGGCCAGCTACTACTTATAGAGTTTTGGGCTTGGGAAGACAGAGAGCGGACATAGTCGTCGTCATCTATCATTGACCTAGGCTATGGCTCCTTAAGCGTAGTATCTCTTTAGGAAGCGACCGTTTATTGGCCTGAAAGGCCTTTCACCGTGCATATCTATGAGTAGATAGGCCCCGCCCTGGTAGACCTTATCTATGACGTACGGACCTTCATAGTTTGGCTCGAATTTTCCCCGCTTGGCGCGATTGGGGATCATAGGCCTTTTGACCACTAGCACGAGTTCGCCATGGCGAAATGTCCTCGGTCGGGTCAATCTTTCATATGAGCGCGTCATCTTTGCTTTATAGGCCTCTAGATTTTGTTGCGCTATGAGCCGTGTTTCTTCAAGGGCGTCAAGCTCCTCAAGCCGAAGGTGAGCATTTTCTTCGTCCGTCAGCTCGTAATGGACTGCCACTCGTAGAGAGGGCAACTCTATCTCGAGGGGGAGTACTGCTTCTGTCCCGAATACTAACGCATATGGTGTTGCGTTTGTGGCCGTTTTAAACGTAGTTCGATATGCCCAGAGAGCCTCTTGCAGTCTTTCGTGCCAGTCTTTTTTATTTCGCGACACTGTTTTCTTCATGATCTTCGTCAAGGTCTTGTTGAAGGCCTCAGCTAGACCGTTAGCTCGCGGATTATAAACCGAGGAATATCTCCAATCTATATTGTGTTGCTGCGCGAAGCGACTGATCTTGTGACTTCTGTAGGCTGGCCCGTTATCGGAGATGATCCGTCTTGGCGTTCCAAACCGATATATGACATGCGTCTTGAAGAAATGGAGAATATTCTCCGTCTTTACTTCTCTCAGCGGTACCGCTTCTGCCCACTTAGAGAAGTAATCGGTCGTCGCTAGGATGAAACGATGTCCTCTAGACGATGCTGGTTCGATGGGGCCGACTATATCAGTCCCCCACATTTTGAATGGCCAGCTAGCCACCGTTGGATGTAATGGATTTGGATGCTGATGGATGAAGTCCCCATGGATTTGGCATGAGTGGCATTGCTTCGCATATTCGAGGCAGTCCTGAATCATCGTGGGCCAGTAGTAGCCCATATGTTTGATCTTCAACTTCATCTTTGGGCCTGCTTGGTGAGAACCGCAGAGTCCGTCATGAACTTCCTGGACGACCCTTCTCGCTTCGTCAGGTCCTAGGCATCTCAGCCACAGAGAATCAAATGACCTCTTGTATAGAGTATCATTGACGAAGGCGAAAGATAGAGCTCGTTTCATGAGCTGATGTCTTGTGGAGGCTTCTTCAGGCAATCGGCGGGACTTGAAGTAATCTACGAAGACTTCTCTCCAATCCTCGGTATTTTCCCAGTCTTTTACTTGCAGGGTCGTCTGCTCGCTCGCTCCTTTTTCTTCGGATGATTCCGGAGATATTTCTGCTGGGGCAAGCACCCGACGGCTTTGCACCACGATTCTAACGTCATCGAGGTTCTCGTCAGCCAGTTCTTTAGCAAGTTTGGCCAATGCGTCTGCTTTGCTGTTTTCCGCGCGCAGTATGTTTTCCAAAGTATAGGAGGGAATTTGAGTCAATAATTGTTGCACTTTTTCGCCGTACTTCACCAAGTCTGGTTTGCATGTTTGGTAGTCGCCGTTTACTTGACTAACGACCAGTTGAGAATCCCCGTATATGAGGAGGTTTTCAATTCCCATGTCAATGGCGATCTCAAGGCCTGCTATCAGAGCTTCGTATTCGGCTTCATTGTTTGTCCTCGGCTCTGTTAGGGAGAAAGCAAAGCGCATTATCCCTCCTTGTGGAGTTACAAAGATGAGCCCTACGCCCGTTTTAATTATAGGGGTGCTTTGTTTGCGCTTCTTCATGGAAGATGCGCCATCGAAATAAAGCTCCCATCGAGTACCATCACCATTGACCGTATCAAACGCATGTTCGTCTGGAAGATCGCAGTTTAGAGGAGAATCGGCGGGTATGGGATGCTCAGCGAGGAAGTCGGCGATGGCCTGGCCTTTCACTGCCTTGAGAGGTTGGTACGTGATCGAGTACTCCATCAAGAGTAGGGCCTATTTAGCGAGTCGTCCCGTCAATATGGCCTTTGACATCAAGTATTTAAGGGGGTCCACCTTTGAAATGAGACGGACCTCATGCGCCAACGCGTAGTGCCTGAGCTTTGTTATCGCGAAGATCAACGCCAGGCAGTGTTTTTCGATGGGGGGGTAGTTGCTTTCTGCCCCCAGTAGAACTCGACTTAAGTACTAGAGTGCTCTTTCTTTCCCTTGATCGTTCTCTTATGCCCATAATGCGCCTAAAGAACCTTCGAGGGCGGCTGTATAAAGAATGAGAGGCTTTCCCTTAACCGGAGCAGCCAACACTGGAGGGTTTTGCAGGTACTGTTTGATCTCGTCTAGTGCGCTTTGGCACTTTTGATCCCAGACGAACGGGGTTCCCTTCTTCATCAGGTGGCTGTAAGGACGGCACTTACCTGAAAGATTGGCTATAAATCGCCGTATGTATGCGAGTTTCCCTTGGAGAGACCGCAACTGTTTAAGAGTCCTCGGCGGAGGCATTTCCATGATCGTCTTGATCTTGGACGGATCTATTTCAATACCTCGATGTCGAACAATGAATCCCAGGAATTTGCCTGAGGAAACTCCGAATGCACACTTAAGCGGGTTCATCTTCAAGTTGTATTGTCGAAGGCGTTGAAATACGGTCTTCAGATACTCGAGATGTTCCTCATATGATTTGCTTTTAATAACGAGGTCGTCAATATAGCATTCAACGATTTCGTGTATAAGGTCATCGAAGATCTTCGTCATGGCCCTCTGATAGGTGGCACCGGCGTTCTTTAAACCGAAGGGCATCACCTTGTAGCAGAATATACCCAAAGGAGTCCTGAAGGCGGTGTGCTTCTGGTCTTCGGGATGCATCTTTATTTGATTATACCCTGATGAGCCGTCCATGAAGGAGAAAACCTCATGAGTGGACGTATTGTCTATCATCAGTTCGGTGACTGGTACTGGAAAATCATCCTTCGGGCAAGCTTTATTAAGATCGCGGAAGTCTACGCATATACGCACTGTCCCGTTTTTCTTCATCACCGGGACGATGTTGGCGATCCACTCAGGGTATTGAACCTCCTGGATGAAGCCAGAGTCGATCAGCTTCTTGACCTCGGCATTGATGCTCATCTCAAGCTCGAGTCGCATTCTTCTCGGCGCCTGTTTGACTGGCTTGATGTTCGGGGATATCGCCAATTTGTGTACAGCAATTTCTGGATCTAGTCCCGGCATTTCAGAATAGTTCCACGCGAAGCAATCTCTATGCTGCAGAAGCACATCCTTTAACGCAGCTACCCTTTCTTCAGATAGTAGCTCGCTGATGAATGTCGGTCGCGGATCGTCTGCTGATCCCAACTCAATTTTCTTAAGGTTATCTGCAGTGGTATGGATTCCATCTTCCAGTTCTTTCGGCGCTGGTGGGAAATCTGAGATTACCTCATCGTTGTTGTTTTTGAAGCACCAGGGAAGGTCATCCATGTTCTCGGGCTCTTCCTTTGATATCATTATCACGTGACAAGTACGAATTCGCTTCCAATCCCAATGCGGAACTGGCTCTTCCTTCGTGGCCTTGGGCTCGTGCTTCTGTGGCGGCGTTACCTTCCAATTGTCAGACAGAGCGAACTTGCCGAGCTGGTACTGATCTTCGACCCAATTCTTAAAGGTGAAGCAGTCTTCGAGCGGGTGCCCTATTACTCGATGGTAAGAGCAATAGTTTGGGTCAGAGACTTCGCTTGCTTGTTCGGGGTGCTTGGACTCCGGCAGTGTGAGCATCTGATGTTTTAGAGCAAGCTCAAATATCCTCCTCGTCTTATTCCGAGGAAAAAAGTATGCTCGACTCATTTTCTTCATGAGGGATAGATCAATAACGCTCGCCTCCCGTTTGCGTGGCTTCTTAGCCCTGCTTTGTTGCTGTTGAGCGCCTTTTTGGCCTTTCGACTTATTTCTGCTTTTGCGCTGAGCCTTCTTTATAACAGGTTGACAAGGAGCGGCATTTTCATCCTTTACGGCCTGTTGGAGAAGGCGTTGGGTCTTGGCTTTCTCGTAGATGGCCGTCTCGCGGTTGTGATCATCTCGGACTTTTTGACCAGCTTTCTTTATAAGTTTGTCCATTTGTTCCTCGAACGACAGACTGGGTTTCTTTGCATCTGGAACTTTCACTGGCTTGGGATTAGCGTCCTCCCATTGAGCATCCGCTTCTTCATCAAGGTCATACACGACGTAGCAGCCGGGTAGTAACTCTCGTTTCTTTGACCGGATGTATCCAAGCCCTTTTATTTCCATTCTCCCACTAGGCAGTTTGCGTTGAGTCCCGGGAACGTTCCAGACCCCGTCATAGAATTTGGCCTCTCTAACGGTCTGTTTGAAGGATATCCCCTGGCATTTCAGCAGCTTCTTCAAACCCTCTGTATAATATCTGGGAAGACGGATAGGCTGAAGCCTGTCAAGCGCAGGATCCGCGCCATGCCAGATTTCTTTTTTCACCTTGGTTTCTTCAGAGCGGTAAAATAGAATTGCTTTCTCGTTTTCTCGCCTGGGAGGGATATAGAATGTCCGCAGCTCTTCTACACTGTAGATATTAAGTGCATCCAGTTCTTTATGATGTTTAGGCGGCACCATGGCGACTTGCAGACTTTGCTCTTCGTCAGCGGAAGCTTGTATTGAAGGTCGAGCAGAGAATACGACATGGACCTCATCCTCCGAATCACTACCAAAGACCAATGTAGGAGTGGACGGTCCTGGCTTGTTATGTTGGGGCGGACCCGAATACACTATCTCCTCTTCTTCCTCGGTATCACTGCCGAAGACAGGGATGGTGGCATTAGTTTTATTCTCCAGCTTGTGACACTTCTCCGTGTCTTCGAAATCCGGCAAGAAGTATTTGGTATCTTCGTATTTGCGGACCTCGTTCACAGAGAACGGGTTCAGTTCTCCCGTCATGGTATACTCGAAACCATCCTTAAAATACTTCATACACTGATGTTGTGTAGAAAGGATGATGTTGTACTCGTGTAACCATGGTTGGCCGAGCAAAGCGTTGTAGCATGTCTTGGCGTCTATGACGTGGAACTTAATGTCCGTGATGAGTAGCCCGAAGCGTAGTGTCAGTATCACAGATCCAAGAGTCTTTGACGATTGGGAGTCGAACCCGGAGATGGTGATCTTGTCCCGAGCAAGGTGCTGGACGCTCATGCAGATTTCCTTCAACACCAGCACGTTGAGTAGGTTAACAGACGACCCGTTATCGATCAGGATTTTGCCTATCTTTATATCATGGCAGTATCCCGAGACATAGAGAGGGCGATTGTGTTCGCACGTCCCAAGTAGAAGGTCTTCATCGCCAAAAGTAACATCAGCCGTGTGCACTTCCTCTAATTCATCCTTCATCTTTTCCTCGGTCAGGCATGCTTGGAATTGTTCCGGGTCTTGGAGCGCCTTAATCAACGAATCTCTCGCCTCTTTTGATAGCAAAAGGGCGTCAAGAATGCTGAGCTGTGAAGACAGCTTCCTCAGATGTGCTAAGACGTTGTAATCAACTTTATTCTTCTTTGGTGGGTGTTTGGCAGCTAGCTCTTCCACCACTTGGTCATCTAAGATGATATCTTCAGAGACCTTTTCTTTCCCTTTATCTTTCCTGTTCGAGGGTCCGAGGTTCTTTTCGGGCAGCGTGCGATTACGTAGCCGGATATTTTCGCAAACCTTCGGTTCTTCTTCTGTTCTCGAAGCGGACTCTTTAAAGAGAGGGGCAAGTTCTAGTTCTTCATCAGAATCACTCCCGAATGTAGGCACTTGTGATCCACCGGTGTTAACCACGCGACAATCGCCAGTAGTTCTTTTAAGCCCTTCGGTCGTATTTCTTTGCTCCCGACGAGTTTTACGCTTCTCCCGCTTAAAGCGTTATCGATGAGCAACATACCCTTGCCACCATTTATCGAAAGCTTTGCACTCTTGAGTGGGGTGCGAAATCTTTTGATGATACAAGCAATAAGACGGGTGCATTTTCGCTTCACCGGTAATTTCTTCTTCGGAGGATGGTAGCTTCATACCCATTGACATGGCCTTAGCAAACTTCTTTTTTATCTTGAATTGGCTTTTGTCGGTAGCGGAGGTGTTTAGCTCCAACGGGATCGTCTCAGCTCTTTCATCAAGTCGCTGACGCTTGGCCCTTTCAAATATAACCGCCTCGCGCTCCCGATCAGCTTTACTTTTCAACCGAGCTTTATTAAGGAATGCGTCAATTACTTCATCTGATGGCCCCAGAACTTTTGGTTCGGAATCTGCCCCCAGCTTTTCAGTGCAAGGAGTCTCCTCATCGTTCGTGATCGAATGGGAAATCATATGACAGCTCGCCACATATTCCTCGGATTCATCCGATGAACTTTCTCCTTCATCTTCTTCTTGAAAGACATGATTGAGGAACTCTTGGAATGTAATGGGAGTCCGCGCCTTTTGGTTGTATTCTTCCAACGCGTCAATTTGCTTTTGTAAGTCCGTACGTTTGCCACCAGGCTTCACGGGCTTCTTAGATTTCTTCTTCTTCTTTTTCGAAGATTTTGACGGCTGGTTGCAAGTGCTTGAACCGCCACCATCGGTCTTTGGAGTTGGACGTGGCTTCAACATCCCTTCAATGACCTGCGGTTCCAACGGATTCTTCCACTTGATCGCTGGACATGTCTGAAGATCGTTTAGCATCCTCTTTGTCTTGGCTGATAATACAACCTCCCAAGGAGCTTCTTCAATGACGGAGCATGTTGCCCCTGGCGTATTCGTCCCCTTAGAGGTGTGGGGCTGCGGGGGATTCACCTTCCATTTGTCAGATAACGCGAACTTGCCCTGTCGGTACTGGTTTTCAAGCCAATTTTTGAAAACGTAGCAATCTTCGATCGGATGGCCTAGTACTCGATGATAAGGACAGTAGTTGGGCTCGTTGACGTCACTTGGTTGCAACGGACGTTTTGGATCCGGCAAATTTATGAGTCTGTTGCGCAACGCCAGCTCGAATAACCTCCTCGTTTTATCGCGGGGAAAGGAATAAGGACGTCGCATCCTATCCTCAAGGGGCACGTACGGTCGCGTATTATTTTGACGAGCAACCAGCTTCGAGTCGCTCAGTTGTTGTTGAGCATTAGCGACGACGATCGCTTTTCCCTTCCCTTTGTCATTTCGGGTGTCTGGCCTTGGAAGAGGGGGTTTATGGCCCATTTGATCCATTTGCGCTAGTTTGTCAATCAAGGCCTGGAAGGTAGTCGGCTTGAAAAACATCATAAACTGCGAGATGGTTGCTTGTGGATCGAGGGTTCCCACAAACATACCCACCGCGGGAGCTTCTTCAATGCGCTGCTCACACTTTGACCATAAGTTCCGCCATCGTATAGCGTACTGAACCCACGTCTCGCCGGGTTTTACCCTGGCGTTAATCAGTGCTGTCATCGGGGTACGTTCACTGGCGCTTTCAAAACGCTGAGTAAACAACAGCTCCATCTCCGCGAAGGTTTTAATAGAGTCATTCGGGAGCTCAGAGTACCATTCGAACGCCGTATCCGATAAGCTTCCAACAAACTGGCGAAGCAACAACTTGTCGTCACCACCGGTGTTGCCGCAGAGTGCCCTGAACTGGGCAACGTGCTGGTGAGGATTGCCTGTCCCCTTGTAGACATGGAACTTAGGAATTGTGTAACCGGGTGGGTACTTGATTTGATCGTACCAACTTGGATACGGCCGCCTCGTTTTTACAACCTGACCCGCTGCTTCCGTCGCTTGATGGACCCGGATCTGCTGAGCTATGTATTCGTCCAGATCGGCTTTGGAGATTGTCTCTTCTTTAGCTGCTGACAGAGCTGGCGGAGGATTCGACGTCTCTCCCCTATCGTCTTCAAGGATGATCGGGGAATCTTCAGCAGGTGGATCTTGTTGAATCATCATACCCACCATATCCTGGAATAGGAGGGCCATTTTCTTTATGTTAGCTGCTTGTTCAGCAGCCTCTTTGTCTTTCTTCTCCAGTACGCGACGAAGGAACTCAGCGTCAGTTTCTTGTTCTTGACGCTCGTCCGAGGACGTTTCAGGGGTTTCTTTTGGCCCTGTAAGTGCGGCCATAGCGTTCATCATCTCTTGGAGCTTCTGCTGCTGCTCCTGAGCCTTGGTCACTGACCTCGTGTGCGGTCTATGACCTGTTGATATGCGGCTATCTTCTTTTCCCGATGCCATATAAACCGTATGAACTGTTATGCCCCCTGACTTGGGGCGTTTAGGTTCACCATTTTTAACTTTTGCCGCTGACGCGGGAGTTTTCTCTGGCCTCCTTCTTTTGTGGGCCGTTGAGGTTGAAGGAACCGGTGAAGGGGGCAGCCTTGCAGCTGTTGTCCCCTGCTGTTTAATAGGGCAGTCCTTGTCTTTTTCCACCTTCGCCTTTTTCTGGTGATGAGAGTGACCTGGGTCAATCACGGAGTCTTGAACCCTCCGCCAAACTTTATAAATTCTTGAGGACAGCCATTGAGGGGGCTGTTCTCGTTTCGTTTTTGAAACTCTCTCCGCAGGTGGAGGAGATCTCTTCAGTGTAGCGGTTAGAGAGTTCTTCCGTACCCTCCTCAGCAGTTCAAAGCTGTTCCCGGTTGGGACAGCAGCGTTGACTTCCACCACTGGAGCCGGTGGAGTCAGCCCTGAGGGGGAGTTGCCCCCTGCCTTCCTTACTCGTTGCCAATGGCGACGTCGAGCACAGCGAGCCGTTGGGATTGGCTCAGAGATTGAGATAGTTTCTTTTTGCCCCCTGTCTGAATGAGGCGCTGCCGGTGTTAACCTCTTAAAGACTGAGGTTGTCTTCTGAGGGGTGGTATTCAACCTGCCGAAGACGGATCCTTGAGCAGGGGCAGGAGCAGGAATCGTCAGTCTTGAAAAGACTGACTCTTTGACAGGGGAAGCCGCCTTGACAACTTCTGGAGCAGCAGTTATTTCTTTCCTTGAGACAGCCAATTTAGAGTTATGATTTATCCTGGTGAAAACAGAGGCTGTCGGTTTGGTAGTGGGAGACCCGTTGGCAGGGGCCGTCGTAGCAGTAAGCCGGTCGAAGACCGACTTCTTGTTCACTTCCGGTGCAGGTATTGGCTCAGAGAAGCTTGTAGGTGCGATCATGGTCCCAAAGAACAGGCCAGTGGTGGCTTGGGTCACCTGGTCTACTGGCAGAGTGAGGAAGGAAGCCGCTTGGGGCCCATATGCTACACCTCCCAGTGAGGTGGAGCGTCCGTTGCAGTGGCACTTCGAGCAGTTGGTGCAATTAGAGGCCATTGAATCTTGAGTTCTGCGCCAGGCAAAAGACCAAATCTTAGTAACTTGAAATCCGAAGGCAACCATTAACAAACCGCGACTGGTTCGCGAAGACGACACACGAAGCGTGGAGTGGAAAGAGGAAAAGGTCCCACCGGGCGTGCCAGAATCTGTTCCCCTCCGAAAGGCGGCGCACAGGACTGCGAAGTCCTGACGCTGAGATTCGGGGCAGATGCTATTTGGTTTTATCCGTCCACCTCTCCGAAGATGCCAAGTTGATTTATGGCACCGTATATCGGAGGTTTAGATGGATGCGGCCGATGTAGCAGAATTTGTCAGATTCCCCCTCGCTTGAGGGGTTTTTGATTGTGGGGACGCTCTTCCCTGCAAGCGCAAGCCCCTGCAGTTAATTACGCTACCGCATCGCGGTAGCCACTTTCTCCTTCTCTAGAATTTCACTTCGTGTCGTGTGTGTTTGTTTTGTTTGTGGTTGCCCGTGGATTGTATACGGAGACTGAGTAATGCCGTCGCCCGTAGGACGTGGACTAGTCCAAATCCGTATTTACTTAGATTTGGGTTTGGTGTTTTTAGTTTAAGGATACATTAGTCGCGTTGCGGCTAAGATCAACTTAAACGTTCGTTAAGGATACAATAGTCCTGTTTGAGACTAAGATCAACTTAACGTGATAATCCATTTAATATCCGGCCATCGGGACTCGTCACCTCTCTAACGTCGTTGAAGGATTACAACGGCAGATGTCAGAGGAGTTCAGAGATGTACCCTTGAACCAAAGTCGATTTGGAGTTTTATAGTCCATTTAAATGTTTAAGGATACGTTAGCCGTGTTTGGGGCTAAGATCAACTTAAACGGGATCGTTTAGATCCGACAAAAGAGCATTTGAAGGCTCTATTGTTCCAGTTTAGGGACGTAGTGGTCCGTGTTCCAGTTTAGGGACATGGGGGTCCATTGTCAGTTTAAGGACGTAGTGGTCCATCATTAGTTTAAGGACATTTCGGTCCGACATTAGTTTAAGGACGTTCCGGTCCATCATTAGTTTAAGGACGTTTCGGTCCGACATTAGTTTATGGACGTTCCGGTCCATCATTAGTTTAAGGACGTTTCGGTTTGGCATTAGTTTAAGGACGTTCCGGTCCACGAGTTTAAGGACCCCGTAGTCCGTATTGATGTGTGGTCGTTGGGACCCGTCACCTCTTTGACGTCGTTGAGGAATTACAACGATGGATGTCAAAGGAGTTCGAAGATGTACCCTCGAACCGGATATAAATTGATTTGAGAGAGCATTTGTGCTCAGTTCAATTTAATTTAAGGACTTACGGCCAGAATTGGGCTAAGTCCAGTTGAAAATGTTCAACATTTTATTTATTTTTAGTCCATTAGACCTATGCCAGGACTTTGCCCACACTTAAATAATGCATTGCATTACTTCTATTTTCTTGTTTGGGCTCTGCCCATAAAAGATGCAGAGCGTCAATTTATTTTGGGCTCTGCAAGGCATCTGCATAGCATTTTATTATTTTTGTTTGGGCTTTGCCTATTTATAAATGATGCAGAGCATCAATTTAATTAGGCCTGTTTGGTCTTTTAATTGGGCTTGGCCCTGCATTGCATTTGTTAGGCACTTTGCGCCACTCACTGAGCGCAAGCGCTTGTGGTGAAGACACGTGTCATGCTCTGGTAAGCGCAAGCGCAACAGTGCAGTGCGCTGCGCTAGTGCGCTGCGCTAGTGCGCTGCGCTGTTGCGCTGCTGACACATGGCGCGCTCTGGTGAGCGCATGCGCAACAGTGCAGTGCGCTGCGCTGTTGCGCTGCTGACACGTGGCGCGCTCTGGTGAGTTGCGCCAACTCCAGAGAGCAAAGCTCTTATTTCAAGAGCGCATAGCGCAAGTGGTTTAGATGCTGACACGTGGCGCTCTCCCAAGAGCGCAACAGCGCAGTTTGCAAGTGCAAAGCACCAAGAATCTTTTAGATTCAAGAACAGAAGTGCAAAGCACTATTTGATTTCTTGATCTGATTTAGATCAAAGAAAAATAAGTTTTTTTTCTTGTTTTTCTTATCTCAGAGAACCAAAGGTTCATGAAAAGTGCAAAGCACTATTTTTGTTTTATTTTATTTTTATTAAAGATCATTGATCTTGTTTTTAGATCTATGATCTGTTCCTAAGAGAACTTACTCTTTTTTCTAAAGGTTTTTACCTTTTTTATTCTTGAGGAGTTTCTCAGAGTTCTTTTCTCTCCTTCTCTTTTTTTTTAGAAAGATGTTGATGCCTTTTAATTGAGACCTAGGGTCCTTTTTATAGTGCCCATAAATTAGTTAAATTTGTTAAAGAGATCTTTCTCTGAGTGATTTGGGGAATTTTCCCCACCGTTGGATCTTTGATCCAAGAGCTTCTGTTTTGCAGAAGAAAATCTTCTTGTTTTAACAAGAACAGAAAAGATTTCTTAAAATTTTAATTCTGTTTGGCGCAGATGCCCCAGCACGTGTCGCGCAGCGC
The DNA here is from genome assembly GCA_030015575.1 of Agapanthus africanus. Lineage (NCBI taxonomy): Eukaryota > Viridiplantae > Streptophyta > Magnoliopsida > Asparagales > Amaryllidaceae > Agapanthus > Agapanthus africanus. The sequence goes on from CM057345.1 coordinate 21,087,465, forward strand.
ACAGCGCAGCGCAACTGCGCTAGCGCATCTGCGCTGACACGTGTCGCACAGCGCACAGCGCAGCGCGACTGAAGCGTTGCTTCCTTTAATTTTACTTAAAATAGAGCTTTGCTCTGATTGGGTGCGCTGCCTTGGGCGCTGCACTGATGCATCTGCGCCTGACACGTGGCGTGTTGCGCAGCGTAAATAATCTGAAGCGTTGCTTCATTTATTAAATTTTTAAATTTTCAAAGCAGAGCTTTGCTCTGATTGGGGGGAAGATGAAGCGTTGCTTCATCTCCCGCCTCGGAATTTGAACAGAGCCTTACTCTGATTGGGGTAAACAAATGCCCCCCCCACCGTTGCGTCTACGTGGCCCCAAACGTGAGCGCAACGGTGGCGGAATTCCAACCGCCGTGACAACTTTTAGAAGTCGAAGAAGCACTTGATGCCTATAAATAGGACCTTTGGTCCCCCACAGATGCTTATCATCTTTCAGATTTTATTTTTCAAAAAACTTCAGAGCTTTGCTCTTGCCTTCAAGAACTCCAGAGCTTTGCTCTCCTTTCCAAAGTTTTTAGAAAAACTTTAGGTAAAATTGATTCTTAGATTAAATTAATTTTAATTAATCTTAATCAACAGAGCTTTGCTCTCATAGATCTTTTGATCTAAAGAGATCCCCATTGGGGTTTCACTAGCAGAGCTTTGCTCATTTTCAAAGTTAGAAACTTTAGGTAAAATTAATGTAAATCAAATTAATTTAAATTAATCTCAGTCAAAGAGCTTTGCTCTCACAGATCTTTTGATCTAAAGAGATCCCCATTGGGGTTTCATTAAGCTTTTGTTCATCGGTTTTAATCCCTGAACAGAGCTTTGCTCTCTAGGAATTTAGCCCTCTATGTATATTATTTTTCTTCTATCGCTAATCTTCCTGTAGTATTTCCTCCAGACATAATGGCGGTGCATCTATACAGTTTGCACGAGTTCATCATCTATGACGATATCCGCGCACAGGGTCGTCAACAAAACCAGGAGTTTACATACGCTCAATTTGCAGGGGTCATGGGTCGTCTGAACGCAAGCGGTGGTTGGCTGCTACCCCGTCGTTCGGCTCTTTTGAAAGTCGTGCTGGGAGCAATATGGAGAGCACTTCCGGGTCTTCACGAGGCCCTGCCGCTCAATGCGCTGGATGATGCCGAGGACAAGGTGCATTCAGTGTACCTGACGGGGCTGATCTCGAAGAAACGGCGGGACAGCCTCATTGACATCCTACACCAAATCTTCCAGCAGACGACGATAGTTGCTGCTTATCGAAGGCCGGGAGGGCTTGCCGAGGATCTTGACACAGAGGAGTGCGAGAGGCTGCGCATAAGAATAATTAGAAAGTCCAGAAGAACTCTGGATGGCCTTACTTTTGAATTCCTCAATCCGTGCCCCGGATCTGAGGTTATACCGTTGTAATAATTTGAATAATGTTTCTTATTCATTGCTCTTGTGATTGTAAGAATTTTTAGCAATATGAATGGAAACCCTCCTCTTTTTTTATTTCAGCTTGTCTTATTTCTTGTCCTGAGTCTTATGCCCATGCATAAATGAATGCGTCTCGAACGCCTGATCAAATGTAAATCGGATGTTCTTTCTGTAGCTTTCTTCTTTCTCTTATTATCGGCATGTTATCTTAATAAACATGGTTGACGGATAATAGGGCACGCATCTTGACTTTCTTAAGAAATAGCAATGGCTTAGGCCGCAGGTTCAGATCTGCTGCCTAAGACTTTTCAACTCTATAAGCCGTGAGGGTCTCATAGAGACTTTGCTCCCTACGGATCGAGAGGATCTCGTAGGTGGGTTTTCTCCTTAGGAATCGTGAGGATCCCTAAGTGTGTTTTCTCTTATAAGTCGTAAGGATCTTATAAGAGATTTTTCCCTCTTACGAGTCAAGAGGACTTGTAAGCGGTTGTTCCCCTCCTCGTCGAAATTCGACTTTGGAGAGTGAGACCCGTGAATAGTATGCAAGAGACCATTTTGGATTGACTTGCAGGGTCCCATTGTTCAGGAAGCAAGTTTTTTTTTTTTTTTTTTAGTCCCTGCTGCCTGAGGCTTCATTTGCATGTTGAGACGAATCGGGAATTTCCCGCGGAGACACAGTTTCTCTGCGAGCCGATGCGAATCAGGAGGCTCTCATCAAGGAGTGTTTGTATCCGTGAGTCGAGGAATTTGCTAGGGATTATTTGTTTCCCAAGCGCCAAGGATTATTTGTTTCCTTGGGGTTTGAAACGAGTCGAGAATTTCCCACGGAGGCACTGGTGGCTCTGCGAGTCGACGCGGATCAGGAGGCTCTCGCCAAGAAGTGTTTGTATCCGTGAGTCGAGGAATCTGCTGAAGACACTGGTTTCTTCGGAGTTGGACTGAACCGTCGAGATTTGGCTTCGTCTTCTGGCGGAGCCTGTTGGGAAAGTATGGTTCATGTGCAGCGGTTGCCAACACGAACATATTTCTAAAATGTTACCCCCAAAGAAAAATCATAACTTTATAAAATTATTATCTACAATAAAATAGCTTAATCCATCCCTAAAGGATATAATTTCATTTAAATACCTTGATCTTTACGAAAAGGCTACTTTCAAATAAAAAAACCATTATCTTTTTAAATGATATTCTCCAAAAAGAATACTTCAAAGATAATTTCAAATAAATACCATAATCTGTTAAAAAGATATTTTCTTTAAAATACCATGGGTTTTCCCAAAATTATAATTACTCTAAAAATATCATGGTTTTCTTATAAACCATAACTACCCTTAAATACTATGTTTTTTTTATTAACTAAGGGTTCTATAAAATATTATGATACACCTAACAGACTTTAAAAGGTAACAAGATAAAATGAGTGGTTGTGAAAGGCCAGATTAAATGAGATCAATTATTTTAAATACAAGTTACAATATACATGACACATGATACGATTAGGGTTAGAATGCGCGAACCTAGGTATGGAATACTTATAAATGAAGATCCATGCAGGCAGGGTGAACAGTCCGATATGTGGGCGACTACTAACCCGATATTCGGGCGAATACTAACCCTACTTTGATGGTGAATAATCCAATATGTGGATGATATACAATGTGGAAATTTCATGCCTAGATGATATACACAGTAACTCTAATTCGTCAGAATCTTTACACTGAATAACGGGGATGGGTGGTTTGATTAGACAAGGAGATGCGGAACTCGGATTTCCCTACTACTCGATCATAATCCCGGAAAGTGAAACGGTACATTTCACATCCCCAGTTGTTATTCCGTGGCCACAACGGAATAATCGCGAGTATCTGAACCCTTATTTAACAAACCAATGTGAACTTTTACCTAACATATACCTCATACAAACATACTCTTATTCACATACACCTCATACACCATACTCATATTCACATATACCTCTGCCAACCTATCTTATTTGTATACACCTCATACCCTTATACCTATATACATCTTATCTGCGCATACACATCATACCTATATACACTTGCTCATTCTGTACCTTTACTTCCTTATGAGGCAATCCTATTCGAGTGTAACTCGTTGACGGACTTTCCTTTTCTCTCTCTATCTTTGGAATGTCCGTTAGATGAGAATGAGTATTATGACGAGAATCAAGGTGTGGAGCCAACTAATGAAGATTATGCGGACTTGACGATAAAAGATTAGCTAGTTTTATTTTTCTTTATTGCCCACATGTTTAAGGCTTCTGCTCTTCGTCGATGTAATTAACCTATTTAGTTTATTTTACTCTTTGTTTTGGGATGTAATAAAGATTGGTTAATGGAAATAAATTCCCTTCGCTTTTATTATTTTGTTTTGGTACATATCCTGCATGTTATAAATATTCATATGCTTAACGTAACTGTATTGAATAGACCACCTTTAATACAGTTAGGTTGCGGACCATGCCACGTCACCCTTCACCTTCTTTTGGGAAACGGGGCGTGACAGGTTTTAGTGGTGGCCCATGCAGGTCCACTTGTGTACTAAAATAAAACTTTTAACTGACTTATTATATTTGTGAATCTCATCCACTTGTATCAATTTCATAATTTTTCCATATTCCTTGTCCTTTTCCTTGACATTCTGTGTCATGACCATGGCCTTTCTTCTCAGGTCATGGCAAATCTTTCGGATGAAGACAACATGTCGGACATCACTTTTAAGGCTATGCTTGGATATTAGGACGACGAAGTAATAGGTCCCAAACAAATGTCTCCAATGGCGAATTGGAAGATGGAGAAGGAGAAGCCCCGGTAGAGGAAGAATCCGAGAAAGTGGAAGCACAGGCGGAGGAAGAAGAGCCTGAGGAGGACGTCCCTGTTGAAGAGGAAGATCCCGTTGAGAAGGAAGAGCCTATTAAAAGGGATTCCGAGGAGGAAGAGCCCAAGGAGGAGATTCCTGTGGAAGAGGAGGAACCAAAAGAATACGGTCTGCACAGATGGCTTATTGGGGAAACACTCTATATTCGGAGACATGCTTATCGATATGTTCACCATACCCCTCCACAATTCTATCGCCGGGATGTACCAGGCTCACCCTTCTTTTATAGTTTTGCAAGGAAGGTCAACAAACGCCGAGCCAACAACGCGCAGTTTCCACTGTATGATTGATGGACGACGACCGAAACGTTTAGGATTAATTCGTGTCATGTTTAGTTTCTTAGTACCTCAGTGGGCCAAATAAGCTATGTATAGCAGTAGGGCTATATTTAATCTTCATTGTATCTCCTTTAGAATTTATTAATAAAATCTTAAGTTCAAACAATTTCGTCCTTGTGCCTCTCGCTTTTTCCTTATTAGTTTTCCTCTTGCATTAATTGTTACTTCTCATGCAAGCTACTATCCTATGTCATTCTCAGCCTATTTGTAATCTAATCTCTTCTGATTCAGATCATCATGGCCGGACGACACCATAACCGCAACAGAAGGGGAAATGGGGTCAATGAAGCCGCTGCTCAGCAAGCAGCTATGCAACAAATGATGTAAGGACTACTAGAGCAACAGCAGCAGCAGACAGCTGCCCTTCATCAGGAGCTGCGAGAAAGTAGATAGCAACAAGCAAAGATTTTAAGAAAGGCACTAGTCCTCAAGGTTCGGCGGGAGTGAAGCAATTCAGATCACTTCCCCTTAAGACCTTTTCAGGGAAGGAAACTCCCTTAGAAGCTGAAGAATGGCTTAAAGGAACAGTCAATGATCTCGGTGCCGCTCAAATTCTTAAGAACGCATGGGTGAACATTGCTAAACTAAAACTCACGGATAATGCCAGAATATGGTGGGAGGCCGAGAAAAGTAGACTGAAGGAGTCCATCGACTAGAAAACGTTCAAACAGCGTTTTGATACTCGATACTTTCCCGTCGTGGCACACCTAAAGATGGAAAGAGAGTTTATACAATTCCAACAAGGGAGCATGTGGGATAAGTCGGTGGACGAGTACGCTTCGGAGTTCGCAAGGTTAAGTCGGTTCGCACATCACCTGGTGGCAACCCCTGAACTATATGCTAAAAGATTCCGACAAGGGTTAGATCTGAAAACACGGTCCTCCATGTCTTCTGCTGCCCTTTCAATTTAGGATGAAATCTTAGAGGCGGCGCGAAACTTTGAAGACCTTCAGAGATGCATAAGGAAGGATGACCGTTTTTTTGGCATTAAGCTACCGGGCAATCAAATTCTTGGGGGGTCATCTTCCATACTCACGGAAGATAGCAACCGAAGAGAACAGCAGGACCAACTGTCTTCAGAAAACCAACCGTCAAATGCAACCATTGCGGTAGAGCCGGACATTACATGAAGGACTGCCGCGTGTTGAACAAACTTTGCATAATCTGTGGGTCACCAGACCATGCTATAGGGGATTGTCCACAGAGAAGACGACAACTAGTCCCTGACAACAAACCAGCCAATCATGGAGCACATCAACAGGGATCCCGGCAACCCCCCACTAATAAGCCAATCGGACACGGTCCGCCAGCTAGGGGACCACCCCTGCCCTCTCAGAAACGGTCTTCCAGCAAGCTCAGCGCAACGGCCCAAAGCGTCAGGCCTTCACTATAACCACGGAAGAGGCTCAAGCAACAGGGGATGTTATTACAAGTATCGCTACTTTTTATGGCTGTCATACTTCCATGTTACCCTCTTTTTTATGCTTGCATATCCTGTCTAAGCTCATCACTTTTTCCCCCGTATATAACGTGGGTACCCTACTGGTAGCCTCTACATCTGCACTCACACTTTTTGACTCTGGCGCGTCGCACTGCTTCATGGCACAAAAGTTTGCGACCGCCAGTTCCATTCCAGTAACAATCACTGAATGGAATGTCAACACGGGAAACGGTGTGATCAAGTCCACTATAGGATACGATCTGTGTCCTATGGTGATCTGCGGTCTAGGTTTCTACGCCAACTTTATGGTGATAGATATGCCAAATTTTGACGTGGTCTTGGGTATGGACTGGTTGAGTACTTTTTACGCCACCATCGACTGCCGTCAAAGGAGGGTGGTGTTTGAAATTCCTGACCACCCACTATTCATATTCGAGAGTGGAAGTAAGTCCTTGGATCCAGCAACTTACAGACCTGTACCGAGAAAGGAAGAGATGTTGTACACTATGCAGGGGAGGAGAGTATGTCAATGGTTGTACGAGAATTTGAAAACGTGTTTACAGATGTGTCGGGTTTACCACCAGATCGGGCAATCGAGTTCACTATAGACTTGATGCCGGGGACTCAACCTATATTGAAAAGACTGTACGGGATGGGGCCAGCAGAATTGAAGGAGCTTCGGACGCAAATTGAGGACCACCTCAATAAGGGATTTATTAGACCGAGCTCGTCAACTTGGGGTGCCCCGGTTCTTTTGGTACCTAAGAAGGATGGAACTAAGCGGATGTGTATCGACTTAAATAAGGTAACAATCAATAATAAGTATCCCTTACCGAGGATAGACGATCTGTTCGATCAATTAGAGGGATCTCGAGTGTTCTCAAAGTTGGATTTGCGGATGGGCTATCATCAACTCAAAGTAAAAGCATTTGATATACCTAAGACGGCTTTCAGGAATAGATATGGACACTATGAATTCCTAGTGATGCCTTTTGGAGTAACCAATGCCCCAGCAGTATTTATGAATTTGATGAACCAAGTGTTTTACGAATACTTAGACAAGTTTGTCGTTATCTTCATCGACGATATTCTTGTGTATTCGAAGAATCAGTAGGAACACGCGGAACACTTACGTGCGGTACTCAAAACCTTGCATCAACACCAACTGTATGCAAAGCTCAACAAATGCGAGTTTTGGTTAAAGCGAGTAGCGTTCTTGGGACATGTTGTGTCAGGTGAAGGTATTAAAGTGGATCCGGCCAAGATTGTCGCTGTTCAGAGATGGCCAATACCATGAATGGTTATGGAGATCAGAAGCCTCTTAGGACTTGCCGGATATTACCGCCGTTTTATTAAGAACTTCTCCAAGATTGCAGAACCACTGACTACCTTGAATCGGAAAGATGTGCCATACATATGGTCCAAGGTTTGCGAGGAAGCGTTCGCAGAGTTGAAGACTCGATTAATCTCAGCACCCATTCTTACAATTCCCGACAGAACTGGAGGTTTCGACATACATTGCGACGCCTTAGGAAAAGGTTTGGGATGTGTTTTGCACCAACATGGTAGGGTAGTGGCTTATGCATCAAGACAGTTAAAGGTGCATGAACGAAATTACCCAACGCACGATTTAGAACTTGTCGCAGTTGTCTTCGCACTCAAGATTTGGAGGCACTATTTATTGGGAGAGAGGGTAGAAATTTACACCGATCATAAAAGCTTGAAGTATATCTTCACCCAAAAGGAACTCAACATGAGACAGAGGAGATGGCTAGAATTAATGGCAGATTTCGACGTAAATTTATAGTACCATCTGGGGAAAGTGAATGTAGTCCCAGACGGTTTAAGTCGCCAACCAATGGTTTCGAGTCTGACTGCTCATTGGAGGAATCATCAGGACCTCAATGAACTAAAGACTGAGATGATCATGACAGGAATGCTCACATCCTTCATGAATCTACAAATTCACTCCACGTTAGTCAAACGAATCAAGACAGCTCAAATTAAGGACACTAGATTACAAAAGATCAGAGAACAGGTGGAAACGAATCTGCGGGCAGACTTCATCATCCACGAAGATGGTTCTTTAAGGTATGGGAGAAGAATCTGTGTGCCTAAGGGCGAGATAAGAGAAGAATTATTAAGAGAAGCACATAGTTCTCCATACTCTGTTCATCCGGGAGGAACAAAGATGTACAATGACCTCAGACAAAACTATTGGTGGCATAGGATGAAGCGAGAGATAGCCAAGAGTGTGTCCAAATGCCTAGTTTGCCAACAAGTAAAGGCCGGACACCACAGGACGGCAGGTCTATTACAGCCCTTACTGATACCCGAATGGAAATGGCAAAACATCATAATAGATTTTGTGACCGCACTCCCTCGCAGCTCTAAGGGAAACGATGCAGTATAGGTGATAGTGGATCGACTCACCAAGTCGGCACATTTCATTCCTTTTCGAGTTGGTCAATCAACTGAAAGCCTCGCAAAGAGGTACATGGAGGAAATTGTCAGATTGCATGGAGTGCCAATTTTCATTGTGTCCGACCAAGATGCGCATTTCAGATCTCTGTTTTGGCAAAGTTTACAAGAGTGTCTGGGCACGAATCTGAGTTTCAGTACCACCTACCATTCTTAGACCGATGGCCAATCAGAAAGGGTTATTCAGATTCTCGAAGACATGCTCCGAGCCTGTATGTTGGATTTTAAAGGATCTTAGGAAGATCACCTACACTTGATAGCGTTTGCTTACAACAATAACTACCAGTCTAGTATCGGCATAGCGCCTTTCGCCGCTTTGTATGGGTAGAAGTGTAGGTCACCGTTAAGTTGGGTCGATATTGGGGATCGAGAACTTTTGTACCCGGAGATGATTGTCGAGACAGTGGAGGTGATAAGAACAATCAGGAAACAATTACGCATAGCACAAGATCGGCAAAAACATTGGGCAGATACGAAGAGAAGGCCACTAGAATTTCAACCAGGAGAACACGTGTTTTTGAAGATTTCTCCTAACCGGGGAGTGATACGTTTTGGGAAACGCGAAAAACTCAGCCCACGGTTCATAGGTCCTTTCGATATCCTCGAACGAGGTGGGGAGGTTGCATATCACCTAGCCTTACCACCTTCTCTGGAAGGCGTACACAACGTTTTCCATATCTCGCAGTTAAGGAGATACGTCGGCGACCCTGGTCACGTTTTGGATCATTCCGAAATCACCGTAGGGGTTGACCTAATCTATGAACAACAACCGGTTGAGATTCTGGACCGGACGGAGAAGACCTTGAGGGACAAGACGATCACGTTGGTTAGGGTCATGTGGAGGAAGGACTCTCCGGACGAGTCCACATGGGAAAGAGAAGATGAGATGAGAGAACGATATCCTTACCTATTTGGGATTTCCCCAATGTAAATTCTTCTCTTTCGTCTACCTTCATAATTTCGAAGACGAAATTGTTTTAAGGATGGTAGATTGTAACGACCGTGTTTTTCGAATACTCAATAAATGGTCTTTTATTTAGTACCGAGTATTTAACTGCGTATTTTCTTGATGGAAAAATATTTTATCTTAATGATTTTATTTTTAAAAGTGATGCAAGTAATTGTTAAAGCATTGAAATATAATTAAAGGAATTTTCGAAAACCTATTTATATATTTCTGGGCTTAAAATGTCTTAATGAAATTTTATAATGACTTAAAATAATTTATGTATTTTTATTATAAATTAAAATAATTATTTCATAATTAAAATATTTTCGAGAATAAAATAGACTTTTAAATAGTTATGATAACTAACAAATATCATAGATATAGGATTATTATTTAGTTTTAGCCCAAAATCATTTTTAAACTAAAGATAACAATAAAATATATTTTCTGGAATTTTTCTCATATTTTTCTCGTATTTTACAATATTTTTAACAAACTTTTTAACAACAAATTCGATTTTTATAAATAAACAGTTAGATTTTTTATTTAAAAAAATAAAAATTAAAACCAACCTTTAACCTGTACCGTTGGATGGGAGATCCAACAGCCCAGAACTAATGGCAAAGCCCACGTGCTGGGGGACCACGCGAAACCGCGTGATCCCTCACGCGGCCACGTGGCGACGCTGGCAGCGGCTCGTGTGCCGTTGGATTCAGATCCATGACCACTATTTGGCGGCGGCGGCGGCAATCATCATATGATGATTGGGGAATCTTTTAGGGCATGGATATTGGGGGTATTTGATCAGATTTTTTTGGATTTTATTGTTGGAGAAAGACCCTATAAATAGAAACCTTCAAACTCTAATTTCTCACACCACAGAACTCCGAAAATTCTGAAAAAAATGCCTAGGCCTTCGTATCGATGACGCCAACGCTGTGGTTCCACCCAAACATCGAGGAAAATTCTGAGCGCGAAGTTATTTACATAGTACAAGTCTACGCTTTCGACCCATAGACATCCAACTCAAATCAAAGGTAGGATTCGCCTCTCTCCACTTGTCTGTCACCTTCTTTCCTTTAATGATTTTAGTTCCAAGTTCCAATCCCCAACCTTATTGTAAAATGATGTTAAAAGTATTTCTGTATGCCTATTATGATACCTCCTAATTATAAATTTGACACATGCTTAAAATGGTTTAATTAAATTATCCCTATATGCGTAAATATTGCACTCTCATTCTACATGGAAAACGATATGCTTGATGGTATAACCCATGGGGTATCAATCCACCCTTTATGTACACACACTTACCTATGATACCGATAAGATCTCGAAATAGGTTACTTCCATAAAATACACTCATTTCTTTAAAATGTTGCATCTGATTAAAATGTCATACGATATAAGACGATTTGGATAAAATACTTTAGTCACACTAAAACGATACCTTTTTACTTGCACTCTTATCCACTAATTACTTTAGTTTTATTAAAATCCCTTACCTTAGAAAGAGGGAAATACTAATCTAAATAATTATATTATGATTTTCCAACTTAACCCCTTTTCACTTAGAAAGAATATTTTTATATTAATTTTTCTTAGCCTATTAACTAAAGTTTAATAAGATACCCTAATAGGGTAGTATTTTACTTGAAACCCCCGTGGCTACTGGACAATCGTCCCTAAAAAGGACACAAATCCTACCGCCCATATGCAGTGGTTGTCAACGCGGAGTTGTTCTTGTAGAATATCACCTTTAATAAAAATACCCTAATTTTTATAAGATAATGTTTTACGTAAATATCTCATGGTTGATAGGCAATCGTCCCTGAAAAGGACACAAATCCTGCCGCCCATGTGCAGCGGTTGCCAACACGAGCGTATTTCTAAAATGTTACCCCTAAATAAAAACTATAACTTTATAAAATTATTATCTACAATAAAATACCTTAATCCATCCCTAAAGGATATAATTTCATTTAAATACCTTGATCTTTACTAAAAGGATACTTTCAAATAAAAAACCCATAACCTTTTTAAATGATATTCTTTAAAAAGAATACTTCAAAGGTAATTTCAAATAAATACCATAATCTTTTAAAAAGACATTTTCTTTAAAATACCATGGGTTTTCCCAAAATTATAATTACTCAAAAGTATCATGGTTTTCTTATAAACCATAACTACCCTTAAATACAATGTTTTTTTTTGTTAACTAAGGGTTCTATAAAATATTATGATACACCTTACAGACTTTAAAAGGTAATAAGATAAAATGAGTGGTTGTGGAAGGCCATATTAAATGAGATCAATTATTTTAAATACAAGTTACAGCATATATGACACATGATACGGTTAGGGTTAGAATGCGCGAACCTAGGTATGGAATACTTATAAATGAGTATCCACGCAGGCATGGTGAACAGTCCAATGTGTGGACGACTACTAACCCGATATTCGAGCGAATACTAACCCGGTTTCAGGCGAATACTAACCCGATATTCGGGCGAATACTAACCCTACTTCGAGGGCGAATAATCCAATATGTGGATGATATACAATTTGGAAATTCCATGCCTAGATGATATACGCACTAATTTTAATTCGTCAGAACCTTTACACTGAATAACGGGGATGAGTAGTTTGATTAGGCAAGGAGATGCGGAACTCGGATTCCCCTACTACTCGATCATGATTCCGAGAAGTGAAACGGTACATTTCACTTCCCTAGTTGTTGTTCCGTAGCCACAACGAAATAATTACGAGTATCCAGACCCTTGTTTAACAAACTAATGTGAACTTTTACCTAACATATATCTCATACAAACATACTCTTATTCACATACACCTCATACAACATACTCATATTCACATATACCTCTATCAACCTGTCTTATTTGTATACACCTCATACCCTTATACCCATATACATCATATCTGCGCATACACATCATACTTATATACACTTGCTCGTTCTATACCTTTACTTCCTTATGAGGCAATCCTACCCGAGTGTAACTCGCTGACGGACTTTTCTTTTCTCTTTCTATCTTTGGAATATCCGTTAGATGAGAATGAGTATTATGATGAGGATCAAGGTGTGGAACCAACTAATGAAGATTATGCGGACTTGACGATGGAAGATTAGCTAGTTTTATTTTTCTTTATTGCCTACATGTTTATGGCTTCTGCTCTTCTTCGATATAATTAAACTATTTAGTTTATTTTACTCTTTCTTTTGGAATGTAATAAAGTTTGGTTAATGGAAATAAATACCTTTCGCTTTTATTATTTTGTTTTGGTACATATCCTGCATGTTATAGATATTCATACGCTTAACGTAACTATATTGAATAGACCACTTTCAATACAGTTAGGTTGCGGACCATACCACGTCATCCTTCACCTTCTTTTGGGAAACAGGGAGTGACAATTCCCTCGACGAAAATCGCTTTATAGCACAGCAAAACCTAAAGGCTTATAAGGTAAGGATGACACGGTCATATGAAAGGCTGACCGGGCCGAGAACATTCCGCCAAGGCGAACTCGTGCTAGTCGTCAAAAGACCGATGATCCCTAATCTTGCAAAAAGGAAGAAATTCGAGCCGAACTATGAAGGCCCATACATCATAGACAAAGTCCACCAAGGTGGAGCCTACCTGCTCATGGATATGCATGGCGAAAGACCCTTCCGGCTAATAAACGACCGATTCCTAAAAAAATACTACGCTTGACGAGTCACGACTTAGGTCTATGATAGATGAAGACACTCGTGTCCGATCGCTATCTTCCTGAGTCATGACTCTGAGAGTAGTATACAAAGAAGCTCCTCGCCTCAAACATGGCGACAGAGGACCGAGATGTCCTTAAACTAGAATCCATGGGCACAAATGAAAGAAAGGGAACCATACTTTCCTACTAGGCTCCATCAAAGGGAGAGCTAGATCTTAACGGCAATATCTACAGCCTAGAGATCAGCTCGACGTTCTTCTCATTCCAACAGGGTGCAGATGCGACGTCAACGAAGGCTCCAAGGAGCTAAATCAAAAAGGAGTGACGGCAAAATCCTAACTCCAGCCCGACGTGCTTCTCATGCCAGCAGGATGTAGACGCAACGTTATCAAAGACCCAAGGGTCAAACAAAGAAGGAGTAATGGCAAAATCCCAGCGCCAGCTCGACGTTCCTTCTCGGTGCAGATGCGACGTCAACAAAGGCTCCAAAGATCAAAAAGGAGTAATAGCAAAATCCCAGCTCCAACTCGACGTTCCTTTTCAGTGCAGACGCAACGTCAACAAAAGACCCAAGGGTCGAAACCAAAAAATGGAGTAATGACAAAATCCTAACTCCAAGTCTCGACGGCGCATATACAACCTAGAGACCATCCCGATATTCCCCCTCATTTCAGCAGGATGTGAATGCAGCTATCAAATGAAATTGGAGTAAAGGCATATTCCTAACTCTGGACTTCAACTGCAAAACATACAGCATAGAAGTCTTACATATATCTACCCTACTTCAGCAAAGAATCGGCGTGATATCGTCAAAACAAAAAAATGAAGCAACAGCATATTCCCAGCTTTGGGTCTTGAAGGCAACTCATATAAAGCCTAAAAGACTATCGGAGATCATCCCACACCAGTGCGGAGTGGTTATGACTCATCGGGGCTCCAAACTGAGCCTAACCTCAAGTAAAAAGCGTCATGGCAATTTCCTAATGTTTGCTCTTCCGACAGTAATTTGACCTAAGGAGATTACTTGAAGACGTCTTGTCCAGCCCCGAAGAGATCAGAGACACGACAGTCGCTGGGCTACTCGAACAACGGCTTAAAGACCGCATATCGAGGAATACATCAGCCAACACGACGGTACCACGGACTAAAACCCTAGTACCACAAGCCTAACGGCCTTCCGTGGTAAAGAATGGGGGTTATCTGTATATAACGTTAGGACAAGTTTGCATGTAAACTCAAAAAAGGTAAACTAAAAGCACTCCGAAACGAGTACATAAACTAGAAACTCCGAAATGAGTGAATAAACTATAAACTCCGAAACGAGTACATAAACTAAAAACTCCGAAACGAGTGAATAAACTACAAACTCCGAAATGAGTACATAAACTAGAAACTCCGAAACGAATACATAAATTAGAAACTCCGAAATGAGTAATAAACTAATAAGCGCTAGATTAAGACATCAAGAAACAGAAAGACGCAACTTATAGGCCTCGAGGCTCAGGATTACGTTCCTTAAGGATCAAGACCTGAGTTAATCATGGATGACGACGCTTCACTCACGGGTATACCACAGTGAGCGAGGTGGCATGACGAAGAATTTGTTCACATCAGTCCAGTACTCACCTATGTCTAGATGCATGCAACAGAAACTTCTAAAGTTTAAAATACAAAGTATACGTGCAGAGGCAAGATGCCCACATGAATATGTGCTAGGGATGAAACGTTCAGCGGTCAACAATTTTTTTTATTATTCCACAGAAAAAAGATCGCCAAATATGGGATCAGAGATACAGGGATTAATAAAACAATAAACAAAATTTTCTAACTCTCTCTCCGCCTTCTCTACCATGTCGAAGCGGCGATCTTCGCGAGGGGTCACTCCCCATCGGTCAGCACCATGCCTATCAGCGAAGGCGGACATGACGGCCCGCCGAGCCCGCATCTGACTTAGCAACTGAACAGAGCGATCCTTCAGAGGCTGGGAAATCAAATACGCCTCATAAAAGCTCTCGATCTTGTCCTCCGCTGCGTCGAGTATCGCCAGAGTCATCTCTGCTGAATGAGGGGGATGTCAGCAAGCACGGACATAAAGATCATTCGGAGCCAAATGGAACCGACAGGAAGAAGAGAGCCCCTACGAGCCAGAAGCTCGTGCATCACCATGTCATACTGGTCATCAGTGAGAACGGGATCCACTAGTCGCGCAGCGAAACGGGGAACAATTCCCTCGATAGGTACTTCCCATGGATGCGACGAGCATGCGGACGATTGCAAGCCATAACTCTTGGTTTGTTAAAAATGGCTCTCTCCTTGTGAAGAAAGAGGAAAACATAGATTCAGATTATTAAGAGAAGCATTCAAGTCTAGGCACAGAAAATGTTTTGCATGGTGGAACTATTTCCAAGTCCTGACAAAAAGGGCATGGGAAAAGAAAAAGTTGACTCATGGAAATCAGAGCAAGAAGGTGAAACGACTCCCTCAGCGGCACCTCACGTTCATGACACGCGAACGTCGGCGCCGATTCTTTACAGGATTAGAACCTGTAGCGGCGCCTCACATGCATAACATGTGAGTGTCGACGCCAGTTCAGGACTAAATCCCATAGTAGCGCTTCATGCGCATGACACGTGAACGCCGGCACCAATTTTTTTTATAACAACACCTCACGTGAGGCACATATGAGCATTGGCGTAAAGAAAAGAGGAACTTCGTCATTCATACTTCGAAGAAATTTATACATTGATGATAAAAAAAATATATTAAAAAATATTTTAAAAATTACAATGGTAAGACGCTGAATTCCGAACACGGATTCATGAACTTAGAGGCAAGTTTGAGTAAAGCGCTTCTGGCTTTGTTGACCATTTTCTTGTGCATTTTCTCATGAATGCAAGCGTCGGGATCCCCGCTGATGTCATCCATCCTTTGGTACGCGGATATTATCGCCATTTGTTGGAAGACGCGATGCAAAATAACGACAAGATCATCTCTTCACTTCTTTGAAATCAGGCTCATCAGATACATTGAATGCACCTTGTCTTCAGCCTCATCAAGTGCCTCGAGCGGCATAGCCTCATCAAGCTCAGGAAGTGCTTCCCAAATCGACCCAACGACAATCTTCAAGAGAGCAAAACGGCGAGAGAGCAATCGACCGTTGTAATCGTCGAAGCGACGCATCACCTCCGCGCATTGTGCGTCAGTAAACTCTTGGCCCTGACAGCGGCCTTGGATGCGAATATCCTTATAAGAGATAATCTCTTTAAGATCATACAGATGAGAAGCCATAGTATCTGAAAAAAAAGCCAGTAAAGGGTTAGCAATCAAAATACCAAAATCATTACAATCTAGAAAAAAAAGTGGCCCTCACAAAATCAAGATGATGCCCCATCAATGATGAGGTAGGCAATCAGTGTAAGAATCCGAAAGGATTCTCATTTAATGAAAAATCTCATTGAACTATGGAGTTAAACATCCTCAAAAAACGAGTTCTACAGCATATTCAAATCTGCAAGAAGAACCCTAGAAAGAAAGAAAAGAGGAATAAAATTCCCAAAAGAATTTCTTAAAAAAGAAATTTTCTCAGAGCTAAGCACTGTAGAACAATCCAGAATTAAATTCCTTTAATGGGATTAAATCACAGAAATCCCCACAGGAAATGGAATTAAATTCCAAACAACCCTCAAAGATCAAAGTCACTAACAGGATAAAATTCTAAAATCTCTGAGACCAACGGCCTACTTAAAATAAAGTTTTTAAGATCTCTAAATGATCATTTCAAGAAAAAGAGCCAAGCTCTGTTAATGGGTTAAAAATCCAAGACAAAAAGAGTCTCTTTTAAAAGAAAAATGGTCATAATCCTTAACAATTTTCTTAAATAAAGTTAAACTCTAAGAGTTTTTTTGGGTAGAGATCTAAGCACTAAGAGGATAATTAAATTCTCAAGGAAGAAGATGGAAGATGACGAAACGGCAGTCATCTCAAAGGCCAAAGGCCCTATTTATAAGAAATGAAGGGATGGTTCAACTCCCAGGAGATCGAACGGTGGAAAAGGTGACACCGTTGCACCCACGTGTAAGCCATGTGAGAGCAGCAGTGAGGGCATTTGTTTCCCCAATATTTAACCTAATAAAAGAGCAAAGCTCTGTTGAATCTAATAAGGCAGCGCCTCGCGTGCTCTCCATGAGCGCGCCAGCGCCAGGGCCAATCTTATAGAATTAAATCTTATGGTGGCGCCTCACGTGCTCCTCACGCAGGCGCCAATGTGCAAAACACAGAAGAGTTCATAAGTGTTAAACTCTTAGATGGCGCCGCACGTGTTTCTCACGAGGGCGCCAATGTGAAAAGCACATAAAGACCTATTATAAGAATTAAATTCTTAAGTAGCGCCAACGTGCATAACACGTGAGCGTCGGCGCCCAGGTAGAATTAAAATTCTACAATACTCCCTGTTAAACAGAGTCGTTGGATCAAAAATCCAACGGAGATGGTAAATCATCAAAATATAGAATCGAATTCTATTAGGAGAAAATATCTCCCAAATCTTTCTAAATAAGAAGGATACTTTCGGTCGAATCAATGATCCAATAATATAATAAAATTCTATTTTTGGGAATATATTCTCTCAATCTTTCTAAATAAAAAAGATTGCTCTATGTAAAACAGAGAACCTTGGATTAAAAATCCAATGGCGATTAAAAAATCACCACTTGACCGAATAATTCTGCATATGGGAGAATATTTCCCCGATCTTGTTAAAAATAAGAAAACACATTCTGTAAAACAGAAGTTCTTGGATCAAAGATCCAACGGTAGATAAAATTCCCCAAATCAATTTTGAGTCCAATTAAATTAATTGGATTCTCTCAATAAGAGATTTTCTCAAAACCAATTAATAATTTGCCTCCACTATATAAAGGACCCGAGACTTCAAATCTCAGGGGACAGACACAGAGAGAGAGAGACGGCGGGAGATATAAAAAAAATAGAAGAAACCCTCCATAAGCTTCTTTAAAATACAGAAAGCTTTAAAAACAACAGAGAAGAAGAAGACTTGCCTCCTCAAAAACTCTAGGTAAAAAAAAAACAACACAAAGATCAAAATATCTCTTTTTACCTATCTAATGGTTTAACCCTTCTCAAAGAACTTAGTTCTTTTCCTGGACCAGAGATCCACAAGACAAGTCTCCCACAAGTTGAGAATTTAATTCTCATCGGGAAGATCCTGTTCTTAAGAATCAAAAATTCAGGGAAGAACAAATTTAAAGAGAAAGAATATGAAGTCCATAATACTCCCGGAACTCAATTCTTTCAAATCAAGAACTTAGTTCTTAAAGAACATGATCCCAGATCCTCAAAATAATGATCTCGGTGATCATTAATGGTCAAAATACCATTAACAGAGATTTAAATTCACTAAAAACATCAACAGAGATTAAATCTCCATACAAAAAAAACTAGCGCCTCACGTGTTTCCCACATGGACGCCCCTCTTTAACAGCACCTAGCGCCTCACGTGAAACACACTTGGGCGCCATATAAAAAGTGCTTAGTACTTCACATACAGCCAAAACGGCTGAGTGCTTAGCACTGATTAGATAGCACCCCACGTGCTCCCCACGTGGGCGCCATAAAAATAATAAGAGTGCTTAGTACTCCATAAAAAGTCAAAACGGTTGAATGCTTGGCTCTAATTGGGCAGCGCCTCACGCCTCACTTGGGCTCCACCAAAAAAAAAAGAGAAAAGAAGAGAGAAAAGTGCTTAGCACTCCGCATACAGCCAAAATGGCTTAGTGTTCAACGCTTATTAAGCGACACCCATAATTAAATGCTTCACATGACACCCATGTGAGTGTCAGAGCGTCAAATAAGTGCTTAGCACTTTTGCATAAAAAGAAAAGAAGCTGAACAAACAGAGCCCAAATAAATGCTTAGCATTTTTGAATGAAAAAGAAAAAGAGTGGGTAGACTAAGCCCAAATTGGTTAGGTCTCTGAAGTTTCTTGCAGTTGAGCCCAAATTCTCTTTTAATGGATCTTAGGTAAAAATGATCCTTAAAAACATTATTAAACTGATTTTAGTCTCAAACATGATTAATGATCTCTCATTGATGATATCCAAAATGATATTCATCCCATATCTCCTACGGTAATCTTAGTCTCAAATACGACTAACGATTTTTAGGACCATCACCCTTTTCCCCCCTCAAATACGGGATTTGGTTTAAGAGTGCATCTCTTCACACCTCTGATACATGTCGTTGTAATTCTTCAAAGTCTTCAGAGAGGCGGCAGGTCCCGATGACCAACAACTTCTTTCATATTGATGCACTCCAAATTGACGTGCGGGCCTCAAATCGGATCGTATGCCAAATTGGGCACATTCCATATCACCATTGTTCATTTCGTCACGTAACAAATACACGTGCGCGCAAGATAAATAATGGACCGAAATGTCCATAAACTAATAGTCGCCTCAAAAACGTCGATAATGGACCGAAATGTCCCTAAACTAATATTCATCCCCAAAATGGGAATGTTGGACCGAAATGTTCTTAAACTAATATTTGGCCATAAACATGGCGATAATGGACCGTGACGTCCTCAAACTAAAAAAACTGAGCCCCAAATGCTCATATATATTTAAGTTGATCTTAATCTCAAACCAGATTAACGTTCCTTAAATAAACCGAGCCCGAATCTAAAATATACGGATTTGGACTAATCCACGCCCTACGGGCGACGACACAAACTAGTCTCCGTATACAATCCACGGGCAACCAAAACAAACAAAAACACACATGACACAAAGTGAACTTCCGGAGCAGGAGAAAATGGTTATCGCAATGCGGTAACGTAATTAACTTCAGGGGCTTTCTCCTGCAGGGAAGAGCGTCCCTATAATCAAAATCCCCTCATAAAATGAGGGGGAATCTGATAAAATCTGCTACAACGGTCACGTTTGTCCAAACCTCCGATATACGGTGTCATAAATCAACTTGGTATTTTCGGAGAGGTGGACGGATAAATCAAAATAACATCTGCCCCCAGAATTCAGGCCAGACGTCCCAACGTCTCGGTCCGGTTTCCGGTGGTGAACATGGGCTAAAAATACATTATTTATATTCCGAACTATGTACAAGATATTATGGGCTCCCCAACCTTACAAGATGCCCAGAGGCTTACAAAAATTTGTTAAAAAAAAGAGAAGGCGGGGGTAGCTCAAGCTACCTTCTCGGTCGCCGCATCTCTCTGCTCAGCACTTCCGTCAGGAGCTTCGGCGGCGACATCCGGCTCGGTGCTTCCCCCTGCCACCTCACCTCCTCCTGCTGGCCCGACGCCGCCTCCCTAGGGCACTTCCTCGGCAAGAGGATACCTTGCGCGAAGCTCCTGGTCGTCGAACCCAGGCAAAGCTTCCTTGACGGCGTCAAGGGCATTGTGCCACCTGACGGCCGCGGAGTCGGCAAGGTCAATGTAGAATTGATCGAAAGCCTTGTACTCCTCCATGTAGGGTGTTTTTCGTCACCCCATTGAGATGGGAATACGCGTCGCTTGTCAGGAGTAATACAGATTCCCCCTGCCTAGGGTAGGCGGGGATTTATTGATTGTGGGGATCCGAATCTCCGGCAGCCGCGGACTAAACTGCCGTTAATTACCCCTCGCCTTTAGAGCGAGTGAACCTCCAATTAACGGGTCAAACTGGTCATGCGAACTCAATGTGCAGTGTGCGTATGTGTGTCTTGAGGGGTTTTGAGTATATCAGGGGCCTCGCAGAGTTTACGGGGGTCCCGCTACCTTGATAGCTGGCTGGGGGTCAAGGGGGCTAGCAGCCCCCTTGTGGGGTATGGGATGCAGGGCAGCGCCCCGTTAGAAATTTTTTTCTAATAGGGGACGTGTTTTGAGTGTGGAGTGTACGAAAAAAAGTGAGGTGAGGAGCGTCCTAAGGACACGTGCGTAGCGCGTGGGCACTGGACGCCCACGGGCCACGTGAGAGATATGTGAGTGCCAGCGCCTCACGCGTCCGGCATATGGGCGGTGGGCGCCCGCGGACCACGTGAGAGGCGCGTGGGCGCTGGGTGCCAGCGCACGACACGTGGGCGCTGGGCGCCAGCGCCTCACCCTTCCAGCACGTGATCAGGAGTTAAACTCCTACAGAAAAAGGGGCTTAGCCCCGGGATTAAGAGTTAAACTCTTGAAAAGATCTTGAGGGGAGTTAAACTCCCAAAAGAGTTTAATTTGTGGAGTTAAACTGCAAAAGATTTTAAATGGAGTTAAACTCCTAAAAGAATTTTATTTATGGAGTTAAACTCTTAAAGATTCTGAAAAATGGAGTTGGACCCCCAGAAATCTTTGAAGATGATCAAAAGGGACCCCTTTCTTCTTCCCTAACCCCTGGATTCTCTCCTAAGCCTCGGATCTTTCCCAAAGTGGGATTTTTGGAGATAGGTCTCCTTCTTCCTCCTCTCTGTTGGCTGGATCTTGGAGAAAAGGAGGTGAGACTTAAAAATATCCCCTTTTGGAGATTTGATGGGAAATCTGAGTTCCCCTTCATGGGTTTTATGGTGAAAACTGTTTCTTTTTGGAAAAAGAAGAGTTAAACTTTTGATTTAATTCAAAAAATAGGAAGAAGGTTTAGAACCTTGAGAAAGGAGATGGAGGCACAGAAACCCTAACTTTTGAAGGGAATCAATTCTTCTCTTTCATTTCATCATCATGTTGTCTTTTATAGGCTTACAAATTTACATATAACCCCTTGGGCTTTACAAAAATGGTATTTTGCCCATCCCATGCCTCATGTGCTCATTTCTTTTGCACATAATCCATGGGCTTTAAAAAAAATTGTCTTTTTGCCCATTTATTTTACATTCATGTATGAAAATTATATCTAACTTATTTATTACATAATTTTCTTCTTGGCATGGGGGAGGCCAGCCGCTTCATGTTCGGGCTTGACTTGGGCATGGGCCTACTTAGCCTGGGCTTGGACCCGTTTGGCTTGGGGTTGACTTTGATTTTGACTTGGTCAACCGGGGTGTAAATTTTGGCCCCAACACTCCACAGCCTTTTCCGCCCTACCTTCCGCAAGCTTCGCCGCCTCGTAGGCCGCCCGGGCATCCCTTTTGGATGAGTCTCTCTGCCTTTTCATGGCCTCATAGAGCCCGTTGATCTTCTCCATCTGGGCCTTGTAACAACCCTAATTTCCTATACACTTTTCTATACAAATTTTTTTTTTAAATTTTTAAAAATCCATAAAGGAGTATTTTAGCCTGAGCACAAGATATAGGTAATTATTTTGTTTTTAATTACAAGCTATAAGAATGTAATAACTCCATTTTTAGTGTACAAGAAATTACTTTAAATTTAATGTATACTAGGAGTATTTATTCTTGTTGCTATCATTTTAAGTAATTAAATACCACAATAATTACAAGAAGGAGCTTATAGCTCATTGGTAATACTTTGCACTGCTGAACCAAGCCACCAGAGTTCAAATCACATGCCCCATATTATTTTTTGTATTTATTTTGTTTTAATTTCTTTTGGAAGTCAACGGTCAAAAGGCCATAACTCACAAAATATGTGCTGAACACAAAAAGTTAGATGCACCAAAATTCCCCCCAGAAGATCCTCCACCCGACAAGCCCTTGACTCGGCCCGACTCGGCCAAGTCGGCCAACGGACCGGCCGACTCGGGCCGGCGCCGCCGGCCGAACGGCCGAGTCGTCAACACGGAATTTTCCCGTGTTGACCTGGTCTTCTCACCTGAATACTTTAATTTCCCAGATCGGTTATCAAATTCTCAATAAATCACTTTTACTCCAAAATTTAATGATTTTTTAATGTTTTTTATATATTTTTAAATTTTTTTTTAATTAAAACCCTAACCCTAGCCTAACCCTATATAAACACCCCTACCCTCTACCCTCTCACCCTACATTCCTAAGTCCACTCTCTAAAAATTTCAAGAGAACTCGGTACGTTAGAAAACGAGCGAAAGGCGAAGCGCTGCCGAAATCGACGGCGAATTCCGACGATCGTGCTAGGACCTCTCAACGACGATTCGACGTACCGGAAAACCCTCTACCTCCCCCTTACTCTCTAACGTTGTCCAAACCCATAAGTCCCCCTTTTCTATCATTCTTTCCTTTCATTAAAATACGAATTTATAAACCCGACGGAAATCGGAACAAACCGATTTTCGATTCGGTTTTCTATCAAAACTCACTTATCACTAATTCCATAATGCTTAAATATATTCATGTTGACTACTAATCACTTAAAAATCAATTTGAATAAGTTTTCACACATGAAATGATAGCTTTTGCAATATATCGTATTCTTTCACTTAAATACCACCATGTTTGGTTTATCACATTTAACCCTTTAACATTGCTATACCTTAAAGTAGATCACGAGGTAATGACCTACCTCCACACACACTCATATGTAATCATAACACGCTACCTTGAAAACTTAGAATACGATAAAACAAGATTTTACATTAAAATACCATTTTCTTTATAAACCTTTTCTAAAAAGTTCTAAGTTGTATACAATTTTAATGCAATATCTTTTAATAGGAAATACGATAAGTTATGGATATTGATCGTTTATCTAAACCTGACTTTGTGGTGTCTAGGAAAGTGTGTCTAAGACGAGTGGTTACTTAATTAGGGCCACTACTTGTAGTGGAGAGCCTCCCACTCACCTGGCAGTTACCTGGCCGCAATTGGCGGTGAAGAGGCGATTTGAGGCTTCTAATGACTTATCGTTTAGACCATTTAGAAATAGGCTAGATGGCTTAGGAAACCCTAGAATCTAAAATTAGGAAATTTACACCCTTTTACAAATAAATACCTTATCTTTATAAAACCGTTTTCTAAATGATTAGTATTTATTAAATGTTTGTAAAGCGCCACTACAACCCACCTTTGGGGAACTCGTTAGGGATAGTACGGTTTATCGTGCACCCTCGAGCTTAGTAGTGCGAGATTCAGACCTCCGCAAGGAGCATTCGGTCTCGAAAGGTTTAAAATACGACATTTAAGAAAAATGAGATTTTTGGAAAATAAAATATTTATTAAAAATTATTTTTGTATAAACATATATATATTTATCATTTAAACACCTATTTTATTATAAGATAAAGTTTCCACATTTTCCTAAAAAATTACAAGATTAAAAGTTACATTAAAATACCATGAATTTCAAATAAATCAATATTATAAATTAATACCTTTATGTAATTAGGATATTTTCACTAGAAATAAGACAAAATAAAATCACACTCATTATAACTATAAAGACGAATAATAAATACTTGAGGTGTATCTTGAAAACTATACAAAAGTATTTTTATATAAAACCCCCTCAAGTTTTATAATTTACAATAAGGACCCTAACAATTATAGAACTTCAAATTACATTTCTTTTAGTTTGACTCGGGTTTGAGTCTGATTATTTCTGACTTGAATATGATTCAAGTCAATCTATATTCTTTAATATTCCAACTCAATATGAATACATGAATCCCAGAATCCAGTTAACAATCTATACAACTTGACTGAATCAAACCATAGATATACATCCATTATTCCGTTATTCCATTTACCTGATTATGCAGTTACAATCTGTTTACTGATATCATGGTTTTGGTCAGTCATCCAACTTACACAATACAATACAACAATATTATCAAAACACTACGGGGTTTAAGGGGTAGATTGGTACGGAAGGTGTTAAAGGTGGCACGAGGTGATCAGATTAAGACACCTAACCTATATTCCGTTGCTGTTGCACCGTGGCTTAACGGTTCCTTGAACATTCCGTTTGCCCTGGTCTCTAGCATATAGAGACCCCTCTCGTATACACTGGCATCCTTCTGTACCAAGCTACAAATAACAGCGTTAACACAATATTCCATAATATTCTACAACATAATACTTTAGAAAATACTCTTATTCTGTCTTTCTAGTTCTTCCTTATCTTTGGGACTTACCGAGCGATCTGTTCGCTGACGACATTCTATTTCTTTCTTCTTTGAATGTCGTCAGGTACTTTGGACCCAGCAGAGATCGAGCCCACCGGTAAAGACTTGGAGCAGTTTCATGAAGAACCTGAGCTTTAGATATTGTACCTTGTTCTATTCAGTATTTTCATTTCCTATTATGCCATTGTTTAGGTATCGCTTTTCATTTCAGTTGTATTTACTTTTCATGCATTGTACAAAAAAATGTTATTAATAAAGTTGTTGTTATTTCTATATCTCTTGTCTCTTGTGATTTACTTTATATTGCTTAGATACGCTTAGTGTATGTACTTATAAGTATATACGTAGCGGACCTCATCGCGTCCTCTTCGCCGTACACTGGGAAGTGGGGCGTGACAGGCCTGAATAGCCCGGTTAGAGTCGATCAAGAGTCAATGGGACTCCTTCAATTTGGCGACTGTCAAGCCCTCCGCGACCAACATTGAGTCCAGGAGGGCGGCCTT
Organism: Agapanthus africanus; assembly: GCA_030015575.1. NCBI lineage: Eukaryota > Viridiplantae > Streptophyta > Magnoliopsida > Asparagales > Amaryllidaceae > Agapanthus > Agapanthus africanus. Next base: position 21,113,249 of record CM057345.1, read on the forward strand.
ATCCTTTACCTGTTTTAGCTGAGAGAGGAGCTCTTTCTCTCGCGGAGAAGACTCACTGGCCTTCTCATCGTCGGGACCACCTCCTCGACCTCCAAAGCAGCAAGAAGGATGCAATGCTGGAGGACCTGCGGAAAACATGAACCATTTTAGGAGTTAAACAGAGAAAAAAATGCTTGGAGAAATTTCGGAAAAGTTATCGACCTGAACGGCCTCCTGAGCAATCGCCACCACTTGGGCCTTCGAGGCACCTCGGGGAATCTTGGCCCCCGCCGTCTTTTCCATATCCGCCGGTAAACTGTCGGCCACGGAAAGCCCCGAAGGCACCTCAATGCAGAAGTCTCCCTCCTGCACCTGTATCCCGACCGGGGGTGGCTGGGAAACCACCATCTTCTACCTCTTAAGCGGAGATTCGATAGGGGTGGAACCTTCGTCCTGGCCCAAGGCGCCGAATCCCGTGCATGCTTCTGCCTTCCGCCGTGGCGTTCCTCCGGAACGTGAGGGGCTGCGGGGACCCTGGCGGAAGAGGCTTGGCGAGGAGCTATGCTCGGTGCGGACCGAGACGAACTCGCACCACCACCCTTCCTCCCCTACGCCTTAGCGGCTATGGCAGCCATGATCTTTGAGCGATCCATCAGCTCTGCGAAATACACATAAGAAAAAGAAAGGAGGGGGTCAGCGACCAAAAAACAGCAAATTATGATAAAATTATGCTAAGTCTAGATAGATCGGCAAAGTCCTAACTTACCCCCAAAGCACGCGGGACTGCGTCCCGCCCAGCTCAAAGCCTGCTCGAAAAGCAGGACATCAACCCCCTGGATCGGTTCCCAGTGCAACACTATTCCCGTCTCTGGGGCATTCGACTGTTTGACCCTAGGGCAATCGGCCCTATGCCACTTGGTAGGCACGGGCCAATCCTCACCTTCCGGAGGCCCGACAAAGACAAACTTCTCCTTCCATTCATGAATGGAAGAAGGTACGACCATTGCCCCAGACCCGGCCGTCCTACCCTTATGTTTTTTAAAGGAAAGATACACCCAGCTCGGTTCGTCCTTGCTGGTACCGGGATGATTCTCATAACAAAGAAATGAGATAAGAAGACTCAAGTCAAAAGGGATCCGATCAATCTTCAACTAGACCAGAAACCCGAGGAAGATTCTCCACGAATTCGGTGCTAGCTGGCCTGGAGCGAGACGAAAGCAATGGAGTACGGTGAAACCTTCAGGTGAGAAGGGCAAACACATCCTTGCCCGGAACGCTTCCAGGTACAGGGCAATCTCATTGCCCTGCACTTGGTCTGCACGCTCACCCTCCCTGGCCAGACGCAGTGAATAGCCATGGGGAATGTGGAAACGAACCCGGATATCGGAAAGCTCATCCAAGCAATTCAAAATCGAGGGCGCATCACGAGTATTTTCAATGCGCGCCTCGGTTTGCCCCCCGACGACGAAGGACGAGGGCATCCCCCCCGGAGGGCGAGCTCGACGCAGAAGATAAAGAGGAGGAGGAAGAAGAACTTCCTCGGCTATCGGAAGCCGAGGAGGAAGAAGGCCCACTGGACTCAGCTTCAGAAGCTAAAGCCTCATCGCCCGACTCGACCCCAACTACATCTACAGATACTTCGGAAGAAGGCATCTAACCTGATTCAAGAAAGGATTGGCCGAAAAAGGGTTTTTGGCTGAAATTCCGACCTAAGCAAAGATGCACCGGGCAAGCTTCATATGGCAGGAAATGACTAGGGCAAAATATCTGCCAAGGAATGGCATCCCCTATTTATACATTCGGCAAGAAAACATCCGATGGTCCAAATTTGTTCCCGCCGAAATGAAGCGCCACACCCAACGGCCGTAAGGACTCCACGTGGCGATCAACCATAGGACCTCCCCCTCACTCGTATTCGAATGGCGACCCTTGGCGTCCCGTCACCCTATAGCGGACATGTGGCACGAAGGCCAACAGATCGTGCGAAGCAAAACGGCGTCCACTTTAAAGCGCAATCATTTCACCGATCCGCTGACATCACCAAAGATACGCGCGGGAATCGGGGCGCCTCGTGAGTCGCCACCTGGATCCAAGAATCCAAGAGGCGTAGCCGCCAAACATCATGTCTTCCTCGGACAACCCATTACGAAGAATCCTCGAAGCCGAGGCTGAATTATTGAAAACCGAGCAGGCCACTCTCGACCCAACCCATAAATAGGTCAGAACGAGAGTGGGGGGCTAATGATGATACTCATAAGTGAGAATTTCCCAGATCACGACACGTAGCGGATGACGTGCCATCTACGTAAGCTTGCTAAATTCTTGGGGGGCTACGGAGCTGGAATAAATATGATGCATTAGGGACATTCCTTAGCGCATCGCCTCCGAGGTTGCACCCGACCTTTTAGAAGACCTCCCCGGAGTACATTCCCCCTTCGGCTGACCGCCAGCCAATAGCTCTTCTCCGAGCTATCCGATAGCTGAGACTCCTCAGCTCGCTTGCTCGTCTCCGAGCTATCCCATATCCGAAATTGCTCAGCGTTCCTGTTTAGCCGAGAGCACGGAACCCGTGCGCCCCCGTAACGGCTCCATGTACCTTGCAACGACGAGATCTCCGCCGCTCCACGTCCCGCATTCCATGCTAGCGTATCTCGCCATTTATCGGCGTATCTCGCCATTAATGTGCGTATCCCCCATCAACGCGAGCGTGACGCGGGGGCATAATGGACGGCGAGAATCTCGCATCGGCTCTCTCTATACGACGCTATATAAACTCCTCTCCCAGACGACTCAGGTACGTCGAACTCAATCCAATACGCCGCTGTTCTGCCTCAATATTCCTCGGTACTTACTTGATCGTCGAAGGGTCCTACGGTGGTTTCCCACCCCGGGACTTCACTTGCAGGTAGCTCGGCGTCAACAACATCCAACGACCCATTGAGATCCACACATTCAATCCTCACATCTAATCTCAACCGTTCAGCCCCGCTGGCTGCAAGATCGACAGAGAATAATATCTGAAGGAGATCCCGACCTCCATCACGAATAGTTTTTCATCTTCTCCTCCTCGTGTTATTAATAACCTTCAACAGCATTCTCATTCTTAGCATCTCCTTCTAACTCATCACTTCATGATAGACCAGGCTCATGTCCAACGAGTTCGACTTTTTCGCACACCGTTTAGATACCATCAAAACTCATCCTGATGGCTCGCATGAAAAGTTGACGAAGAAGAATACTAAGTAAATATAAAATATATATTATTTTTAAGAGGTTAGGATAGAAGAGTTATAACTTATATCTTATTTGTATTGTGCACGGGCGATGCACTTTTTATACAAAATAAAGTATATTAAATATTTTATTGGTTCATTTTCATACAAAAATATATATTGAATTTCTATGTAAAGAAAAATGACATGTCCGTTTATCGTCAAAATTATTAAATAATTTATAAAATTCATAAACTTAGAATGTGTAAAAAATATGAATAGTCACCTTATACTCTTATTTTTCATTCTTTTCTTCTTCTTCTTCTTTCATTTGTGAGAGAGGTTAATCAACATATATCTATGAAAAAAATTACCGATATCGTTACATAAAACCATTGCATATTAAAAATTAAAAGCAATGAGGACAGAGAGAGAGAAATCATCAACCTTCTTCTTCCAATTGATATGACCTATGGAAAAATATTAAGACATCTATACATTAATAACTTCAAACTATTTTTTTTTTGTCGACCAGTGGGAAGGGATGTCTTGACATCCTTCTTCTTACTCATCTCATATATCTTCAAATCACAATAGATTTCCTCCATTGGATAGTTTTGTATTTCCTCCATTAACAATATTTTGATAGATCCATGCAGTTTCTTTTTTCTTCTTCTTGTTATTTTTTCTTGGTCACGTGGAGATTTGTGGAGAAGTTATGGAGATATGGGAAGTTCCAAATTTGTTATGGTGAGTTTGTTAGGGGATATATTGTAATAGTAAATCATAAAATCTCTAATTTCTTTTTTTAATTTCAATTTAAAGTAGAATAAAAATTCTTATATTTTGACACATTGGTATTATTGACATGTCAGAAAGCTCGAGAGGTATCTTTTGCACGTGATATATACACCATTCCTTTGGCTTTAATATAGTAGAGAAGAGATAGGTTGGTTGTTCCTTAGTTAAATACATAATTTTCTTATCATAAGTGTCCATTAACTAATAAATATTAGGCAGTTAGAAAATTTTGTTTGTTCAGATATGAACAGGACAAGGCTGTTAAACGAGCCAAACAAACTGGACTTCAAGTTGTTCGGCTTGGCTCAGTTATTTAAACGAGTTTAAAAACTTGTTTAAGTTTGGCTCGTTTGTTTATCAAACAAGCCCGAACCGAGTCTTCATCGAGCCCGAGTGAGCCTGGAGCTTTATCGAGCCTATCTAAAATCTAGAAATCAAGTTATAAATAATTACATCAATATATAAAAATATCATATTAAGGATAGATATTATATATAACAAAGTGAACAGCAAGGAATGCATTTATTATAATTAGATAAATAAGTTTAAAACTTGTTTTGAATTTTGTCGACAAAATTTTAAGTTATTAATTATTTAATTTCTTCAATGTTTTAGTATAACAATATTTAATTCAATATTTATAATGATGTAAGTCCAAGCCCATATCAACAAGCTAATAATTATAATCTAAATTTAAGAATAAATAACCATATATTTATTCATAGTGAATTCCAAACAAATTATCGAATTTTACACGAGATTTGAACACGAGCCGAGCTCAAGCCTGTCGTATTCGTGTTCGTTCATTTATTTCACCGAGCTTAGATTTTTGTTCAAGCTCGACTCGTTTAGTTGCCAAATGAGTCCGAACCGAGCATTTAACAAGCCTGTCCCGAGCCGAGCTTCGAGTTTCGAGCTTTTTTAATAGCCCCCTGTATATGAAGAGGTTACAAAATATGTGCATGACCGACACACTTTAAAATACTTGAGAGGGAGATCAAATATCTTAACAAGATAAATTATCAAGAAACATACTTCTTTGTACATAAAGGGGGTAAAATTGATTTGATTGACTCTTATGTATTTTCCTCTATGCAATTCTTTTCTTTCGTCAAAAGATAGCTCATTTATCGGGGGATGTGTTCGGTTAGGCTTGTCAATTTATCAATGCAGAAATTATCATGTACAGATGGATTAAATGAAAACAACCCCACTGGTTTGAAAGTCTTCATTCAACTTGACATTTATTAACAAACTAGCTTATCAAACATCATGCTGACACTAGAAATCAAATACAAAAATTTGTCGCTTGCTCCATTTGGCTTCGTTCTGCCCAAAAATTCCATCTACCAACAACTTCTTCTGCGCTACCAAACCCCCACCTGGCACGCTTTCCTATCTCAAGAATCCGAATCTCTGCACTTTCCTCCCAAAACAACCAATCACAAATGACACAAATCCCCAATAATCAATCTCCCTGTAAATACCCCAATCTCAACTCACAAATCACACAAACATCAAATCTTGAAACTATGTCTAAGCATTTCTACTCTCTCACTCTCTTCTTCCTCCTCTTCAACCTGGCCGCAATCCTTTCGCATTCCAAAACACTTCCTATAAACATATGGCCTATGCCAAAAAGGACGTCGTGGCCCGTTCCGAAAGCCACGACCTTTTCTTCCCACTTCGCGGTCATATATTCAGGCTCACATAACACTTATTTAGCATCTGCCATAGCCCGGTATTCTCAGCTTATTTTCTTTGAACGGTACTACCCTGTCGTTCTGCCTTCGGTCAAGAGCAATCTTTCTCGACCGTTGGACTCTCTGACAGTCTCTGTCTCAGACCTCTCTTACACTTTGCAACACGACGTCGATGAGTCCTACACTCTTGCGGTATCCGCGTCTAGCGGAATAGCCAATTTGACGGCTAAGACCGTATGGGGAGCAATGCACGGGCTCGAGTCGTTCTCTCAGCTGACATGGGGATACCCGCCTGTCGTTGCTGCCGATATTTTCATATATGACAGTCCGGATTTTCCGCATAGAGGGATTATGCTCGATACGTCGAGGAATTTTTACCCGAAGAAAGACATTTTGCGGACTGTCGATGCGATGGCGGGAAATAAGCTGAATGTGTTTCATTGGCATATCACGGATTCACATTCTTTCCCCATTGTGCTTCCTTCGGAGCCGGCACTTGCGGAGAAGGGAGCATACGGGCCGGGAATGAAATATACAGTGGAGGATGTGAAGGAGATCGTGGAGTACGGGTTGAGCCGCGGCGTGCGAGTCATGCCGGAGATTGATTCGCCAGGTAATTGTTTTGTTGAGATGTGCGGATTAACCTACATTGAAAAAAGTATGAGATGTATATGGGTATAAAATATAGGAAGGAACAAACCTCAATAAGTCTTGAGTCTTATTGATGGAGCCCGTCTATGTTAAAAGCCTGTGTATGCTCATATAAATAAAATATATAATAACATTCGTGGATTTGTACTTTAACACACGCCTTCCTGTCTGATCCACGTGACAACCACGTTGAACGTCAAGGGAAATGTTGAGATGTATGGATTAAAATATGAAAAGTTCATGGGTATAAGATGGGACCTCAACAAGACTTAAGTTTTATCGATGAAGCCCGTTTATGTTAGAAGCCCGTGTATAGTCATATAGATAAAATATATACTCCCCTGATACAGGTTCGTGTATGATTACACTTAATATGTTTATTTATTCGTGCTTACAAGAAGTTTGTGGAATTTCTCTAATAAGACAACTGTAGAGTGAGGAATCTGGAGTAATTTTGACTCTTCAGTTGTTGTGCTCCCTGTAGAAAGGTCTTGAATGATTTTTGAATAATAATTTAAACTGCATACTTGTCTTGCACTTCATTTCATAATATAAAAAGAACAGATCGTCTCGCTCTAAGAACATTAATTTACAATTTATATTTTTGGATGCGAGACTCTTGTCGTGATTTTTGGTGGACTAGATACCTTCCGATGTCGTTTTCGAACGATAAACAAACTCCGTGGAGTGCAAAATACAACATAAATTTCATTTTTTGAGACAGAATTTCATATTTACTTCAAAAGCTTCTAGATATCCTTCATGAAGATCGTAGTTGTAAAAACAAAATTTTACATATTGTTATCTATTTATTTATTTGTCTTTGTTTTGTGTAACAAAAAAGAAATGTGCTTGAAACATTAATTTTTGAGCCGTTGGATTCTCAGGACACGCTGCATCTTTCGCTCAAGCTTACCCGGATATCGTAGCTTGCGCCAACAAGTTCTGGCTCCCCAATGGTGCTAGCGACTGGGCCAACCGTTTCGCCTCCGAGCCAGGCTCAGGGCAGCTCAACCCGCTCAAGCCTCAAACATACCAAGTATTCGACAATGTCATTCGCGATATTGCTTCTATTTTCCCCGAAGAGTTCTACCATGCTGGCGGCGATGAAATAATCCCTGGATGCTGGAAGAACGACACTACAATCCAAGCCTTCTTAGCCCAGGGAGGTACACTAAGCCAAGTCCTCGAAATCTTTGTAAACAAAACTCATCCTCTCATACTGTCCCTGAACAAGACCGCGGTCTACTGGGAGGACGTTTTGTTAGACTCGCTCATAAAGGTGAATCCATCAAGTCTGCCGCCCGAAAGAACCATCCTTCAGACTTGGAACAACGGGCCGAACAACACTAAGCTCATCGTGCAAGCGGGGTACCGGGCCATCGTGTCGTCGTCGGACTTTTACTACTTGGATTGTGGCCATGGAGACTTTGTGGGCAATGATAGCAGCTACAACAATGTGAGCAGTGATTTGGGCTCGGATGGTGGGTCTTGGTGTGGACCTTTTAAGACATGGCAAAGGATCTATGACTATGATATAACTTATGGGCTTAGTAAAGAAGAAGCGAAATTGGTGATAGGCGGCGAGGTGTCGTTGTGGTCGGAGCAGGCAGATGAGACAGTGCTCGATGCCAGGCTGTGGCCTCGGACGTCGGCGATGGCGGAGGCGTTGTGGTCGGGGAATAGCGATCATACTGGAAAGAAGAGATATGGGGAGGCGACTGATCGGCTTATGGACTGGCGGTACCGGATGGTGGGCCGAGGAATTGGGGCTGAGCCCATGCAGCCTTTGTGGTGCATCAAAAATCCTGGAATGTGTAATTATGTGTAAATTTTGGTTTAGTTGGTAGGGGATTTCAATTTTCTTTTTTTAAATCTTAATTATTGTCATGTAATGCGAGTGATTGCTTAAGTTGAATTTGTTTTTAAAGACTGGTGCAAAATCTGGTAATTAGTTTACTGATGGAACATTAAGGAAAAATCAGTGATAAGTATAATAATATATTAATTTTCATAGAATTGCAAGTCATAAAACTATTGTTATTTATGCACACAAAATGACATCTTTAACATGCATTTTAAATGAGTTTGGTCCTTAAACATTCACACCAAGTCTTATAAATTACAGCTGTCAAATACTTTTGGGAATCAAGTATGAAAATTTTGACAATTATTAACATTTTTAAGAAAGATCGCACTATATTTGCCTGTATGATTGCAGAATTTACATATATGATCATGTATTAACCTGAAGATAGTGGAGGTAAACAATACAGGAAAAATCTACACTATACGCATGAAGCTAATGTACACTCAATTAGTAATCCAAGTTATAAAGAAAGGTTTATCAATCTCTATGATGAATAACGAAAAAATCAGTACAATTTAATGGTACACGCTCTCTTTATATAAATAATAGACGAGACTGGCTATTATATATAAGTAAATATTTTTATTAAATAGCGTCTCAAATAATCAGTTGGGATTCGAATCTATATGATTGATAACGCTGAAAATTTGATATCTATCAACTCTGCTGAGACAAGAAATGTAATGAAATTTTATTTAATGCGTCTCAATTCTTCAAGAATTCATTCATTCACTGTTAATGATCAAACTAATTAAATGATCACATGTTCAAAGATTTTACATCTTATTGTCACTTAAATGATTTGCCTAAAAGTGCAACAAAATGGATTGTTTGAGTAATAAAATGACTCTTTTTTATATTCAATCCCTTCTAACTTTTTAGACTTAAATTTAAAGCGATTTGGGTTTTGTATTGGGAGAAAGAAGGGAATAAATGAATTAGAATCCTTGGTTTGGATTCTTTGCATTGAGTAATATATAGAGAGAGAATAGTATACATAGAATTTGTTACAACTAAAGGATATAAGAGATATGAGAATCTCTTGTTACAACAAGATTAATATATGATGGTTATTTATCTATAACAGTAATGACTTGATTTTCTGCATTATCTCTAACGTTGGGTAGATAGAGCTCTATTTGACCGCGGCCATCTAAACGGTATACCTTTCGTCAAAAACGCATAACATTTTCTGATTCTGTACTTCCTCTTTAGATTAATACTCAAAAAACATGAGAAGAATCGGCACGAATCAAAAGAAGTTCTTTAGAGGTTCTTTATTATACATCACATTTTGATTCCGCCAATTGAACTTCGATCTGCAAGAAGCTCAACAAGCTCGTTTGGTGACCTCAGATGAAGTTGTCGATGGTGCAAGCAGATATTGGTGTTGAAAGTATACTCCCCCATTTTAAGAATGCTTTGAGTGAGTTTAGGGAACAAAGTGCATGTTGTTTGGGGGGAGAGTGAGAGACTTAGGTTTGTCGATGCAACAGTCCTTTAAAAGCAGGTACAACACAATGAGTTGGAGATGCAATTAAAACAAGTCAGTTGGAGATGAAACCAAACAAAGAGGCAAATGGGGTTGCAATAGACCGCAGCAAATTCACTACATTTTGTGCCACAATGAAATAGGGGTTGGGCGTTGAAATAGGTGTAGGGTTCTCGAGTTTAGTTCGCATCGGACCATCTACAAGAGCTGGGTGTTGCAACCAAAGCCATGTATCTGCAGTAAGTCCTAACCTCATTTTTGCATAAAAACTAAACAGAGAGAATATTCAAATACAAGAGACTGATATGAAATGCATTGCAGCTACTACATACCCTAGGGTCACAAAGGCAATGAATACACAAGCAAAAATTAAACAGAATATAAGCAAAACGTTTACAAATTGAGACCAATAAAAGACGCCAAGCACCAAAACTGATACATTTGAAAGTATTCGTCTCAACCCTATTTCTAGCACAAAAATCTCAAATTCACCACGCGACATTCTGTTTTTGTTCATTTTCATTTTTCCCTCTTTTTTTAAGATCTCGCTGGATGTAGAAGTCTGAAGATGATACAACAAATTATATGAGTTCAACCATGAATACTATACACATTCTACACCCAACCCAAAAAAAACCATTGAAGGCTTCGACTTTCGACCAGACAGTGCAATCATCGATCACATAAATCTCCAAACAAATCGAGGCATAAAGAATGGGTAACATAAATAAAAACAGCAAACAACGGGACCGCAAATAGCATTTTCTGGAGATTGCACCAAAAAAAGATGTATTATGATGTCATGACCGATTGAAGTGTGAGCTGCTGCTGTGGCTGCAATGAAGAAAGTGTTGAAGCCAGGACAGCAGGGGACATAGTCTGCTGAAGTTGCCTCAATAGATTAATCATCCTGCTTGCTGTCTGTTCTGTGCCAAGATCCTCGCCTGCACACAAGACCTACACACAAAAATAAAACGGGAAAAAGATTAGACTGGTTTATATGCAAGCAAACACCACATCAGAGAGAGAGAGAGAGATGCAAGGATAGACGGAAAAATCATAATTATTTTGGTTTCTTAAGAGTAATTTTCTATGTCTAACATGTAATCCCAACTTAGAAAAAAGGGTCAAATGATGCATTATTTAAAAAAAAATGAAATTCAAGAATGTACATGGCTTGTCAATTCATCATGTAAAATGTCAGGTGTCATGTGTAGTGCCAAAATGTTATAACGTGTTAAGTTATTAATTGACATGATTTGGTATATGATTATATGAATCAAAGATCGTGCAGCATAACACACTAACAGATTTGCCCCTATCTACTAGCTGCTTTATATATAATTGGCTTTCAATATATGATAAACTGTAGATTATGTGTATCATATAATTGTTAATTATTTTTTTCTAAATTATAAAATAACTGTGCCTTAAATCACACGGATGCACACCTCACTTTGCAGCTAGAGTGCACCTTGCACTTTAACTACACTGGTCTCGACTACAAGAACTTGGTGAAAAGAAAATTACTGGTGTTATGTATGAGTTGTCATTTTAGAACAGATATCATACAGTATCTTACTGAGAACTATTTAATGATCTTGTGGACAACTAATACGAATGAGCAAGTAAAATTACCTCAGCAAATACTGAAAGTATTTTAGGAAGAAACTGGTTGTTCGGGCCCAACAACTCTCTATCCGACCTGGTAACAAATGATAAACTTCTTTTTAAAAAATTAGGCCTCGATGTAGAATGCTGCAGATGAGCAAACTAAAATTTACCTTTCAACCATGGAACAAAGTTGCTCATGTACAATTTTGGCCTCAATCAGATCGTTTTTTATAGGCAAACAGCTCAACCAAGCTGGAATAATCTGTCAAGGAAAGGTTTACAGTGTAAGGAAATGACTAATAAAGGAATCATATGGTACACATAAGCAAATGAGGAAATATATTAGGAAACAGGAACATCGCATAAATATTGAAATACCTGAGAAGCATCAATGTCGTCTCGATGAAATAAGCATATCTTCCCTAGAGCTGAAATGGCATTGTCATATGCCATCACATTATCTGCATGTAGTGCATCAGGTTGTCCAATCACATGATTTAACCTCGAAAGGGCCTCTGCAAAACAAGTGTAGACAGAGAAATAAATTAGGTAAAGAGCATGTTGGAAAAGCAACTTCTAAAACATTTTTCACAAGGATACCTCCAACAAGAGGTCGAAACACTGAACCACCAAATTCAGCACATACACCAATTCCATATACAGCAGCCTGTAACGAAAACAAATAAATAATTTGAAAATTCTATTGCGGTTAGAGAGAAAAGAACAAGATGCCAAAATTATGCTATTGAGAGAACGGTGGACCTGTCGAACATCTACATTTACATCATTGCATGCTTCCAATAGGAATGGAAGATATGTATCATAATATCTGTTAAAAGCGAAAAATTGTTCAGTGAGGACAAGTACCTTTCTACAAACTATAATCATCAAACAGGTCAATTAACAGAAAGAGACTTACTTAAGAGCTGCTTCACGACATTGTTCTGCAACATCATCAAAAATGCAAATGGCAATCCTCCTCTCCTCTGCGGTTTTATCCTTCCCCTATACATAATAAAACATACTAACATTAAAACTTGGGTAGGTACCATTTTTTTTAGCCGAGGAAAATAGACAAAGCAGGGGCGGGGGTGCCTTCGAAGAACCTAACAGCTGATAGGGGAAACTACCATATTAATCATCTGCATTGCTTAGGCAACTCAGGAAAAAAAGTCCTTAAGTTTAGATTAAGAGTAAAGAAATAAGGGCAAACACAGATTTGAGCTACACCCATATAAAGCATCCAAAAGATAGAGCCACAAAGAAACATAACACGTCACCTAATCCCACTAGATTAGTATTTATAACTAAACAAAAGATACAAGTGAACCAATTCCTCTCATTCATGCAGGAACAGCACTGCGTCCTACAACTATCAAGCATTGAGTGTTCAAATCAAGACAGGAATTTTTTTTGTTTATAGTTAAGTGATATATGTTGGGACACAATTACATGTGGTGTGAACTGTAATCATCGATAGACTGCAGGAGCCATTTACAAAAGGGGAATCTGGACAAATAAATTAATGGCCACCAATTGGGCAATTTCATGAAGGGCGTTAAATAACAAATACAACCACAAAATGTAAGAACTTACCCACATGGGTGTGATATAAACAGACAGTTCATCGAAGAATGGCAGGAAAGAACCTTTGAAGGTTTTGATCAGAGTACCCAAGCACTCCCCAACCTGAATAACAGCATGCATGCAATGTAGATCAAGATCATAAAATGCCAATATAACATCAAGTAGCTGCATTATTATCAATCAGCCAGCAAATCCAGAAAAGATAGCATCTTCAACTAGTTATCTGCAAACCTGGTCAAACACTTCTTCTTCCTGTTCATTTTCTTCTCTAAGTAGTTCCCCTTCCTCAGCATCAAAATCTTCTGCCTTGGTCCTCTCTGCTCTTTCTCTTTTCCTGGCCGTGCTTGCTGTGATCACGTGCTTAATCTCATCTACAACGCATCGGACCTGGCCTTCATCCAGAAGTGGTCCAGAGAGCTGAAAAGAACACAACAAACAAGAGATTCATTGCCAAACTGTGTTGGATACTTCCCCAAATAAAAAGTTGTAAAACTAGAGTTGTTTCAATATTTAAAATATGATACAATAAAAATTTGCTTCAGGAGCATTGGGAAACTACTGAAAAATTGGGACCAGAAAACCAGATATCCAGCTACATCCAGTAATGCGAGCAACCATAAAGTTAAACGGCAGAAAGAGTAATGAAGCCAACCCCAAGAACATAAAGGGGCTTATGTTAGATCGACAGCTTCAATAAATAAACAGTTCCAACTGTTTGTCCAACTTCAGTATCTCCAGGCTCTTCTACCCATTATGATTAAACGTGCCAAACAAGAAAAATTGAAGCAGTAAAAATATAAATATATGCACACTAAAATAATTTAGTTGACATTATTGCCAAATTTATGGCGAACCTAAAGAGCTATTATGGTGAACAACGATGAAAAAGGGAGTCTCAATCGAGTACATCGACATAGTCAAGGACATGTATGATGGAGTAGCCTAACAAGTGATTTTCCGATCACAGTTGGCTTGCATCAAGGTTCTGGATAAAGTCCATTCTTGTTTTCCATCGCGATGTATGAGAGTACTAGAACAATCCAGGATGAGATACCATAGTGTTATATTCACTGATGATATTATTCTGGTAAATAAGACGAACGCAAGGGCTGATACCAAGTTGGAGTTATGGAGGCAAATGTTGGAATCTCGAGAGTTTAGATTGACCAGGTCCAAAATAGCATATATACAATGCAAATTCAGTAAACATAGAAGTCAAGGTCACGGTAACACAAGATGGGCATAAGATACCACCGAACGATCAGTTTAGATACCTAGGTTTCTTCATCCAAAAGGATGGGGAGATTGATAGTGATGTCAACCAGAGAATTCATGCTGGTTGGTTGAAATTGAGAAACGCAACAGGGATTTTGTGATCATAACTTTCCCTTAAGGTTAAAGGGGTAGTTTTATTGAAGCGATGTCAGGTCTGTCCTATTATATAGGACGGAATGTTGGGTTCCCAAGAAACATCATGCACAGAAGATGAATGCAGCGGAGATGTGCATGCTTCGTTGAATGTGTGGTAACACTAGAAAAGATGAGATGTGAAATGAGGATTTTCGTGCAAAAGTTGGTATACCACTACCACATGTGGAGAAGAGGCAAGAAAACCGTCTAAGATGGTTTGGTCATATGCCATGCCGATCTACGGAAGCACCAGTTTGACGAATGGATATTCTCGATTTAGGCAGACCAAGTCAAAAGGGCGAAAGAGAGACCGAAGAAACCGTGGTTGGAGGCAATACGAAAAGAAATGATTGCCAAAAGCCTCAATGAAAGTATATTGTTTGATAGGAGTGAGTGAAGGCGGAGGACCCATGTGCTCGACCCAGCGTGATCCGGCGTGATTCTCATGTTGGTTCATGTAGCCTACCCCGTATGATTGGGATAAAGGCTCAGTTCTTCTTGTTGTTGTTGTATTGACTAATTTATAGGTGGCTATGGCAACCAAGGAGTGCAGCTTGCTGCTACACAATAAACGTTACACACATACTAAATGGGCAGAGATAGAAGTATAGAATGTCCTGAAAAAAAATGATGGCTTCTTATGTTGTTATGGACAGCTACATGTAGTACAGGACAATTATAAATTTGCAATATAGAAACCAAATTAGGGTAAATATGTCAACTGTAAAGTGCAGCTTATATGTTGAAGATATAGATCTCAGTCAAATATGGAGACCTTGCTGTGCACCATCCAGCCTTCTTCTCTAGCCCCTTTTTATTTATAAGCGGGTTAATTGCAAATAGACCCCTGTACCATGGAGGGTTGAGCACTTATACCCCTGCACTATCATAATAAGCACTTGGACCCCTTCTGATCACAAAATACTTTTATAATTCCAATTTTACCCGTTTGTTATTCATCTCTTCAACAATATAGAACTTGAAGCCCTAACTCAAAGAGTCAAATAGAAGGTATAATATCTAGTAAAACAACTTTGAGAAAACAACATTGTGATAAATAAAAAATGCTCATCTTGGATTTCTGCTTTTCCTCGTTAGAATATCAAAGAAAAGTTATTGAATATCATCATCTTTTGAAAAAAAAATTAAGAAAAGCAATTGAGAAAACAAAATAACTTGGGGATAATGGAAGAAATATTGGAATTGTGATGAATGATAATAGAAGATCATAGAGTTTACATATTAGGGTTAATGATTAGCTATTGTGGGTTGAAAAAAGAAAGAAGAAAGGGCAACATAGGAATTAGAAAAGTATTTTATAATCAGAACGGGTCTAAATGCTTATTATGATAGTGCAGGGGGTATAAGTGCCAAACCACCCATAGTGTAGGGGGTATATCTGCAATTAACCCTTTATAAAAACATATACAACACCAGTTATGCTTATCCATGCTCACTAGATCTTTGGGGTACAGTGACATCTGGCATTGTGGAGTTAAGAAGTTTGCTAAATGAGATTTAAAATGCTTTGGTTAAATTAAAGCCTCAATGCACACACAATTCTAATTACAAATCACGAACAAAAATCTGCATAACCGTGGACAATGCTTTTGTAACTTGCTAGCGACTGACTGCTTTTGTAAAGAGTTGCTCCTCTACAAACTCTGAGCTTAAGATCAAAGGTCGTATAAATGGTGTGCTTGCTCGCTTATTAAGTATATGTGTTTTGTCCCAAGACTAACAACTGAAAACAATGTTGCTTATTGTGTTCATAAATCTGTAAAACAAATACTAAATGAGCCAAGGAAGATCTGTACCTGTATGCATTCATTAAGCGAATCCAACATGCTTGCACAGATTTCTGTTTCAGGTTCCTACAGAAGATATTGTTCAAAACAATTTAGTGGCGGATTAAAAAGATCAAAAGAACAGAAGTTGTGTGTAGAAATAGAATATTTAGATACGAACAAAGGACCTTAGTGATGAATTAGAAACACCAAAAGCACAGAAGTTCACAGAAGTCTATGTGGAGACTAGCATAGTCGGAAAGCAAAGAGTTGCATATAGAAATTAGCATAGTTGGATAAAATAAATCAGGATGACCTTAGTGTGGATTAGAAACACCAAAAGCAATGAAGTTGTATATGGAAATTAGCATGGTTGGATATAGAAATTAGCATAGTTGTATATAACCTTAGATGATCTAATTGTTGGATTACTTGACTAAAAACACAAAGGTGTACAAAGAAACTAGTATAGGTGGATAAATAGAACTGGGTGACCTTATGCATAGCTTCGACCAAAGCTGGAATTATATAGTCAGATAGTTGTTTCACATATGATTCATCACGACCTTGAGCTTGCCCCTTTTCTACCGCCAACTTAGCAGAACGCAGTAGCTCTGGCATAGCTGGATTTTTTTAATAAAAAAAAATAAGAAACCTTCAAAATTGCAAGAAAAGAAAAAAAATCAAAGGATATCAAGAGCATGATCATACCTGACACAGCAGCTTTCCTAACTTCTTCATGGAAATAAAATTTTAGAAGAGGCACCAAAGTAGGAGCAACCTGCATATAATTAAAGAAAGGGTTACCTCTTCCGCAATAACATTTGCATATAATACGATATTAGAAGAACAAATGTAGGAAGGACGACTACTGCACTTAACTAACCTGATCAATCCAAGGGTAAAATCCCTCTTTGAGCTCATCAGCATAACAGCAGAGCATGTTGCAAGCTGTGGCTTTCTCCTCCAGGACACTCGTTCTGATACCAATCCTTTTATCACCAAGAGTGATAGTCTCAATGCTGCACACAAACGTGTAATTTGAATATGCCTTGTAAAAATATTGGAAGTAACCCATGGATCTTTTTTTTGTTGCAATTTACTATTATCAGGATGATATTTTAAATGACAAAAGATCAGTCACACAAAATTTAAAGAAAGAACGATTAGGGTAGAGATTTAGAGCACAGAATTCTAAAATTAGAAGTATGGAAAGGAAACCGAGCATTAGATAATTCCAAAAAAAATAATTGGTTTATAAGAGTTCTAATTAGTCAAAAAATAAGATTGCATAAAAATTTGCCCTAAATGAATCTTTTGAGAATATGAATAGCGCAGTGTGTTATTGCAGAAAACAACTCCATCCCGAGCTTAATAGGGAGAGGGATGAATATACTGTTACATAATAAGATCTGATAATACCAAAAGGAGTAGAAATAAATTTTAATCAAAACGTGTGGCAAGCTATTTGAGCGCAAAGGACCTTCATCATCCTATGTCAGGTTCAGCGAGACAGGTAACATGGCTTATCAACATATTAGCAGCAGCATAGCATGTACATGAAATCCGATGAGAATAAAGGTGGGTTATCTTATTAAGGACTTCGAACGAAATATTTAGAAATCTTAGTTTCAAAACAAACCTTTCGTCATCTGATTCATCTATATCACCATCAGAGTCTGCAGAGGTGATAGTTACATCTGGTTTGAGCTGAGCAGACTGAAGCAGTGGAGGCATGACAACACTCATGTATGGAAGAAAATCTTGACCTAAACACTTGCAAAGTCTAGCCCATGCCTAATATAAATATTAAAAATTAAAAACAACAGAAAAGGCTGAAGTATCTATAGAACGTATAAAGTTGCGATGCAAGCATACTTGCAGCATGTAACTAGTTATTGGATCATCTGTCTCCATTTGAGATCCTTGTAATGACATCAGCACTTCCATAACCTAGCATAATAAAACAAAGAAAAGAACAGAAAGGTAGATAAGATTGCTTTTCTGAACTTTTAAGATGATACAACGCAACTAATGGATTATTCATCCTATCAAACTCTAAGCAAAATAACAAATTTTTTTTATAAGAAATCAGGAATTATATGCATATTTCTTTGCGGTTTCTGTGATTCAGTTTTCCACATTAGACCAAATTTTCAAATAAATTACGATCCCTAAAATGATTTTGTCAGCACAGCCGACAATAGTTTACATGGGGAGGGGGGGCAGATTCAACATCAAAAGATGCAAGCAAAAATGGTTACAAACATATAGTAGTGACTGACGCTTTCAGCTGAAAGATGATCTGGATCCAATGTTGAAAAAACTCGATGCGTAACACATTCTTTTGCGCTATTATTTTTGTTATTAATCTGGATTTGAACTTCAATAGATCAAGTGGACCTTATATTTATGTTATACGTCCTCCAAGTTTCAATTCTTCATAACCTAAAGATAAAAAGGGGGAAAAAACAAGTTTTATTCGTTGACTTTGAATACCTAAGTATGATTGTAAACTTGTAAAATCAAAATTAGGAATTTGTTACATTAATTGCTAGTGGAGTTTGCTTCTTAGATTTTTAAAAAAAATGTAAAGCTATTTTATATTTTTAAGACTAATTTATTTATATTTGTCATTTAGTATGATAAATATAATTATTAAAATTAATTAATAATAATCCATATGTGTTACGCATAGCATTATTTTCAACATTGCTAGGATCTTGTATTGCACTGTAAAACATATTATTGGATATGAACAAAAATAAAGAGCCATTACCTGTATGGCATCATCCCTGAACTTCTCCTTGCCCACAGCCATGCCGACCAAACTAATGCACTCCATGGATTTTGCACGAAGCATTCGATTGGATTTGTCAGTCGCGTTCATCAAAATAGCTTTTAAATAAGGCATGACAGCATCATAATACTTCTGGAATTGCTCCTGCAAATTTTTGTGATATCAAAGAAGTCAAATTGAAGATATATAAAGAAAGCAGCACGTCTGCAATGGCTTTGTCCAGTACCTGAGATGAATCTGCAACAGATGCCAAAGCAGTTAATGCTCCTTCTTGCACCATCTGCTTTCCATTCTGCGAATAACAACTTTTGTTAAACTTTGCATTTTCTGACCCCTGGGTTTAGAAGAATAAGAAGTGATTTGAAGTTCAAGGGTTAAATTAAACGGTATACCTGTAGCAAGACAAGTAATTTGCTAACAATGCCATCTAAGTATGGTGTCAAAATATCTGGTGTGCAGTTCTCGCTGAAATTTAATACAGCAGAAGCAGCATGTGCCTGCAGAATCATTTAAATCTTGTCAAAAGAACTACATATAGAAAATCAACTAAATTTCAAGTAACTTTTGAAACCCAAGCATCCATAAGGCATTAAGGCAATTTGTAACAAGCATGCAGCTGAAGACATTTAGATGACAACTAAAAAACAAAATCATGTACCATAATGCAAACAAGAACAAAACAAAGTACAGATAAATGGAGAATGTTATACATAGGAAAATAGTGAGTCAATAATTCGTAAGCATGGGGAACTAGCAGTAGTTATTCCATTTATACATACATCTAACCTAATAATTATGCAGGTTGAAGTTAAGCTGCTCCCATAGCAAGCATGTCAAAGAAAATGCCCAATGGAAAAAAGAATTTGCAGCAGGAGACATAAGACACAAGAACAATGATGTTGTTAAATTATAGTAGTAGAATGTTCCAAACAAAGACCTAAAGAAGAAGAAGAAAACAGAAATTCTGCAAGTGTGTCCCTATTTCCATATCAGTTGAAGTTAGGAAAAAGTTTGTTGGTCTTGGTAATTCATTAGAAAAGATCATATGTCTTCCAAATAAAAAAAACAGTAGCATCCAACTTGTGAATATGCATATATATCTTCACATTGTTAATTAGGCCTTGAATTTGGAAAGCACAAGAATTATAACAAATGTTGGAGAAAAGATTACAATAACCTCCACTTATATGGCCAACATGCCAATTATAAAACCTAAAATTCAATGACTTCTGTTCAATCTCTTACAGAGAAGAAATGAGGAAGAGGTGGTGCGCTAAATGGGAAGAAAATTAAGAGAGCACTCAAGGATGCTTAATTGCTTATGGACATTAACACAGCAAGAAGATGTACACCAGATTAGTACCCAATAGAGTGCGACCAGGATGGAGAGCTTATCTGCTCGTGAGTGGGAAGGTTTGTTATAGCAAAATCATATAGCACAAATATGTAGGAACCACCCCATATCATCGAAAGGTATACATATTGATAGGACTTTAATAATCAATTTATATTATAAAATTATAAACTTAACCCACCCCCAGTTCCAACTCTCTCTCTCTCTCTCTCTCATGATTGGGAGAAAAAGGCTTTACATGGCTAATTATTGGCACACTACAACAACAACTGAGCCTTTTATCCCAAGCATATGGGGTAAGGCTATATGAACCAACATGAGAATCACGTCGGGTCCAGCACATGAATCCTCCGTCTCTACTCACTCCTATCGAATAATATACTTTCATTGAGGCCTTTGGCAACCATATCTTTTCGTATCACCTCCATCCATGTTTTCTTCGCTCTCCCTTTCGTCCTTTTGATATTGCCTATATCGAGAGTATCTATTCGTCGAACCGGTGCTTCCATGGGCATGCATCACACATGACCAAACCATCTTAGCCGATTTTCCCGCATCTTTTCCTCCACAGGTAATACACCAACTTCTGCACGAATATCCTCATTTCATACATTATCTTTTCTAGTGTTACCACACATCCAACAAAGCATGCGCATCTCCGCTACGTGCATCTTCTGTGTATGATGCTTCTTAGGAGCACAACATTCTGTACCATATAATAAGACAGGCCGAATAGCGCTCGAATAAAATTTCCCTTTCAACCTTAACGGAAAGTTACAATTGTACATAATCCCTATTGCACTCCTCCATTTCAACCAACCAACTTGGATCCTTTGATTGGCATCGCTATCGATCTCCCCATCCTTTTGGATGATGGAATCTAGATATCTAAACTGATCGCTCGGTGATAATTATTGGCACAATAAGTTATCTAAAAACTTTGGTCAAAAAACTCCAGTATCGTATTTTATAAAGTTCGTTAGATTCTTCCACGTTGTCATTAGATTACTAAGCCGTTAAGAGCATTGTCTAAAAATGACACTAATTTTGTTGTAATAATTGGAAAATCAAGGGTTTAATCTCAAAAACCAAGCCAAAACAGAATTATTAGAATAGAAGAGTTGCACACATGCACAAATATACTATCTTGACAATAAGTAATCCGGCTTCACTAGTTTTGAACCATTTTTTATTAGTTTGAATGACTTTAGTTATGCTACACAAATCCACAATGGATCAATAAATTATCCTCCTTGATCTTTCTTAATGATTGATACTTGTGCTTTCTTATAGAAGTACAATTTATTATTATTATTAACTTTTGTAGCACATATGTTTTTCCCCGTTCAAGGGAAAACTAAATTAATGCATTCATAGTAGTATAAATTATCATATTGTTCTTGTCTAATATAATTGTTTCCCTTGAAATGTCGACTGCCATACTCTAAATCCAACAGAGGTTCAAAAAAACAAAATATCTGATCAAATATCCGAATTCGCTAGCAAACTGAACAGAAAACCATTATCTGGTCAAATCGAATATCCACCGAGTAAACCGTTATTCATCCGAATAACGGTTAACCGGCCGTATTGGTTTGTGGATGTTTTATTATTATTTTTTCATCTTATTTCATTATTATTTTTAATCTATTTATGCTATATTACTATATGCAAGTTTCATAAATCATAATTTACATTGGTTCCACCAAATGTATGTGAAAATGTCTGATTGAAATATGAATTAAATATATATATATATATATTAAAATATTAATGGTCGAATAACCACCGAATAATCTAGTTATCCTCTATCTACCGGCCGGCTTAACGGATACTGAATACGTATTTTACAACCTTGAATCCTACCTTACGATCACCTGCAATATATTTTGAAACCAGTAATCGAGCATTTAACAAAATTGATTGAAACTTTGAATGCAACGATACAAACATTTGATAGTTTGAATAAGTCCAGAATTAAAGAAACGCCTAATTAAGTGAATCTAATCCTAATAGCTCAACTCTATATTTAGAAAATAAAGACCCCACTAGCATATTTATTATTGGTCATCTCCAATATCACAGTAGCGTAAACATGGCATCTCAACAACTCTTTTACATAAGAGAAAATGATATTTTTTTGTTATTCTACTCTTTTATGTCTTTATTTCTGATGAGTAATAAATTTTAACAAAGATACTCATCCGAAAAGTATGAATCATGGATGAAGGCATGAGCAAATCATATTAATTGTGTGGGCTCGTGCTTGTTAGTTACATGTAGTTGATGGCAAAATTTTCGGAGAAAAAATCATATTCGAGATAACTATCCTTTCTTTCTTCTTGCTCAAGTATTCTTTTCAAAAAAATCACTAAGTGGATTAACTAAACTATAAATATTATCGTATGTTGGACTTCAAACAATGAATTCCTCGGTTGAATCCAAGATTGTAAAAAGCGCTACACGGTATTGGACGGTTGGAGGACCTCCTAACTAACGATTAGACGGGCGCTTAAGCAGCCTAAGCAATTTTAGTATTTTTTAGTTGGATATGTTTAGGTGTGGAAAGAGAAGGTTTAATTAGAAAAATGATAGATTTGGGAATTTAATTGAATTTCTTATAAATATTTTTGTTAACAAGCACAAAAACATACAGATTTCAAAATTTGCAATAAAAATGTCAAATGACTAAGTGGGTTGAAAGACCTAAGCGTAAAACCTGTTAATTCAACCGCTAAGTACAAAGTGAAGGGGTTATATATCGCTTCCGCTAGAGTGGCCATCTAGACCATTTTTACACAACTGGTTGAATCAAAAATAGTTGACTATGCTAATTACAAATATAGAAGGGGTCTTTCTGAAAGAACTTTGAATATCTACCCAATTCATGTTTAAAGTTGTTTAAATCCTTAATATATCAAGAAAGACAAATGATCATATCAATAATCCTTCTATCCATTGTTTATGAAGAATACACTTAATAACATTTTAACTAAATCTTCAAAACCATTCAAATTGCCTATTATCTAAATATACGAACATCCATTTCTGTGTTCATCGAATCATCATAATCGTTTTAAGAGCATAAGCTTAGGCAACTTTACAACATTAGTTGCAATTGTTAATACTGGTCAAGAGATGAATGTTGGGGTCAAGCTAACATAGGAGAGAACCCTCCTTGGTCAATATAAATTCAATCATCTTTTTCTATGATCTGCAACATTAATGTTGTTGAGTTTCTTTTGAAAAATGCACATTAAAAAATCATATGATTTCGACACTTCTTGCTCTTGCATCAGATGGTCGGAACTTAACGGTTTTACCCGATTATAAAGCATTTTTGACAACCAAATCAATAGACAAGGAGTATCAATATCATATGAAAATTAGTGTGCATATACTTAAGGCCATGAAAATCAAGATGGAAGATGCTGAATATCCAAAATACTTAAATTGTGGAGAGTTAATTTTTACCCAACCTAGGACAGAAACTCTCGTATATAAGTGAGTCATTAATAACTTTTATAACTACATCCTTAAATCAGTACTCTTCATGAAATTTAACAAATAGTATTGTTTGAAAATTAATTTGTGGATACCCTAGTGAGGATAACAATCCCCCAAAAATCTATCCTAATATGCTGCAATTTTGGCCTTTATAGTTTCCATATATGAGCATGAATGCGATCTCATATAGGATTCAAGCACTCAGACAACTTTGTACTTGTTAACATACACGACATGGGTGAATACTCGGGCAACGGCAAAGGCAAGGGCACATGCGACGTGGAAGGCGCATATAGAAGCAATGGCGACGACAAGTGCTTAGGCGATACATGAAGCACTGACACGAACATGGGTACGGGACACGACAAATTTGTAATTAGGACACGTAGGCATGGCTATATTATTTTATATATTTAATTATATATGTATTAAATAATATATAAACTACAAGAAGAAGCATGTACTAGTTTAACATTAAAGTATAATGTAAAAAAAATTAAGGTTATATCTTTCATTGATTACTATAAAAAAAATTTAAGCACAAATGAATATGTATGTATGTATTCATGAAAGTAAAATAAATACACAAGAATACAATCATTAAAATTAAAACAAACAATCGGTGACGAATTTCATAGACACGGCTTCAGCATTTGCATTAATTTGAACCTTTATATTTAGATCTAGTCTGAATGAGAGATGCAATATATTTATTATTTATGTATCCTAAAAGGTATCAAAATTGTCCACACATACACATTCTTACTTCTCAACACTTTATGTTATGTAGAAGTGTCAGGCGCGTCTAATTTGGAAGGACATAGTCCAAACGTGTTGGCACGTTATCAAGCGGAGTGTCCAATACGTGTCGGACACCGACACGGCGAACAAATAGAAGTGTCCATGCTTCGCCGCGATAGGAATGACATCGGTGAATATTAGTGAATTTCTGATGGTGAATCCCTTTTGTCTATTGCTTTTTGTTCCTAGCTGTTGTTTTTTCCCCCTCTTTCTTTC
The DNA here is from genome assembly GCA_030015575.1 of Agapanthus africanus. Classification (NCBI taxonomy): domain Eukaryota; kingdom Viridiplantae; phylum Streptophyta; class Magnoliopsida; order Asparagales; family Amaryllidaceae; genus Agapanthus; species Agapanthus africanus. The sequence continues at coordinate 21,138,033 of CM057345.1, forward strand.
ATATAACTCGACTCTTGTTGTAATTTTATGCCTCAACTTTTAAAGAAGATATTAACATCAAATTTGACAAAGTAATTATGTAATTAAATAAGAGTGTTGAACACAATTAGTTAGAAAATAATCAGTATTAATGATTAGTAAACAATAGACAAAGCATAGAATTGAGTTGGCTGGTTTCTACGCGGTCGCCTATGTGCCCCTGGCCACTTCGCTTTTTTTCCACCACCGCTACCCAACCCCCCTTCTCTGGTCATAATCTTACTCCTTGATGCATTAAGCTAAATAACATAGTCTGATTATAAAATAAAATTAGGACTTTGAAGTTAAGCATGAATGAATGGGCAAAAAGAATATACACCTGCAAGAACGCTACTTCCAATCTTTTTTAGAACTCATAGCTACTATATGAGGTTGTTTTCAGCAATTCTTCCCAACTGTTCTGAAAATATTCGAAGTGCATCACAGAACCAGGACACAACAACTTAAGATATAACAATAATCAAACAATCATTCATAAATATATGCAGCCAATATTAAGGATAAAAATGGATGTTAAGGTACCGTATCTGTTTCATCTAGTAGCGTTAAATCTACAATAAGAATGTATAATAATATTAGTCTACTTGCCTGCACACGGGGGTTTTGGAAATCATCCATAGCAGATGCCAAAGCAGGAAGCACCCTCTGGTGGTATTGCAATTGCAAATCAGGACCCAAATCCGTAGAGAGCTGCCCGATGGCATTGATCACCGCCCACCTTACTCGCGGGTGTGGATCTTGAAATGAGTTCAAGACCATATTGACCACTTGTTCCAAATTCTTAATCATGACCTACATAACAATCAAAATGCACAATATATATCCCATTCTCATTCCTCAATCAACAATCAACCCTACTTGTGTTTACCTTCGAGCAACCTTCCGCAATCTGGGCAAGGGTAATCAAAGCAGCATGATGCTTCTGCCACTCCGGAGCAGTAAGGTAAGCCGGTAACAACTCCGATGCCACCGGAACAATCATGTTCCCTCCAAGCGCTATCGAAAGCCTATCCAAGCACTCTTGCCCAACACTATAATTACTAGTCTCGCCCGCATCCTCATCCTCCACCTTAGCAGAATGCCAAGCTGGCTCATCCTCTATATCCAGCAACATCTTCATGAGCACCGCAAACAATCTCCCGACAAACTGAGGCAATTTCCTCATCATCCCTGGTGCTCTCTCCCTTGCCTCCGCCAAAGTAATCACAAACTCAACAGCCAGATGCCTTGTCCCTTCTTCAAGCCCATCAGCCTCCGCAATTTGCAGCATTTCTCCAATCACATCAGGCAGCTGCCTTCTCAAAAACCTCGGCTCAGTGCCTGCAAGATCGATCATAAGCTCCAACGCTTCTTGAGCCGTCGCCTCCTCTCCAGAATTCAACGACTCCGTCAGAGTCCTCATCATCGCCGGCAACAGATCTTGAAACTTATCTCTATCCGAAGCCGTAGTCAAGCACTGAATAAAATTGATCGAAGCTCCGAGCGCCGCCAGCCGAACATCCGGAGAACTCGAATGAGTCAGCGACTGAAGAAACACGGCATGCAGCGTATCAAGGTGTGGCAGCAGCGTATCCCCAATGTACTGCGCCAACTGCGAGAAGATCAAAAGAGAAGACTCCTGAAGCCTCGGAGAATCCGAAGTTATCGCCTGAAACATAAAGGGCAGCAGCTCCGGCCACGCATTCTCCGGCAAGAGATTCGAAGCGAGCTCCGATACAGTATCACACAGCTTCTTGGAGATCGTCTTCACCTCCTCTCTCCGCACCGACGCCAAAAGCATCGACTTGAGTGACGATTGGGTCTGCGGAGAGAGCCGGGGCCAGAGATACGTTCGCGACGGCGACGAATCAGACGCCGAGGAGGAAGAAGTATCGCGGGTCAGCTGCTTGCGGAGGAGGATGGAGGACATGCCGCGGATCTCCACGAGGGAGGAGGAGTGGAGGAGGTGGGCGAGCTTGAGGGCTAGTGTTTCGGGGTGGTGGTCGCGGACGAAGTTGAAGATGGATTCGGCGTGGGATCGCTGGTCGTTGGCGGGGGACATCAGTTGCGAGATTAGGGTTTGGAATGGAGCGAGGTCCGCCCCCAAGATCACCGCCAGTTGCTGCTGATCCATTGATGATAATGGAGGCTAGGGTTTTGGGATTTAGGGGATGAGAGAGAAAGAGAGAAGAGAATTGGGATTTTAGAGAGAGAGAGAGAGTGGGGGCTTATATTTTGTTAGGGTTTGGGGGGGAATTGGTTGGCGATAGCTGTTGTGGGGGATGTGAATTGGATGGGGTTTTTAATCCGCTGTTTTATTTGTTATGCTGTTTTGTATTTTTTATGTCGTGTCTAATTTTGATTAGTTAATGTGTGTGTTTGGTGTTTTGGATAAGGGCACAGGATGGGTTAGTGATCGTTCGATTCCTTTTCGGCCTTTTGATTAATGAGAGTAATGATGATTGTGAATTTGTGATTATGATTTTTACTAAAGAGGGATGGCTCTTTATTATAATTAAGGAAAGGCCTAATCCTGTTTAGCATAAAAAATAAATAAAAGATGAAATTTATTAAAATAGATTACATGATAAAATAAAAATAACTAGTTGAAAAAGAATGGTTTTCGATTAGCTGCCTTCCAACCAACAGTGTTACGTGAATGAATTATTATGATCGTGTTAAGATAGGTTGAAGAAAATAGATAGACACACGAAACAACGCGTGCTGAAAAAATATACTTCAAATCAAAACATACATTGGCTAGAAATTCGCCAGATTCATACTGCAGGCGTGAGAGAAGAAATTCATACCAAATCCCCTCAAAATGTGTGGATTAATGAATAAGAAATTTTGCTTACTTCTGATGTCCGTCTGAAACCAATAACAATAAGCGAAATTCAAACATAATGACGCATCATCTTTCAATTTAACCAAAAAACTGTACTTAGATAAAGGATCTAATAGGTCTTGGATATGCCATAAGGCCTCTGTGCGTTACGCAGAGAGCACACACTATTGGGCAAGAGTTTAATGGGGCTATGAACGCTCACAGTGTCATTAGCTTAGCTGTTAACACACTCACAACTTCGGAGGCCTTTTAAGTTGCAAGAGGACCCAAAATGAGGCTGTGAGTGCGTTCACACCCCCATTTTTCCCATTGGACAAGGCCTGACCAATGTAAAATCATGGTGCCTCAATGTGTGCTGGAACCCACGGCATGACTTATATATATATATATATATATATATATATATATATATATATATATATATATATATATATATATATATTTGGTTTTCTTCCAACAGAGCCACAAAATCTATCAACAAAGGTCATCAGACATACAAGTCATCTTGAGAACTCTTTACAAAGACAAGAATAACCTTAAACCTCTTATGCGACAGTAATTTAAATTGATGAAATGCATCAACAGCACCCCTTTTCATCTGATTTGTAATGCTATTTATACAAGCTTTGAATAAATTAATTGAGGACATTCATTTAACACAACTATCTGATGATTAAAGTTATGGGATGGTTAATACTCCTCAAAAAAGAATTTCAAAAATGATGGTAATTTTATTTTACTCGACTAAGTAATGCATCAGCACGAGCTGCCTTCGTCCCCGTAAACACCAGATTATACATAGCAGCAACTGCACTATCTAGATGGGTCTGAAGTATCATACATCTCCTACTTTGCCCTGCACATTTGAACAAAAGATTAAGATCAACAGCTGAAGTTAAATGCATCAATTTGACATCATACAAATTCTAAATAGTGTCACTGAAAAAAGGTATCGACTTCAGACTGATGTAGTGCAATGGCCTTTGTGTGTGTGTGAGAGAGAGAGAGGGGGGGAGGGGGGGAGGGATCTTGACTAGGATACTAATAGACAGATTTTGTTTGAACAAAATCCTACCGTCTGGAAACAATATGTTAGATAATCGATATTTAAAATCCATACATTTAAGGAGAGAGCATCTGGCTTGATTTAATAGCCTAAATATAACAATAGGCATCGATTAACATCCTAACAATGAGTGACTTTAATGAGCAAACTTTCAGCTTCACTCCGTATGGCGTTGATTAATGAGCAAGAAAGCCTTCAGATCAAATAATTTTTTGGATTTATTGTCATAAAAATCAGATATCGTATCTCATCTCTCTCTTATCTCAATGAATAAATTGTACATGTTGATACTCTAACTTGTATTCGTTGGCTGTTTGATATTTGAGCTCAAATCCGATTGGCATGATGCTTGTACTAACATGCATATTACATACAAACATTAAATAAATAGACTCAAATTAAAAGGGAACTGGGTTTGAAGCGGACGGGGTAGCACAATATCCAAAGCCATTCTAATGGGTAAGTATATGGATCCATCAACCAGAATGGATGTGCGATGAAAACAGGTTCGGATTCACACCGGAGGGAAAAGACAGGTAAGGGGATACTTTTAAGATTGCAGCTCCTATCAAGACTTAAGTTTGACAATAGAAGATTCAATTTTCTGTTTGACCAGGATTGGCTTTAACTAAAATCTAAGGCAACTTGTCTTACCAAAAATTGGTGTCTATGCACGACCATAGAATACATGTGCCCATCTCAACATGTAAATATTAACTGCACATGTTTGTTCCTTCAAAAAAAAGCATAAGAGAGAACATGCTACGAACTTACCCCTTTTTTAATCAAATGTTACATGTATAAAAAAATTGTAAATTAATTTTAGACTACTTACAAACCAACTGACTATTTCCGGACTAGCACAAAACCACTCCCGGTTTTAATAACATGCGCTTTTCCCCCTATTTCACCGACAGTTAGCTTTTTCATGGTACAGAAATAGGACTCAAATTTTGTGTCCTGCCAAAAGTCCAGAACTTTGCTCTGTCATAAGTAGATTTTACCATTGTTATTATTATATATTGTTATATATAAATACTGTACTTCAAACTTTCAAGCTTTTTATTTCCAGTTTTGCCCCTTGGATTTCCTATAATGCCACATAAGTCCTCATGACTGATTTGACATGTAAAATAAATATAAAAACTTCTAATTTTTCTCTCTCATATTTTTAAGAAGATAATTAAATTTCATTCCATTTTTCATGTATATCTGCATTTAGCATGGTCATGCAAGATTTTTTTCCTTGCAAAAACACATTGATATATATTGAAACAATAAACTCAACTGCAGGGATGGATGAGTAAGAGAAAGGTATATATATGCGTCAATTGATCATGCATGGATGTATATGGATGTATAAAAAGAAAGTATGCGACAATTGATCAAACTTTTTTTAACACTTTAAAGTTCATCTGATCTATACACCTTTTCATCCATCAAATTAGCACCGTAGATAGTATGCGACAAGATTAAATATTTTTGAAATGTAAAGAGAGATGACTTCTTCTGTAGAAGTTTTTAGTATAAAAATCTAGGTCATTTAAATTTATTGTTTTTTTGTCCTTGACTAATTACAGTTTCATATACATTTATTGCTCCATATTGGGATGTACTTTCTTGGTAAATGAAATGATAATATAAGTATGTTCCAAGTATTCTATCTACTCTTCTTTTATATGTTCGCAAATTTGGCATGCTACAACTTTCATATGAGATCATATGAACTTCTAAATCACAAACTTTCCATCAAATTCCTTTTGCCCCTCAATAATATAGTATTTCATGATTTGTGTATGCCATGCATAATGGTTTGATAACTTCCAGCTTGAAAATAATTTTTGTAACCTTTTACCCGCGCATAGCGTGGGGGTTCTTGCTAGTAAAAGATATTACAGTAAATGGCTTTACCAACAAAGTAATTATGTAAATAATTAAATAATGAAACATCGCTCACCTGGTAACATAAGTGTCCTCCATAGTATTGATAACAATCTCATCACCGGGTTTGATGAACTGTGGTGCCTACACATGTCAGTAGAGAAAAAAGAAGAGAAAATCAACCAAACAAACTTTAAGTAAAGCATGTCTCACATACACAAAAGCTCGTGGAAAATAACGCAACATGGAACAGCACGCGCTACAAAGCACTGCCCACATATATAATGTACAATGATGAATTTATGATACAGAGAGCGTGTTGCAGTGACTGCAACAATAATGAATGCAACCAATATGAATCTAATAAATATTGGCATTTACATCAAGTCAAAAGACGCAGCGGATTTGTTGGGGGTCAAAATTTAAACCCCACTGCCGAAATTAAAAATTTAAAATTAATAGTCAAAAAGTTAAAATCAAAATCAACACTCAGACAAGTGGACCCAAGTTCAACCAACCCAAGTCCAAGCCCAAGCAAGTGGGCCCACACCCAAACCGTCTCAAACCCAAGCCAAGCCGGTCATCGAAGAAGAAAGAAAGAAATTTGTAACAAATAAATTTTGTATGCAAATAAGTGTAAAAATATAATACAAATAGGCAAAAAGCCAAAATTATGTAAAACCCATAGTTCATGTGCAAAAAGATATGCACATGGGCATGGGAGATGCAAAAAGCAATTATATAAACCCCAAGGGGCAAAGTGCGAAATGTAATGAGTATTAAAGCTCAACCATATGATAAAATGTTAAGCTTTTTCCATTTCCACAAAATACCAGGGTTTGTGCCTTCCTCTTCTTCTTCTTCTCCCAATAAATTAAGAGGAACACATCTCTTTTTCTTAAAATAAATATAAAAAAAACCTATAGATCCATTGAAAGGAAACCTATTTCCACCATCAAAACCAACAAAAAGAGAGCTTTTGGGTCATCTTCCCCTTTTCTCTCCAAGAGAAATAAATAAAGAGAGAAGAAGAAAGAGTAGCCATCTCTGAAAACTCCATTTTTGAAACATTCAAGACATAAAAGAGGAAAAGGAATCCATTTTCCCCATTCAAGATTCAAAACCCAAGTTTTCAAGAATTAAGAGAGCATTTTAACAAGAAAGAGAGAAGGTTGAAAGTGACCCCACCAAAAGAAAAGCCTTTAAGCATCTTCCTTGGAGAAAACCCTTATGGATGCGGATTTCGATCGGTACTCCCCTCTTAAACACGGATTTACATTCGTGCTTCACCCAAACGGAAACATAGGCTCCGGTCTAAATTTCACCAAACAAAAACCGACGAAATATAGCGGTTATGGCGCTGAAATTTCATCGAAATCCACACATTTAGCTTCTTTTATAAAACAAAAAAAATAAAAATAAAACGAAACAAAACGCCACGGGGGAACCCGACCCGGATATCCCCATTACTCGTAAAGCAGTTGGGTACCCCAAAAGGGGATACCTACTCCCCATAAAAGGAGTCGACCCCTCCCCAAAAGGGGCCGGCCCCCTAATGAAGCCGACCCCTCAAATGGAAGGGACCGACCGCTAAAGGGGACGGGTCACTCCAATGGTGGGAAGCCAACCCCCTAATGGAGCCGGCCCCCTCCCTAGTGTTAGGAATCGATCATAGGGTTACGACATTCGCAGACCGCGGCAGAATAGCAAAAAAAAAATTTAACATAAAACAAACCCATAGCCTAAAATCATCAAATACATAGCAATTGCACAAACTAGAAAATACTAGAGAGCTAGTTGGGTTGCTACAACCTTTGTAGCGTGTCCGATCTATATCGGAAGACCCATGCTGGACTTGGTGAGCTCCTGGAGAGTTTACAAGCCGATCGCCTCGCAGTAGATAATCCGCGGTAAAAGGAGGTCGTTCGAAACTCCATCTTTATTTTCAAGTGGAGATACTCTCTCAAGTAACTTGCTAAGTGTAGAGGAAGGTGGGGTGGTTAATGGGTACCCTCACTTTTCTAATTTTCCTCACTCAAATGAAACTTGCCATTAGAGTAGAGAGCAAGCATCAAGCTAGAAGATGAAGAAGAAGATAAATGATAGCTTGAGAAAAGAAAAAGAATTCTATCCTTTTCCTTTGCATTGTCATATTAAATATGACACCATTCTCATTCCCCCCTCTCCCCCATATGTGTTATCACACAAGAGAGGGGGGGTCCCACCATCATATGTTATATATTACATAACATATATAGAGAGAGGGAATAATGGAAGAAAGAGACCATAGGAGGGAATTTCCTCCTATGACGTCGAAAAAATACGCTCTCCATCTTGTTTTCCGACGATCAGAATCCATCATCTTCATCGTTATCATCTAAGATGTGGGTACGCCAAATTTCATGTGATTCTACAATTTTTTCACCGTTGATTTAGCAATGTAAAAAGTTCTATTGTCGGTAAACCGTTAAATTTTGAACCCATTAATTCAACGGTGAAAAAGTTGTAGAACACATTAAATTTGGCATACCCACATCTTAGATAATAACGATGAAGATGATGGATGCCGATCGTCGGAAAACACGATGAAGATTGTATTTTTGCAACGCCATAGGAGGAAATTCCCTCCTATGGCATCTTTCCTCCATTATTCTCATATATATATATATATATATATATATATATATATATATATATATTAAATGAGTTTGTGTATATGTATCCTATACACACACCATGTATCAAATACACGACTAGCCATCAATATCATATCGGCATCAAATACTGAAGAAAAAGTGTATCATATACACAATACTAGGAACCGCAATTCATTTACGGTTATCAAGTCAACACTTGATTTAATATTCCGGTTTTTAAACCGGCTAGTATCTTCCGGAAGTTCAATTAAATCGCATATTTAATCGAACTCTCGCGCGTATTCAATACGCACGCCACATCACATTTTGCCCGGGCGGGCACTTTCGTTGCGCGAGTCTAACGACCTGTCAATACGCTGGCAATAGGTTAAACAGGATCATATTCGATTGAATCCGAAACACTTTCAAATTCGATGCCCTCCCATAAGCTCGTCAGTAGCACTGGCTGTACGTAACGGCTATCCAGGTATGAGCAACATAAAAGCAGGTCGACGAGCGAACTCATCCGGACCCGACAAAGTCTATAAACGTCGAATACCATACAGTCTGGTCTCTTCGTCAAAGAGTATCGCATACCGAGTCTGGGGTGTAATCTGGCATACCCCCGTTAACCCGATAAGTCATGTGACAGTGCACTCATAACCAACCGGAGATACAAATGAAAACACTTATCAGTTTATCTCCACTGCGGTGGCCACCGACTTCTGGTTATAGTTGTGTCATGCATAGTGAGATATCGACTCTCTATACGACTCTCTATACCGGGAGTGACGAATTCCTTCGACCGCTCACTGCCTATATGTACTTCGGGACTATACCCAACTAAAACGTGTTTGCACGACTCCATTGAGCCGTGGTAGGATAGATTTAAAGTATAGTGGGAACACACACAAGACACCGTGGCGGTCTCAGGTCGAGGGACTTGCATATATTATCGTCACCAGAGAACTGCTGCCTAACATTGGTATAATATCATATAGGAGTTCTCGGTGAGTCCGTCCAGTATAACTCATACTCCTATGAGCACCGGTATACAATTCTCGGTGTCAAACACCAATAGCAGTGGGATCAGCTATCGCCCTCCAACAGGGTCATGAAACGTACACACTAGTCTAAACTGGAGTATCGATGTCCAGTCTCGATACTCCTACGACTAGGGACATTTAAAGATGTGTTTATAGAGTACCCAGGTCCCACTACTATGATCCATATCATCAATACTGGTAGTCAAGCAACATCCTAAGGGCTCTATCTCATATATTAGCGATACGTGATAACGAGTTAAACGTATACACATAAAAGATAAAGACAAATCATATAGCATACTATCATTTCGAGGAAGAATGTTCTCCGTATAGGTCCTCCTTGCAATTACAATAATTACCTTGAGAGCACCTATATCCAACACCTAGGGAAGGGAGTTGATCCCGGCTCCCCTTCCAAAGAGGCCACCCCGGTACCCCAGTGTAACAGGACCTGGGTTTCCCCACCCCGGGGGCATCCGGACCTTTATCCTTAATATAAATAAATAAAATATAAATAATAAAACATAAATAAACAAAAATAAACAAATGAACAAACTTGCATTTCTCTTCAAACATGCACATTTCACATTAAGTTTGCATGATCGCACAACTCGTTAATCGGAGGTTCCCTTGCCTCAAAGCGAGGGGCATTAACAACAGCTTTATCCGCAGCTGCCGGAAATTAGAATCCCCATAATCAAAAAACCTCCGCATACACGAGGCGGGGGTATATGTACACGCCTGACAAGCAAGCGCATTCACCCTGAAGGATGACGAAAAACATTCTGCAGATTCTGGCACGCCCGGTGGGACCTATCTCTCCTCCCATCTTCCGGGTCAAACGATCATGCGAACTCATTTAATATATACATCATTATTTGTACTGAATTCATACTTCTTCATGCAGATTATCAACTTTCAACCACAATCGGAAATCATCGATAATGATGCCTCCAAAAGCAAACTTAGCTTTCGCTGCAACCCCGGTCGCTTACACGGTAAAGAAGATCGCTCAAATGGCACTCCCGCCGGAGCTCATGCACCAATATATGGAGCAACCGCTCCAATTCGACTCCATTTCATTCACCTCAGCCAGCAGCATTCCTACCCTTCAAGCTCCAGTGATGGATAGACCGGTCTCAAAAGGAAGGAGGCCGAACATGGTGATCGCGAAGGCGCCTAAGCCCAAAAGCAAGTCTGTTTTTGAACGGCTCTCTATCGCTCCAGCTGGAGGCAAAGCCGGCAACTTAAAAGCGACAACAAGATGTTTCAGGCAAGCTCAGTCAATACCTTTGACGGCCACATGCTAGGGTGTCTTCTTCAGACTCTTTGTCATTCGGCCTACGGCGGCTCCCAAGAAAGCAGATACCCACCAAGCCCTTAAATCTAAAAAATAAAGGCAGAAACGACTCAGACACGGACAACAAAAAGGCTAGGGCTCCTGCACACCAGGATTTTGTGATATTCCAGAAGGATGGTTACCCCGCGACACAAACTGGGCCGGTCATGAAGCTCACCAACTCTTTTAAACCATTGAGGCTGGTTCAGAAGAATGCCATGATGACAAAGATAAGGAAACATGCAGTCCAAAGGATCCTACGAAAAGGTGTCTAAGCCCCAAAATCAAAGACGCGATACAGTCTCGTCTAAGGACTATCAAGCTCTCATCGCCGCACAAAATCTAAGGATATAGTTCGAGAAACGAGTGCCAGCTCCGTCAAAAGCTCTTTCCAAGCCGGACGTTTTCAGATGCCTGACCTTTCCATGAAAGGAAAGGCTGCAGCGACGGTCCAAGAACTCAATGAACACCGCAGCCAACAATAAAGACTCAAGCAGGTACACAATTCACACTATCTATATGGCTGGTATGGGGCCTAATGGTAACCTTCGCATTAAGAGTAAAGAAGGGGTGGATACTCACCGGTCCCAGCATGGTTTAGAATGGTTTAGAAGAGGTTGTCACTTCCTATTCTCAGCATAATGCAGATAACAACGAAGTCCCTACTCGGGTAGCCATGCAAAAAGAAGCCACAATTTCCGAGGAGTCAAGCTCAGACAGCAAAGATGAGCTGACTTTCCGCTTTAAGACCGCAGAACATGAGCTGCTCCAAAAACTCCGAAAACAGGTAAGAAGCAAAAGATAATTGATGATTTGATTTATGTCATAATGCAGCTCACGGCCCAAGTTGCTCGGCAGCGGCCCAATCAAGCATAAAGCTATACTCATGGGCTGGGTGACAACAACCCGAAATAGCCGACACCCATCCCCCTAAAGTCCAAAGGTATGCGAGCCGCATGAAAGTCGACCACATTCAGTTTCGGGAGATCTTTTGACTCTCGGCGACAATAGCGCGCTAACTCAAGATAAGATAATAGACTTGGTCACCAACAAAGTCAAGACATTGGTGGCCGAAGCCGAAACACAGAAAAACGTCGACAGCAGTAAAGACCGTATCATGCACGATATGATCTTGTAGAGTTTCTGAACGGCTACGTCGTCCTCACATTCGGAAGGTTTGATAGGACGAGAAATGCAAACCAGCTTGTTGCCCGCTTTAAAGTATCGTGCGGAAATACCGAGGGCAATGAAGTGCTTCTCCTCCGGCAGTTCGTTAATAACTTGACCGACGTTGTCTTCGACCGGTACGCAAGCGTACCGGACGGCTCAATCACGACGTTCGCTCAAATGGAATCTCTGTTCAAACAAAGATACATGAGTGTCAGAGATAAAATCACCGTTGCCGGCTTTGTGAAAACTAAACCAGAAAACAACGAAAGCGTCACGGATTTTATAATCCGATGGCGCAATCTTAGCATCAAGTGCGAACGGCCGTTACCTCAGGACCAATCCATCAGCCTTCGTATAGAAAATATCGAGAATTGGATAATTCATTTCCTATACACGGCAGGTCTCAAAACATTTCAGGAGTTGACCAAAAGGGTTCAGATGTTAGAGCGCACAAATCCCGAGTCCACCCAAGACCTTCAATACACCACCAAGTCCAAAATTCGGAAAGACGACAACCACAAAATGAAAATTCCAACAGCATCGACTCTTTCAATACATCTACTAATAAGGGCAAATAAGGAACGGGCAGGTCAAATACCGGCCAGCATCGAAAGCCAGTATTGGGAGGAGGGCCGACTTTAGAAGAAAGAATGAATAAAATCTACTCCTTCAGAAGAGACAGTCTACAAGATATTTAAGAACACCCTGAATAACGGTCTGCAATTACCAGAACCGAAGAGACCCGCACGAAGCAAGGATGGCCGACAACCCCAATTACTGCCCATATCACAGAATGTTGGAGCATACCGTCGAAGACTGCTACATCTTTAAGGAATGGGTCAAGGAACAATAAAAGGCTGGCGAAATCTCACTGTCCCCTGACGTATTGACGCACCGTCAAGCCGAGACTGCCAACTTCGTACTAACGAAAACTGAAAGCTCTAAGGAACAAACAGCTCAATCGTCCGCTCCCGAAAATTACCCCAATCTGCCGCAACCTCCATGGCACACACATTTGTGCCAAAAGGCGAAGAAAATGTTGGAGCGTCAGAAAAAGCCGGGGATTAAATAAGAAAATCAAATAAAGCTCATTGTCTCGAACATCAACTCAACTCCATCAAATGTAAAATCCAAGGATCTCTAATAAGCCCTGCAAAATATGTTAACGGGGCCGATTAAAAGAATAAGCGCACAGCTTTGACCCTTAAGTCGTTAAACTGGAAACAAAAAAAGGGAGAGTAGATCACAAGAAAAAAGGGCACGAATGAAAACCTGAAAAGGTTTCGTGAGTAAAAACAGCGAGACTATCCACGAGCTTATGAAAACCCGAAAGGCACAAACTCATAAAAAAACTTTTCGACCCCTAAGTCGTTAGACTGGGAATATATTTGCATGTAAATAAATAAATAAACATCACAAATTCTCCAACGGTGACAATGAGTCACTCCTGGCACCATTCCAGTGTTAGCGATGCAGACGCCAACAAAAATCCACATCCAAATTCTCCAACAGCGAATGCCAAGTCGCTACTGACACCATTCCAGTGTTAGCGATGTAGATCACATCCAAATCCTCCATGAATTGTTCCTGGCATCCGTGCTCCAGTGTTAGCAACGCTGATGTCATTTCAAAATCCAAAATCTCAAACTCTAATCCAAACTCAAAGCTAGGTCCGGTTCAAATCTCAACCCAAAATTCCAAATATTCAAATTCCAACTCTAAATTCAAATTCAGCCTCCAACCCCAAAAATTCAAACATTCAATCTAAACTCAAATCTAACTCCAAATCAAACCTCAAGTCAGATCAAATGCTACTAACTTCAAAATCCAAATTCCAAATCCCACTCAGCAGTGCTTCCAAACTCAAAAGTCTCGTCGAACGGTGCAGGAGCCAATCAAATCAATCAAACCAAAATCCAATTCCGCTTCAGAATCCATTCAACCAATTTTAACGACCTCTACGTCGAAAGATACGCCAACGACCTCTACGTCGAAAAATGTGACCTCTACGTCGAAAGCACGCCAACAGCGACCCCTACGTCGAAGGCAACAACGACCCCTACGTCGAAGGCAAAACCAACGACCCTTATGTCAAAAGCAACAAAAGCGACCCTTACGTCGAGAGCAAAGCCAACGACCCCTGTCACGCCCCACTTCCCACTGTACGGAAACGGGGACGTGGCAGGCTGCAACGTATTTACTAAGAAATAAATACGTTAAGCGTAATTAAGCAATATATATATATATAATGCACAAGAATGACAAGAGATATAAAATAAATAAATTTTATTAACATTCATCTTTACAATACAACTGCTTTGAAAAGGAAGATACAAAGATATAAAGCAATGCCTAAACAATGGCATACAAATTGAAATAAGTACAAAATGAACTAGAAGTCCGGCTGAGCAGTGAACTGGTCCAAGTACTCCTGACTCGGCTAGATCTCCTGTGAGTCCGGTCCTCCTGACAAACATTCCAAAGAAAGACATAGACAGGAATGTCGTCAGCGAACTAGCGCTCGGTAAGTCCCAAAAAAAAGAATGGAATAGAACAAGTAATGTGAAATAGTACCGGTAAGCTGTACCAGTATATGCTTGTTATTCTAACGTAGTTGTTTGTAGCTTGGTACAGAAGGTATTTGTGTATACGAGAAGAGTCCATCTTACCCCGTGGACTATGGTAACATGTAGTACAAGGCCCCGTCAAAACCCACGGGACAACGGCACGAGGGTTCTTGTAGGTGTCTTTTAGTGACCATCTCGTGCCGAGTTAATACATTCCGTACCAATTTACCCCATTATCCCCGCGTAATGTATTGCTCATAGTTACAAGTCTTGCCGAAACCATGGATACAAGTTGTTCAAGTAGTCGGGTTCAGGATGTAATTTTGTATTCAAGAAGTCGGGTCAAGTTATAGCCATGGTTCGGTCAAGTCAAGTATTCAGGTTTGATATTGAAGTTTGAATTCAGGTATTCAGGTTCGTATTCAAGTATACATGTTAGATTTTGGATTCATGTTTGAATTGGACTCTGAATTGAGTTTGGATTCAGGTTTGGGTCTGACTCAGACTGAGTCAGACACTTGTAACTGATTTGAATCTTGAATTAGGTTCGGGAGTCATCGGTAACTGCTGCACATGAACGGCAGAGTTTGTGTCTTTTTCCAAGACAACTATCATTAATAACTTCGTTAAGTTTTCTACTTAAATAGGCAAGCACTCACTTTCTCCGGTTCCCTGAGGCTCAAGAGAATTGATCCCGCTTAAACTATATTTACTAAAGTCCTTAACTGTTGTTTTATACAACTCGAGGGGGTTTTAAGAAAATATTTTTAATATAATTAAAAATAAACCTCGAGAAGTTATTTATATTATTTAGGGTTTGTATAGATGTAAATTTTAAGGATTTGAGGTATTTTAGTGATAGTAGCTTAGCTTGTAAAGTTCATGGTACTTTAATGTAAAACTTGTCTTTTGTTGGTATCTTGATGGTATTTTGATGAAACTTGTAATTCTTTCATTGTACAAAATGTAAGTTTATTATATTTTGAAAATATATGGATTTGTAATATTTATATAATTATTAAAAATTAAATTTTTAATTAAGTAGAAAAATTCGTTTTTCTTAAAATCCGTATTAAAAAACTTTCGAGAACGAATGCTCCGTGAGGAGATCTGCAACTCGCTCTACTAACCCAAGGAAGTGCGATAATCCGCACGATCCAATAGCGGGTCCCCTAAAGAGGGTTGTAGAGGCATATTTGCAAAGGAATTTAAAATACAATTTAAAAGAAATCCGGTTTTTATAGTAAATGGTATTTTAATGTAATATTGTGCTCGTAACAAAAATTTCAACAAAGATGTATCGTGCTATGAAACTATGTGTGTATATGAGAGGTAGGTCATTACCTCGTGAATTTTCCTAAAAGTATGTTTAAGCAAAACAATAAAAGATAATATATACAAAGTTCATGGTATTTTAATGTAAAAATTAAGTTGAAGTTATTTTGCATGATATTTTTGATTAAAAGTTGGTTCTAAACATTGGTTTTATGATAACAAGCATGGTGTAAGAATATGGATGAGCAATGTTTAAGAAAAAGTGGAATTTCTAGGGTTTAGAAGAAGATGGTATTAACTCCACTTACCGACATATGTTTTGAAATGAAATCTTCAAAGAAGAAGAAAATGGATTGAAAGGGACTTACAAGCTAGTTAGCCTATGAAAAGGTAGAAGAGAAAGAGTTGAACTTCGTGGCGTCGCGGGATCGTCGGAAAAGCTTCGATTCTTCGCCGGAAGTTGACCGCTTGTTAACTCCTCTTCTACTCCACTTGTACTTATAAAATTTTGAGAGTTTCGGCTAGAATTTTCAGGATGATGAAGGGCAGGGGCATGGGGTAGTATTTATAGTGTAGAATTAGGGTTTTAGAATTAAAATGGTGAATTAAAATGCATTAAAATGATGATGAATAGGGAATTAAAGGGTCTCTGTTTGATTGCAGAGTGCAGGGGAGTTAGGGGTAGGGGAAAGGTCGAGTGTGCAAAGCCCGGGCCTCATTGGGCTCGGGTCGACCGTCGGTACCGGCCGAATTGCAATATCCGCCGGTCGTTTGAGGGGGTGGGGCCGTCGAATTGGTGCCACGTGTTCACGCCGGTGTTAACACCCTTTTGCACATGTTTGATTTTTCTAACTTTTCATTTTTGTGTGTATTGCACGTGTAAACTTTTGGGCTTCCAAAAAGTTTTTAAAAATAAATCAGAAAAAATTAATGTGTCTGATGGGATTCGAACACAGGGACTACGTCACAGCAGTGCAAAGGTTTTACCAGTGAGCTACAAATGGCTTCTTGTTGTTCTTAAACAAAATATACTTAAAACTTGTACTCAAACTTACAAACTATTTTCTGTACATCAAACTAAAAAATTTTGTACAGTAAATTCAGAGTCGTTACGACCCCTACATCAAAGGCAACAACAGCGACCCCTACGTCGAAAGCAAAACCAACAACGACCCCGATGTCGAAGGCAACGACGATGACCTCTAAGTCCGAAAATACAACCTCTACGTCGGAAAACAGCGACATCTACGTCGGAAACACACCAACAATAACCTTTACGTCGGAAAGCAACGACCTCTACATTAGAAAATACGACCTCTGCGTCGGAAAATACGCCAACGACCTCTACGTCGAAAAATACAACCTCTACGTTGGTAGCACGCCAATAGCGACCCCTACGTCGAAGGCAACCACAATGACCTCTACGTCGGAAAACGACCTCGACGTCGGAAACACACCAACAACGACCTCTACGATGGAAAACAACGATGTCTACGTCGGAAAATACGACCTCTACGGCAGAAATACGCTAATAGCGACCCCTACGTCGAAAGCAACCACAGCGACCTCCACAATAGAAGCATGTCTACAACGACCCCTATGTCGAAGACAATGACCTCTACGTCCGAAAATAATACCTCTATGTCAGAAGCACGTCAACAAATACGTCCTTAGAGCCGAAAACAAGTACTGACCGTCCATGTTGCAAAAAGGGCAGTGCCAGGCTCCCAATAATGAGAACCAGATCAAGTATCGACCGTCCATGTCGCAAAAAGGGCAGTGCCAACCTCCCAAAAACAGGAACCAAATCAATCCAACTTCTTCACAAAAGAAAATCCATCAATTTCATGCACACGACACATATAGCATTTATTGATGGGGCCACTTTGTTGGGGTCAAAATTTACAGCCCACTGCCGAAATTAAAAATCAAAAATTAAAAGTCAAAAATTTACATCCAGACAAGTGTACCCAAGTGCAACCAACCCGAACCCAAGCCCAAGCAAATGGACACACGCCCAAACCGTCTCAAACCCAAACGAAACCGGACAGTCATTGAAGAAGAGAGATTTGTAATAAATAAATTTTGTATGCAAATAAGTATAAAAATGTAATACAAATAGGCAAAAAGCCAAAATTATGTAAAACCCATAGCTTATGAGCAAAAAGATATACACATGGGCATAGGAGATGCAAAAATCAATTATGTAAAGCCCAAGGGGCAAAGTGCAAAATGTAATGGGTATTTAAATCCAACCATATAATGAAATGTTAAGCTTCTCCTAATCCCACAATATACTAGGGTTTATGCCTCCCTCTTCCCTCACTCTTCTTCTCCAGATAAATCAAGAAGAAAACCTCTCTTTTTCTTAAAATAAATAACAAAAACCCATATATCTTTTGAAAGGGAGCCTCTTTACTCCATCAAAACCAACAAAAAGAGAGCTTTTGGATCCTCACATTTTCTCAATAAGAAAAATAAAGAAAGGGAAAGAAGAACCCATCTCTCAAAACTCCTTTTTTGAAGGATTCAAGGCATAAAGGAGGAAAAAGGAATCTCTTTTCCCCATTCAAGATTTAAATCCCAAGTTCTCAATAATCAAGAGAGCTTTTTGATAAGAAAGAGAAGGTTGAGAGTGACCCCACCAAAATAAAAGCTTTTAGACTTCTCCCTTAGGGAAAACCAATGGCAATACGGATTTCGATCCATACTTCCCTCTTGAACACGGATTTCCATCTGTGCTTCACCCAAACGAAACAAAGGCTCCGATCTATGTTTCACCAAACGAAAACCGACGAAATCTAATGGTTATGCCGCCGAAATTTCGTCGAAATCCGCACTTAGTTTCTTTTAGAAAACAAAAAAAATAAAAATAAAACAAAGGCACCCAATCCGGACACCCCCATTACTCGTAAAGTCGTCGGGTACCCCAAAAGGAGGCACCCGCTCCCCTTAAAAGAGGGAGTCGGCCCCTCCTTAAATAGATTGTCGAGCCCCCTCTCAAAAGGGGAGCCGACCCCAGCTCCCCTGCTAAAAGGGGGCCACCCGGGTGACCCCGGGTACCCAAACCTAGGTTTCCCTTTCTCGGGGGCATCCGAACCTTTATCCTTAATAAATAAATAAAATATAATAAAATAAACAAAAAAAATGAATGAACAAGCTTGCATTTCTCTTCAGACACATTTCACATTAAGTTCGCATGATCGCACAACCCGTTAATCGGAGATTCACTCGCCTTAAATCAAGTGGTAATTAATGGCAGCTTTGTCCGCGGTTGCCGGAAATTAGAATCACCACAATCAATAAACCCCCGCTATTGGAGTTAAAATTTACACCACATTGCCAAAATTAAAAATAAAAAATTAAAAGTCAAAATCAAAGTCAAAGTCAATGCACAGACAAGTGAACCTAAGTCCAACAAACCCGGGCCCAAGCCAAAGCAAGTGGGTCCACGCCCAAACCGCCTCAAGCCCAAGCGAAGCCTGCCATCGAAGGAAGGAATTTTTTTTGTAATAAATTAGTTTTGTATGCAGACAAATGTGAAAGTAATACAAATAAGCAAAAAGCAAAAATTATGTAAAAACCGTGGCTTATGTGCAAAAAGAAATGAGCACATAGGCATGGAAGAAACAAAAAGCAATTATGTAAAGCCCAAGAGCTAAGTTGCAAATTGTAATGAGTATTTAAATCCAACCATATGATGAAATATTAAGTTTTTCTCATTTCCTCAAAATACTAGGGTTTGTGACTCTCTTCTCTCTTCTTCAAATAAATCAAGTGGAAAACCTCTCTTTTTCTTAAAATAAATAACAAAAACCCATAGATCTATTGAAAGGGAGCCCATTTTTTAATCAAATCCCATAAAGGAGATCTTTTTGGCATCCTTCCTATCCAAAGAGAAAGAAGGAAGAAGGAGAACGCGTCTCTCAAAACCCCCTCTTTACGAGATCCAAGGCCTAAAAGGGGAGGAAAGATGCCCCTTTTCCCTCATTCAAGACCCAAATTCCAATTTCTAAAAATCAAAAGAGCTCTTTTGGACAAATTATAGAGAAGGTTGAGGGTGACCCCATCAAAGGGAAAGCCTTTGGGCTTATCCCTTAGGGAAACCCTCAGGGATGCGGATTTTGATCCGTACTCCCCTCTTGAACGTGGATTTCATCTGTACTTCACCCACATGCGTAGGAAAACATAAACTTCATTCTATGTTTCTCCCAAATAAACGATAAAACAACAAAATCTAGCGGTTATGCCGCCGAAATTTTATCGAAATTCGCACTTAGCCTCTTCAGAAAACCAAGTTAAAAGATAATAAACAAATAAAAAATATATATAATAGCAAAATAAACAAAGAAAGCCACTGGGTTTGCCCGATCCGGGCTAAACCCCTACCAAAGTGTCGCCGTGTAACTCCCCAAGTGGGCACCCGATACCGGGCACCCTATGGGTGCCCGGGCCCCGATCCCTAAAGGGGAGCTGTTTCCACCCAAGTAGGGGAGCCGCCAGTCCAGGGAAGAGCCGGCCCCCTAGTAGGGCAGCCAACCCCCTCAAGGGGTGTGGGCCTTCCCCCGTCGAGAAGCCGTACCAGGTACCCCACATTGAGGTATCCGGACTTCTTTTCACTTAAAAATAAAAAAGAATGAAATAAACCTTCATTTCTTTTCAAACACATCTTGCACACTAAGTTAACATGGTTCGCACGACCCATTAATCGAAGCTTCTCTCGCCTCAAAGCTAGGGACAATTAACGGCAGCTTTATCCGCGACTGCAATAAATTAAAATCCCCACAATCAATAAACCCCGCCTACCCTAGGCAGGGGAATCTGTACACGTCTGACAACCGAGCGCATCCATCCCAATGGGTGACGAAAAATACTCTACAGATTCTAACATGTCCGGTGGAACCTATCTCCCCTCCTATATTTCAGGTCAAACAATAATGCGAACTCATTCAACATATATATCGTTGTTTGTACTGAAATTATGCTCTTTTCATGCAGATTATCAATTGCCAGCAACAATCAACAACAATCAACATCACTCAACGATGTCTTAGCAAACAAGGTCAGCTTCTAATGCGACCACCGTCGCATACACGCTCAAGACAACTGCTAAAGTGATTCTCCCGTCAAACCTTATGCAGCAGTGGGAAGAACCGTTGTTTCAATTTGGTTCCATCCTATTTTCTCCGACCTTCAGCGCTCCTATCATGGAGGCGCCAGCAATTCAAATGAGCAGACCGGTCTCGAAAGGAAAGAGGCCGAACGTGATAGTGCCAAGGCTACCCGAGCCAGGACACAAATCCGGCTTCGAAAGGCTTTCTATCGCCCCAGCTGGGGGGCAAGGCCGTCAACTCGAAGGTGACCACAAGGCGTCCCGGGCAAGCCCAGGCGATGCCCGCGACGACCGCACACCCGGGCTTCTTTTCTAAGCTCTCCGTCAATCGGCTTACGGCGGTTTTCAGGAAAGCGGATGCCCCCAAGCCCTAAAAGCTGAGAAACTAAGTCAGAAACGGCTCAGATACAGAGCCAACAAAAGAGCTAAGGCTCCTGCTCACTTGGAGCTTGTGAGGTTCCAGAATGATGGTTACCCTGCGACGCAAGCTGAACCGGCCGTAAAAATCGCCAACTCTTTTGAACAGCTAAAGCTGGTTCAGAAAAATGCTATGACCGCTAAAATCAAAAAGCAGGCAATTCAGAGAGGCGTACCTAAGCCCTCGACTCAGAAACGGGACACTATCTCGTAAAAGGCTACCATGCGCTCCTCGATGCGCGGAAGCGAAGAGAATTCAAAAAGAAGGTGCTAGTGCCACCCAAGCCCCAGTTAGACCGACTGTCTTCAGTCGCTTGTCCTTCCCCGAGAAAGGCAGGTCACGACGAAGGTCTGTAAAACCTGCAGGCATTGCTGCCGAGGACGAAAGGAAGGCCGGTACACAATCCATGTTGTCTATATGGCAGGCACGGGCCCCGGTGCTAACCTTCGAAGTAAGAACAAGGAATCGGCTGCCGCTTTCCAGGCCCAATCTGGTTTGGGTGCGGTTGCCACTTCTCAGTCCCAGCAGGCCCCAGATGATAATGAAAACCCTTTCAATGAGGCGGCGAGGCAAAAGGAGCCTACGGTTCCTGAGGAATCGAACTCAGATAGTGATGGTAGCCCAGCCTTCCTTCCCAGGAATACGGATCAGGCGTTGCTCGAAGACATTCAAAAGCAGCTAAAGGACAAGGAGATTACCGGGGTCTATTCAAAAATCGACGGCCTGATGAATGTTGTGATGCGGCTTACAACTCAAATTGCCGAGGTGCAGGCCCTGCAAGCACAAGACTCTACCCATGAGCCAAGGAATAACGCCCCAAAACAGCTAGCACATATTCCCACCAGCCCGATGGCGGTCTATCTACATGAAAATCGACCGTATTCAGCTGCAAGGGAAGTTTTGACGCTTGATAGAGACACCCTGACACGGGACAAGATCATAGACTTGGTCACCAGCAAAGTCAAAACGTTGGTAGTTGAAGCCATGGCAAAGAACTGTAGCAGCAACGGAAGACCGTATCCTGCTGGATATGATCTAGTGGATTATCCCAGCGGCTATAACAACTGGGCCTTTTATCCCAAGTATATGGGATAGGCTACATAAACCAACATAAGAATCACGCCGGGTCCAGCACATGAATCCTCTGCCTCCACCCACTCCTATCGAACAATATATTTTCCTGCGGCTACGTCGTCCCCAGATTCAAAAAGTTCAACATGATAGGAGACATCAATCAACACATTGCCAACTTTAAAGCGTCATGCGGAAATACCAGAGGCAATGATGTGCTGCTACTCAGGCAATTTGTTAAAAGTCTGACCGACGTCGCATTCGACTGGTACTCAAAAATACCGGACGGCTCGGTCACAACATTTACTCAAACGGAATCTCTGTTTAAGCAAGCATTCATGAATGTCAGCGACAAAATCACCATTGCCAGCCTTGTGAGGACCAAAGTGAAGAATAACGAAAACGTTACGAATTTCATAACCTGGTGGCGTAGTATTACCGTCAGGTGCAAACCGCCGTTGGAGCAGACCTAATCCGCCAGCCTTCTTATAGGAAATATCGACAACTGGATGAATTCCTTCCTTTGCACAGTGGGTTTCAAGACATTTCAGGAGCTGACCAATAGAGTCGAGATGCTGGAACGTTCAAATCAGTTCACCCCGGACATCTAAATTACTAATAATTACTGGAACCGGAAGGACGATAACCATAAAGACGGAAGTTCCAACAATACCGACTCTTTCAATGCATATGACGAAGAGAGCAAGCAAAGAGCGGGCGGATCAAAGACCGACCGACCTCGAAGGCCAGTGCAGGGAGAACCAACTCTAGAAGAGAAAAAAAAACAAGGTCTACTCCTTCGGAAAGGACAAAGTCCGTATAATATTCAAAGACGCCCTGAACAACGATCTACAACTACCATAATCAAAAAGACCTCACGAAGCAAAAATGACCGACAATCTCATGTACTGCTAATACTGCAGAGTGGTGAGTCATATGATCAAAGACCGCTACGCCTTAAAGGATTGAGTCGAGAAACAATATAAAGCAAGAGATATTAAACTGTCCAATAACGTGTTGACGAAAAATCAAGCCGCGACAACCAATTTCATACAAACGGAAGCTCAAATTTTCTAGGGGAAAACGGCTCAACCGTCCTCTCCAAGCAATGACATCAATCCGCCTCATCCTCCGAGGAGCTTATTTCTTTCCAAAAAGACGGAAAAGAAGTTGAAGCTGATTAAAAAAAGAGCCTAGGATCGAATAGGAGAATCAAATAGAGCTCATTGTTCCGGTTATCAAGTCAGCTCAACCAAGCTCGAATCCTAAGAACCTCAAACAAAGAATATGGTTCGATCGGAAGAAGGGCCCGTGAGAAAATCTGCCCCCCAAAAATACATTGATTCTCTCGAAGATTATGTGTAAAAGGAAAGGGCCCTGATCAGATTGAAGGAGTTCTTCCCCGTATAAGCAGCAGAAATCCTGGAAGAAATGAAAAGTAATACTGATGATGAAATTCCAGTAGTAACCTGCTACGTCATCCATCTCGGCAGCGGCTCCGAGAAGGAGCTCTGTTTTCCCAAGGAAGATGATGAGCCCACCACGAAGGCCAACCAGATCCAATTTCGAAGTGGTAAGCTACTACCGCCGAAACAGAGCAATCCCCCGAAAGAAAAGGAAAAACAAATTGTAGCCGAAGGGGACGATGGAAGGCCAGCTTATGAAGGCTCGAACGCTCCTTCAGTAGACTACAACGTCTTGGCTCATCTCCGGAAACTTCCCTCTCTCTTGATCGTCTACAACGCTCTTGTTCTATCTAAGGAGCTTAGAGATATTCTCATTTATGCTCTATAAAACCCTGAACGGTACTACGCTTGCTTCACAGAAATCAATATGAAAGAAGCCCGATACACTCTGCATACCGCTTCGATCGCATTCAAAGACAAAGATTTGTTACTAGGGACGGCCGAACATAGTAGGCCACTCTATGTAACAGGTTACAGCGAAGAAGACAGAATTAATCGCATATTAATTGATCTGGGATCCTCGGTAAACATCATGAATCTCCGGACTATGAAAAGTTTATCAATAAATGTAAAGAACTTGTTAAAGGAGAGGATTTTCATTCAGGGTTTCAACCAGAACTGTCAGCAAGTCTTGGATCAATGGTTCCGCCAATCAAATTCGAGGACCTGCGAACTGAGGCGAAGATATGTCATTGACTCCGATACATCATATAAGGTTCTTTTGGGACGATCATGGCTGCATGATTATTCGTCCCATCGACATTCTATCAATGCATGAAATATACCAAAGATGGCAAAGAAAGACGCATTGACGGAGACATACCACCGTACGACGTTCACGAAATCCGATATGAAGATTCTCGATACTTCATGAACCCTCGGGATACCGCCCCCTACTTGTCGAAGATGAAACAGCGCTGAGTCCTAAAAGTACGTTAAAGCCAGCTGTCGTCTTCAAAATCAAAATCCCTCAAAAGCGTCCGCATTTTGGTAGCGACACTGACGAGTCTGGGGATGAAAGACCGTCCCTAATCTTTCGTCCTAGCAAAGTTCGCCCGCATTTTGGTGATGACACTAATAAATCTGATGATGAAGGCTCGTCCCTAATCTTCCGATCCAGCAAAGTTCGTCCGCACTTTGGTTGTGATACCGAAGAATCATACACTGAGGATTCGTCCTGCAACAAGTGTGAGAACAAGACTCATGTTCAAAAAGCAAGGCTAAGGGTGACTCCTGAAATCGCAGAAGGGTCCATGCCCGCCACGAAAGTCCCGGAGCAATTATATAAAGAACTCTACACTCTGTCGGTCCTGTGGATCACAACTTCCATTTTCTCCTTCTTCCAAAAGATCAATTGAAAATCTTCTGTCTCCGGAAGTAAGAACGGGCAGAAAGGAATTTTGTTCTATGGGTCGAACTCTATCATTCACCCGAACGACTTGTCTTTAATATGTCTTCCATACGAAAGAGAGATAAGTGTCCTAAACCCCAAATACTATGCGTCCGAGATGCGGGAATATTTTAAGAAAAATGGGTGCCCGTTATATCAAACGGACTCCGAAGCAAAATTCTATGAAGGGTTATGGTATCCATCCGAAGCCCAGTCATTCATCGACGGACAAGTCACAGATAGACGGGGTATAGGCTTCAAGTCTGATGCCAAGTCCTGTTATATGATCCATATAGAAGAGACCAGCGAAAAACCTGGAGACAATAACGAGCTGACAGCGCCAGAAAAAGGCCCTCAGGAGCTCGAAAACAGTGGACAAGCAACTTTCGACGAGCTGATCGAAATTGACCTGGGAACTTCCGATAATCCACGGCCGACCTATATCAGCTCGCTCTTATCCGAAAGAGTAAAAGAGCAAATAATTTCCTTACTGCATGAGTTCGTCGGCTGCTTTGCATGGACATACAAAGAGATGCATGGCCTCTCCCCAGAGGTGACTGTGCATAAGCTGGCTATATCTCCTTATGCCAAGCCGGTCATGCAAGCTCCTCGGAGAATGAGAAGGAAGCTGGAAGAAAAGATCATCGAAGAAACCAAAAAACTCATTGATGCTGGCTTCGCCGGGAAAGAGAAATATGTAGAGTGAATCGCATGCATTGTCTCGGCAAAGAAGAAAAACGGGCAGATCCAAGTTTGCGTGGACTTCAAGGATCTCCACAAGGCATGCCCTAAAAATGAATTCCCACTCCCAATCATGGAAACGATAGTTGACAATATCTCAAGCTATGAGCTCTTCACCTTCATGGATGGCTCATCCGGATACAACCAAATCAAGATGTCGTCAAAGGATGAGAAACATACAGCATTTTTAACTCCGACCGGCATTTACTGCTACAAGGTGATGCCGTTCGGACTAAAGAATGCGGGCGCACGTATCAAAGAGCGATGACGAAAATATTCGATAACTTGATCCATAAAGTCGTCGAATGCTATGTTGATGATTTGGTCGTCAAGACAAAACCAAAGCCAATCACATCGAAAATCTCTGAACCGTCTTCATAAGATTGAGGAACTACAATCTAAAGATGAATTCTCTGAAATGCGCTTTCGGTGTGTCATCTGGGTAATTTTTGGGTTTTATAGTCCGACATCGAGAGATCGAAATTAACCCGTCGAAGATAAAAACAATCATGGAGATACCTCCACCAAGAAATCTGACGCAATTGAGATCCTTCCAAGGCAAACTCGCGTATATACGAAGGTTCATTTCAAATTTATCTGGGAGATGTCCGCCTTTGTCAAAGTTAATGAAGAAAGATGCTCCTTTTATCTGGGACGCCGAATGTCAATATACATTCAAAAGCATCAAGCGAAACTTGTTGCACCCTCCAGTGCTCGCTGCTCCCATTCCGAACAAGCCATCGATCCTCTACACTCTGTGCACTAGACGGATCACTTGGCGCACTCCTCGCTCGAAATAACGAGGGTAAAGAAAACGCCATCTACTACCTCAGCCGGACACTGGTTGGGGTAGAGCGCTACTCTCCAATCGAGAAGCACTGCTTAGCTCTGATATTTGTCGTGAAGAATCTGAGACGCTATCTGCTCGCTCACAGGGTTATACTGATCTCTAAGATCGACCTGCTGAAATATCTCATGACAAAGGCAAACTTGATGGGCAAGATGGCCTGATGGGCTGCCATGCTGCTGGAATTTGACATAATCTATGTTTCTCAAAAGGCAGTAAAAGAGCAAGCCCTTACCGATTTCCTCGTTGCACATCCCGTACCTAAAGAACATCGCTAAATTGCGAGTTACCCAATGAACAAGCGTTGTATCTTGAACATAACGAGCCATGCTAAGATCTCTACTTTGACGGGGCCTCGTCAATAAGGATCTCCAGCAAATTAAGCATCCCACAGATAAAGGTGGGGATAGGATTGGTGTTTGCCACGCCGTCCGAAGGGACCCTACGACGTTCATTCGCTCTTACCAAGTCTTGCACAAACAACGAGGCTGGGTATGAAGCGCTAATAGCCGAGCTCGAGCTCGCCATAGAAATGGGGATCACCCGACTGCGTGTTTACGGAGATTCCCAATTGGTCGTCAACCAAGTAATTGGAGACTACAAAGTATATAAGCCCGAGTTGGCTCGCTACCGAAACAGGGTCATGGAACTCATGAAACAATTCATTTGCATCGAACTAATGAAAATTCTCAGGGCGTTGAACGGAAAAACTGACGTACTTGCTTGTCTGGCCAAGGAACAGGCGGATACCGACAGCAATGAAATTTTAATTTCGGTTCGAAGCCGGCAATTCTACCAACTTCCGTGCGTGAAGGACTGGAACAAGAAAATTGTCCTGCTGAGGAGGCCCTAGTCATTAAAGACGAGCCTGATTGGAAAGAACCTTTTATAGAGCATCTCCGATATGATAAGCTGTCAGAAGAAAAATCTGTGAAGGTTCAGTTGAAGAAAAAAGCTCCGGTATGTGTTCGTAAATGACACGCTATACCGAAGAACAAACAATCAGCTATGGCTCAGATGTTTATCCTCAACCAAAGCCCAAAAAGTCGTGAAATAAGTCTACGCTTGTGTATGTGGGACACACCAGTCTGGCCCCAAATTGCGCCTTGAAATCAAGCGGATAGGAAATTTCTGGCCTGCCATGATAAGGTATTATGAAGAACACGCGAATAAATATCACCTCTGTCAAATACATGACAACTTCATATATAAGCATCCCAATCCGCTGCATCCTACCGCAGCGTCATGGCCATTCGAAATGTGGGGCGCCGATATAGTTGGCCCAATTGATCCTCCATCGTTTAAAGGACATAGGTACATATTGGCCGCCACTGATTATTTCTCCAGATGGGCCAAAACTGTCCCTCCAAAGGAAGTTAAAACAGAAAATATCATGATATTTTTCCAACACAATGTCCTATACTGTTTTGGTACACCAAGATGGATCATTTCTGACAACAAGCTTTCTTTCAGGAGCTTCAAAATCTCGAGGTTCGTCACTCAACATATGACAGGCTGGAGGTACTCCTCCATTTATAATCCAAAAGCCAATAGACTGGCCGAAACCTTCAACAAAACTCTATACAAGCTCCAAAAGAAAAATGCTTCAACCAACAAAATAGACTGGGATCTCAAGTTCCACGAGACAGTGTGGGCGTATCGTACCATGCACCGCACTCCAACACAATCTACCCCATACTCACTGCTCTTCGAGGTGGAGTCAATTCTCCCCTTCGAAGTCGAAATTCCAAGTTTAAGAATGGTCGTCCAGCACAACCGACAGACGAGGAAAATTCTCTTCTTCGACTTGAAGAGCTCGATGCGCTCGAAGAAAAAAGACTCATCGTACAGCAAAATCTGGAGTTGTATCGATCCCAAATGTCACGTGCTTACGACAAAATGACGCATTTCCGCGTCTTCAAGAAAGGCGACCTAGTGTTGGTCCTCAAAAGACCGATCATCCCCAGTCGACATGCAAAACGAAAATTTGAACTAAACTGGGAAGGGGCATATACGTTATCGAGAAAGTATTTGACAGAGGATCCTATCAACTGATAAGTGCTAAGAGAAATAGGCATATGCCGCCCATCAACTGCCGATATCTTACGCAGTAATAAGCATAAATGCTCCAAATCGCTGATAAGCTAATCACAAACCCTGCAAAGATGCGCCAAAAGTGTCCAACAAGATAATCAAACCAAGATTGACCCATAAGTCATTAAACTTGGAACAGATGACCCTTAGGTCGTTAAACAAGAAATATATGACCCTTAGGTCGTTAAACAAGAAATAGATGACCCTTAGATCGTTAAACTGTGAACAAATAAAATCCTCCAAAGGCAAATGATGAGTCGCTCCTGGTATTATACTTCAGTGTTCGTGGTGCTGATGCCGACCAAAATTCCAAAACCCTAACTCCTCCAAAAGCAAATGATGAGTCACCCCCGGCACTGTAAGTGTGAAAAAAACCTCACTTGGCAATACTTCCAAGCTCAGGAGTCACACCGAATAAGGCAGAAATCAAACAAATCAAATTAAAGTCTCACCTGACAGTGCTTCCAAGCTCAAAAGTTCCACCGGACAAACTGAGACCCCTAAGTCAGAGCAAATCAATCCAATCAAGCCAAGACCGGGTACCAGATGAGTTGCCTCTGAAGCCCAATTCCAGTGGTAGAGATACCTCCGCCGTTCAAATCAATCCAATCAAGCCAAGACAGAGTACCGGATGAGTTGCCTCTGGAGCCCAATTCCAGTGGTAGAGATGTCGACTCCGCTCGTTGACTCCATTCCCAAATCAAATCAAGTCAAACACCGACACAGCGGAAGTGGATCGAGTTAAACGCCGACACCGCATATGTGGATCAAGTCAAACACCGACACCGCAGAAAGTGGTTCAAGTTAAGCACCGACACTGTTGAAAATGGATCAAGTCAAAGTCGACCGTCCATGTCGTAAAAGGGCAGTGCCATTCTCCCAAAAGCGGGAACCAAATCAAGTCAACCTCTACACGACAAAAGATTCATCAATTTCATGCACTCGACCCATACATGTGGTGTGCATTTATTGATGTGGGACACTTTGTCAGGGTTAAAATTCACACCCCATTACCAAAATTAAAAATCAAAAAATTAGAAGTCAAAGTCAAAGTCAACGCTCAGGCAAGTGGACCCAAGTCCAACCAACCCGAACCCGAGCCCAAGAAAATGGGCCCACGCCCAAACCACCTCAAGTCCAAACTAAGTCGGCCGGCCATCGAAGGAAGAAAAAAATTGTAATAAATAAATTTTGTATACAAATAAGTGTAAAAATGTAACACAAATAGGCAAAAAGCATAAATTATATAAAACTTATGGCTTATGTGCAAAAAGAAATGAGCGCGTGGCCATGAGTGAAACAAAAAGCAATTATGTAACACCCAAGGGCTAAGTTGCAAATTGTAATGGGTATTTAAACCCAACCATATAATGAAATGTTAAGTTTTTCACATTCCCTCCTCTTCTCTCTCTTCTTCTTCAAATAAATCAAGAGGAGAACTTTCCTTTTCTTAAAATAAATAACAAAAGCCCATAAATCCATTGAAAGGGAGTCTCTTTCTACAATCAAATCCCATAAAAAAAGAGCTTTTTGGCATTTTTCTTCCTCCTTAAGATCCAAAGAGGGAAGAGGAAGAAGGAGAACTCATCTCCCAAAACTCTCTTTACAAGATCCAAGACCTAAAAAGGGGACAAAGGAGCCCATTTTCCCCCATTCAAACCCAAATCCCAATTTCTAAAAATCAAATGAGCTTTTTTGGACAAATTAAAGAGAAGGTTAAGGGTGACCCCACCAAAGGGAAGGCCTTTGGGCTTAATCCCTTGGGAACCCTTGGAAATACGGATTTCGATCCATACTCCCCTTTTGAACGCGGATTTTATCCGTACTTCACCCTCATACGCGGGAAAACATAGACTTCATTCTATATTTCTTCTAAATAAACGATAAAACGACAAAATCTAGCGGTTATGCCGCCGAAATTTTGTCGGAATTCGCACTTAGTCTCTTTAGAAAACTAAGTTAAAAAATAAATAAACAAATAAAAAAATATAATAGAAAAATAAACAAAGAAAGCCGTCGGGTTTGTCAGTCCGGGCTAAACCCCCGCCGATGCGTCGCCGTGTAACTCCCCAAGGAGGGAACCCGATACCGGGAATGCTACGGGTACCCGGCCACGGCCACGGCCACGGCCCCTAAAGGGGAGCCGTTTCCACCCAAGTGGGGGAAGCCGGCTCCCAAGGGAACAGACCCCCTCCAAGTGGGGGGGGCTCCTATAGGAACGGACCCCCTTCCAAGTGGGGGAGTCAGCCTTAGGGCAGTGGACCCCCTAAGGGGGTGCCGGAATTCCCCCGTGGGAAGCCGTCCCGGGTACCCCCATGGGGTATCCGGACTTCTTTTCGCCTAAAAATAAAAATATATATGTAAATAAATATGAATGAAACAAATCTGCATTTCTTTTCAAACACACATCTTGCACACTGGGTTCACATGATTCGCACAACCCGTTAATCTGAGGTTCCCTCGCCTCAAAGCGAGAAGTGATTAACGGCAGCCGTGGAGGTTCCCTCGCCTCAAAGCGAGAAGTGATTAACGGCAGCTTTGTCCACGGCTGCCGGCGATTAGAATCCCCACAATCAATAAACCCCCGCCTACTTTATACGGGGGGAATCTGTACACGTCTGACAAGCAAGCGCATCCATTCCGATGAGTGACGAAAAAACACTCTACAGGATTTATTTGAGTTTAAAATTTATTTATTTTAGAAATCTTTTTATCAACTTGAGGGATATGTACCACATAAATATTGACCCTTCACATATTGTATTCTTATTTCATTCTGCAGAACTTTTACTCAGCAGGTTGGTGGTTAGTTACTACTAGGATTCAGGAGTCCATTACAGAAAGTTGGCTCAATAAACAATAATTGTGGCTTTGTTTTTTTTCACATGCTATTTACAATTTAAGTTTATATTCAAGTCTCTTTTTGACATAAGTCAAGACATGCCAAATGTTGGAATAGGGTTGGTAGCTACTTAGCTTGGGCAAAAAAAATCGGCGAACCCAAAGAGGTTTAAACCGAAACAGACATGTACATTAAACATGATAGAGTAGGCAGACCCAACACATGCTGCTACCCCTCTTCCTCAAGAGAAGGATCAGCTTGCAAATGTATGAGAACAAGCATTTAAAGTTTATCAATCTTTTACATAAAATCCGATTATATCTTGGCATAGTCCAACTATTCCTCTCTTTTACCCCCCTTCCTCCTTAAAATTCTCCTTTAAAGATTTTGTGTTAGGTAGACGAAGGAAAACTAGAATTTAGGTAAAAGGATTACGGCATTTGCAAATTTAAATGAGTATGGTCCTTGATAAAGTTCAATGATGAAAGAGGATCCTGTATCCAACACCAAAGCTTGATTAAAAGCATTGTTGTACAACTAGTTTCTGTTAAATTTGTGACTGCCACTGAACCACGTGGAAATAAAGCAATGTTCCACCAATACTTGTACGATTGTGTTTTTTATTTAGAAATATGAAAAACTATGAAAGAACCAAAAAAAGGATTCATAGAGAAGCGAATAGCATAATATAAAATGAAAATTACACAAGACTTTTTACTTACTGCTACCGTGAGCCCATTGTCCAGTACAACCTTTTTATACCTAGAGTTAAAAGTAAGGAACATAGAAAAGTCAGCAATCTAATCTACTCTAAAGTACTCTTAATAGTGAAAATGAGAACTCGTTTTTGGTAGTCCCTTTTTATAAATTCATGTCTTTTTTCATTTGTTTTTTCAAGGTCAAATGATTTTTTTATCAAAAAAGGTAGATTTGATATAAAATTTGGATGCAAAGATAATCATATATATTGCTTGATTTAAAACCAATCTAAAGTATAGGAAAGAGATGTGGGCTATTAATTAGAAGAGGTTTTTAAATCCAACTCAACTAGCCATAGGACATGATTTTGGAATTCCAAGTCAAATTATTAGGCATTGTAAAGGTAGAAAGCTTTGCATTTCAAGTAATTATAAGAAATGCTAAAATTCATCAATTAATAAATGAATCCCAAAGAGATGCAAAGCTTGGTAATTCCAATTAATCATAAGGAATGCTAAAATTCATCAATTAATGAATGAATCCCAAAGCAAAGAATTCATGATGACTCAATGGATGAATTCCAAGTTGTTGTATATTAATCAAAATCCATAAAATGCATCCATTTGGTCTTTACAATTTAATATATCAGTTTAACAAACTAACATAGGAGACCGCCTATAATCGAGCGGTCGTTTGCCCATTTATACCGGAAAAAATATTGACTCTCTTTTCTTGTGATATTCCTCCTTTCAAATGACTTATCATTCTATTTCTCTACAAATACCTTAACCCTTTTCCTTTGTGCGCACCATTTTCCTAGAAGAAAAAAGAAAAGAAACCCTCCCCCCCTCCCCCTTCTCTCCTCCTAAAGAAGAAAATGTAGAGAAAAAAAGGAATGAGTCTATTTTGGATTCTTATAAAGGAACGGTTCTAAGAATGAACAACAAAAAGTATAGAGTTTATTGATCTCATAACATGTGTAACTTATATAGCAGCTTACAAACATTTTTCTTTACATGACAATTTTTTGCTGTAAATATTGAGAATAATCCTAGTTCGTTTACTTCTCATATGAAATTTTTTTGTTTATTAAAAAACTACTCTAGACGTTATTAATAACACCACCACCACCACCACCCCGCAACACCCACACACAGTGTTTAAAAAAACCACTCTGTCAAATTACATATAAAAATTTTACTATTTATTTTCTTTTAAATAACTGATTTTAGAATATGTTAGTCAAACAATAAAAAAAATCCTTATATTTCGGTCCGATATGCCTGCTACAGCATAGGTTGTCAATTGACTCAATTCGATCCTGAAAATGAACATCCAATACCGATACTGATTACGAATTTTAAACCTTGCCTAGTCTAATCCATGAACAAAAGCGACATTAGTAGCCTGAGCAGTTCGTAACCACATGCTTGTCTCCGAAGAGTGGATTGCTAATGCTCTTAGGATTAAGCGAAGAATTGCTTTCTTTAGTGTAGCATATTGTCTTCCCTAGTTGCATGGATATGTTCCGAAGATCGCTAATAAAGTGGTGAGGTTACATCTGTAATATTCAATGTAAATGATGGTCACCAAGAAATAGGTCCAGGGACAAAATCAATGGTCACATAGACGTAGGTGCTTGTAGTAAAACAATAATAACTGCTCGTTTATAACATAATTACTGGCTGATGTGATCATGATACCTAAAACTAGTAAATAAACACAAACTTTGACTACTACTTGGAAGAAACTATGACCAATGAGGCAATGAAGTTGTTGTAGCTGTTAAAATGCTTTAATTGCAAGGTGATTACAAACGGAAACATTGAAGGAAGCCGGGAGACAGTGAAAGTTAAAGGTAAAACTGTAGATTGCATTTTGATGTTTAAAAACTCTGGATATTTACATCAAGGAAAAATCATCTTACTGATAGAAAGTAAGACCCGATCACCATTACATAATAAAAGGGCTGCCTGATAACTGGACTGCTTGTACATGGAAGTTTCAGAGGATGAACTGGAATCACTACAGAAGATAGCTGGTTATCAGATCGTATGGGAATCTATCAATAACTATAGAGGACAGACTTACATACTGAGTTGTCATGTTTATTTTGTCCTTTCTCTTTTTCTTCTCCATCCCCCCCCCCCCCAAACCACCACACACAAAAAAAAAACGTGCACACACAAAAAAAGAAAAGAAGAAGAAGCATGCAAAGCCTAATTTTTTATTAAAAAATCATTTTGTCCCCAGGGATTACGATATCTCTGTTTTTCTTGCCGGTACCTTACTAGATATTGTTTTCCGGCTAGTATCAAAAGCTTTGTTCTGACTCTTGTTTTGCCTAGAATAGGTGAGGATTGCATTAGTAAGACGCGCATAAGAAAATGTTAGATCCCTAGGAGGAGGATTGCATTTGGGATCTCCACCTAGAGATCTGTTGCATCTATGATTAGGGCCGTTAGGCCTATAAGAGTTGTTTCCTACAGCATTATTAGTCCTGTGTCACACGAGTCACACACTGCAAGGATATACCAGAAAATGACGCATCACATCAAAAACCAGCCAAGTGGGCTAGGAATCGACCTCTAATGCCATGTCAAATAGGTTTTCTATATTTGTCAGGACCATAAATAGCAATACAAAATGCATCTTACCTTAAGCTAATGCCTAACAAGTAAATAGTGAACAAGCTTGCATACAACAATATAACCTTCACTACAGGTAAACAAGCAGACGTTACACTGGCGATATCTAACCCAGACACACGTTTTTAGAGTAACAAAATTAATAATAAGAAATAAAGCAGGAAGTATTTAATGAGCAGTTGCTTAATATTTAAGCAAACGAAAATAAAGCAAGCCTTCTAAACTTCCATAGCCACATTAAAATATAAAAGAAAAATAAAGAAAAACGCTTGATGGTTATGAACTCACTGAGGTGTGACCGTTGACCCCTTTGCTGTGGGTTGTGCATCAACAACGGTACATGTTACCTTTGGCGGGATTGATGCGGACATTACTTTTTCATCATATATGTGCAATGTCACTGGCATATCCTCTATCCAATAAAATGCAGAGATATTAGACCTCACATCACCCCCAAAATAAAGCCATAAAATCAACTGATGCTGTTGTTTTTTCGCCTTTCCTTTTTTTTGTTGTTTTTGTTTTTGTTTTCTTTTTCTTTTTCTTTTTCTTTTTTTGCGGGGTTGGGGAAGTGTTAGCGGTTGAAGTCACTCTTTGGCCACCTATAATTGGAATATCCATGATTTGTTTTTCAATTATGGGATTAAGGTGAAAACACTTTGCTTTGTGGAATTTGTGGGATTCAAAAATACGGTTGCAGTTCCAGTTGCAATTTAAGAACTTGGAGATAATCACAAAACAAGTGAATTCCAACGCTAGTACTTCAACTCCAAAGTACCACAAGCCTTATGATAGCAAAAGAGCAATTAATACACAGAAAGAGAAAATGAAATTCCATGTAATCAAGCATATCAACCAGACAAATTGACATGAAGCTTAATAAACAGCTCTCATGCAAAACTACAGGATAATTTGTCCACGACCAAACATATGTATCCATGCATTTTATGTTCCATGCATAGTCAAAACTATCCGTGGTTGAAAATAACTCAAGATTCTCTATGTTTATGGATAAAAAGGTTTAGGCTTCACTGTAAATTTCACTACCAGAGTAAGTTGAATTTCCATGATCTCAGTATGCATATGAGCATTTACATGGAGGAGTTTACCTTTCAGGTAGAGAGCGGCCTTCCCAAGTAATTCACTAGACACTTCCACTTGCTCAAATGTATCAGGCCTAACACAGAAATGAAAAAGAATATAGCTCGAGCATAAGCATCCTTGCAAGGAAGGAACTAGATTATTGGGGGGAAAGGTTTACTGGATACAGAAATGATAAGTGACTCACTCCATTAACACAACAGTGTCACCATCTTTATACAGAAATGTGACAGACTTCTGCTGAACAAAAACTCCTGCAGCACAATTTTTTTTATTAAATAAAGGTACATGATCAAGTAAGCTACTCCAACTAATGGGCCTAGAATATAAAGATACTTCAATAATGAAGATGTGGAGCATGCAGAGGTGGAATGAAGCTTTAAATAAGACCCAATATCTTCAGCCTCTAATTTAACTGAGAAAGAGACAAGGTATGAATGCATAGGACCACTTATACAAGTGCTCCAATTCATGTTAACATTATTCTTAAGTTGATGCAAATTAAATATCTAACGGAATACTCCACATATAAGTCTGGTTGGAGTAACTAAATCCAGTTCAACAACTATATATGAGCCTCGTCAAAGACTTTTAACTCTAGTAAAAAAAATCATACTGCAAGCAACCTATCCTTGACATATTATTCCAGGTTGTACCCCTGGACCTCTGTGCATTCAACTCATAGAAACTTCTAATGATTACTATAGCATCCTAGTTCATTATACAGCATAATCCTTCATGAAGATCGACCCAAACCATTCAACCATTTAACGAGGCTTATATCAAATCAAACTAGTGTAAGCTATTGCAGTGAGCAACCAAACAAACAACTGTTCGTTCAAACAGATGAAAGTAGAAAAGATGAAAGAAATTAAGGGCAGTATGGTGACAGCTGGATTCGGGTGCATTTTGAACAGAGAACTAAATAGCATAAAGGGGACCTTGTGGCTGTAGAATAGAAGAAGTGTGGTTCAACTCTCAAATTAAAATAAATAAATAATGAAGACTCTAATAAAAATTGGAGATGGAAGGAATAGATGGTTCTGCTTTGATCCATGGTTGGAGAACTTAAGGTTGGTTGCCAGACATTGTACTTATTGATACAAGCATGAGTATGATAGAAAACGATATAGAAGACAACAAGCCATTTAATTTAAAACCAAGAACATTAACCAAATCATGATGACGTGCTTCAACGCTGGTTTTCATATAAGCATGATCGATATTTCACATGCTACACTATCAAAAGTTCGTATGTTTATTTCCATACTCTCGATAGCTTCATCAGTCCGTAGTCTTCCAGTCGTTTTATTACCGGTGTCAACATCCCGAAGTTCCACCTATTATAGAAAGAAAAATATATTTGATGAAAAAGAGAATGTGTGCTACTTAATAATAAACATCTCCCTTCACAACTGAAAACAACGAAGACATATGTCCATGCAAGTTCTTTGAACATATAAGGGCTGCAAAATGATGGCTAGTAGCCTAGTAGTAACCTGGATGGTGGCTCCTCCCCTTCCCTGCATTGTGTGTTGTGCTTTTAAAACCTATGAAAGTCCATGCATTTATGTCATATTCCTCAGTTAAATAAATTAATGGTAAAAACTAATGTATATGTAACCCTTTTACAATTTAACAATGCACAAAAATAATGGTTTGATGGCATACCTCATAAAAACGTCCTTTACTTGACAGAAACCACCAAGATTGTAAGGCAGCAGAATCTGATTAGTGAATTCATAAACCAAAAAAAGGTCAAATGATCAAGTATTTAAACTGTGAATGGAGCACAATACCATTTCTTTCTATTACATTTCCAGGTCTCACCTGCACCAAGCCAAGAAAAAGTTTGGAAAAGCTATAAAAATGGGATGGATGCAATTGGAATGAATCTTGAACAAATTGTTGTAAATGTATCTAAGAATATAAAGACACCTAACAAGAGTTCGTTTTCTTTTCTTTCTTTCTTTTCTTTAGGCAAGGCCTTAACCAGTACAAAATCAATTACATGGTACCACTACAATTTTATCCATAATGTCACGCCTACTAGATTATTGACAGTAAGTTCAACATGCTGAGAAGTGAGAACACAATGATAACTGTCTTTTGATAGTTAAGACCTCAGAAGCTATAGATAGCAAGAAATCTTAGGTCAATCTTAAGCATGTGCCTAAGTAATTAAAAATGAGTAGTAATGCATAAATCGTGGTAAAACTACAGAAAGAATATAAGGCATGACCGCATGATGGACAGGCTAGATAGCAAATCAAAAAGGTCTGAAGGTTGAAATGCTGAAATTAATCCCAACTTCTAAAGGATATAAATTTCAGTTAAATCATGACAAATTGATGGATAATAGAGGGAGATGTCTGCAAACGGCCGCTTTGTGTTTCTGATGAGCAAGCAATCATATGCTTGTCAAAGTAACACTGTGTGCCAAGTGTTTACAGGATACATGTTGTTCTCGCTTTTCATTAATCATGTAATCCACAAATGACCACTAGCTTTTGCACTTCTTTCATATGTTAACTGACAAAATGTGCAGGCACATAAAATCGGTTATCGACAACATAATATATATTCAGCCCTTGGGGATTTTATTCTTCAAAAATTGAGGGAAAGTTGAAAACCATATTTAAGACTGCATTTGTAGTTTTGAACTGTTGTACAGACAAAAAATTCCATTATCTATTGGAGAGTAATGAAGTGTGGGATTGAAACTATATGAAAACTATTTTAGTATTTATAGGTTTGTAGGTTTGTATGAAAAGGAGCTGCCTAACATTTCTTACATGAGAGAGAATAATATTGATATATAGTTGTTCTAGAGGGTTTGCTCATAAGAAAATTATATATGGGAAGTTTAAGTGTGGTAGTTTCGTATGCGTAATCTCTTGCTTAAAAGGTTTCTGGGTGTGCAGTGTGCTGATATAAGTTTAAAGGGTTTTTTTTCTCTATTTTTTGAAAGCCACCTGGAGCATAATGGAAGTATAAAGTCTAGCAGGAATTGTTTATTTATGAAAGAAAGTTGAGACAGTACAACTACGTATATACGTGTTTTAGATTTATTTGCAAGTGAGTTTGCTGTTTATGACATCTATCAATGAATGAGTGTATGATTATAGCTTATCTGGGATTATCTATGAAATATTAAAAGCACATAAATACAAGTACAACAAGCCTTTATCTCAAAATTTTGGTGTCAGCTACATGAATCTACTTCTTCTGTTCTGCTCTGCTAAGAGCCTTCTCCTTAACTAAGTTAACAAATAACATATCGTTCTTAAACATATCGTTCTTAATTACCTCTATCCATGTTCGTCGAGGCCTACTCCTATCTTTAGTTGCCCCGTTAATTACAGTTTTGTCACTTCTTCTAACATAAACATTTGTCGATCTCCGTTGCACATGTCCAAACAGTCTCAATTGGTTTTCTCTCGTCTTATACTCTATGGGAACAACCTCAAGCATGTTAGGAATACGCTCGTTACTTATCATGTATTTTAGTGTATTACCGTTCGTCTATCTCAACATTCTCAATCCAGCCACACTCATTTTTGGACATCATGTTTCCTAATTGCCCGACATTCTGATTCACAGAGAGGTGACGGTCAAATAGCCGTCTTAAAGAAATTTCCTTTGAAATTTCAAAGGTACCCTGTGCTCACATAGCACTCCTGGTACTCCACTCCAACCATCCCGCTTTAATCCTATGAACTACATCTCCCTCGACCTCCTCATCATGGTTAGTTATAGATCCTAAGTACGAAATGGTTATTTCTAGATATTTCTACATATTTCTCCGTTCCACTTTCTTAAGAAAATTAAACTAATTGATCATCAGGACAAGTTTTGGATTGAACTTATTGCGATGGTTTCGAACGAAGGGCAATTCGATTGGTGCCAAGCTAATTGCAATTTTGAAAAGGTATGAAAAGATAAAAGGAATGATTACATCGGAACCGTGAACTTTGCAGCCGCGGGTTTGGATGAAGGACCAAGGGGCAGCGAAGGGGCCATCGGCGGGGAGCTTCGATAGGGTTTCCGACGATCGCCGTGAGATGGTGGAGATCGAGGAAGCAGATGAAGACGAAGCGAGTGAGATTAGGGTTTTGAAAGCTCTTCTTTTCACTGGCTGCATCTTTTGCCTGTGACTTGGTGTCGGTTTTTGGTTTCTTTTTTGTTTGGATGTCCCCGCCTGAAAATTGCGGGCCGGGCTCCTTTCTTAGCCGTAACGGCCCAGAAAATTCTACTATGGACAGGTGTGCACCCTGTATGTGCCTGGTCATGTGAGTAAGAAATAAAAAAACCATCCCTCCAAGCCATCTAAAGAATGGCCAAACTTCTCCATCTCCCTTCTGTCCGGATGTATTACATCCGGCATGCTGCATAATTTCTGCCCATATTTGTTTCCGAATTAAAATCCAAATATACAGTAAAGAAAAGATTTTAAACCCAAAACGGAGCCTGCCCAAGGAGCGGCCAGAAAATCAACTATTCGTATTTTCGATGGATGATCGGTACCGTTCGTGTTACTTTGCATGCTATAAATATGTGGACCAAAAAAACCCATTTATTTGACTTTTTGTTTGATCGGATGTTGGCAAAATCTACGGGTTTTCTATAACATAGCTTTTTTTCATTTTAAACCTATGAGTAAAGCAGCATGGAAATCACAGGAAGTCATGTATGCTTTGGTTTTTGACCATGAATATCAATAATTTTTGTGTTGATTATGGAATTATAAAGTGTAAAGCCGGCATCTTTACCGCTGCAGGAGAAAATTCGCATGTTGATTTAGATCCCGTTATCTCAATATGTTTTTCCTTTTCTCCTTTTCATTAGTGGTTTTTTATTCTAATATTCAGACTGCATTTCGTTTAGGCCCCAATATCGGATCCAAAGCCGTCGGTAAAATACCAAAAAGCAAACATGGCTAGTTGGCTACCATAACAAAGTCCATGCAACAAAGTCCATGATATTTATGTATGAATTATGAAGTTCAATGCATTCAAACATGGGTTATTTTTTTTCAAAATCGCCTAGGGCTTTAGCCCTTTCTCATAAAACATCAAATACTAATTTGTTAATTAAAAAATACTCTGTAACCCAATAATTTAAATAGATGATCTTTCCAATATGTTCTTTTAGTCATTAAAAGAAGCCTAAATTGCACCGAAAAACCGCCAACTATCGTGGTTTTTCACTAATTTACCTTTAGGTTCTTTTCTTATAGTAAAATACCTTAGCCGGCGCCGCTTTTGAGGGTATTTCAGCGTGAAAAAACTCGAATAGAACCATATTTTAAGGCATTATACTATAAGAAAAAAAACCTTTAAGGTCAAAACCTTGCTAGCTGAGGATATTTTGGTGCAATTTGCCCTTAAAGGAATGTGAAAGCTTCATAGGATGCTCAAATATCAACCCAATAGTCAAATAAAGTAAAAAGCAATAGGAGGCCACTGAACCTCTTTACATTTAAGCAATAGGTCCAGGGTGCAAACCATTAGGTTACATCCTATTGTTTATAAATTAAAAAAAAGGCATAGTAGAAGCATCGGTTTGCCCAATCTCAATACCTTGGTGATATGCTATGATTTACGTAAGAGAAACCAAACTTATGTGTGATGGCATTTTTTATTCAATGTCTCTTTCCGGTTTTCACGCAGTAGTAAATATATATGTAAAATATACGAAAGTTCACTGGCATTTTGGCTCGTAATTAAACAACGGTATCTAATAAAGATCGAAGATGCATGCAAACTATGCGATATATTCTCAATTTACCTGCAGGAAAATCTCTTGCTCCGGTCTACTCTAAGAATTAGGATCTTTCGAAAAATCTCAACTCAAGCACATAATCTCTTAATTTGATATCGATTCATTATAGCATAGCGATTGAATTTTCACTAGGCGTTTGTAGCTCAAATCTTGCATGCATGCACCAAGTTACGATCTAATTCTCGAAAGGAAAGAAAGAAAATCTTTTTAAGCATCTACAGGTAAGCACGGAGCTGTGGCCGAAAGTGTTTCATACTTCTATTCAGTCATAGAGCAATCTCAAATTCATGTATCAATCATATAGAAGATGAAGCCGGCACTTTGTTGACTAGCATCAAATAATTGAACCACGGCGGAGTGTCGGTTCAATTCAGAGGTTGATGGAGGCCTTGATCTCCTTCAGATGCTGTCCTCCGTCGATCTGTCGCGAGTCTTGCTGGACGGTTGAGATTGGATTCAGAGCTTGACTCCTTGAGTGTGTGGATCTCAATGGGTTAAGTTTAAGGTGGAAGCCGAGCTTCCTGCAACTGATGAAGGTCTTGATCTCTTTCAGATGATGTCCTCCGTCGATCTGTCGCGAGCCTTGCTGGACGGTTGAGATTGGATTCGGAGGTTGCCTCCTTGAGTGTGTGAATTTCAATGAGTTGAGTTTGAGATGGAAGCCGAGCCACCTGCAAAAAAGTCCCGGGATGGGTGACCAATGTAAGACCCTCCGACGATCAAGTTAGCCGAGAAATTTGAGCAGAGTAGCGGCTTATTGGGTTCAAGTTGCCTTAACTGAGTCGTCTGAGAGAGGGGTTTTATAGTGGTAGCATAGAGCGAGCAGGCGCGAGATCATCGCCTTTGGTTACGCCCCTGACGTTACGCATGCGTGAATAACGGGATCCCTTCACAAATGATGAGATACGCTCATTAATAGAGGGGCGCGCCAGCGTGGGACGCAGAACGTGAGGTGGCGGTTATCCCGCTTTGGCGAGATACGCGGAGCCGTTGTGGAGGCGATAGAGCTCTGCAACCTCGGTTGATCGGGGGAGGCCGGGGAATCTCGGCATGCCTCCCGCTCGTCTCCGAGCGGCCTGCCCCGCCGAGTAAGCCTTCGGCTGCATCATCCCGAGTCCCTGAAGAGCGCCACGGAGGGGGCCAGAAGCACGCACAGGATCCGACGCCCCGGGCGAGGGAGGAGGAAGAGGCCGAGCCCACCGACGCCCCCTAAAGAGACACAAAAGGACGATTTCTCAGGCGACTCCTTCTACCGGGATCCCAATGCATGAGGGGGACTTCTGCTTCGAGGTGCCCTCGAGGCTCTCCGTCGCCGACAGCTTGCTCTTCGACATGAAGCAAGCAGCCGGGGGAAAGATTCCCTGGGGGACCCTAAAGGCCCAGGTGGTCGCCATCGCTCAGGAGGCAGTTCAGGTCGGTATCCGTTTCCCTTTAAAAATCCTCTTAAGCAAATTTTTTAACTCAGTTCGGACGTTTCTAACTCCTTTTGCTGCTTTCCTCAGGTCCTGCAACATTGCGCCCTCATCGTTAATATGGAATTCGGGGAGATTGACCCGGCCATGAGGAAGGCGGGCGAATCGTCCTCGCGGGAGGAGGATCTGTGCCTGGAGCTGCAGCAGGCGAAGGAGAGGATAGCCGTCCTCGAAACCCGGGTGGCCGCTGAGGGGTTGATGAACTCTAAGTGTAAAGAGTCTCACCGACTTCTGAGTGAATCCAACAAGGCCATTCAGGCTAAGTTGGAGGAGGTTAGCAAGTTTTACGCCGCAATGAAAAAGTCGAGGGATGCCAGCAGGAAGGACACCCAGGCGGCGCTCGATGCGGTGAAGCGTGCCGATCTCCGAGCTTCGAAGTCCATGGAGAGGTACAAGGTGTCGGACCAATTCTACGCCGATCTTGCCGACACCTCGGCCATTGTTTGGCACCAGGCTCTCGACACCGTCAAGGCGTTGATGCTGGGGTTCGCCGGCAGCGAGCTCCGAGTCCAGTATCCTCTCTCCGAGGATGCGCCGCAGGTGGAAGCTGCCGGGGATGCCGCCGGGGGTGAGGCTGCCGGTGGAAACGCCGGGGGTGAGGCTGCTAGTGGAAGCGCCGACCCAGATGTCGC
This sequence comes from Agapanthus africanus, assembly GCA_030015575.1. NCBI lineage: Eukaryota > Viridiplantae > Streptophyta > Magnoliopsida > Asparagales > Amaryllidaceae > Agapanthus > Agapanthus africanus. The sequence goes on from CM057345.1 coordinate 21,182,197, forward strand.
CGTTTTGGTTCCCGACGTTGGCGTCGAGCAAGGCGACATCCTTCCTGGGCCTACGGCCTGAGCTTTCCTGTCTTTTCCTTTTTCCCCCCTTTTTTAAGTTTTGTAAGCCTTCTGGCGTTTTGTAAGGCTGAGGAGCTCGGAATACCTTGTAAAAATTTCTGGCATATAAATAAAGCTGAGCTTATTTTCCTCTGCATGACTGTGTGCTGTTTACCGCCGAAACCAGAGACGAAACCGCGTAAGTCGTCTTGCCTGAATTTAGGGCCAGATGCTATTGGATTTTATCTGTCTACCACTCCGAAAGTGCCAATGTCACGCCCCGCTTCCCGGTGTACGGCGAAGGGGACGCGGCGAGATCTGCTACGTATATACTTAGAAGTACATACGCTAAACGTATCTAAGCAATATAAAAGTAAATCACAAGAGACAAGAGATATAGAAATAACAGCAACTTTATTAATAACATTCTTTTGTACAATGCATGAAAAGTAAATACAACTGAAATGAAAAGCGATGCCTAAACAATGGCATAACAGGAAATGAAAATACAGAATAGAACAATGTACAATGTCTAGAGCTCGGGGTCTTCGTGAAACTGCTCCAAGTCTTCACCGGTGGGCTCGATCTCTGCTGGGTCCAAAGCACCTGACGACATTCAAAGAAGAAAGAAATAGAATGTCGTCAGCGAACAGGTCGCTCGGTAAGTCCCAAAGATAAAGAAGAATTAGAAAAGACAGAATAAGAGGTATTTTCTAAAGAGATTGTAAAATATTGTGTTGACGTTGTTGTTTGTAGCTTGGTACAGAAGGATGCCAGTGTATACGAGAGGGGTCTCTATATGCTAGAGACCAGGACAAACGGAATGTACAAGGAACCGTTAAGCCACGGTACAACAGCAACGGAATATAGGTTAGGTGCCTTAATCTGACCACCTCGTGCCACCTTTAACACCTTCCGTACCAATCTACCCCTTAAACCCCGTAGTGTTTTGATATTATTGTTATATTGTATTGTGTAAGTTGGATGACTGACCAAAACCATGATATCAGTAAACAGATTGTAACTGCATAATCAGGTAAATGGAATAACGGGATAATGGATGTATATCCATAGTTTGATTCAGTCAAGTTGTATAGATTGTTAACTGGATTCTGGGACTCATGTGTTCATATTGAGTTGGAATATTAAAGAATATAGATTGACTTGAATCATATTCAAGTCAGAAATAATCAGAATCGAACCCGAGTCAGACTAAAAGAAATGTAAGTCGAAATTCTATATTTGTTAGGGCCATTATTGTAATTTATAAAACTTGAAGGGGTTTTATGTAAAAATACTTTTGTATAGTTTTCAAGATACACCTCAAGTATTTATTATTCGTCTTTATAGTTGTAATGAGGGTGATTTTATTTTGTTTTATTTCTAGTGAAAATATCCTAATTACATAAATAAAGGTATTAATCTGTAATATTGATTTATTTGAAATTCATGGTATTTTAATGTAACTTTTAATCTTGTAATTTTTAGGAAAAGGTGGAAACTTTATCTTATAATAAAACAGGTGTTTAAATGATAAATATACATATGTTTATACAAGAATAATTTTTAATAAATATTTTATTTTTCCAAAAATCTCATTTTTCTTAAATGTCGTATTTTAAACCTTTCGAGACCGAATGCTCCTTGCGGAGGTCTGAATCTTGCATTACTAAGCTCGAGGGTGCACGATAAACCGTACTATCGATAACGAGTTCCCCAAAGGTGGGTCGTAGTGGCGCTTTGCAAAAATTTAATAAATACTAATCATTTAAAAAACAGTTTTATAAAGATAAGATATTTATTTGTAAAGGGTGTAAATTTCCGTATTTTAGATTCTAGCGTTTCCTAAGCCAACTAGCCTATTTCTAATTGGTCTAAACGACAAGGCATTAGAAACCTCAAATCGTCTCTTCACCGCCAATTGCGGCCAGGTAAGTGTCAGGCGAGTGGGAGGCTCTCCACTACAAGTAGTGGCCCTAATTAAGTAACCACTCGTCTTAGACACACTTGCCTAGACACCACAAAGTCAGGTTTAGATAAACGATCGATGTCCACAACTTATCGTATTTCTCATTAAAATATATTGTTTTAAAATTGTATATAACATAGAACTTTTAGAAAAGGTTTATAAAGAAAATGGTATTTTAATGTAAAGTCTTGTTTCATCGTATTCTAAGTTTTCAAGGCAGCGTGTTATGATTACATATGAGTGTGTGTGGAGGTAGGTCATTATCTCGTGATCTACTCTAAGGTATAGTAAAGTTTAGGGGTTAAATGTGATAAACTAAATATGGTGGTATTTAAGTGAAAGAATACGATATATTGAAAATGTTATCATTTCGTGTGTGAAAACTTGTTCAAATTAATTTTTAAGTGATTAGTAGTCAACATGAAGATGTTTAAGCATTATGGAATTAGTGATAAGTGAGATTTGATAGAAAACCGAATCGAAAATCGGGTTGTTCCGATTTCCGTCGGGTTTATAAAGTCGTATTATTATGAAGGAAAAGAAAGGTAGAAAAGGGAAACTTACGGGTTTGGACAACGCTAGAGAGTGAGAGGAAGGTAGTGGGTTTACCGGTGCGTCGAATCGTCGTTGAGAGGTCCTAGCACGATCGCCAGGATTTCGCCGTCGATTTCGTCAACGCTTCGCCTTTCGCTCGTACCAAGTTCTCTTGAGATTTTGAGAGAGTGGACTTAGAAAAAGTGATGAGAGGGTAGAGGGTATGGGGGGTTTATATAGGGTTAGGCTAGGATTAGGGTTTTTAATAGAAAAAAATATATAAAATATATAAAATCATTAAAAATTCATTAAACATAGGAGTAAAAGGGATTTATTGGACAATTTAAAACCGATCCAGGTATAATAAGTGTGCAGGAGGGTTGACCACTTCAAGACCCAACTTTTCTCTGTTGGTGACTCAGCCGTCCGGCCAAGTCCGGCCGGTGGCGCCGGACCGAGTCGGCCGAGTCGCCGGCCGCGGCGCCGAGCCAGGCCGAGTCACACCACCAGAGGCCGGGGAATCTTTGGGGGTATTTATTGGTATATTTACTTTTTCATGTCCAGTACATATTTTGTGAGTTATGACCTTTTGACTGTTGACTTCCAAAAGAAATTAAAACAAAATAAATACAAAAATAATGTGGGGCATGGGATTTGAACTCTGGTGGCTTGGTTCAGCTGTGCAAGGTATTACCAATGAGCTACAAGCTCCTTCTTGTAATTATGGAGTGAAATAAATACTTAAAGAGATATCAGCCGCAATAAATACTCCAAGTATACATTGAATTTAAATCAATTCTTTGTACATTAAAAATGGAGTTGTTACAGTCTACCCTCCTTACAAAAATTTCGTCCTCGAAATTTACAACTTTTATTTGAGGACTAGTTTACAAAGAGATGTGGATATCTAGTACGCTTTTGATCCTCCCTTTCCAAAGTGGACTCTCCTAGAGTGTCTTTCCTCCACATCACTCGAACCAAGTTAACTTCCTTGTTCCGAAGTGTCTTCACTTTCCTGTCCAGGATCTCCACGGGCTGTCGCTCACAAGACAAATCGGGCTGTATAGTGAGCTCGGAATGATCGAGAACATGGCTGGGGTCACTCACATACTTTCTGAGTTGGGATATGTGGAACACATTATGCACTCCTTCCAATGATGGTAGAAGCGCTAAGCAGTATGCCACTTCACCGACTCGTTCGAGTATGTCGAACGGTCCAATGTATCTCGGACTCAACTTACCCCGTCTTCCAAATCGGATCACTCCGCGGTTCGGAGATATCTTCAGGAATACGTGATCTCCTGGCTGGAACTCCAAGTGTCGTCTCTTTGCATCAGCCCAGTGCTTCTGTCGATCTTGAGCTATGCGCATCCTTTCCCTGATAGTACGAACCACATCAATAGTTGCTACTATCATCTCTGGTCCAAGAAGTTCCCTATCTCCGATGTCGTCCCAACTTAATGGCGAACGACACTTCCTTCCATACAATGCTGCAAAAGGTGCCATTCCTATGCTTGCTTGGTAGTTGTTGTTGTACGAAAACTCCACAAGATGTAGGTGATCTTCCCACGATCCTTTGAAGTCTAGCATACACGCTCTGAGCATATCCTCCATGATCTGAATAGTTCGTTCCGACTGACCATCTGTTTGTGGATGATAAGTTGTGCTGAAGTTCAGACTTGTTCCCAAGCTTGCTTGCAGACTCTGCCAAAATTACGATCGGAACCTGGTGTCACGATCGGAGACAATGCAGACCGGTACTCCATGAAGTCTCACAATTTCCTGTATGAGTTCATGGGTATCAGAGATAGTACATTATAAAGAGTTTAAATTTTAATTAGATTATTACCTCCATGTACTTCTTTGCTAGTGTCTCAGTAGATTGGCCAACTCGAAATGGGATGAAGTGAGCCGACTTTGTGATTCGATCCACAATGACCCATATGTCATCGTTACCCTTTGTGCTGCGAGGAAGAGCAGCCACAAAGTCCATCGTGATATGTTGCCACTTCCATTCTGGGATTGGTAACGGTTGAAGTAATCTAGCAGTCCTGTGATGTTCAGCCTTTACTTGCTGACACACCAAGCATTTTGCGACGTTTCTGGCTACTTCACGCTTCATTCCATGCCACCAATGATTCTGATGTAGATCTTTGTACATTTTGGTACCTCCAGGGTGTACTGAATAGGGAGAGCTGTGAGCTTCTTTCATTAACTCTTCCCGAACAGGACCTTTTGGTACACACAATCTGCTGCCGTATCTCAAAGATCCGTCTTCATGGATGATGAAGTCTGTTCTGAGTCCATTCTCCACTTGTTCTCTGATCTTTTGCAACTTAGCATCACTTGCTTGAGCTGCTTTGATCTGATTGACAATGGTTGATTGAATTTGTAAATTCATCAAACTTGAAGCATTACCTGGCATGACTACTTCAATCTCCATCTGATGCAAGTCTTGTTGAAGCTTCCACTGAGCGGTGAGATTCATTGCTAATGGTTGGCGACTAAGAGCATCAGGTACTACATTCACCTTCCCTGGGTGATATTGCAAGTTGATATCAAAGTCCGCCATGAGTTCTAACCATCTTCTCTGCCGCATATTCAACTCCTTCTAAGTAAACACATACTTTAGGCTCTTATGATCTGTGTAGATGTTCACTCGTTCACCAAGTAGGTAATGACGCCAAATCTTGAGAGCAAAGATGACGGCTGCCAACTCCAAATCATGCGTCGGATAATTGCGCTCGTGAATCTTCAGCTGTCTTGAAGCATAAGCCACAACATTACCGTACTGATGTAGAACGCATCCTAATCCCTTACTGGATGCATCGCAATGCACTTCGAATCCTCCAGATTGATCCGGTATGATGAGAATAGATGCTGATGTCAACCTTGACTTGAGTTCTACGAAAGCTTGTTCGCGTGCTTCTGACCATACAAATGCTTCATCTTTACGTGTGAGCTTGGTCAGGGGCGTTGCTATCTTCGAAAAGCCTTCAATAAACCTTCTATAATATCCAGCTAAACCAAAAAAATTTCGAATATCCTTCACTGACTTTGGTGCAGGCCATTCGCTAACTGCCGAAACTTTCGCTGGATCCACAGAGATTCCTTCTCCTGATACGATATGTCCAAGAAAACTAACTTGATTTAGCCAAAACTCGTACTTGCTGTACTTGGCATAAAGCTGATGTTGACGAAGAGTTTTTAGGACAATTCGTAGATGTTCTGCATGTTCTTTCCGACTCTTAGAATACACCAGGATGTCGTCGATGAAGATGACAACAAACCTGTCTAAATACTCCCGGAAAACTTGATTCATAAGGTTCATGAATATTGCGGGTGCGTTGGTCACTCCAAATGGCATCACTAGAAATTCATAATGTCCATAGCGAGTTCTGAAAGCTGTTTTGTGAATATCAGCTTTCTTGACCTTCACTTGATGATAACCTGAACGAAGATCTAATTTAGAGAAAACACAAGACCCACTTAGCTGATCGAATAAATTATCGATGCGCGGGAGTGGATACTTGTTCTTTATAGTGACTTCGTTCAAGGCTCTGTAATCGATGCACATTCTGTATGAACCTTCCTTTTTCTTCACAAGTAGTACAGGTGATCCCCAACTTGAAGTGCTGGGACGAATCCATCCTTTCGCCAGTAATTCGTCCAACTGTGTTCGAACTTCCTTCAAACCTTCCGGACTTAAACGATAGGGTGCTTTAATCACCGGTTGTGCTCCTGGTACTAAATCAATACTGAATTCAAGAGCTCGATCGGGAGGCAAACCTGATATATCGTCAGGAAATACATCGTCGAACTCTCGAACACATCTGGTCTTGATTCTTCCTCCGCTTGAGCTGCTGCAGCTACTGCTTCTCTTGGCTTCGCTTTGTAGGTACTTGGATCCAGTGTACGGTCTCCGCTTTTGAAATAGAAGACCGGATGGTCTGGGATATCGAATACTACCCTCCTTTTACGACAGTCGATGGTAGCATAAAAAGTTCCAAGCCAATCCATTCCTAGAACCACATCGAAGTTCGGTATGTCCAGCACTTTGAGTCAGCATAAAATTCTCTGCTGCAGACGACGACTGGACACAAGCTGTATCCCATAGTTGCCTTTAGAACGCCATTTCCTGAACTGACATTCCAGCTGGATACAAGCGGTGAGACTGGAATCGCATAGGTTCGGACAAACCGTTGCGACATAAAGCAGTGTGATGCTCCAGTATCAAACAGTGCAAGTGCAGGGATTGAGGATACTAAGATTGTACCTAAAGTATGTGGGATTTGATTTAGGTATAAGAAATATGTAACTAAGTAGTAGAATAGAAAAGAAAAGTTTACCAGTGATGACTTGGCCAGGGGCCTCAGCTTCTTCCACGGACATCGTGAAAGCCTGGCGCCTGGGTACATTCCTCCTGGCCTGAGGAGCATTCCTCGAAACGTTCCTTTGAACTTGATGGAACTGACGAGGAGGTGGTGCAGCTTGTGGTCCTCTGGGTGGTGCAGGTAGTGCAGGTCTGGGAGCAGGTGCCTGAAGAGCTGGTCGCTGCGGATAAGTAATTGCTGGTCTGGGTGCAGCAACCGGGTTCTGTCTTTGGGGACAAGACCCAATATCGTGTGTAGCTGAGCCGCAGACTAAGCAAAGGCGGTTGGCTCGACGGCAGTCCTTCATCATATGTCCAGTTCTCTTGCAGTAGGTGCAAAAGGCTGGGCTGGGACGATGGGTTGGTACTCCGGGTCGCCTTGGCACAAAAGGTGGCCTGGACGAGACTCCACCTGCCATCTGGTTGGCAGGGCGTTTGACTCCTGCAGACTGAGGTCTGCCCCTTACTTTTATCACTGCCTCATAACTGCGGCCAGCTTCCAGAGCATCCTCATGAGTCAGAAATTTTCCCGTGGCTAGAGCTGCCTGAATCTCTGTGTACAGTCCTTGTTGAAAGCGATGGGCTCTGATCTTGTCCGTCGGTATCAAGTGTGCCGCGAATCTGTTTAAAAATTGTGTTAGCTGTGTAGTATGTGATATTTAGAAATTGAGCTATTGTGACACATCTTACCGGCTTAACATGGTGAATTCAGCGTCGTATTCATCTACTGATTTGTCCCACATTGAACCCTGTTGTAGATGAATAAACTGCTGCTCCATGACAAACTTGGCAGTCACAGGGAAGTGTTTTGCGTCGAACTTCTCGCGAAAAGTCTTCCATTCAATAAGCTGTACCAGACGGCTTTCTTCCGCCTTCCACCAGCTGCGAGCATTATCCGTGAGCTGTAGCTTCGCCACACGGACCCAAGCTATGTCTGGCACTTGTGCTGCTGCCAGATCATCTTTGATACTTTGTGCCCATTCTTCAGCTTCAAGTGGGCTTCCTTTACCAGAGAACTGCTTGGGGTGCAAAGCCCTGAATTGCTTTACCCCTGGTGCATCGATCTCGGGGCGGTTCAGGAGTTGTTGCTATCCCTCACGAAGGCTGCGAATCGCCTCAAGTAGCACTGTTTGCTCGGTGGGTGGTGCAGGAACAGCTGGTGCGAGAGGTAGTGCTGGAGGTGTGTTATTGACGTTGGTGCTGGTGTTGTTCGGGGAATCCATAACCTTGAAGAAAAGTTTGGGTTAGGACAGATTCAAATACATGAAATGATAAGATTCAAGGAATAAAAATTTGTAAGATTCAAGAAACATGAATTGTAAAGAATGTTTTAGTTGCTGGTTCTAGTGTTATATTGTTTAGGTTGTTCACGCAGATCAGAACTGCATGATAGGGATTCATACAGCTCTGACCTGCATGGGCCACCAACAAAACCTGTCACGCCCCGCTTCCCGGTGTACGGCGAAGGGGACGCGACGAGATCCGCTACGTATATACTTAGAAGTACATACGCTAAACGTATCTAAGCAATATAAAAGTAAATCACAAGAGACAAGAGATATAGAAATAACAGCAACTTTATTAATAACATTCTTTTGTACAATGCATGAAAAGTAAATACAACTGAAATGAAAAGCGATGCCTAAACAATGGCATAACAGGAAATGAAAATACAGAATAGAACAATGTACAATGTCTAGAGCTCGGGGTCTTCGTGAAACTGCTCCAAGTCTTCACCGGTGGGCTCGATCTCTGCTGGGTCCAAAGCACCTGACGACATTCAAAGAAGAAAGAAATAGAATGTCGTCAGCGAACAGGTCGCTCGGTAAGTCCCAAAGATAAAGAAGAATTAGAAAAGACAGAATAAGAGGTATTTTCTAAAGAGATTGTAAAATATTGTGTTGACGTTGTTGTTTGTAGCTTGGTACAGAAGGATGCCAGTGTATACGAGAGGGGTCTCTATATGCTAGAGACCAGGACAAACGGAATGTACAAGGAACCGTTAAGCCACGGTACAACAGCAACGGAATATAGGTTAGGTGCCTTAATCTGACCACCTCGTGCCACCTTTAACACCTTCCGTACCAATCTACCCCTTAAACCCCGCAGTGTTTTGATATTATTGTTATATTGTATTGTGTAAGTTGGATGACTGACCAAAACCATGATATCAGTAAACAGATTGTAACTGCATAATCAGGTAAATGGAATAACGGGATAATGGATGTATATCCATGGTTTGATTCAGTCAAGTTGTATAGATTGTTAACTGGATTCTGGGACTCATGTGTTCATATTGAGTTGGAATATTAAAGAATATAGATTGACTTGAATCATATTCAAGTCAGAAATAATCAGAATCGAACCCGAGTCAGACTAAAAGAAATGTAAGTCGAAGTTCTATATTTGTTAGGGTCATTATTGTAATTTATAAAACTTGAGGGGGTTTTATGTAAAAATACTTTTGTATAGTTTTCAAGATACACCTCAAGTATTTATTATTCGTCTTTATAGTTGTAATGAGGGTGATTTTATTTTGTTTTATTTCTAGTGAAAATATCCTAATTACATAAATAAAGGTATTAATCTGTAATATTGATTTATTTGAAATTCATGGTATTTTAATGTAACTTTTAATCTTGTAATTTTTAGGAAAAGGTGGAAACTTTATCTTATAATAAAATAGGTGTTTAAATGATAAATATACATATGTTTATACAAGAATAATTTTTAATAAATATTTTATTTTTCCAAAAATCTCATTTTTCTTAAATGTCGTATTTTAAACCTTTCGAGACCGAATGCTCCTTGCGGAGGTCTGAATCTCGCACTACTAAGCTCGAGGGTGCACGATAAACCGTACTATCGATAACGAGTTCCCCAAAGGTGGGTTGTAGTGGCGCTTTGCAAAGATTTAATAAATACTAATCATTTAGAAAACGGTTTTATAAAGTTAAGATATTTATTTGTAAAGGGTGTAAATTTCCGTATTTTAGATTCTAGGGTTTCCTAAGCCAACTAGCCTATTTCTAATTGGTCTAAACGACAAGTCATTAGAAGCCTCAAATCGTCTCTTCACCGCCAATTGCGGCCAGGTAAGTGTCAGGTGAGTGGGAGGCTCTCCACTACAAGTAGTGGCCCTAAGTAAGTAACCACTCGCCTTAGACACACTTACCTAGACACCACAAAGTCAGATTTAGATAAACGATCGATGTCCACAACTTATCGTATTTCTTATTAAAAGATATTGTTTTAAAATTGTATATAACATAGAACTTTTAGAAAAGGTTTATAAAGAAAACGGTATTTTAATGTAAAGTCTTGTTTCATCGTATTCTAAGTTTTCAAGGTAGCGTGTTATGATTACATATGAGTGTGTGTGGAGGTAGGTCATTACCTCGTGATCTACTCTAAGGTATAGTAAAGTTTAGGGGTTAAATGTGATAAACTAAATATGGTGGTATTTAAGTGAAAGAATACGATATATTGAAAAGGTTATCATTTCATGTGTGAAAACTTGTTCAAATTAATTTTTAAGTGATTAGTAGTCAACATGAAGATATTTAAGCATTATGGAATTATTGATAAGTGAGATTTGATAGAAAACCGAATCGGAAATCGGGTTGTTCCGATTTCCGTCGGGTTTATAAAGTCGTATTATTATGAAGGAAAAGAAAGGTAGAAAAGGGAAACTTACGGGTTTGGACAACGCTAGAGAGTGAGAGAAAGGTAGAGGGTTTGCCGGTGCGTCGAATCGTCATTGAGAGGTCCTAGCACGATCGCCAGGATTTCGCCGTCGATTTCGTCAGCGCTTCGCCTTTCGCTCGTACCAAGTTCTATTGAGATTTTGAGAGAGTGGACTTAGAAAAAGTGATGAGAGGGTAGAGGGTATGGGGGGTTTATATAGGGTTAGGCTAGGGTTAGGGTTTTTAATAGAAAAAAAAATATAAAATATATAAAATCATTAAAAATTCATTAAACATAGGAGTAAAAGGGATTTATTGGGCAATTTAAAACCTATCCAAGTATAATAAGTGTGCAGGAGGGTTGACCACTTCAAGACCCAACTTTTCTCTGTTGGTGACTCGGCCGTCCGGCCAAGTCCGGCCGGCGACGCCGGAACGAGTCGGCCGAGTCGCCGGCCGTCGGCGCCAATGTGGGGCATGGGATTTGAACTTTAGTGGCTTGGTTCAGCAGTGCAAGGTATTACCAATGAGCTACAAGCTCTTTCTTGTAATTATGTAGTGAAATAAATACTTAAAGAGATATCAGCCGCAATAAGTACTCCAAGTATACATTGAATTTAAATCAATTCTTTGTACATTAAAAATGGAGTTGTTACAGCCAATTTGATTTATGGCGTCGTGTATCGAAGATTTAGACAGATGCGGCCATTGTTGCAGACTTCGTCAGATTCCTCCTCGTTGTGAGGGTTTTTTGATTGTGGGGACGCTCTTCCCTGCAGGCGCAAGCTCCTGCAGTTAATTACGTTACCGCGTAGCGATAACCACTTTCTCTTGCTCCATAAGGTCATTTCGTGTCGTGTGTGTTTGTTTTATTTTTGGTTGCCCGGTGGATTGTATACCGAGACTAATTTATGTTATCGCCCGTAGGGCGTGGATTAGTCCAAATCCGTATATTCTTAGATTTGGGTTTGGGTTAATTTATGGATCGTTAATCTCGTTTGAGATTAAGATCAACTTAAATGTTTGTTAAGAATGCGTTAGTCCGATCTTGGACTAAGATCTACTTAACGGGGGTTTAGGATCCTTTTTGATCCAACAAAAGAGCATTTGGGGCTCTATCGTTTTAATTTAGGGACGTTACGGTCTGTAGATCACCATTTTTGGAATGAGGGTTTAGTTTAAGGATGTTGCGGTCCGTTGTTAGTTTAAGGATGTTGCGGTCCGTTGTTAGTTTAAGGACGATGCGGTCCATAGATCACCATTTGGCGGTGAGGTCGTAGTTTAAGGACATTGCGGTCCATGGCTAGTTTAAGGACATTGCAGTCCATTGGGATTTGCTCATGGGTTTGAGAGTGCACCAAAAAGCTGTTGGTTGTCGGGATCCTCCACCTCTCTGACGACGTTGAAGAATTACAACGACATATATTAGAGGTGTGGAGAGATGTACCTTGAACCAATTTCCAGATCGAGGGGAGATGTGGGATGAACGTCATTTTAGATGCCATCTTTTAGGAGATCATTAGTCATCTTTGGGAATAGGATTGGTTTGGGGAGACCCGAGCATGGGGGCTCGGTTGATTGGTGACCAAGAAGGTCTTGGCCTCGGAAGACTTGGCTAATTTGGGTTAAGATTGATTTCCCCTGGTTACCCCACAGTGCTAAGCACTGAATCAGTGTTAAACACTGGACTTTGAAGGCGCTCACGTGTGAACACGTGAAGGGCCCCAAAGTGGGCGCTGTTCCTTAAGTTTATTCCCTCTTTTATATATAAAAGTGCTGAGCACTTGGCTCACGTGTGAGCACGTGAGGCGCTCGAGATAAGAACTGTTCTCTGGATTTTATTCCTCCTTCATTTATAAGTGCTAAGCACTTGGTTCATCAAACGGTCACGTGCGGACACGTGAGGCACCTTCAAAATGTGAGCGTTGTCTTTGCAATTTCCCCCTTTTTATATACAAGTGTTTGGGGGTCACGTGGGAACACGTGAGGCCCCCTAAAATTGAAACTGTCTTTGGGTTTATTCTTTTTTTCATGTAATTGCTAAGTGCTCATTTTAAAGGGTCACGTGGGAGCACGTGATTCAGTCTCAGTCATTCTTTTTTTTCGTCAGAGGTGCTCACGTGGGAACACGTGAGCTTTGTTATGTAGCGTTTGAACGCTAATGAATCATCGGGCTGTTCTTCAATGGTTCTGAGGAATCAAGTTCTCTTTTTGTTCTTTGTAGGGATTAAATTCTTTTTAAAGGGTTAAACCCTAGTTTCAGAGGAATAAAATTCCCATATATTTTGTAAGAGTTAAACTCTTTTGAACTCGGTTCTTTCCCTTAGGTTTTGAATCTGCATGACAGAATCTCCCCGATGAGAATTAAATTCTCAACTTGTGGGGATATCTGCTTCTGCGGATCTTAACCAGAGGAAGAACTAAGTTCTTTTGAAAGTGTTAAACTCTTGATTTGAGAATTAAATTCTCTTTTTGTTTTGTGGGAGCTTTTGGGAGGGGTTTCTCTTCTTTCTAGAGAATTAAATTCTCTCTCTATTTTTCTTCCCCTCTCCCCCTGTGTCTATCTCCTTCCTCCTCTCCTTACTCCTATTTATATGAAAAGAAAGAGAATTAATTTGTTAAGAGAATATCTCATTGAGAGATCATGATTGATTCCATGATCTTTTAGATCAATCGATGAATTTTATTCACCGTTGGAGTTTTTAATCCAAAGGCTCTCTGTTTAACAGAGAAGATTTCTTATTTGTTTAACAAGATTATGAATATTTTGTTAGTTTTAAAAAGATTAGAATTTTATTCTATCAAATCTTTTTAGTATAACAAGATCAGAAATATATTTTCTTAATATAGAATTTAATTCTATCATATGGATATCTTCTTAGTTTAACATAGAATTTTATTCTTATCATATGAATATCTTGTTAGTTTAATAAGATTAGGAAAATATTTTCCTATGATAGAACTTTATTCTACCAGATGATCACCGTTGGATCTTTGATCCAAAGGTCCTCTGTTTAACAGAGAAGATCTTTCTAGTTTGAGAAAGATTAGGAAAATATTTCCCAAATAGAATTTAATTCTAGAATTTGATTGGAGCATTTTAAATTGGGGCGCTCACATAATTTGCACGTGAGTAGCAAGAGAACTCACGTGTTTAACACGTGACCCCTGGTGTGGGTTTTAGCCTGTTTATTTTCAGCGCTCATATGCTTTGCATATGAGTGCTCACGTGTTTTACACGGGAGGCATGTTTGGCCATTAATTGTTTTATTTAGTTTATTTTCAGCGCCCATATGCTTTACATATGAGCGCTCACGTGTCTAGCACGTGAGGCATGTTTGGCCATTAGTTATTTATGTTCAGCGCTCATACGCTTTGTATATGAGCGCTCACGTGTTTTACACGTGAGGCCTAATTTTGATAACTCTCCCCCTTTTTTTGTAAGGGAAAAAGTAGCTCTTGGCCGAAAATTTTGGCGGGAACATGTGCTTTCTGCGTGAGTACTTCAGTTCGTCAGTCTTTTTACGCTCGACTCGAGTGGTAGGCCATAGGTCAATACCCGGCTTTTTAGATGACGATCGCGCGTCGAGTGTAAGTCGATTAATTGCCAAGTGTAGGAAGGTCGGTGCCCTCCCGCTGTCACGCCCCGCTTCCCAGTGTACGGGTAAGGAGACGCGACGAGGCTCGCTATGTATTTACTCCGAAATAAACACGCTAAGCGTAACTAAGCAATATAATGTAAATATACACAAGAAGACATGAAGTATAAATGAACAGCACCTTTTATTTATTAAACATTTCTTTACAAATACAACTGAAAATGTAAATACAGGAATGGAAAGCAATGCCTAAACAATGACATGAACTGAAAAGAAAATATATACAAGTATCTAGAGCTCTGGGTCAATGGCGCACCGTTCTGAGTCTTCAGTACTGGGCTCAACCTCCAGAGAGTCCGATCCACCTGACAACATTCCAAAGAAAAAGAGAAGGAATGCCGTCAGCGAATAATCGCTCAGTAAGTCCCAAAGATAGGTAAGAATAGACAGATGAGAATATAACTGGTATATTGTAATTTTTTGTTCTGTTAACGCAGTTGTTTGTAGCTTGGTACAGAATATGCCAGTGTATACGAGAGGAGTCCCACTATTCCGGAGACTAAGGTATACGGAGCATAAGGAACCGTTAAGCCACGGTACAACAACAATGGATATTCAGGTTAGGTGTATTAAAGTGATCGTCTCATGCCGCTTCTAACACATTTTGTACCAGTCTACCCCTTTAAAACCCCGTAATGTCTTTTGTATTGATTGTATTGTTTTGTTTTATAGATGGAAGACTTTCCGAAACCGTGATATCATGTAAACAGAATGGATATAAATGGATAGTCATGTAATCAGAGTATATCCATAGTTCGGTTCAGTCGAGTCATGTAATCAGAGTATATCCATAGTTCGGTTCAGTCGAGTCATGTAATCAGAGTATATCCATAGTGCGGGTTATACTTGAATTGAATTCAAGTCGGATTGATTTCATGTTAGATTGAGACTCTGTCTGAGTCAGATACTTTAAAACAAATTGAAGTTCTGAATTAGTTTTGATGTTATCGGTAACTGCAGCACATGGACGGCAGGATTTGTGTCTTTTTCCAAGATAATTACCGTATTAATAACACCGTTTTAGGTTGTCTACCTTAGATAGGCAAGCACCCATATTCTCCGGCTTCCTGAGGCTTAAGAGAACCGGTCTCGCTTAAACCTATGTTTACTAGGGTCCTTATTGTTAATTAGTATAACTTGAGGGGGTTTTATGAAAAATAGTTGTGATATATTTTCAAAATAAATCTCAAGTATTTATTTATCGTCTTTAGGATTTTCATAGTTGTAATTTTTATAAAATGAAATATTCTAGTGGATATAAAGCTAACTTGAATAGTATATGGTATTATAGTGTAATATGGAATTGTATTGATTTGTAATGGTAGTTTCATGAAATTTGTGATTCATTTGATTTAGAAAACATGGAATATATATATTGTATACTTAAAATAGATATTTTGATTATATATATATATATATATATTTATATTTATAAAAAATAGAACTTATGTATTAAATAGAAATAACATTTTTCTTAAAAATTGCATTAAAAATTCCATCGAGATCGGATGCTCCGTGAGAAGGTCTGCATCTCGCTCTACTAGGCCCAAGGATGTGCGATAACCCGCACCATCCCGATCGGGGTTCCCCAAAATGGGTTGTAGAGGCGCATTTGCAAGAAATTAAATAATATACTTTTAAAGAAAATGGTTTTTCAATGTTTATGGTATTTAAATGTAAACTCGTAAATCTCCACAATCTAATGTTCCAAAAGTCATCGTGCTATGTCAAAAATGTGTGTTGTGATGAGGTAGGTCATTATCTCGTGAGTTTTATAAAGGTAATATGGGTAAAATGAATAAGCAATGTCGTATGTAAATATGATGGTATTTTACCGTAAAAATGAAATAGAAGTTGCAATACATATTATTTTGGATTGAAACTTGTTGTGAATGTTGTTTTATGTTTGTTAAACAATATAAGAAGAAATGGTAATTTGTTGTTTAAGAAAAACTTGAGTTTTTAAAGAAAAGAGAATCGGAAGTCGGAATAACTTCGCTTCCGACGAGTTTTGAAAAGTGGAAGTTTTAGACTAGAGATTGAGAAGGAGAGAGGGGACTTACAGGTTGGAATTAGAGAGAAGAGGTATGGGGAGATTTTGGGATTGTCGGGAAGTCATTTCGTCGCCGGATTCTGTCACGCCCGCTTCCCAAAATACGGAATACGAGGGGTGATTAGGCCAGCCATACTCTTACGGTCAGGGAATAATCCCGCCGTAGTCACACTTCGACTTCTAGCATTACATGGTAGTCAGTAAACAATACTTGAATAAAGGAAAATCACAATTCACAACTTTATTACATTGCAAATAAAAGAGTTCGAAATACATTATTTTGCAGAATAAAACTAACCAATGAAATACAAAGTGCTGAAAGCAAAAGAAATGGCGCTGATGATGCAGTCTAGATCTTTGCGATCTCGAATGACGGGTCCTGCTCCTGGGCTGGATCCACTTCGTCCTCTGAGCATGCACACTCAGGTCGTCAGGATGACACATATAGCAATAAATATATATATGATGGGTATACAATATTATTAAACATGTGATGTGCACCCAAATGCAGAACATGGGTATAATAAATATCAACCGAATATGAATAATGCAATATAGGTATCATGTCAATAAACTAGGCAATGTGCATGTCATTACTTATCGGTCACTAAGTCAATGAAATCAAATGGTGGAAAGAATACTCGTGTTTAACAAGGGTCCCGTGCATGTCCGAGACTACGGTCCGCTGTGCCCGGGACATAACCCTGTCAGCCGTGCCACCAGGCCCACGGCCTAATGTATATATATATATATATATATATAGCGACTAATCATCCTCTAAACCATTGTACCTCGCTAAATACGAGTTCAATTCCACCTTGATTTCTCCATTCCCCAGGTTATAGTATACATTCAGGTATTAGATAGGTTGTGAACAAATACGTACCGCTGTCACTTTCAATCACTTTTCCACTTATTAATATCACTGTCGTATTAGCCACAATCCGATCACTAACACTAATATATTGATAATACAAAACAGTCGCTAGGTCTCAATGTGAATGATCACTATGCAGCAGGTATAAAACAAACACGAAAATAGGCCAAAAATGCACCGAACAGATATTCACTATTTTATGACGACCAATGCCACATAATTTGCAAAATTTACGATAAATCACACGCACAAAATCGACCAAAATAATATAAAATGCACACGAAGCACGCTTGATCATCTAAGCAGTAAAATTAATTTCATGTCAAACGGAATTCCGGTTGGGAAAATATCATCATTTTAAGGTAGCGATCGATTGCTGGAATTCCAGTTTCAGAACTGGAAACCCAACTTCACACGCGTTTTACCAGTGATTATGTTCAGATTCAGGTGTTTCCCCAGTGAATGAAATCTATTTCTATCTGTTAGGTTTCCAACGCATCAAACGGATTATCAATAGCATTTCTGTATTAGAAGTTATGTTCTTTTTAGTGTAGCAGTGTAAGAGAGGTCACTGCAGAACACATCGGTACGCTAAAATGCAAATTAAATATCAAATGACGGTGAAACGGCAAGGGACTGGATTCAGGTGTTAGATAATTAAATTATCTATGTATTAATATAGGGATCCGCACATTTTCAGTCTAAAGCGGGGGTGCACAGGTGTTCAAAGTCTGGTATCCAAATCGAAACGTTGCCCCGGACTGCAGTCCAGTGCCGCGTTCGCAACCACGTATCGTTACAGTAATCTAAAATAGTCGAGAAACAACTAGGGTTGGTTATAGTTTATCGAGTCGGCTTCAATATGAGCCATAGAACACCACATTCCAAACTGTACTGCATTTACGATGATTTTAATATGGTAACATGCAAGGTAAAATTTCAAATTGACGCAACTAGACGGAGGTATCATTCATAGTGGTGATAATCAATATTTTTCCCTCAAATTCTTACAAGTTATCTGTTATCATGAAAGGGTTTCGAGGCTCATAAATTCTGCCATTTTAAATAGGGTTTTCATCTAGGGTGTCGTGTCAAATACATAGGTTATGTATAGGCATCAAATGGAACATTCATTCTCGTTAACCGATCCAACTAAGGTTATTCAATTTGAATGTTATAATGGTATTGATAAGGGATGTTAACTCTCAATATAATTGAACGACGTGGTTTGCTACAAAACTAATTGATATTTAAACATTGATATCGCTATACACATAAACATTTACACCATAGTATGTAACATTGTTATTTTAATTAACTAATAAGATTATTAGCATGAATAAGTAAGGGAAGATGGTTCCACTTGCCTAGCGATAGACGACGACAAGACAGCGGACGGAGATGAACGGCACGGCACGGGCACGATAACGGCACGATACACACTTGACTCGGCTGGATCGGGGGCGTACTTGGGCTCAACACTCGCGTGGAGGCGGCCATGGCAATGGGTTCCTAGTGACTCCGGTGAAGCGCTCGGGTGTGACGGCTGTAGAGAGCTTGGCTCGTTGGCGACGGAATTGGGTGCAGGGGTGGCAGGTATTTTTCGCAGCGGGGGGAGTTGGAGAGCTCCAACGATGGAGGAGCTGCCGGGGTCATGCTCGTGTGAAGGAGGAGGAGCTGGGATGGCTCCGACGATCGTGGAGCAGAGGCGATCGAGCTCGGGTGCAAGGAAGCTTGGCAAGCAGAGGGGGGTCCCCGAGTTGGGTCTTGAGGGTGTTGGTCGACGGGGGTTGTGCTCGGTGGGGAGTCAGCAGTGGAGGAGAGGAGGAGATGGGCTGAGGCGGTCGAAGGTGAGGAAGGGATTCAGAAAACGAGGCTGGAGATGGGTTCGTGGTGGCCGTCGACGATGAGGAGATCGGGCTCGTCGTCGATGGGTGAGTAGGCGGGTGTTTGGAGGAGAGAGCTTGGAGGAGGCAAGAAAATGAGAACGAGGAAGAAGAAGAGCGAGGGGGAAAGCTCGGTCGTCGTGGGGGAAATGGCGACGTTGGGGAGCGGGTCTCACGACGATGGCGCGAGAAGCGGGGAATAGTTGGGGTAAGGCCGTTGAGGAAACGAGGGACGCGGGGAGCTGGCAAGCGGGCACGGTTGTCGCGGCGAGCGCGAGTCTCGTGGGCGAGCGCGAGGGAGCCGTTGAGGGGAAAAGAGCGGGAAAAAGAGAACGAAGGAGAAAAAGAGGAGTAGGTGAGGGGTTCGGGTCGGGTTTGGTGAGCGCGGGTCGGGTCGGTAATGGTGAGCGCGGTTTTGGGCTTTAGAGTTTAGGTTAGGATTTTATATTTAAATATAATTAAAATATAAAAAAAATATGGAAAATACTGGAAAAAATCCGGGAAAATACGGAAAAATTATATACGAAAACTGGGGATTTACAGATTCTTCCCGAAATGTCGCCGGAGCTTCGACCTTTGCTAACCACGCTTGTACAACTTTGAACTTGGAAATCTTAGAGAGTTTTTGTGATAATTTTCAGAATGGAGATGACTATGGTGTAGGGGGTATTTATAGGATAGAATTAGAGTTTAGGGTAATAAATAATGGAATTAAAATATGCATTAAAATGGATTTAAGAGAGGAATTATCACTCTCTGGATAATTGCAGAGAAATTAAACAATATGGGGGTAGTGGGGTAGGCCAAAGGGTGTTAGGGTTAAAATTTTGTAGCATTCCCTACGGAGAAAACCGGCGGTGCCGGCCCCCCACCATATCTCGCCGGTCCAATCCGGTGGGTTGGGGTTGGGATTGATGCCACGTGTCCATGTCGTCTCATATACCTCAGTGCATATGATTGATTTTGTTGTGACTTTTCATTTTACATGTTTTGCACGTGTAAACTTTTGAGCTTCTAAAAGTTTAAAAGAAAATCAACTAAAGAGTATATATGGCTGGGGGGATTCGAACACATGGGCTACGTCACAGCAGTGTAAGGCTTTACCAATGAGCTACAAGTGCTTTCTTACTGTTCAAAAGCAATTTAAATACTTATAGCATATACAGGATTGCAAATACTCCATTTGTACATTAACTTTTAAACAATTTTCTGTACACTGAAACAGAGTCATTACACCCGCTCCCCGGAGTCGAGGTCGTGATCGTTCATTTACGATGAACTAAAAGATATCCAAGTGTAGGAAGGTCGGTATCAGTCCATTCTCAGAGTCGGGTCGACAACTACGTCACTTAGCATGAGTTGAAAAACGTAGGATAGGTCGGCGTTGACTGATTCCCTCCTGATGTGGTTCCTAGACTCGTGCCTTCGTAGGGTAGGAACCTACCCCTCTGTCATGACCCAAGTTTGGATGTGACCGGCGCTTAGATTGTACGATATCTAAAGATATCGACACAATCTGAGTAAGCCAAAAACCAAGATAAAAAACTCTTTTTGCGGAAATTTAGAAGTTTTCAATATTTAAGCAAAAGAATGAATTAGCATGTCGAAAGGTTTTTAAATGCTGGAAATGTAACAACTAATGTTAAACTTTCGACAGTGCCTATCTTTTATTTTATTACTAGAAAACTAATTTAAGTTGTGAAATAAATTTGCATCCCTAGTTGGGAGCAATACTGCCAAACAGCGGAAATCAATACGCAAAAATAGTACAACACTCAAGTTGAAGAATTTCATGCAAGATTTAAAACAACATAAATTAACATAACTAGCGATATCATTCGGTCTAAATAATATACAACATGTTCTGTTCTAAGTGAATATACATGGTCTGATGGAGTAATACTACATCCAAAAATATACATATCCAAAATAGGAGGTTACTACATATGTAACCCACCTAGCAAAAAGAGCGGTAAAGCAGACAAATGGATCTGCACTGCTGCTATGCGTCCACACGACTCCTGTAAGGAACTAGGGCACAACGGGGATGAGTTGCCAACTCGGTGAATAAAACTAACATATATCGGCTGATAATTTAAGTATGACGAACTAGAACTACTATCAACAGCAATGAATGTGATGCATGATAATAGGTGGAAGAATGAATATGTAATACTCAGTGTATAAATCAAACCGAAATCTCATCAATTATTTTCCAAATCAGGTTCATTTTTCCGTGTCTAACATCGACACAAATCTTCGGTGTTTCATCAGGCATCGTTTCCCGAACGATCTGTTACTCAATAACACCGGTCGGTATCATCTAGATATCCGCCGTGTTCACAACTGTCTCCGGTATCGAGTGTCCTCGTTAGGCTCCCCGCCTAAAATACGGCTATCCTGCCCCTCGGTCTCGACCGGGTCCACCATGTATCCAACTGTATGCCACCCGACTCAGTCTGGATAACTTGTAAATCCGCAACCGTATGACCCCTAACTCGGTTCGGAATAAAACCAAATCATAAAAACAACATCTCATGATGGACATCTCACATCAATATGAAGAATCACTGATTTTACGCAATAGTATCTGAAAACTTAAAACCACAAATCCTCAAAAATACAAATACCACTTATATCAACTTCTAAGACTTGAATATGAAACATGATGTCATTTGTGCAAAGTACTAATAGTATTGATGTTTAGGTATGATAGGAATCATATTTAACAGGATAAATACTAAGTGTGAAAGTGACATGTTAATATCGACGAAGTGTGGTGTAAACATGTAGATAGGTGCATGTGCGGCATAACTCGTCGATAACTGTGCAGTGTTCTAATATGGTGATATATATATATATATATATATATATATATATATATATATATATGTAACACCCGAGCCAAATGCTACGAATTTCAGTTACTGTTTGAGCGTAGTGTGACACTTATTTCATTTATCTTGCTTTAGTGTTACTTACTGTAAATTTTTACCCAGCAAATTCACTTCTGCATATAACAATTTATGGCATCTAAAATAAAATAAAATAAATATTCATCTTGGTATGCTTGACACCCCTAACCCCGTTGTAGCGTCCGTGCGTCGTGTTCTCGTCCCGTTCAGTGAAACGGGCGAGTTTGGGCGGTTACGTGCACGTACGTGTGTCGGTTTTGGGGGTATGCTTTTTGATTGTAAAATACTTCATTTTCACTTTTGGATCCCGCTCAAAATTCTATTATTTTAATTTCAAATTTTTGGACCCGACCCGGACGCAATTTGAAAATGTTTTACTTTGCGCCAAAATCCCAAATTTTAATATATTTAAACCATCATATATTTTCGTAACCATATAAATTCACTGTTCCTTAAATCTTATAAATCCTTTTAATAATTTTCCTAAATCCATTCATCAGCCAATCACATCCCTCTCCTTCAACACCGTGGGCCGCTTATCTCTCTCCTCTCTCTTCTCTCTCTCTATCTCTCTCCTCCCTCTCCCCGTCTCTCCTCTCTCTTCTCTCTCTCTCTCTCCCATACCTTTCTCTCTCTCTCTCCCCTATATCTCTCTCTCTTCCCCTCATATATTCCATTTTCTTTTTCTCACGTAAACCCAACCCTCGCGCGAACTCTACCGCCGCTGTCTTCCTCGCTGCCGCAGCCCCAACGCCGACGACACCCTCGCCGGCCTCGTCGCCTCCTCGCCCTTTCATCTCCACTGCACCCTCCTTCCTCCTTCATTCAACCCCGTGCACCCTGCACCTGCTCCCGTGGCCATCTGCGCACCCTGCACGCGCCTGCGCCGCCGGATCTGTCGCCGCCGGCAGTCTCGCCTCTGTACCCCGGCCTTCGTACAACCCACTGTAAGCCTTCTTCTTCTTCTTTCTTCTCATTCTTCTTCCTTCTTCTTCATTCCTCATTTTTCTCCATTCTTGAATGCTTGATATCTGTTCTGAACTTGGCCGGAATCCGACGATGCCGACGACGCGTCCCGACGTTCCAGCGAGGTACCCCGACCCGTGTGGTTCCACTGTTCGTCGTTTGGGTTCATTCCGTGAACCGTGCGCCCGTCGCAAGATTTTTCCCCGCCGACGTTATCGTTCCGTATTCCCGGTTCGCGACCCGTCGAGGCAAGTAACCCTCGCTACATGCTAATCAATATTTACTTATAATTAATGACACCCTAAACCTGTAAATTTAACTTTGGTACGATCATTTTTCATTTTCATGTACAATATTGCTATATATCATTTTATCTTTAAACTTGGAACCTACAGTTTGCAATTGAACCTAATAACCACATTTACCTGTTTAAATCACATTTTTAATATTGACATAGCTTATGGCATTTATCTCTATAGTTTTGTTCCATTCGGACACTCGTATGCATTTTAACCTGTAATAGCTGTATTGAACCTTTATATAAATCATTGCACCTCTAAAGTGCTTAAACTTGTTAACATGATTAAAAGGCCATAATTCTCATACTGCATTCGCATAACATTGAAACCATCTCTGTGACACAATTGATAACTGTATTGCTAATTGAATGAATTTGCCTATTGCTTAATTCATTGCTTATATCATGTTGTTGATACCCATGCTTGATTATATAACTGATTGTGAGTATACCTATGATAACGCGTGCTTCTTGATCTGTCTTGCTATCTACACATTGATTGACCCGACATGGTACCGTATACTGCTTGACTTGACATGATGTACCATGACCTGACCCATTACCTGATCTTGTGTCTAATGCCAACAAACCTGACATGTAGTCCTCATGGACCGTTCCTGTTGTCTATCCAGACAAACCTGTTTACCTGATCCTGTGTTGGCATTAGTTTCTTGATTTCGGGATACCTGACTTGACATACACATATAACTTGGGGGTATGGGGAAATCAAAGGTGAAACCCGACTTGTAACTCGACAGTTCACTACCTGTTCTGGGTGTACACATTTCTGTTTTGTGCCTAGCGGTATGTCTCGGTTTCAGCCGAGAATATTGTGGCCGTGGTCCCGGGTATGTACGGGATACTATCGAGTGTACACATTCCTATTTTGTGCCTAGCGGCATGTCTCGGCTGCAGCCGAGAATATTGTGGCCGTGGTCCCGGGTATGTACGGGATACTATTGAGTTACATCGATGATTCATCAATTTGGTTTCAAAGACTTTAGAATAGAGAACCTGATAGAACAGTTTAGTTTACTCACTGCACACTACCCTGCACTGCTCTGATTCATACTATTGTTACCCTTGCTTTATTCATGTTTATATTCGCATTGCCTGCTTATTATGTTATTACTTGATGACTTGACGCGCTGACGTCTGGGTTTTGCATGGCCCAGATTCTTCTACCTTGTTGCAGACTGATTAGGAGTTTTGCCGCTGTTAGACGAGCGGTGAGGTTCCTGTCGGTACGTAGTTTCACTCCAGGTGTTTCATTTATTGTATCTTTTGGCTTCCGCATATTGTTATTTCATGACTCTTTTACTCTGGCTTATGGACATGTACTAGATAGTTAGTTTACTTTCCTGTTCTTGATATCTCTACAGCCGTAATGTGACTGTGGATGGATTTTTCCTATCCGCAGGTAGCATGGTTGGTTATGTCGCGTGCCCATCTTAGCGTACTCTGGGAAGTGGGGCGTGACAATATATATATATATATATATATATATATATATATATATATATATATATGGATGCATATGACCAATTTAACATACAAAAGCCTATTTTTATTTAAACTTAACTACGGGCGTATCACGCAATCCACACAAAATCCCCTGGCAGATGTTTAGTCTACTCACCGGAATGCGTCGTAATCTACTCAGAAATCGCCAATCATTTTCCTTTCATTGCGGCTTCCGAAGTTTCCACACTCGAATCTAATATCGACATTAACTTGAACAAGAAACGGCTAACTTTGATACAGCGAAATATGAAAATACGAGTTTTACGTACTAACTATACTACGCACAACTATTTTAAACTATCTAACTCTTATACTAACTGAGTTTAATTTGATCGCTGTTCGTAACAGAAAACAGAATCGCTTTACGAAACGTCCGTGTCGTGTTTTAAACGTTTTAACCCCATTTCAGATATAAACTCCCAGATTTCCCATACTGAAAATTTAACTTAAACAGACAATACCAAATATCCTAATATCTATACAGACATCTACCCTAAAACCCACAATACCCAAATCCCCAAGAAATTCGGCAACGCCGGAATTTTCATGAATGTCGCCGGCCAAAATCCGAGCCCCCTGGTTCGTTTTCCTATGGTTAATTCCAGGTCTGGTGTATAAGATTAAGGTACTGTTTGGTGAAGTTAGTTATAATCTAGGTTGTAGCAGATCTTCACGGAGCCTATGTTTCCCAAAAACACCAATTTCCGATATCCGATTTCTACAATTTAAGTTTACAGAACTAGATTTCCACAGTGTTTAAAGATTATACCTACAGAAGATGATTGAAAGGCTCCCTCCAAGAAATCCAAGTCCTTAGCTCCTGGTTTGATGGTGGAAATCCTTAGCACTAGTTCTTCTTCTCTTCTCCCCTTTTTCTATTTTCTTTTGTGTTTTAATGATTTTCTTTTCTTTCCTTTTTTAAATAGTTAGGTGAACTGAATAATGGATATAGGATAAAGGAGAATGAGCGAGAGTTGTAGGAGGAGGTGTCTCCAAAGGAGTGGTGGTGAATTCATGCAAGGTTGAGGTGGTGTGCATGCAAGAAGGAGGTGTCTATGTATTATCACTCATATTTTGTGGTGTCTTGAGGAATTTCTGAATCTTAACCCTTTTCTAACCCTTTTTCACTTACACTCTCAACATTTCCAAATTTTCACAATTACCTAAACTTTACACAAAAACCCTTCATTACATATGTTATTATATAAACACCATTTTATTAAAATGAAGCTAAAGTTATCACTAACACCCTTGTAATTTATTTATGTTACATACTAAAACTTCAATTTATTTAGTTTCACATACCACTTATGAAATATCCTATTTTGTTTCAATAGCTTTTTAAAATAATATTTTATCATTTAATTAATTGAATTAATTTATTATTTCAATTTTTGAAATGTTACACCCTCAGAGACTAGTCGAGCAGGAATCTGCACGGTGGCTTCTTTAGGAGGGCTTTCTTGCTGTTCAAAAGCAATTTAAATACTTATAGCATACACAGGATTGCAAATACTCCATTTGTACATTAATTTTTAAACAATTTTCTGTACACTGAAACAGAGTCATTACGCCCGCTCCCCGGAGTCGAGGTCGCGATCGTTCATTTATGATGAACTAAAAGATATCCAAGTGTAGGAAGGTCGGTATCGGTCCATTCCTCAGAGTCGGGTCGACAACTACGTCTCTTAGCATGAGTTGAAAAACGTAGAATAGGTCGGCGTTAACTGATTCCATCCTGATGTGGTTCCTAGACTCGTGCTTTCGTAGGGTAGGAACCTACCCCTCGGAGACTAGTCGAGCAGGAATCTGCACAGTCTTTAGGAGGGCTTTGATCCTTAGCGTGGATGGGTAGGAACCTGCCCGCTAGGGATGGATCGGGCAGGGAAGATGCTCGGTGGCCTCGTGAGGAGGGGTTTGATCCTTAGCATATTCGGAATGTATTCCAAAGATTCCCCATTGTTCTACAGTGGGTCCCACGGATTCAAGAGGTGACCCTCACGGATTCAAGAGGTAGCCCCTGCCCCCTAGGCATGACACTTGGCGTGGCATTTTGTTCCGTGAGCAAGAACCGGGTCCCGACATATAGTCTCTATATTGGGGGCGGGGCGGGACAGAATGGTATCAGAGCTGGTTCTTCAATAGTAGGTCTGTGGTTCGAGGACGACCCATTGTTCAAAAGTGGGGAGAATGTCGGGACCCGGTTCTTGCTCACGGAACAAAGTACCATGCCAAGTGTCATGCTTAGGGGCGGGCCACCTCTTGAATCCGTGGGGGGCCGCCTCTTGAATCCGTGGGACCCGCTGTAGAATAATGGGGAATCTTCGGAATACATTCCGAAAGAGGGCAGATCAGGAACTATAAATGGAATGATACCACCCTTCAATACAGAGGCGCCTTTTAAGTGCACCGGCACCACAAGAGCTTGAGAACTCCGTAGTTAAGCTTGCTCGAGCCAGGGAAGTTCTGGGATGGGTGACTTTCTGGGAAGTGGCCCCTGGTCGGGTCCGGTTCGTCCCGAAGGACAAAATCGTGCGGCTTCGGCCAGAATGAATAATACTCTCTGTATTGGGGGTGGGACGTGACAAAATGGTATCAGAGCTTGTCCCTCAATAGTAGGTCTGTGGTTCGAGAACGAACCATTGTTCAAAGGTGGGGAGAATGTCGAGACCCGGTTCTTACTCACGGAACAAAATGCCACGCCAAGTGTCATGTTACGTGGGCAGGGGCCACCTCTTGAATCCGTGGGGGCCACCTCTTGAACAATGGGGAATCTTCGGAATACATTCCGAAAGAAGGCAGATCAGGAACTATAAATGAAATGATACCACTCTTCAATACAGAGGTGCATTTTAAGTGAACCGGCACTACAGGAGCTTGAGAACTTCACAGTTAAGCGTGCTCGAGCCAAGGAAGTTCTGGGATGGGTAACCTCCTGGGAAGTGGCCCTTGGTTGGGTCCGGTTCTCCCCGAAGGACAAAATCATGCGGCTTCGGCCAGAGCGAACAATACTCTCTGTATTGGGGGTGGGATGGCCTTGTGAGGAGGGCTTTAGAGACTCCCCTGCGCTTTCGTGGGGGAGTTGTTCGATCCTCCCTGACCCGTAAAATCAGGAAGAGTGACCGTCGTGGATGACACACGTGGCGGAATTATATCGAAAAGGCTCGATATTCTGAAGATTTGCGTCGTTCAACCTTCCTTTGACAGCTTGGGAGCTCGTGAAGACCGGAATGGTCGCCACGTGTCTGTTATGTATCGAGAAATTGAAAATATCCCGCGATTCACGTCGCTGTGCGCGTAAATTTACGGCCTTTGGAGATTTTAGTTGAGGCTATAAATAGCAAAGGCATGTTGGTTTCTCTCTAGCCTTGTGTTTCTGAAAATGGTCGGGCGTCCGTGTGTGCTCATCAGGGAGATCATTTCTCGTGACGACGTGTATCTTTACAGCATCGACCGCTCCAAGTAGACGTATGAGGCGGTGATAAACCGCATGGAGGGGCACTTTGGACGCCTTCTTCCCCGGTGATTTCCATTCCTCCAACTGCTCATTTACGCGATCTGGAGGATATCCCCGGGGCTGCACAAGCCCTATCTCCGCAGTTGAGGGACGAGACGATCGAAAAGTTGCACTCGCTCTACCACCTCGGCCTGATCTCGAAGAGCAGGCGGGAACGACCGATGGACCTTCTTCTGGAGTGTTTCCAGAAGTGGCTAACCGCTGATTTTAGTCCAGCGGATGGCCCTCCCTTAGCAGCCCAGGAAGCTAGGGCTCGGCTGGCGGAGATTTCCTCTGAGTATCATCAACAATGCTTTCTTAATCCCCGGGCCCCCTTGTTGTAAATATTTTTTGTAAGACCGAGGAGCCTATAACTCCTCTTTAATGAATAAAAGTTTTTCTTATTGAGGCATTTTGTTTCCTTCTGTCCCTTTTGCATTGTTTACGTGCTTTTTCAAGACGACCTTAGGGGTCACGGAACTGAGAAAGAAAACAAAATTAGTGCAAGAAGTCTCTTATAACTCGGGAGACTTAATAAAAATTACATCGCTTCAAAAAGGAGAAAATACATTCATTTATACAATTTGAGTTTCTCGGCGTTGTAAGGCCGAAGAAACTTTCGTCCCTTGGTGTTTTGCAAGCGATACGCTCCACCGGGCAATGTTTCTGCTACGAGAAATGGGCTGTCCTATTTTGGGGAGAATTTGTGCAGCCTTGTTTGGTCTAACGAGAAATAAGCAATTTGCTGGTTCCCGTAGGCCCGACCTATCCCCCCTTGGTTTAATGGAAACTTGATCGCAAGATGGTAGGTCGAGATTTGAGCCCGTAGGGCATTTAATGTGGGGCGCCCCAGGAGGATGTTGTAGGATGAGGGGATTTTAGCGACGATGAATTCCACAGGTACGGTCCTCGTATGGACTGCTTCTTCGATATTGAGGAGCAGGGTGACCACTTCCTCGGCCGGGATGGAATGGTTGGTAAACTCCGAGAGGACATGGGAGGTGGGCCGTAGGTCGGACGGTCCCAGCCCCATACGCTTGAAACAGTCATAGAAGAGGATGTCTGCCGAGCTCCCAGAATCGACCAATATCCTCTGTACCTCGTAACGGTGGACCTGGGCTATTATAATGAGAAGGTCATTGTGAGGTAAGGATATACCGTAGAGGTCTTCATCGGTGAAGACGATGGCCTCGGCCGTCCTGCACTTCTTCTGGGATGGGTCGCTTGTACCCTCGACTGATAAGAGCTGGCGGTTTTCGCCGGCTTCCCGAGCAGGTTCCAAGATAACGGCTGAGGTAACGACCATGATTTTCCCGATCGTTAATTCCCCGGGAGGGGGCTGGTTCACCTGCTCCAGGTCTGCTTGCCGTTTGTCCCGCAGGTACTTCGCCAAGTGGCCAGAGCGGATGAACTCCTCGATGTAGTCACATAGTTGTTTGCAGTTTTCGGTCGGGTGACCCTGCGACCTATGGAAGGCGCAGTACGGGCCCCGGCTATGCTTAGCCACTCTCTGGGTGACTGGCGGGAGCTTGAAGAATCTCTCGCCTTTCGCTTCCTCCAACAGCTCGGTTTAGGAGATATTTAAGGGAGTGTACTCTTGAAACCTCGGGGTATAGGGTTTCAGGCGATCGACCCTCTTCTTCTTTTCTCTGCCCCTCTTCTTCTGGTTGGCTTGGTCGCCCCGGGGCAGGTTGGCGTTCACCTCCGACTCGAGTTGGATCTCCCGCTCGGTCCAAGCTTTTACCTCGGCCATGGTCTTAAGTTGCGCTAATGTAAAAAAGCGGAGCCACTTTTTGTGCCTAAGACCCGACCTTAGTGTGGTGATGACAGTTTCATCCCGGTGCCCGGGGATCTCGAGGAGACCGTTGTACAAACGAGTGACGTATCCCTTAAAGGATTCCTTGTTCCCGCTCTTTATGGTGAACAGGTAGTCGACTGTTCTCTTTTGTCGTCGATTCCCGACGAAGTGGCTAAGGAATTGGGTGGCCAGCTCACCGAAGGTCAAGATGGAGCGTGGCGTTAGTCCTCGGAACCAATCCCGTCCGGCCCGGATGAGGGTGGCGGGAAAAGCTCGGCATTGGGCCGCTACGGAGTTATCCTGGAAGCTCATGCCCGCCGTAAAGGCGTCTAGATGGTCCTTCGGGTTGAATTTCTCATCGAAGAGGGCCACCTTGGGCGATTTGTTCCTGGACGAGACGTGCTTGGCCAGCAGTTCTTCCGTAAAGGGTTTCGTCAGCGAATCGGCGGAGTATCGGGCCCCTGCGCCGGATGCTTGGCCGTCCCGGTGTATGCCCTCGATTTTCTTCTCGGGGGCCTTGAGTCGGCAGTGGTAACCCGAGGATTCTGCGCAGTCGGAGTGGTGACTGTCCCCGCTCCAGGTCTGCGCCAGTGTGCGGCTTCGATTCCGCTCTATCAGATTTAGCAAATCCTCGGGCGAGGTCCTTCTCGAGTGGCCCCGGCGTTCGGCGTTCGCATGATCCTGGCGGGAGGGGAGGTGCCGGTCATGCTTGGAAGCAGGCGAGCGGACCGATACCTCCTCGGTGGGTAAGAACGCACGTGGGCATTGGAACGACAACCCAGTCCTTCCTGGGACCGTGGTGTGGAGCTGTCCAGCTCCCAGTGGGTCATGGAATCAGTCGCCGAGTGTCGGTTAAGGCAGCCAGAGTCGGCTTCCCGGCGCTCAGTGGCGCTGTGATAAGGACGAGGTAGATCGAGGGCTTGAGCATGCTCGTTCGTCCTTCGGCGGACGTCATTATCCCGGGAGGGGTAACTGCGGCCTGGTGGGTGTAGCCCGCTGCTTGGACGCGAACGAAGGCATCCACCAGCGATATAAGCTTGTCTATCCGAGCGGATAAGGCGCTAATGGCGTTAGGAGGGGGAGGCAAGCTGCTTCCGCCTCCGTTGTGGCGGCTCATATTTGGATCGTTGCGGTCATCGCACGCCATTGGATCGAGGACGGAGGATCAACTTTAGTTGGTGGAACAAGATAAGTCTTTCGTTCTCACATACGGCGCCCAAACTGATGGAGGTCTTGATCTCCTTCAGATGCTGTTCTCCATCGATCTGTCACGAGCCTTGCTGGACGGTTGAGATTAGATTCGGAGGTTGCCTCCTTAGGTGTGTGGATCTCAATAGGTTGAGTTTGAGGTAGAAGCCGAGCTACATGCTGTAGGGTGTTTTTCGTCACCCCATTGAGATGGGAATACGCGCGCGCTTATCAGGCGCATCACAGATTCCCCCTATCTAGGGTAGGCTTGGGTTTATTGATTGTGGGTGTTCCCGCCAAAAAATTTCTGCGCAAAAGAGCCCAAGGTATCAAATGGCAGCGATACGCTTAAGAAAATGTGAACCAGTATTTTGCGGGCTGTATTTTGACAAACTCCCGACTGTGAAACAGCTAAATTCTGATGGTATCGAAAGCGTATCGAAAAGCCTTCGATTTGATATATTATGGGCCTCATAATTCATCCGGGATGAAAAGTTATGAGCAAATATGCTATGCACGTGTAATCTAAGGAAGAAAATGCGAACCAGTATTTTCCGGGCTGTATTTTGACAAACTCCCGAATGAGAAACAGCTAAATTCTAATGGTATCGAAAGTATCTCGAAAAATCCTTCGAATTGATATATTATGGGCCTCATAATTCATCCGGAATCAAAAGTTATAAGCAAATGTGCTACGCACGTGTAATCTAAAGTAATGCTCTACTACATCGGGGGGTGCATCTGCATAAGGGATCGCAGAGACAGGCTCCGAGGGAGTCGCACAAGAAAAGCTCCAGCGGCCTCTGATAATTTGATCGTACCATCTACCCCATAGATGAAGATTCTTGTTCTCCGGGTCATGGTCTTTGATCAGCGCAAGAACCTCTCGGTCTACGGGCGCTTCGGGAAATCCGCCTTCTGAGTGGACAAACGGGAAGGAAGTGTCGAAAGACATAGTACCTGCGCGGAAAAGAACAAATTTTCAGTCGTTAGTGCTATAATTTAAATTCTGACACTTAGTACTTTAAATCGGTACCACACTGCAATGCAGCGAAAAGGGACTAAAAGGGACCCACATAATCCAGATGACATTGCATCATTAATAAAACAGCCTCATCATTTGATAAGACTGTCAATTAAATGAGGAAATCCTCAATTGATTCTTATTTAATGAGAATTCCTCGGGTCAGGGAGTAAATCTCCCCTTGAGAGCAGTGCTCTATGGCAGAATGACACCTGTCAGATTCTAATGATGAAGGAATAAAATTCCTCAAAAAAATTCTAAGAGCCTTGCTCTGTAAAAATGATGGAATAACCCATCAGAGAACTTAGATTAAAGTTTTAATGGAATAAAATTCTATGATCTTTAAGATCCATGAACAAATTCTTAAGAGTTCTTTATGAAAGATTAATAAATCTATGTGATTTGAAAAGAGCAAAGCTCTGTTAATGGTTAAAAAACCCTGAAAATGATCACTTAAGATCTAAGATCCAACAAGAGCAAAGCTCCGTTGATGGGTTAAGGAACCCTAAGAAAGATCTCTTTAGATCTATGGGTTCAAGAGAGCAAAGTTCTGTCAACAAAACCCTAAAAAAAGGTTTTCTTTAGACCAAAGATCTATGAGGAGCAAAGCTCTGTTAATGAGTAAAACCCTAGATTCTTAAATAATCCTTTAAAAGATTTAATCTTTATCTAAATTTTGACAGAGTTCTGTCCTTAAATGAAGTTCTTAAGACAAAGAGCTATGCTCTGCAAGAGAATAAAAATTCTCAGAAGGAAGAAGATGAACAGAAATCATTCTAAGAGCCAAGAGTCCTATTTATAGGTATTGAGAGGCCGTTTCAACTTCTGAGTTGATCCAAGGACGCATATGCTGCCACCGCTGCACTCACGTGTGGGCCACGTGAGCGCAACGGTGGGGGGGCATTTGTTTCCCCCCAATCAGAGCAAAGCTCTGCTCAAAATTCAAATTTTGAAATGAAGCAACGCTTCATAGCAGCGCCAAGTGCGCTGCGCCCTAAACAGCGCACTACGTGCAAAGCACGTGTGCGCTAGCGCTAAAAGCGCTACGCCCTAAACAGCGCACCACGTGCAAAGCACGTGTGCGCTAGCGCTAAGTGCGCTGCACTATAACCAACGCACCACGTGCAAAGCACGTGAGCGCTAGCGCCGAAAGCATCTCATTCTCGCAAAAACTATCTGTGCCTATTTTATACCTGTTTCAGTTTTAACAGCACACATGCATACATTAAGAGAAGAATAGGAATTGAAAGGGAGCACTTGGCGGTTAATGACAAAAAGCAGAAAGCATTTAATTAAACATTTATTCTACACGAAATAGATCGCCAAATATGGGATCGAAAGTACAGAGATTTACAAACATATAGAGAAAATTATCTAGTTCCCTCTCTGTCTTTTCCACCATGTCAAAGCGACGATCTTCGCGAGGAGTAGCTACCCATCGGTTAGCATCACATTCACCAGCGAAAACAGAAATGACGGCCCGATGAGCCCGTATTTGGCTCAGCAACTGGACAGAGCAATCCCTCAGATCTTTGGTGATCAAATGCGCCTCGTGGAAACACTCGATCTTGTCTTCTGCAGCGTTGAGCATCGCCGAGGTCATATCCGCCGGAGGAGGGGGGATATCATCGAGCACGGACAAAAGGATCATCCGGAGCCAGATAGAACTGACAGGGAGAGGAGATCCTACACGAGTCAAGAGCTCGTGCAGCGCTGCATCACATTGGTCATCTGTTAAAGTAGGATTCACCAAGCATGCAGCGAAACGAGAAACGATGTCCTCAATAGGCACCTCCCACGGCTGTCGGCGAGCATGGGGACGGTTACAGGCCATAACTCTTCTTCAACAAAAATGATTCTCTAAAAAAGGAAGAGAGAAGAGAAGCACTGCTTCAGATTAGAAATGAAGAACATTTAAGTCTAGGCACAGAAAATGCTGTGTATGATAGAACTATTTCCAAGATCTGGGAAAGGGAAAGTTTGACTCAGAGGGAAGGTGAAAAGACACCTTCAGCATGAAGCAGCGCTTCATAGCAGCGCCAGCGCTGAGAGTCAAAGACTCTAAAGCAGCGCACCACGTGCAAAGCACGGGTGCGCTAGCGCTAAGTGCGCTGCACTCTAAGCAGCGCACCACGGATGGAGGCGCGCATTTCAAAGACTTCGGTCGTTTCTGGGTCGAAGAGGATTCGTACCGATATGCCAGCTCAGAGGCATCGTGACAGATTCTTTCCAAGAGATGGTGGCGGCAGAGGAGTTAGACGGGGTCAGCTATTTGGTTCTTATCCGCAGGGCCAGCAGGCGTCGCCAGGATGTTTTAGGTGCGGGAGTCCGTACCATCGTATCAGAGACTGTATGGTGAGACGACAGGGAGCGGCGACGGTCCCACACGTGACTTTACCACATTCACCACCTCCTCAGAGAGCTTTACTTCCTGCCCCCGGTGATGCTCCACGTCAGTTTGGCGCTCCCAGAGGCCGTGGACGTGGCGGTCCTATTCAGAGAGGACGAGGAGGCGAAGGCCGAGGACAGCCAGCTATTGGTGGGGGACAGGCCCGAGTGTTCGCTTTGACTCCGCAGGATGCGCAGGCATCTAATGCCGTTGTGACAGGTACTTTGACAGTATGTTCTTTCGACGCACGAGTATTATTCGACCCAGGTTCCACACATTCGTATGTATATACACACTTTACACCGATGTTGGGCCGTGAGTCATCGTCGTTAGATCAGCCACTTGTTGTTATTACTCCGGTAGGCGAGTCGTTTGTCGCTCGTTTTGTGTTTCGATTGTGTTCCGTTCGTATCGGGGAGAGGGATTCGTCGGTTGATTTGATTCTCCTCGATATGTTGGACTATGATGTGCTTTTGGGCATGGACTGGCTGGCCACTTGTTATGCATCTGTGGACTGCCGTGAGAAGACAGTCAGATTTAGCTTTCCGGGAGAGCCAGTCCTTGTTATTCAGGGAGACCGCAGCGTCACCCTTTCCAGCTTGATTTCGTCTCTTCGCGCCGGTCAGCTCTTGCGGAAGGGATATCAGGGATTCTTAGCGTATGTTTGTGATACTCGAGCTGCAGAGGTTCCTTTGGACCAGGTCCCGATTGTTAGTAAGTTCCCTGATGTTTTCCCTGACGAGCTGCCTGGGTTACCGCCTGAGCGCGATATTGCTTTCTGTATTGACTTGATTCCCGGCTCGGGGCCTATTTCCATACCGCCTTATTGGATGGACCCGGTGGAGCTTAGAGAGCTGAAGGATCAGTTGCAGGATTTGTTAGATAAATGGCTTATTCGACCTAGTGTGTCTTCGTGGGATACTCCTGTCCTGTTCGTCAAGAATAAAGACGGCAGTTTGCGCTTGTGTATTGATTACCGCCAGCTGAACAGGGTTACCGTACGGAACAGATATCCCTTACCACGTATCGATGATTTGTTCGACCGGCTTCAGGGTGCGGGATAGTTTTCGAGGATTGACTTGCGATCGGGTTACCATCAGTTGCGGGTGCGGAAGGAGAATATTCCGAGGACGGCTTTTCGCACACGTTACGGTTACTATGAGTTTTTGGTGATGTCGTTCGGACTCACCAATGCACCAGCCGCGTTTATGGACTTGATGAACCGCATTTTCAGGCCGTATCTAGATCTGTTCATCATCGTGTTTATTAACGACATTTTGGTGTATTCCCGGAGCCGAGAAGAGCACGAGCAGCAGTTGCGGATCACATTACAGACTTTGAGGGAGCACCAGCTGTTCGCGAAATCCTCCAAGTGCGCGTTTTGGCTTGACAACGTTGATTTTTTGGGTCACGTGATTACGAGAGATGGCATATGTGTGGACTCGAAGAAGATCGAGGCCGTTCAGCATTGGCCCAGACCGGCATCAGTTACGGAGATCCGCAGTTTCCTAAGCATGGCCGGCTACTACCGGCGATTTGTTTAGGACTTCTCCCGTATTGCTGCACCGTTGACCGGGTTGACCCGGAATGGAGTTCCTTTTGATTGGACCGAGGCGTGCGAGCATAGCTTCCAGCAGTTGAAGACTCGTCTGACTACTGCACCAATGTT
Source organism: Agapanthus africanus (assembly GCA_030015575.1). Taxonomy (NCBI): domain Eukaryota; kingdom Viridiplantae; phylum Streptophyta; class Magnoliopsida; order Asparagales; family Amaryllidaceae; genus Agapanthus; species Agapanthus africanus. The sequence goes on from CM057345.1 coordinate 21,218,539, forward strand.
ATCGTTGCCTTCGGGATCGGGTAGATTCGTATTTTATTGCGACGCTTCTCGAGTGGGACTAGGTTGCGTGTTGATGCAGCACGACATGGTTATTGCGTATGCTTCTCGGCAGCTGAAGACACATGAACAGAACTATCCTACGCACAATTTAGAGATGGCTGCAGTGATGTTTGCACTCAAGATCTGGAGACATTACCTATACGGCGAGTCGTGCCAGATATTTACGGACCACAAGAGCTTGAAGTACATATTTCAGCAGCGAAACCTGAATCTGAGACAGCGCCGTTAGATGGAGCTGGTGAAACTCTATGATTGCGAGATCCTTTACCATCCGGGCAAGGCGAATGTGGTGGCAGATGCTTCGAGTCGGAGGCCCGGAGGTAGTTTATCTTGTTTGAGCGCCGTGCAGAGGCAGTCATCAGCAGATTGAAATATTCTATGTGACAGCCGAGTGCAGTTTGAGTTCACTCCGACAGAGGGACAGCTTGCGCATATTCATGCACGTCCGCAGTTGCTTGACCGTATTCGAGAGGCATAGCCCAGTGATGACCGTCTTTCAGAGATCATAGAGCAGGTTCGGCAGGGCAGAGTTTCCGAGTTCGCGATCGATGATCAGGGGGTACTGCGATTTGGAACTCGATTGTGCGTACCAGATTCTAAGGGACTGCGGCGTGAGATTCTTGAGGAGGCTCATAGATCGATATATAGCGTTCATCCCGGTTCCACCAAGATGTATCACGATTTGCGAGATGTTTATTGGTAGGACGGAATGAAAAGGGACGTCACAGACTTCGTGTCGAGATGCCCGACTTGTCAGCAAGTCAAGGACAAGCACTAGAGGCCCGCGGGAGAGTTGCAGCCTTTGCCCAATCCGGAGTGGAAATGGGAGAAAATTACTATGGACTTCATCGTGGGTCTACCCAGGACCAGTCGAGAGTATGACTTCATTTGGGTGATCGTGGATCGTTTGACGAAAGCGGCTCACTTTCTTCCAGTGAAGACTACTTTCGGATTTGCTCAGTATGCCCAGATTTATATCGACGAGATCGTACGGTTGCATGGCGTCCCGACTTGTATAGTGTCCGACCGAGGCACCCAGTTTACCAGCCGACTATGGTAGAGACTTCAGGAGGCGTTGGGCACCTGTTTGAGTTTCAGAACAGCATTTCATTCGCAGACCGACGGCCAGTCAGAGCGGACTATTCAGACTCTTTAGGACATGCTCCGAGCGTGCGTTTTAGATTTCGGTGGTAGCTCGGATCATCATTTACCCTTAATGGAGTTCTCCTACAACAACAGCTTCCAGGATACTATTCAGACTCTTGAGGACATACTCCGAGCGTGCGTTTTTGATTTCGGTGGTAGCTGGGATCATCATTTACCCTTAGTGAAGTTCTCCTACAACAATAGCTTCCAGGATACTATTCAGATGGCACCTTTCGAGGCCTTGTATGGGAGGAGATGTAGATCGCCCGTCTGTTGGACAGAGCTCAGCGAGAGCGGTATTTTGGGGCCGCAGATCGTGCAGGAGACGACCGAGAAGATACAGTTGATTCGAGACCGGATGAGAGCGGCCCAGAGCAGGCAGAAATCGTATGCGGACCGACGCTGTCGCAGACTAGAGCTCGCAGTTGGCGATCATGTTTTTCTGAGGGTCTCTCAGATGAAGGGCGTGATGAGGTTTGGGCGAAAAGGAAAGCTTAGTCCCAGATTTGTGTGTCCCTTCGAGATCCTCGAGCGTGTCGGCGCAGTTGCGTATCGTTTGGCTCTTCCACCCAGCTTTCCTGATGTTCACCCCGTCTTCCACGTTTCGATGCTCCGCAAGTACCTTCACGACCCTTCTCATGCAATTCAGCACCCGACGGTCTAGCTGGAGCGTGACCTTTCTTTTACAGAGCAGCCGGTGGTCATCCTGGATCGGCAGGTGAAGAAATTGAGATCGAAGGTTATACCGACCGTCAAGGTCCTTTGGCGTAGCTCGAGCAGCAAGGAGGTCACCTGGGAGACCGAGGGCGAGATGAGGAAGAAATATCCCCATCTCTTTGAAGGTACGCATAGCTAGATTTTTAAATTTGGGGACCGAATTTCTTTAAGGGGGGAAGATTGTCACGCCTTGAAAAGTCGTTTAGGTATTTTCCCGATAATCGGTAAATAATTGGTATTTTTCCGTAAATTGTAATTATAATTATTTTCAATGTAGGCCTAATTATACCTAATTTAGATAGATAATTGCTAGTATTTAGTAGCTAATGAGCCACTTATAAATTTCGGGTGGTTTAAATATTTTTCCCCTAATTTATTATTTTTAATATTATTTTAAGCTGTTAAAATATATTAATTAGAGTATGGTGTACTTTGTGAATGGAATGGGCTTTGACTTGGAGAAAAATTTAACAATCCCACACCATTCTCCCCCACTCCCTTCCCTGGCCGAGAGCTGCTGTTGCTGTTCCCCAATTTTCCCCTTCTCTTTTTCCTTCAAAATTCATCACAAAATCCATCAAAATCCAATTTAAACCTCACAATTTCAAGCCCATTTCTTTATCCTTTCTCCTTAGCCAATCTTGCATGAATCTTGGAGCAAGAAGGTCATCTTTAGAGGCAAATCACCATGCTAGATCCCTAGAAATTTGAAGTATAATCTTGACCCAATTAACACTTGTGGTTAAATTCCTTGAATTAAATTGATTTAGTGTCAATTTTAGTGCTAATTTTAAATCTAGGTTATTTAAAGAGGATGGTTTAAGTTAGAACTAGGGTTTAAAACACCATTACTAGATTAATTAAGTTTATTTTGCTATCTAGTTCTTATACAAACCTAATCTAAGAGGTTACTTTGCTTAGGTGGGCTTCAATTCATCCTAATCTAGGTTTTTCTATTGTGATATTGATTGTAATTGCAAGTTTATGAAATTCAAGAAAGGGTTTGATTTTGGGATTAGGGTTTGAAGCATTTTAAAGTGGGTTGGATTAAGTGTAGTGGCTTGCTAGTTGTGTGGTTGGATGATTATGCTCGATTGTGGTCATTTTATCGCTAATCTAAGATGGTTATGCCAAGTTGCAAATTTTTGTGCTTACTAGGTTTTTGATACAATTAGGATGTGAATTAATTTGGTTATGTTGGTTATATTATTAGCTTCTACTACGGTATTTAGGGTGTGCGAATGCGTATTGGTTTGATCGAGTCTTAGTTTTGACGGTTGTTCCGAACGACGATTCTAGTAAGGGTTGTAGTGATTTTCGTGTGTGTTCCGCGCACCAAGTGCACAATGTGCCTAACTCGTAGACGTTGACCCTTTCATTTTGTGACTTGACGTCGTTTCAGGATATGTAATCTTATGTTTTGTGTTGTGCAAATTCCAGGATCAGTCGCGGAGACTTCGAACGTGGCACGCAAAGGGAAAGCGGTGATTGGACCACGCTAGCTGAGCATTTCCGGTGAGTAGATGTATACATCTACGGGGGAAATCGTTTGGATGGCGCGAGGCACCCGATAGTTTAGAATTTCTAGTAATACTAGCTTGTTGCATGTAGTTCCTAGTTACCTATTTTACTGCATTGCATGACCTTTATATCCATATATGTGTTAATTCATCGTATCGAAACCATTAAAATGAGATATGCGACACAAGAAATATTTGGTTTGCTTAGTTCATTATATATAATTGTGCAACATCATCTCATAGGATACTTGCATCATTACCATGGTTTTATGCAGCACGAGCACTATTCATGCGGACACACACGCCTTGGTAATTGTTATGCCACAAACACTAGAAAACTTGTTTAAACCGGAATTTAGAATAATTTCACCATATAGGACGTATAAACCAGTACTAATATATTAAATTTCTCAAGATGAACATGTAAAATTGCTAGTCATATGCATGTACCTCATTACATCATTCGATCATACATAGTCTTTTAGTCATATATTGCAGTTCGCATTGTTGATACCACAGGCATTCATCATCATTGACATCTGTACTTATGGTACTTTCTTTCTAGAGGATTTCAGCATTTGAGATTTATGAGATTTTGGAGAAACCGCAAGGATTTAATAAAATTGATATCATTTTAAATATTGCAAGTTGCGGTTTTCTCATGACATGATACTTGTGTCGTCCACCATGAGTTTTTTGTTAGTTTTCGAGACCCGTTTCGAGGAGTAGGATAATCCGTCTTGGGTACATGGTGGGCCCGGAAAGGTACCCCGGGGCAAGAAGCTCGAGTAGTAGACGATGAGCCTGACAGGGGCAGACTACCTACCGGTGATTGTTGGCGCGGCGGATATCCGGAGGATACCGACCGCGGTCGTGAGATATTAAGATATTGATACTTGAGATGGGCCAGTCCGGATTGCCGGAGCCCGAGACTTTTTGAGATACCTATACTTTGGGACATTGAGATATTCATTTGAGGTGTCGATGCTTGACACGGATTTCTGTTGATTTAATTGATATTACTTCAGATATTTCAATAAGAGTTTTCTAAGATGAAAATAATGATTTCCTCATATCAGCATATTCAGATCACGTGTTAAATTACATTCATGTCGCATACATGCTAGTACATCATACCATATCAATATTGTAGAATTGTGACACTTTGCGTACATGCTTACGATAGTCTTTATTGATGTTACATATTATTCACGAGTTGGCAACTCACCCTCGTTGTGCCACAGCCTTTTCGCAGGTCCGATCCGTCAGCACTGTACCGGTGGACGCACTTCCTCTTTTTGCTTGGATTTGAGGCTTTTGCTCGTAGGTGGGTTGTGTCATTATTTTCTTTCCACCATTTATATTCATTGTATCTAGTGTACTCCATCTACTGTATCATCTACCAGTACTGATGTATATCGACTTAGAGACGAGACAGTGAGATTTGTGGGCATGTATGTTGTTTCTTTGGGTCGCGCTCACTTGAGCCGACGTGTTGCTTATTACTTGTGCATTTTTATGCTTATTTTGGACATTGATGATTTATATTGCGTGGTTTGAGTCCGCCTTGGGGCAAAGAGCTAGCTCCCGCTTGGGGATGCCTTATTTCATGTTATTCATATATATTCCTGTTTGTACCCGTTTGGGGGCCAGTATTTACAAAGGAGACTCTGCCGAAATTTTCGGAAAAATGGATGTTGCTTTTAAAAAGCTTGATGTGACTTATTTGATTAAAATCGCTTTCAATAAATTGGTTTTCCTTCACTCTACTGCTTATTTGGTTTTGATTTCTAGGATTTGGCTTACTTAGATTACGTACGTCTCGAGACGTTTCGTAATTTAAGTGCCAGTCATGCTCCGTACTTTTCAGGTCATGAAACCTTTAGAGCGAGAGAACCTCCGATTGACGGGTCAAACAGGGCATGCGAACTCAATGTGCAGTATGTGCGTATGTGTGTATATGTACACACACACACACACACACATATAAAAGGGAAAGGGCATCCAAAGGATGCGTGGGAGAAAGCGCCAGCGCCTCACGTGCGGGGCGCTTGGGAGCTTGAGCGCTGGCGCTATCGCCTTGGGCGCTAGCGATTCGGGCGGTCGGGCGCTAGCACCTCATGTGCCACACACGTGGGCGCTCGGGCGCTCACGCTTTGGGCGCCAGCGTGCTAGCGCTCTGGGCGGCAGCACCTCACGTGCCAAGCACGTGGGCGCTCGGGCGCTCGCGCTTTGGGCGCTAGCGCCACACGTGCCAGGCACGTGGGCGCTCGGGTGCTAGCGCCTCACGTGCCAAGCACATGGGCGTTTGGGCACTCGCGCTTTGGGTGCTAGAGCTTTGGGCTTTACAAAATAGCATTTTGCCCATCCTATGTCTCATGTGCTATTTCTTTTTGCACATAAGCCATGGGCTTTACAAAAATTTGGCTTTATGCCCATTCATGAATAAAAAATTATATTAAAATTATTTATTACATGATTTCATTTTGGCTTGGGGGCCGCTTCATGTTCGGACTCGACTTGGGCAGGGGCCCATTTGACCTGGGCTTGCACCCGTTTGGCTTGGGGTTGACCTTGACTTTGACCCGGTCAATTAGGGTGCAAATTTTGACCCCCAACAAAGTGCCCCCCATCAATAAATGCACACCGTGCATATGAGTTGTGTGTATGAAATTGATGGATCTTGAAGCTGGACTTCGAGGTGGAACATCATTCCGGGGGCGGAGCATCCCTCGGGAGTATGATTCCCGGGGATCGGAGTATCATTCCGATTTGCGGAGCATAATTCCAGGGTCGGAGTATCATTCCGAAGGGTCGGAGCATATTTCCAAAGATCGGGGCATAATTCCGAAGAGCGGAGCATGATTCCAAGGGGTCGGAGCATAATTCCGAAGAGCGGAGCATGATTCCAAGGGGTCGGAGCATAATTCCGAAGAGCGGAGCATGATTCCAGAGATCGGAGCATAATTCCGATGAGCGGAGCATGATTCCAAAGGGTCGGAGCATAATTCCGACGAGCGGCACACATTCTGACCGAAGTATAATTTCGATGCAGAGGTTGATTCCCAGGGATCGGAGCATGATTCCGATGAGCATAACTTCGGGGATCAGAGCATAATTCCGAGAATCGGAGAATCATTCCGATAAGCGGAGCATGATTCCAGGGATCGGAGCATAATTCCGATGAGCGGAGCATAATTCCAAGGGGTCGGAGCATAATTCCGAAGTGCGGAGCATGATTCCATGGATCGGAGTATAATTCCGATGAGCGGAGCATAATTCGAAGGGGTCGGAGCATAATTCCGACGAGCGACACACATTCTGACCGAAGCTTAATTTCGATGCAGAGGTTGATTCCTAGGGATCGGAGCATGATTCCGATGTGCATTGTTGGAGTCAAAATTTGCACCCCGGTTGACCAAGTCAAACTCAAGATCAACCCCAAGCCAGGTGGGCCCAAGCCCAGGTCAAGCGGGCCCATGCCCAAGTCGAGCCCGCGGCCAGCCTCCTCCATTCCAAAATGAAATCATGTAATAAATAATTTGTATGTAATTTTTTTATGCATGAATGGGCATAAATCCAAATTTTTGTAAAGCCCATGGCTTATGTGCAAAAAGAAATGGCACACGAGCCATGGGATGGGCAAAATGGTATTTTGTAAAGCCCAATGGGCTATATGTAAATATGTAAGCCTATATAAGGCAACATGATGATGAATAAGATATACACTTTTCATTCTCTAAAACTCTAGGGTTTTTGTGCCTCCTTCTCCTTCCTCAAAGTTCTAAAACCTTCTTCTTTCTTTTGAATTAAATCAAGAGTTTTGCTCTTCCTTTTCAAAAACTAAGTAGTTTTTCACCACAAAACCCACAAAGGGAGCTCAGATCTTCCATTAGATCTCAAAAAAGGGAGATTTTTAAATCTCATCCCCTTTCTCCAAGATCCGGCCAACCAACAGAAAGAAGAAGGAGACCCATCTCCAAAGACCCCACTTTGGGGAAGATCCATGACTCAAGGGGAGAAGCCCCTTCATCAGCTTCAAAAATATCTTAGGAGTCTAACTCCTCAAACACACACACACACACACACATACAAAATAATAAGTATTTCTTTCTGGGAGTACAACTCCCAGTGCAGGGACCAAGTCCCTTAAAGCGCGAGCGCCCACGTGCCTGGCACGTGAGGCACTAGCGCCCATAGCGCTAGCGCCCGAGCGCCCACGTGCATGGTACGTGTGGCACTAGTGGCCAAAAGCGCTAGCTCCCAAAGCGCGAGCGCCAGAGCGCCCACGTGCTTAGCACGTGAGGCGCTGGCGCCCAAAACGCAAGCGTCTGAGTGCCCACATGCCTGGCACGTGAGGCGCTCGGGCCCAAAGCCCTTGCGCCCTGGTGCCCAAAACGCTAGAGCCCGAGCGCCCACGTGTCTGGCACGTGAGGCGCTAGCGTTCAAGGCGATAGCGCCAGCGCTCGAGCGCCCACGTGCCGCGCACGTGAGGCGCTGGCGCTTCCTCCAACGCATCCTTTGGATGCACTTTTCCTTTTATACACACATACACACACACACAAATACTCTACAACACCGTCCCTTGTTAGAAAAAATTTCTAACGGGACGCTGCCCCGCACACCGCAAGGGGGCTGCTAGCCCCCCTTGACCCCTAGCCCGCTATCCGGGTAGCGGGACCCCCGTAAAAACTCTGCAGCCCCCCCGGTATATCCAAAAGCCCTTCAAAACACGCACACTACATATTGAGTTCGCATGAATAGTTGACCCGTCAATCGGAGGTTCCCTCGCTCCAAAGGCGAGGGGTAATTAACGGCAGCTTAGTCCGCGGCTGCCGGAAATTCGGATCCCCACAATCAATAAACCCCAGCCTACCCTAGGCAGGGGGAATCTGTAATGCGCCTGACAAGCGCGCGCGTATTCCCATCTCAATGGGGTGACGAAAAACACCCTACAGATTCTGGCACGCCCGGTGGGACCTATCTCTCCACCCATATTTTGGGTTAAACGTTCATGCAAACTCAATCCATATACATATCGATTGCATGTACTAAAATCATGTTTTTTGTGCAGGGGTTAACAATTTTCAATTGTCATATTCGAACGCAAGTCGGTATTTGAACGACTTTTCTTGGCCCCAGCTGGGGGCAAGGACATCAACACCAAGAAAGCAACAAGGCGTCTCGAGCAAGCTCCGACGGTGCCCCTGACAACTGCTCAATCGGGTATCTTCTCTAAGCTCCTCGTCATATGACCTTTAAGTCGTTAAACTGGAAACAGATGACCACCACGTCGTTAAACTGGAAACAATCGACCACCACGTCCTTAAACTGGGAACAGCTGACCACCATGTCATTAAACTGGAAATAAACGACCTCTAAGTCGTTAAACTGGGAATGTAAAAATATGTAAATAAACAAAAAATGAATGTGTAAATAAATAAATAAAAAGAAAAGCCGAAATGATGGGGTAACTCGTAATAAAAATCAGCGAGTAAAATAAAGATGAAAAATAAAGCCGAAATGATAGGACAACCACGAATAAAAGCCGAAATGATAGGGCAATCGCGACCTTCGCAATAAGAAAAGCTGAAATGATAGAGCAATCACGGTAAAACAAAAAAAAACAAAAAAACGAACTCTGAATGTCCCAACGGCGAATGATGAGTCGCTCCTGGTACCATATTTCAGTGCAGCGATGCAGACGCCAACCAAAATTCAAATTCCCAACGGCGAATGATGAGTCGCTCCTGGTACCATATTCCAGTGCAGCGATGCAGAAGCCAACCAAAATCCAATTTTCCAAAATTCTTTCGGCCCTATGGGTGGTCTCCAAACTGACTACCGTATACAATCCACGGGCTCAAATAATTCTCATCACACCCATGCCCCACCGCAATCACCAGTCACGCGGCCGGTCTCCGCCCTTGGAATTATGGTCCATTGGGAAGACCCACTCATGTGTCCTCACGATATATGAGGAGAACAATCCTTCGTGGGATCCTTACGACCCACAAAGGAAAAACACGTTTGGGGTCCTCAGGACTCCCAAGGAGAAAATGCACTTATGGGATCCTTACGACTCGTTGGGAGAAAATGCTTTTATGGGACCCTTACGAACCATAAAATTGAAAAGCCTTAGGTGATAGGAATCTAAACCTGTCTCCTAAACCATCGCTTCCCAGTAGGCAATGGCGAATGATGAGTCTCTCCTGGTATTATATTCCAGTGCAGCGATGCAGACGCCGGCCAAAATCCAAATCCCCAAGTGGCGAATGATGAGTCTCTCCTGGTACCATATTCCAGTGCAGCGATGCAGATGCCAACCAAATTCCAAATCCACGTGGCGAATGATGAGTCGCTCCTGGTACCATATTCCAGTGCAGCGATGCAGACGCCAACCAAATTCCAAATCCCATACCCCAACGGCGAATGACGAGTCGCTCTTGGTACCATATTCCAGTGCAGCGATGCAGACGCCAACAAAGTCCCAAAATTTTTCCGGCCCTACGGTCTGGATCATACATCCTGCAAAACCGTATACAATCCACGGGGGTAAAACGATCCCAATCTATCCCAAGTCCTACCGGTGAGACCACATTCAAAGTCCCACCAAAAATAAAAATCCAAAAAATATATATAATAAAATAAATAAAATTAAAAAAAATGTTATGTACATAAGTAAAATGGGCACGGATGAAAACCCAAAAGGGCTCCGTGAGTAAAAACAGCAGGACTGCCGGCGAGTTTGTGAAAACCCGAAAGGGTGCAAACTCGTAAAAAAGAGATGAAATGCACTCGCAAAGTCCTCTCGACTTTGTGAGGAGAAAATTCCCGCGTTAGATCCTTAAGACTCACAAAGGAGAAACACTTAGGAGTCCCCACGACTCCTAAGGAGAAAATACGCCTACGAGATCCTTTCAACTCGTAGGAAGAAAATGCTTCTATGAGACCCTTACGGCCCATAAAATTGAAAAGGCTTAGGTGATAGGAATCTAAACCTGTCTCCTAAGCCACCAATTCTCAAATCCTCCCGGGGCAAATGATGAGTTGCTCCTGGCATTATTCCAGTGCAGCAATGCTGATGCCAAACAAAAACCAAAATCCCCAAATCCTCTCATGACAGATAATGATTCGCTCATGGTACCATATTCCAGTATAGCGATGCTGATGTCAACCCAAATCAAATCAAACCAACAACCTCTGCAGCGGAATCATGTTTCGTCCCAGAATTTACCCCACGTCGAAATCAAGCTTCGCCTCGGTATATCTGCCTTCCCTGTCGGAATTATGCTTCAGCTCGGAATCAACCAGCGACCTCCTCGTCGGAATTAAGCTCCGTCTCGGAATCAAGTCAACCAGCAAGCTCTGCGTCGGAATCATGCTTCGTCTCATAGTGTACCCCGTGTCGGAATCATACTTCGCCTCGGAGAACCTGCCTTCCCTGTCGGAATTATGCTTCGCCTGGGAATCATCCTCTACATCAAAACCATAGACACTCCGTGCCCGGTGACAAGTCAACCAGCGACCTCCTCGTCGGAATTATGCTCCGCCCTGGAATCAAGTCAACATGCGACCTCCTCGTCGGAATTATGATTCGACTCGGAATCAAGTCAACCTGTGACCTCCTCGTCGGAATTATGCTCCGCCCTGAAATCAAGTCAACCGCCGACCTCCCCGTCGGAATTAAGCTCCGACTAACAAGCTCTGCGTTGAAATCATGCTTCGTCTCAGAATGTACCCTGTGTCGAAATCAAGTTTCGCCTCGGAGTATCTGCTTTCCCTATCGGAATTATGCTTGGCCTGGGAATCAATCTCTGCATCCAAATTATGTTTCGGTCAGAATGTCTGCCGCACGTCGGAATTATGCTCTTACCCCTTTGGAATCATGCTCCGCTCTTCGGAATGATGCTCCGATCCCTGGAATCATGCTCCGCTCTTCGGAATGATGCTCCGATCCCTTGAATCATGCTCCGCTCTTCGGAATGATGCTCTGATCCCTCGAATCATGCTCCGCTCTTCGGAATGATGCTCCGATCCCTCGAATCATGCTCCGCTCTTCGGAATGATGCTCCGACCCCTTTGGAACCATGCTTCGCTCATCGGAATCATGCTCCGAACCTTGGAATCATGCTCCGCTCTTCAGAATGATGCTCCGATCCCTGGAATCATGCTCCGCTCTTTGGAATGATGCTCCGGCCCCTTTGGAACCATGCTCCGCTCATCGGAATTGTAACAACCTAGTTCATTTATACCAGTTCTAGTTCAAGTATTTCTTTATTTATGGTATTTTCCTGATTTACTGTGTTTTGGGTGCGAATAGTGTTTTGACATTGTATTGCATCCGACCCGACCCGCTTGCTTGAAACCTGTCTTAATTCATGTTTATGATTTATCCTGACTTGTTACGTGGACTCGTGCACTTCCATATTTACAAACTGCACATTGGCATTTATCCGGCATCTGCATTTTTAAATATAATATTTAAAGTCACATAAAATATTTCAAAAATACATTGCATGGCCTGCATGATACCCCTAACCCTGTCGTAGCATTCGCGCATCTTGTTCTCGTTCCGTTCAGCGAAACGGACTTGTTTGGATGGCTACGCGCACGTACGTGCGTCCGTTCTTGGGGGTATGCATTTTCGTTACCCGGATATCCAATTTTAATTTTGATCGACATGTATATTTTTCGTATTTTGAAACTGAATTTTAGACCCGACCCGGGCGTATTTTGGACTAAGTTTGTATTTACCAGAAAATCAAATTTTATTAATATAATATTTTTATTAAGAATTAACACAGTATAGATTTTTATAACTAAACATATTTTTAAAAAATTAAAATCCCAACTTATTAAACAACATTTCTCTCTCTCTCTTTCTCTTTCCTTCTCTCTCTCTCCGTAGCACTCTCTCCCCTATCGAGCTCTCTCTCTCCTCTCGCGGCTACTGTTCCCTTCTCGGGTCGCGTCACCGCCTTCCTCTTACACTCACCTCCCTTCTTTCTTTACTTCTTCTTCTCCTTTAAAAGCCCGAGCGCCCACGAGAAACTTAACCGCCTCCTCAAACCCTAACCCTAACTCCTCTGCATCACTACCCTCGACCTCGCCTCCATTCTCATCTCCATCCTCTCCTCCTCCTCGTCATCATCTTCTTCCTCTCCTTCCTCCATCCCGAGCACCAAAACCCTGCACATCAAGAACCCCGACAACCCATCACCCTACACACCTCGTCGCTGGCGATCCCTCGACCTCGCCGTCACCACCACCATCTCCTCCTCTCCCTCTCCTCTTCCCTTCTCCCTCCTACACCAAGATCCCTGCACCCGAGCCCCAGCCTGCACCAACACCCAAGCCCAAACCCTAACTTCTCAATGCTAAACCCTAGCCTTGTCGCCGGAGCTCCGTTGATCTCGTCGCCACCACCTTATCTCCCTGACCCCAGTGCACAACCCAGTAAGCAATCCCCTCTCTCTTCTTCTCCCTCTTCTTCTTTCCTTTTTCTTTTCTTTATCTTTTCTTGAATCTTGTTTCCAGCGATCGCCGGAGTTGCGTCGACGCTGCCGATCCGACGATCCGCTCGCGTGAATACCCTCTCGCTTTGCCTAGACCCGTCCCGCATGCCGCGTGTACGTTGCGACAATTTACCGACGTCGGACGTGCCGTGCGTATCCGTCGTGTGATCCGATCGAGGCAGGTTAATCTTGCTACATGCTATAATATATTTTGCATCCATATTAATAATAATATTTAATGTTTAGTGTGTTGTACATCCCCTGTTATCATTTTACTGTTTTACGACGTCCATTTGCATCCGTACAATTTATTTCATATCTAGTTGCATGCAAGTTAATCTTACTACATGCTATACTACAATATACTGCACCCATTTGAATAATAGTATTACATATTGTTTAGTTATGCATCCATTTTATAGTTTTACTGTTTTCAGATACCCGTTTGCATCCATATCATTTAAAATATATATAACTGCATCTATAGATCATATTAATTCATGTTATTATTGTGGTGACACCCCATGCTTAATAATGTGCATCCCACTTAGTCTTGGAACTGTAAATATAACCCTAATCGATAATTGTACTTCCATATCATTAATTATATATCTATTTGCATTCCAAGTCACGTTATTTCATATTACTGTTACATTAACACCCCATGCTAGAAAATGTGCATCCTACATAGTAAAGGAGCTATAGTTGCAATCCCTAATAGTTAGTTATGCATCCATGTTTATTTGTGTATCCATACTATTAATTCTGCATACCTAGTTACACATCATATTACATTAACTCTTATTATTAATACATTAGTACCCCATACTTGATGATGTGCATCCTACATAGTCATGATGTAACCCCTGATAATATTTGTGTATCCATGCTTTTATTTGTGCACCCGTACTTGCTACAGTTTTATTATGAGCATCCGCTTAACACATGTGCACTACCTGTCATGACCTGATATACTACTGCTTGACTTGATATCTGATCCTATTACCAATGCCGACAATCTTGACCTGTTATCCCTACGGACATATCCTGTTGTCTATTTAGACAAACATGTACCTGCTTGATCCTGTGTTGGCATTAGCTCCAGATTTATCAATACCTGACTTGAACACATAACCTTGGGGGTATGGGGAAATCAAAAGTGTAAATTAAAGTGTAACTTAAAAGGGTATTACTTGATCCGTGGTCCCGGGGAGTAACGGGACAGAACCGTTCGTGACTCTTACATCTTGATCCGTGGTCCCGGAGGGTAACGGTACAGAACCACTCTTGGTTCACATATTCCTGATCCGTGGTCCCGGAGGGTAACGGGACATATTCTTTGAGTTACATAGAGGATTACATTAATTGATTTCAAACAAACTTTATGTAACATTTCAAGAAAATAAAATATTATTTTGGGGGAATTTTTAAAATTTAATAATAAAATATTGAATATTTTAATAAGGCGGTATAATTAAATACCGATAAAATTGGGAAAAATGTTGAAAATTTTGGAAATTACTAAAAGAGGGTGTTTTATGTGAATTATGCAATTTTTAAGTCTTCATGATTAATTATATGCTGATTTAGTGCTGATCGCGATTAAAAATCGTTAATCGCGATTTAAGCTTATTTTGTGAAAACATGCACCATATCTTTTCTTCAACACTTGTTGCATTTTCCTACATGTTTTGGGTGCATGGCTTGTTATTTTCGGGTTACTATTAATGAGAAAAGAAAAGGAAATGATTAAAGAATAGAATATAGTAGTAGGTATGGGTGAGAGAGAGAAAGGTGAGGATTTCTTTGACTTAGCCATTTCCCCCTCGATTCTTCACTCATTCCTCTCCCTTCTCATCATCTTGCTGCTGCTGTTGCTTCCTTCACTCCCTCCCCCTCTTCAACTCCTCAAAACACAATCAAAACAACATCAAAACCCCACCCCCATTTCACAAAAAGTGTGCACAAGCTCAAGGGAAACACATTGGATGAAGAAAAATCCAATTTTGGATACTTGGGGCAACTCAAGAATTTTCTTGAGCTGCCAAACAAAGTAATTTCTGGACCTTTAGTTTAGTGTTTTCATTACTTTTAACCCCATGTTAAATTAGAACCGATATCGTGTGGTTTAGGTGAACTTTGAAAACTCTAGTTAGGGTTTAGGGAAATTTTGGGTTGTAATGTGTAATTAAGCTCAGTAAAGGCCACACAAACCCCCTAGTACTAGAATTCAGGCCTAAACCAGAGACTAGAACCCCGGAATACGGATTTAGAAAAGCCAATATCGGAAAATTATGGATTCTGTGTGGGTTAATTGGAATCTGCTATCACCGCGAGAGTCTGAAAATTATTTTGCAAGGACAGTGATACATGCAGGCATCTAAGAAGCTACCACCAAAACCCCAGTGCCTGGATCCTCTTTCTGGCCGCAGATTTAATCTGTATGGCCGCAAATTGCGGCCTGGGTCCCACCAATTTGATTCGTGTTGGTTCTGTAGCTTTAATTCATGTAAATTAGACCCCTGGCATATGCAAAATTGTCTGATTTGACATAGGGTAGAATTGTAACAATCCCAAATTTTCGATACAAATTTTTCAAAGTATTTTTTTCAAAAATTCATAAAGGGATATTTATTACCTGAGCATAAGACTTAAGTAATTAAATAACTCCATTTTTAAAGTACAAAGAATTGATTTAAATTCAAAGTATACTTGGAGTATTTAATGTTTCTGATATCTCCTTAAGTAATTATTTCACAAAAATAATTACAATAAGGAGCTTGTAGCTCATTGGTAATACCTTCCACTGCTAAACCAAGCAACCAGAGTTCAAATCTCATACCCTACATTATTTTTGTATTTATTTTGTTTTAAATCCTTTAGAAACCCAACAGTCCAAACACCATAACTCCCAAAACTTGAACTTCACCTGAAAAAGTAAATATACCAGAGTGTACGTCAGGAGACCCCCCACCTTCCCATGCCCCGACTCGGGCCGGGGCCGCTGTCCGGACTCAGCCGGACGGCCGAGTCGTCAACATGGGAAGTGTGTCTTTTCACCTACCCTACCCCCCTGTATACTCCAAATTAATGGATCAGTTTCTGAGACTTCAATATACCCTATTTACTACGATTTTTAATGAATTTTCTATATTTTTTTCATTTTTTATTAAAAACCCTTCACCTACCCTACCCCTAGCCTACCCTATATATACACCCCCTACCCTCTACCCTCTCATCCCAAAATCCGGAGCCCACTCTCTCAAAATCTTCTCAAGAGTTGTGTACTTTGAAAACAAGTTCGCGGCGAAACTCCGACGAAATTCCGGCGGAAATTCCGGCGACGATTTGAGGAACAACCGACGACGAAGCAACGCCTCGGCAACCCCTTTAGTCCCTCCTCACTCCTTTGGTTAATCGAAACCCATAATTCCCATTCTATCCCTCTTTCTTATTCTCTAAAATACGAAATTACAAAACCCGACGGAATCGGAACAAATCCGATTTCCGATTCGGTTTTCTATAAAATTTCACTTCTCACCAATACATTCATACTTAAACATCTTTATGTTGACTATTAAACATTTAACAAACAATTTGAACAAGTTTCATCACATGAAATGATAGCCTTTTCAATTTATCGTATTTTTCACTTAAATACCACGATGTTTCGATTTCACATTTAGCACCTTAACTTTGATGTACATTTAAAGTAGAGCACGAGGTAATGACCTACCTCCACACACACGCAAATACAACCCTAAACGATATCGCCAAAATTTAGAATACGATAAAACAATACTTTCATTTAAATACCATATTCTTAATAAAATCATTTCTAAAAAGTTTTATCTTTGATACACTTTTAAATACATACCTTTTACTAAAAATAATACGATAAGTTGTGGATATCGATCATTTATCTAAACCTGATTTTGTGGTGTCTAGGCTAGGCAAGTGAGAAAGGTAACTTTAAAAGGCCCGTCTCACGATGATTCGTGAGCGGATCCCTCATTTCCTCGTTTGTACTTACCTGGACACAATTGGCGGTGAAGAGGCGATTTGAGGCATCTAACGACTTGTCGTTTAGACCATTTAGAAATAGGCTAGTTGACTTAGGAAACCCTAGAATCTAAAATAGGGAAAATTAACATTTTTACAAATAAATATCTTTTACTTTATAAACCGTTTTCTAAAGAATCAGTATTTTACAATCTTTGCAAAGCGCCGCTACAACCCACCTTGGGGAACCCGTTCAGAATGGTGCGGATTATCGTACATCCTCGGGCTTAGTAGTGCGAGATTCAGACCTCCGCAAGAAGCATTCGGTCTCGAAAGATTTAAAATACGACATCTTAAGAAAATGAGATTTTTGGAATATAAAATATTTATTAAAATTATTTTTGTATAAATATATGTATATTTATCATTTAAATATCTATTTTATTATAAAATAAATATTCTACCTTTTTTTCTAAAAACCACAAGAATAGATTTTACATTAAAATACCATGAACTTCAAATAAATCAATATTATAGATAAATACCCTTATTTATAAAAACTAGGATATTTTCACTAGTAATGTCACAATATAAAATCCACCCTCATTACAACCCTAAAGACGAGTAACAAATACTTGAGGTGTATTTTGGAAAAGTGTATAAAAATATTTTTACATTAGACCCTCTCAAGTTTTATAAATTACCCTAAGGACCCTAGAAATTATAGGATTTCGATTTACATTCCTGATTGTCAGACTCGGGTTTGAGTCTGATTAATCTGACTTGAATATGATTCAAGTCAATCTATAATCTACAAGATTCCAATTCAATATGAACACATGAATCCAATTATCATTTTATACAACTTGACTGAACCGAACCATGGATATATTCCTTTTACATGATTCTCAGTTATTCCATTTACATGACCCTATGATTACAACCGTTTCTTGATATCATGGTTTCGGTCAGTCAGTCAATCAATCTTACAATCAATACAATTTACAAGACAAACAATACAATCAAAACACTGCGGGATTTAAGGGGTAGACTGGTACGGAATATGTTAAAGGTGGCACGAGGTGGTCACTTAAGACGTAATTACTTCCATGCCGTTGTTGCGTGGTATTATCGACGGAGCCTTGTACTACAGGTTACCAAGGTCCCCGGTGTAAGTGGGACTCCCCTCATATACACTGGCATCTTCTGTACCAGGCTACAACCAACAGCGTTAATACAACATTACAATATTTTAATACAACATTAAAAGCTACTCTCTCTTACTCTCTGTTTATTTCTCCCTTATCTTTGGGACTTACCGAGCGACATGTTCGCTGACGACATTCTATTTCTTTCTTCTTTGAATGTCGTCGGGTGGTTTGGACCCGGCGGAGATCGAGCTATCTGCAGAAGACTTGGACCAGTTTGCTGAAGAACCAGAGCTCTAGTTTCATTGTACACTTTTCCTTTCTATACTTTTCATTTCCTGTTATGCCACTGTTTAGGCATCTTTTATTTCGGTTGTATTTCCTTTTCATGTATTGTACAAAAGAATGTTAATAAATAAAAGTTGCTGTTTTTATTATATATTGTCTCTTGTGTATTTATTTCATATTGCTTAGATACGCTCAGCGTATGTACTTCTGAGTATATACGTAGCGGGCCTCGTCACGTCCCCTTCGCCGTACAATGGGAAGCGGGGCGTGACAGGTTTTGTTGGCGGCTCATGCAGGTCAGAGCTGTATGGAACCCTAAGCAATATAAAACACAAGAACCAGCAACTAAAACATTCTTTACAATTCATGTTCCTTGAATCTTATCAATTTCATATTCCTTGAATCATATCTTGAATCTGTCCTAACCTAAATTTTTCATTCTAGGTTATGGATTCACCAAACAACACCAGCACCAATGTCAACAACACACCTCCACCACTACCACTCACACTTGCCGTTCCTGCTCCACTCAACGAGCAAACGGTTCTACTTGAGGCGATCCGCAGCCTCCTTGAAGGACAGCAACAACTCCTGAACCGTCCCGAGACTGATGCACCTGGGGTAAAGCAATTCAGGGCTTTACATCCTAAACAGTTCTCCGGAAAGGGAAGCCCACTGGAAGCTGAGGAATGGGCACAAAGTATCGAGGATGATCTGGCGGCAGCACAAGTTTCAGAAATAGCTTGGGTCCGAGTTGCAAAGTTACAACTCACGGACAATGCACGGAACTGGTGGAAGGCGGAAGAAAGCCGTCTTGTACAGCTTATTGAATGGAAGACTTTTCGTGAGAAGTTCGACGCGAAGTAATTCCCTGTGACTGACAGGTTTGCCATGGAACAGCAGTTCATTCATCTACAACAAGGTTCAATGTGGGACAAGTCAGTGGATGAATATGACGCTGAATTCACCATTCTAAGCCGGTAAGATATGTCATAATAGTTAAATTTTTAAATATCACATACTACACAACTAACACAAGACCGTAACAGATTTGCGGCACACCTGATATCGACGGATGAGATCAGAGCCCGTCGATTTCAACAAGGTTTGGACAAGGAAATCCAGGCTGCACTAGCCACAGGGAAATTTCCGACTCATGAGGATGCTCTGGAAGCTGCCCGCCGTTATGAAGCAGTGATAAAGACAAGGGGCAGACCTCAATCTGCAGGAGTGAAACGCCCTGCCATTCAAATGGCAGGAGGGGCCTCTTCAAGTCCAGCCGTTGAACTCAGAAGACTGGAAGAAGTCCAGGATCGGCCAAGACCCGATTTTTGCTTTTATTGCAAGAGGGAAGGACACTTGTGGAAGGACTGTAGGCGCGCAAAAGGCCTATGCATGGTTTGTGGCGCGTCCAATCACGGAATTGAAAACTGTCCTTATAGACGCAACCCAGCACACACACCCGTCAACTACCCGCAGCAGCCAGCTATCCAGGCTCCTGCAACTCATCCTGCACTCCCAGCACCACCTCCGTGTGGATTCCCTGCTCAGCCAAATCGCCAATTCCATCAGCCACTGAGAAATATGCCTCGGATATAGGGGAATATACCTCCAGCTAGGAGGAACGTGCCGAGATGCCAGGCTTACAATTTGGCGGCCGTAAAAGCTGATACGGTTGGTCAGTATAACCTTGGTAATTCTCTTCAACCTTTTTCATACCCTTGCATCACTTTGTCATTCTTCACACACTCTCACCAAAAATTTTCCTGAATCTGTTACACTTTCCTTTTACAAATTTCGAGGACGGAATTTTTATAAGGAGGGTAGAATGTAACAACCCCAAATTTCCGATACAAATTTTTCAAAGTATTTTTTTCAAAAATTCATAAAGGGGTATTTATTACCTGAGCACAAGACTTAAGTAATTAAATAACTCCATTTTTAAAGTATAAAGAATTGATTTAAATTCAAAGTATACTTAGAGCATTTAATGTTGCTGATATCTCTTTAAGTAATTATTTCACACAAATAATTACAAGAAGGAGCTTGTAGCTCATTGGTAATACCTTGCACTACTGAACCAAGCCGCCAGAGTTCAAATCCCATACCCCACATTATTTTTGTATTTATTTTGTTTTAAATCCTTTGGAAGCCCAACAGTCCAAACACCATAACTCCCAAAACTTGAACTACACCTGAAAAAGTAAATATACCAGAGTGTACGTCAGGAGACCCCCCACCTTCCCATGCCCCGAGTCGGCCGGCGGACCGGTCGACTCGGGCCGGCGCCGCCGGCCGGACTCGGCCGGACGGCCGAGTCGTCAACATGGGAAGTGTGTCTTTTCACCTACCCTACCCCCCTGTATACTCCAAATTAATGGATCGGTTCCCGAGACTTCAATATACCCTATTTACTACGATTTTTAATGAATTTTCTATAATTTCTACATTTTTTAATTAAAAACCCTTCATCTACCCTACCCCTAGCCTACCCTATATATACACCCCCTACCCTCTACCCTCTCATCCCAAAATCATGAGCCCACTTTCTCACAATCTTCTCAAGAGTTGTGTACTTTGAAAACAAGTTCGCGGCGAAGCTCCGACGAAATTCCGGCGGAAATTCCGGCGACATTTTGAGGAACAACCGGCGACGAAGCAACGCCTCGGTAACCCCTTTAGTCCCCCCTCACTCCTTTGGTTAATCGAAACCCATAAGTCCCATTCTATCACTCTTTCTTATTCTCTAAAATACGAAATTACAAAATCCGACGGAATCGGAACAAATCCGATTTCCGATTCGGTTTTCTATAAAATTTCACTTCTCACCAATACATTCATGCTTAAACATCTTTATGTTGACTATTAAACATTTAACAAACAATTTGAACAAGTTTCATCACATGAAATGATAGCCTTTTCAATTTATCGTATTTTTCACTTAAATACCACGATATTTCGATTTCACATTTAACCCCTTAACTTTGCTGTACATTTAAAGTAGTGCACGAGGTAATGACCTACCTCCACACATACGCAAATACAAGCCTAAACGATATCGCCAAAATTTAGAATACGATAAAATAATAATTTCATTTAAATACCATATTCTTAATAAAATCATTTCTAAAAAGTTTTATCTTTGATACACTTTTAAATACATACCTTTTACTAAAAATAATACAATAAGTTGTGGATATCGATCATTTATCTAAACCTGACTTTGTGGTGTTTAGGCTAGGCAAGTGAGAAATGTAACTTTAAAAGGCCCGTCTCACGATGATTCGTGAGCGGATCCCTCATTTCCTCGTTTGTACTTACCTGGCCACAATTGGCGGTGAAGAGGCGATTTGAGGCATCTAACGACTTGTCGTTTAGACCATTTAGAAATAGGCTAGTTGACTTAGGAAACCCTAGAATCTAAAATATGGAAAATTGACATTTTTACAAATAAATATCTTTTACTTTATAAAACCGTTTTCTAAAGAATTAGTATTTTACAATCTTTGCAAAGCGCCGCTACAACCCACCTTGGGGAACCCGTTCAGAATGGTGCGGATTATCGCATATCCTCGGGCTTAGTAGTGCGAGATTCAGACCTCCGCAAGGAGCATTCGGTCTCGAAAGGTTTAAAATACGACATCTTAAGAAAATGAGATTTTTGGAATATAAAATATTTATTAAAATTATTTTTGTATAAATATATGTATATTTATCATTTAAATATCTATTTTATTATAAAATAAATATTCCACCTTTTTTTCTAAAAACCACAAGAATAGATTTTACATTAAAATACCATGAACTTCAAATAAATCAATATTATAGATAAATACCCTTATTTATAAAAAAAATAGGATATTTTCTCTAGTAATGTCACAATATAAAATCCACCCTCATTACAACCCTAAAGACGAGTAACAAATACTTGAGGTGTATTTTGGAAAAGTGTATAAAAATATTTTTACATTAAACCCCCTCAAGTTTTATAAATTACCCTAAGGACCCTAGAAATTATAGGACTTCGATTTACATTCCTGATTGTCTGACTCGGGTTTGAGTCTGATTAATCTGACTTGAATATGATTCAAGTCAATCTATAATTTACAAGATTCCAATTCAATATGAACACATGAATCCATGAATCCAATTATCATTTTATACAACTTGACTGAACCGAACCATGGATATATTCATTTTACATGATTCTCAGTTATTCCATTTACATGACCCTACGATTACAACCGTTTCCTGATATCATGGTTTCGGTCAGTCAGTCGATCAATCTTACAATCAATACAATTTACAAGACAAACAATACAATCAAAACACTGCGGGGTTTAAGGGGTAGACTGGTACGGAATATGTTAAAGGTGGCACGAGATGGTCACTTAAGACGTAATTACATCCATGCCGTTGTTCCGTGGTATTATCGACGGAGCCTTGTACTACAGGTTACCAAGGTCCCCGGTGTAAGTGAGACTCCCCTCGTATACACTGGCATCTTCTGTACCAGGCTACAACCAACAGCGTTAATACAACATTACAATATTATAATACAACATTAAAAGCTACTCTCTCTTACTCTCTGTCTATTTCTCCCTTATTTTTGGGACTTACCGAGCGACATGTTCGCTGACGACATTCTATTTCTTTCTTCTTTGAATGTCGTCGGGTGGTTTAGACCCGACGGAGATCGAGCCATCTGCAGAAGACTTGGACCAGTTTGCAGAAGAACCAGAGCTCTAGTTTCATTGTACACTTTTCCTTTCAGTACTTTTCATTTCCTGTTATGCCACTGTTTAGGCATCTTTTATTTCGGTTGTATTTCCTTTTCATGTATTGTACAAAAGAATGTTAATAAATAAAAGTTGCTGTTTTTATTATATATTGTCTCTTGTGTATTTATTTTATATTGCTTAAATACGCTCAGCGTATGTACTTCTGAGTATATACGTAGCGGGCCTCGTCGCGTCCCCTTCGTCGTACAATGGGAAGCGGGGCGTGACAGGTTTTGTTGGCGGGACTTTTTTGGCGTCTGCATCGCTGCACTGGAATATGGTTCCAGGAGCGACTCATCATTCGCGTGGGGGTATAGGATTTGGAATTTGGTTAGCGTCTGCATCGCTGCATTAGAATATGGTACCAGGAGCGACTCATCATTCGCCACTTGGGGATTTGGATTTTGGCCGGCGTCTGCATCGCTGCACTGGAATATGGTACCAGGAGCGACTCATTATTCGCCATTGCCTATTGGGAAGAGATGGCTTAGGAGACAGGTTTAGATCCCTATTACCTAAGTCTTTTCAATTTTATGGGCCGTAAGGGTCCCATAAAAGTATTTTCTTCTTACGAGTCGTAAGTATCCCTGTTCCTCTACGAAAGACGGCGCACAAGACTGCGGTGTCTTGGCACTGAGATTCGGGGCAGATGCTAATTGGTGCTATCCGTTCACCTCTCCGAAGATGCCAAGTTGATTTATGGCACCATGTATCGAAGGTTTAAACGGATGCGTCCGATGTAGCAGACTTCGTCAGATTCCCCCTCGCTTGAGGGGTTTTTGATTGTGGGGACGCTCTTCCCTGCAGGCGCAAGCCCCTGCAGTTAATTACGCTACCGCATTGCGGTAACAACTTTCTCCTTCTCCAGCTGGTCACTTCGTGTCGTGGGTGTTTGTTTTGTGTTTTGTTGCCCGTGGATTGTTTACGGAGACTGAGTTATGTCGTCGCCCGTAGGGTGTGGACTAGTCCAAATCCGTATTATCTTAGATTTGGGTTTGGGGGTTTGGTTTGAGGATACGTCAGCCGTACTTGAGGCTAAGATCAACTCAAACGTTTGTTAAGGATGCGTTAGTCTAACTTTGTGACTAAGATCAACCTAACGGGATCGTTTAGATCCGATAAAGGAGTGTTTGAACTCCATTGTTCCAGTTTAGGGACCTAGAGGTCCAACGTATGTATGGCCGTCAGGACCCGTCACCTCTCTGACGACGTTGAAGAATTACAACGACGGATGTCAGAGGAGTTCAGAGATGTACCCTTGAGCCAGAGTTAATTGGGGGGATTTATAGTCCACTCTGTTTGAAGGTTTAAGGATACGTTAGCCATCTTTGAGGCTAAGATCAACTTAAACGGGACCGTTTAGATCCGACAAAAGAGCATGCGGGGCTCTATTGTTCTAGTTTAAGGACATTGCGGTCCATGGGTAGTTTAAGGACATTGCGGTCCATGGGTAGTTTAAGGACATTGCGGTCCACTGTTAGTTTTAAGACATCTCGGTCAAGGTTAAGGATGTCGTAGTCCATGGGTTTAAGGACCCCACAGTCCGTTGTTAGTTTTAAGACATCCCGGTCAAGGTTAAGGACATCGTAGTCCATGGGTTTAAGGACCCCACAGTCCGTTATGTGCTCTGGATGCTTCACACGGGTTCACTGCCGTGTTCTGCGAGGACCAGGCTCCGCTCTGGACGTTTTCCACGGGGTCAAAGAGTGACATTATCCGCGTTCCACGTAACCAGGAATTTGCATTAAACACGGGTTTAAGGACCCCGCAGTCCGTATCAATGTGTGGTCGTCGGGACCCGTCACCTCTTTGAAGACATTGAGGGATTACAATGCCAAGTATCAAAGGAGTGAAGAGATGTACCCTAGAACCGGAGTGGATTAAATAGTCCTTTACCCAATTTGGGGTCAAGACGAATTAATTGTGTTATGAGTCTATTGGCCCAGTTAATCACAAATTGAGGACTTATGGCCATCTTGGGCTAAGTCCAATCAGGAGAGGCTTTGCCTCCATCCATTTAGTCAATTGGGTCAAAGCCTAGTGTTAAACACTACAGAGCAATCAGTGTTGAACACTGAGAATGAGGTTGACAAGTTAGTGTTTAACACTAAGAGATAATTGGTGTTAAACACCTGCAACAAGGCTTTTCAAATTAGTGTTAAACGCTAAAATAGATCAGTGTTGAACACTGCAAATGAAGATCTCAGATTAGTGTTAAACACTAAGGCAATCAGTGTTGAACACTGCAGATAAAGCTTTTTAATTAGTGTTGAACACTAAGGCCCAACAGTATTTTAACACTGGGTTCGAGAGTTTCAATTTAGTGTTAAACACTAAGACAAGAGGGGTCACGTGGCAGCACGTGAGAGCGCCCTCCCTTCATTTATTCTGAGATTATCGTGTCTTTCAGAGCGTCACGTGCCATCACGTGATGGGCATTCAAATGCATATGTATTAGAGCTTCTGCCAAGGGTCACGTGGATCACGTGGGGTGCTGCCTCAAAGGGGCTTTCTGTAGATCTTTTGGGGGGTCACGTGACGACACGTGACCCTGCCTCTATGTATTTTGTTTAGAGGCTTTGTTAATCTTTTTTTTTAGGAATTAAATTCCTCGAGCTGTAAATTTCAGAGGAATTAAATTCCTACTTCCTTTCAAAGACTTATATTCTGGAATAGAGTTTAACTCTGAATTTTCTGTAGGAATTACATTCCTCATATATGTGAAGGGCTGAATAGGGTTAAACCCTAATAAAAGTTTTTAAGGAATTGAATTCCCATTCCCTGTTAAATGATGATTAAGGGAATTAAATTCCCGTTGTTTCAACAGAACTAAGTTCTTAATTAGAGTTAAACCCTGTTTCTTTTTATTCTGAAGGAATTAAATTCCCATGATACAGGGTCAAGCCCTAATTTTATTTTAAAGGAATTAAATTCCTATAGTTCTGTGAGAATTAAATTCTCATGCTTGCATTCCTTCTCTATGTTTTGGATCTGCATGGCAGGATCTCGACCCATTGAGAATTAAATTCTCAACCTTAAGGGGAGATGTGCACTTTGCAGATCCTCTATCAAAGAGAGAAGAAATATATTCTTCTGTTTTTATGTATCAGAGTTAAACTCTGTTGAGAATTAAATTCTCTTCTTCTTTCAAGGAGTTTTTCCCTTTCTTACCTAGGGTTTTTGCAGAAGATCCAAGTTCTCCAAGTATCGAAGCTCTCTTTCTTTTCTCTTTTTTTTTCTCTGCGTCTGTATATGTATGTATGTCTCTTGGCTCCTATTTATAGGAGAAGCAGCCGAATCAATCAGTTTTTGACGAATCTTCGTGAAAGATTTGATTTGCATCCATCATTCATTTTGGACCTTTGGATTATTAGGTGAATTTTATTCACCATTGGATTTTAAATCCAGAGATTCTCCTTTGTTATTTTGGTTAGATTTAAAGGGGAAATCTTTCCAAACCCGAGATTTTCCCATAGATAGATCACCTCTGAATCTTTAATTCGATTGGTTCCAGATAGTTGCTTTCCTTTGGAAAGATTTGAATTTCTCTCAGAATTTAATTCTGTTAACACAGTGGGCTTTGAAAGCCGGTCACGTATGACCACGTGACTCATGGTCACGTGTGGGCACGTGACCCCCTTTGGAATGAGCCTTTTCCTTTCTTTTGCGCTCTGTCTTCTTATTGCTGCTTAAACGTCACGTGCTGCCACGTGACCCCTGGTCACGTGTGAGCACGTGACCCTTGTTTGAACTCTCTCTTTCCTTGGTTCAACTGGAGAACGAGTCTGCTGTCTTGAACGTCACGTGGCAACACGTGACCCTGGTCACGTGGAAGCACGTGACCTCTTCTGAAGCCTTTTCCTTGACTTGATCAGGGAACTGGTGTGCCTTTTGACTCTTGCATTTAAATGTCATGTGTCGCCACGTGACCCGGGTCACGTGGGAGCACGTGACTCTTTCTGAAGCCCCTTTTTCTTCAACGTAGTCAGGAAACTGAACTTGCCTTGATGATGTTTTTAGGTGTCACGTGCCAACACGTGACCGCTAGTCACGTGTAAGCACGTGACCCTCTTCTGAAGCTTTTCCCAGAAGCTTTCCTGATTTTAAATCAGGAAACAAATGCCCCCACAGCGTTGTTCTCACGTGTCTGCACGTGAGTGCAACGCTGTCACCTCTTGTGACCGTTGGATTCCTCTAGGGATCTGGGGAGACGAAACGTTTTCATTGTCTTCTATAAATACCTCTGTCTCTTCATAGGAGCCTTCACTTTGTTCATCTTCTTCTTCTGAGAACTTCTTCTTTGAGAATTTAATTCTCGCTTTCAGAGCTTAGTTCTCTGTTTTAAAATATTTTCAGAGTTTAACTCTGTTTTAAAGGGATTCTTCCTCCTCAGGTAATGGTAATCGAAGCACCTTCGTTTTGACAAAACTCTCTGGATTTTAAATCCAGATCGAGGGTTTCACAAAGAAACCATTTTTCTTCAAGTACTTTAACCAAAATATGAGACCACTTAACTTCCCGCAGTAGATCACTTAGGGTTCAGATGATCCCTTAGGGAGATGATGATGGCGTCTCAACTCCATGGAATCTAATTCCATTCAAAATGTTTCTGGGAATTTAATTCCCTTTTCTTAATAAGGAATTTTAATTCCAATGAAGAACTCGCTTCCTTCACACAGAGGCTTCCTGAGGTCTCTTGGCCCGAGGTTGTTCTTCTGCAATTAATGCGATGGGGGTTTTGTAATGAATCTCACGACCTTTATTTCAGGTATCATGGATGCCCATCTGTATGATCTTGACGAGATCATTTCCTATGGGAATATTCATGCACTGGGCCGCAGTCAGAACCAGGAGTTCACCGATGCTCAATGTGCCGAGATTATGAGCCGCTTTGATGAGTACAACCATCGGCTACTCCCCCGTCGCTCTTCTCTTCTGAGGCTGATCGTGTTGGCGATCAGGGAGGCTCTCCCTCTATTCTGTGCTGGTGTGCCGCTTGGGGCATTGGACGCCGCCGAGGATAAAGTACACTCGGTGTATCTGATGCACTTGATCTCAAAGAGAAGGCGGGATAATCTCATTGATCTCCTGCATCAGATGTTCCAGCAGTCGGCCATACTTGCCGCCTATCGGAGGGTGGAGGACATTCGTGAGGACCCCGATGCTTGTGATCGTGAGAGGAAATATACTCGGGAGGTTCAAAATGCTTGGAAAATCTTGGATAAAGTTAATTTTGAGTTTCTCAACCCATGTCCCGCATCTGAAGCTTTACCGTTGTAAATGCGTCCTCTGTGTTTTGTATGAACCTCTTGAAGTATGAGTGACAATTGTTATTATGTCTTTCTATGTTTGCATCTGGGATTTTATCATTTTTGCTACTGTTGTCGTTTGTGCTTTTAATATGCAGGGTACTACTCCATATATTTCCTTTTAAGCGCGCATCAGGTTTAGGCCTCACGTGTTCTGCACGTGGGTCCCTTGATGGGGCGGTTCACAAAATTTTCTCATGCCGTATTTTCAGTGCATAATATTGGATGCAGAGAAAGGGCCTTGGAAATAGTTTCATTTCCTTGATTTTAGATGCCCTTCCTTTTTTGGGCCTTGGAAATAGCCTTACCATGCAAGATTTTCCGCGCACAGCACTTAATGCACTTCTTTATATATGAAGCTATAGCTTTCTTTTCCTTTCACAGAGAGCTTCATATTATTATTATTATTATTTTTTTTTTTGGAGTAACTTATCTTGAGAAACAAACGAGCGTCATGGCCTGCAATCGTCCTCATGCTCGCCGACAGCCGTGGGAAGTTCCTATTGAAGAGATGATCCCCCGCTTTGCTGCTCGGTTGGTGGATCCCCTTCTTACCGACAACGAATGCGACTCGGCCATGCACGAACTCTCGATCCGTAGGGGGTCTCCCCTCCCGATGGGTTCTCTCTGGCTCCGGATGATCCTCATGGCCGTGCTTGCCGACATTCCTCCTCACCCGGCAGAGATGACCCTGGCAATGCTTGACGCGGCGGAAGAAAAGCTCGAGGGCTTTCATGAAGCATGCCTGATTACTCAGGCTTTGAAGGACTGCTCAATTCATCTGCTGAGCGAGATAAAGGCCCGGCGAGCTATTATGTTTGCATTCGCGGACGAACATGGCACCAACCGATGGGGAGCGACTTCTCGCGAGAATCGTCGCTTCGATGTGCTGGAGAAAGCGGAGAGAGAGATGGAGAATTTTATTCTTTGCTTCATCAACCCCTGTGCCGTTGATCCTGTGTTTGGTGACCTTTTCCGTTAGTGTAGAACCTCTTTAAATTAGTCCCTCCTTTTTGTATGCTTTATGTTGAACCTCCATGTAGGCTCGGTACTCGTATGTATGTTTCCGCTTGCATGAATAAATTTTGTGTTCCTTTTATGAAAATTTTCTTCAATTATCAATACTGTTGTCATGTCGCGTGCACATTACCGCTTCGAATTTTATTTCCTTTTTCGGATGTTCACATGATTGCGAGCACATGCTTGATAGGATAATCGTCGGAAAAAAATTTTCGTTGCTTTTCATACCGGGTTGTGTGAGCGCGTTTTGGATCGATTATTGCTGTCGATCAGAAGCCCATTTATATGGTCTTGTAAATGTCTTGTTTCCAAGGCCGCTGTCACGAAAGCGAGCTTACGTGGCCTGATAGAGCGACACGTAGCGAACATATTGTTGTGCGAGAAAAGGGCTCGGCCGTAAATTTTCGGAAAGGGCATTGGCTTCTAAGGCGCTGAGCGAGCTTCAGGCCAGCCTTACAGCCAAGGCTAACAAAGCATACGAATTCTGGCGGGTGCTTCAGGAGTCCACAAAAGAGGTGGTGGCTGTTGATAAAGTTGCCATGTTCACTCGTGAGAGGGTCGAGGCTCATAAAGCCACCGAGAAAGAGCTCGAAGCTCGGCTCGCTTCGTATCAGGCTCAGCAAGCTCAAGCGGAGGCTCGTCTTCTGGAGATCTTGCGTCATGAAGCCGTGGCTCAGCAAAAGCAGGATGAGCTGACCAAGCTGCTAAATCGCCCGCCGGCCTGAAACATTTGTATCTTTTTCTTCCCTTTTGTACATACTCATGGATGAGAGTATTTTCTTTTTGTTTCTTTCATGAATTGTACTTTGCACCCATTTTGGTTTATGAATAAAAGATACATTTTTCTTCTCAATGGTGTGTCTCCTTTTCATCGAATGTGTTCTGCGGATATTCTATCTTGATTTCTTTGCAGGACAGCAATGGCTCAGGAATCAGGGTTAAGATCTGCTTCCTAAGACTTTTGCATTTCACGAGCCACGAGGGTCTTATAAAGAGTTTTTCTCCCTACAGGTCGAAAGGATCCCATAGGTGTAAGTTCTTCTTAAAGATCGTGAGGATCCTTAAGCGGGTCTTCCCTTGAGAGTCGTAAAGATCTCGCAAGAGAGTTTTTTTCTTCCTTACAGGTCGTGAGGGCCTGCAAGTGTCGGATGCGGCCACCCTTGTCCGTGTTTTACGGAGTCGGGAGTTTCTCAAGGTATCGTAGTTTAAAGACGTCACAGTCAAGGTTAAGGACCTCATAGTCCGTGGATTTAGGGACTCCACAGTCCGATGTTAGTTTTAAGACATCACGGTCAAGGTTAAGGACCTCATAGTCCGTGGATTTAGGGACTCCACAGTCCGCTGTTAGTTTTAAGACATCACGGTCAAGGTTAAGGACCTCATAGTCCGTGGATTTAAGGACTCCACAGTCCGGTGTTTGGTTGCAGGGACCCGTCACCTCTTTGAAGACGTTGAGGAATTACAACGCCGGGCATCAAAGGAGTGAAGAGATGTACCCTTAAACCAAGGCAAAATCTGTAGGGAATCGGGGTGGTTGATCGTTAGTTTTAAGACATCACGGTCAAGGTTAAGGACGTCATAGTCCGTGGATTTTAAGGACTCCACAGTCCGGTATTTGCTCTGGATGCTTCACACGGGTTCACTGCCGTGCTTGGCGAGGACCAGGCTCCGCTCTGGACGTTTTCCACGGGGTCAAAGAGTGACATTATCCGCGTTCCACGTAACCAGGAATTTTGCACTAGATGCTTCACACGGGTTCACTGCCGCGTTAGGCGAGGACTAGGCTCCGCTCTGGATGCTTTGCACGGGTTCACTGCCATGCTCTGCGAGGACCAGGATCCGCTCTGGACGTTTTCCACGGGGTCAAAGAGTGACATTATCCGCGTTCCACGTGACCAGGAATTTTGCACTAGATGCTTCACACGGGTTCACTACCGCGTTAGGCGAGGACTAGGCTCCGCTCTGGATGCTTCGCACGGGTTCACTGCCATGCTCTGCGAGGACCAGGATCCGCTCTGGACGTTTTCCACGGGGTCAAAGAGTGACATTATCCGCGTTCCACGTGACCAGGAATTTTGCACTAGATGCTTCACACGGGTTCACTGCCGCGTTAGGCGAGGACTAGGCTCCGCTCTGGATGCTTCGCACGGGTTCACTGCCATGCTCTGCGAGGACCAGGATCCGCTCTGGACGTTTTCCACGGGGTCAAAGAGTGACATTATCCGCGTTCCACGTGACCAGGAATTTTGCACTAGATGCTTCACACGGGTTCACTGCCGCGTTAGGCGAGGACTAGGCTCCGCTCTGGATGCTTCGCACGGGTTCACTGCCATGCTCTGCGAGGACTAGGATCCGCTCTGGACGTTTTCCACGGGGTCAAAGAGTGGCATTATCCGCGTTCCACGTGACCAGGAATTTTGCACTAGATGCTTCACACGGGTTCACTGCCGCGTTAGGCAAGGACTAGGCTCCGCTCTGGATGCTTCGCACGGGTTCACTGCCATGCTCTGCGAGGACCAGGATCCGCTCTGGACGTTTTCCACGGGGTCAAAGAGTGACATTATCCGCGTTCCACGTGACCAGGAATTTTGCACTAGATGCTTCACACGGGTTCACTGCCGCGTTAGGCGAGGACTAGGCTCCGCTCTGGATGCTTCGCACGGGTTCACTGCCATGCTCTGCGAGGACCAGGATCCGCTCTGGACGTTTTCCACGGGGTCAAAGAGTGACATTATCCGCGTTCCACGTGACCAGGAATTTTGCACTAGATGCTTCACACGGGTTCACTGCCGCGTTAGGCGAGGACTAGGCTCCGCTCTGGATGCTTCGCACGGGTTCACTGCCATGCTCTGCGAGGACCAGGATCCGCTCTGGACGTTTTCCACGGGGTCAAAGAGTGACATTATCCGCGTTCCACGTGACCAGGAATTTTGCACTAGATGCTTCACACGGGTTCACTGCCGCGTTAGGCGAGGACTAGGCTCCGCTCTGGATGCTTCGCACGGGTTCACTGCCATGCTCTGCGAGGACCAGGATCCGCTCTGGACGTTTTCCACGGGGTCAAAGAGTGACATTATCCGCGTTCCACGTGACCAGGAATTTTGCACTAGATGCTTCACACGGGTTCACTGCCGCGTTAGGCGAGGACTAGGCTCCGCTCTGGATGCTTCGCACGGGTTCACTGCCATGCTCTGCGAGGACCAGGATCCGCTCTGGACGTTTTCCACGGGGTCAAAGAGTGACATTATCCGCGTTCCACGTAACCAGGAATTTTATCGATTGTATCCGCATTTCACGGAATGGAGGTTTGACTGTTGGCGATATGTGTACCACCGAGCCATGGAACTGGGAGTTGCCGCTGTTCCGCTTAGCTTGAAGTTGTGTCTGCTGCGTCGAGATGATCTCCAGGTTATTTGTGAACCGTCGAGATTTGGCTTCCTCTCATGATGAAACCTGGGGGAGGAGTACGACTCCTTCTTTGTTTGCGCCCCTGGATTGTATACAGGGATAGATGTAACATTACCTGTAGGGCGAAGATTTCATTATTTCGTCATTTTTTTTTATTCTCTCCGCGACGCTCTATCATTTCAGCTTTTTATATCGCGAAAATCGCGATTGCCCAATCATTTCGGCTATTTTTCGCGGTGCCCAATCATTTCGGCTGTTTTTTATTTTTATTTTTTACTCGCTGCTTTTTTTTATTGCGAGTTGCCCCATCATTTTGGCTGTTTTTTTTTATGCCTTCATTCTCACTTGCTGCTTTTTATTGCAAGTTGCCCCATCATTTCGGCTATTTTGTAGGCATGTGTGGCTTGCTAGCTTTTTCGCCGCAAGCTCGGATTTTGGACACCGATTTCAGCATCAACATCGCTGCAACTGGGATGTTGCCAGGAGCGAATCATCATTTGCCATGAAAGAACTTAGGATTTGATACCGGTTTAGGCATCAGCATCGCTGCAACTGGAATATTGCCAGGAGCGAATCATCATTTGCCTCTGTCGATGTTGAACAAAGGTGGCTTAGCAAACAGGGTTAAGGTCCTGTCGACTAAGGCTTTCGACTTCATGAGCCGTAAGGGTCTCACAAAGGTATTTCTCCCTACAATTCGTGAGGATCTTGCAGGTGTATTTTCTCCTTAGGGATCGTGAGGATTCCTAAGTGTATGTTCCTCTGTAAGTCGTAAGGATCCTACAAGAGGGTTTTCTCCTTATGGGTCGAGAGGACCTACAAGGGTTGGACTTTGCTGGGGAAATGTTTATTCGCGCCCGTGGATTGTATACAAGGGTCAGTATTGAGCCTCTTGTAGGGCAATATCGAAGGTTGTGGAGGATTTGCTTAAGAACAGGTTCAGGTTTCTGTATCTTAAGACTTTCAAATCTCATGAGCCGTAAGGGTCCCATAAGAGAATTTTCCTTACGAGTCGTGAGGATCTCGTAAGTGTATTTTCTCCTTAGGAATCGTGAGGATCCCTAAGTGTGTTGCTCCTTTGTGAGTCGTAAGGATCTCACGCAGGTGGTTTCTCCTTACAAGGTCGAGAGGACCCTACAAGTGTCTTTTAACGAGGTTGCGCCCTTTCGGGTTTTCACAAACACTCGCCGGTAGTCCTGCTGTTTTTACTCACAGAGCCCTTTCGGGTTTTCATCCGTGCCCATTTTGCTTACGGACATACCCCCCCTTTTTTTTACTTCTTTTTTACAAGGTCGCGCCCTTTCGGGTTTTCACGAACGCTTGCCGGCAGCCCTGCTGTTTTTACTCACGGAGCCCTTTCGGGTTTTCATCCGTGCCCATTTTGCTTATGGACGTACCGTTTTTTTTTAATTCTTTTTCATATATTTTTATTTTTTCCTCTCCTCTTTTTTATCTTGTCAGCCTAAAAATGCTGCGGTAGTAGTTTTAGGGACGTTTCGGTCCGTCGTTAGTTTAAGGACGTTTCGGTCCGTTGATAGTTTAAGGACGTTTCGGTCCGTCGTTAGTTTAAGGACGTTTCGGTCCACCGTTAGTTTAAGGACGTTTCGGTCCGTCATTAGTTTAAGGACGTTTCGGTCCGTCGTTATGGGAAGGCCGGCTGCTGCTTGTAAAGTCTGAGCCTAGGAAGATAGTGAGCGGATATAGTCGTCGTCATTTATCATTGACCCAGGCTGCGGCTTATTAGGCGTAGTATTTCTTCAAGAAGCGGCCGTTTATTGGCCTGAAAGGCCTTTCACCGTGCATGTCCATGAGTAGGTAGGTTCCACCCTGGTAGACCTTGTCTATGATGTACGGGCCTTCATAGTTTGGCTCAAATTTTTCTCGCTTGGCACGATTGGGGATCATAGGTCTTTTGACCACTAGTACAAGTTCACCTTGGCGGAATGTCCTCGGCCTGGTCAATCTTTCGTATGAGCGCGTCATCTTTGCTTTGTAGGCCTCTAGATGTTGTTGCGCTATGAGCCGGGTTTCGTCGAGGGCATCAAGCTCCTCAAGACGAAGGTGAGCATTTTCTTCATTCGTCAGCTCGTGATGGACTGCTACTCGTAGAGAGGGTAACTCTATCTCGAGGGGGAGCACTGCTTCCGTCCCAAATACCAACGCGTACGGCGTTGTGTTCGTGGCCGTCTTGAATGTGGTTCGATAAGCCCAAAGGGCTTCTTGCAGCCTTTCGTGCCAGTCTCTCTTATTCCTGGAAACGGTCTTTTTTATGATCTTCGTCAAGGTCTTATTGAAGGCCTCGGCTAGACCGTTAGCTCGTGGACTGTAAACCGAAGAATATCTCCAGTCTATATTGTGCTGCTGTGCGAAGCGGCTAATCTTATGGCTTCGGTAGGCCGGCCCGTTATCGGAGATAATCCGCCGTGGAGTCCCGAACCGATAGATGACGTGCGTCTTGAAGAAATGGAGGATATTCTCCGTCTTTACTTCCCTCAGTGGTACTGCTTCTGCCCATTTGGAGAAATAATCAGTTGTTGCCAGAATAAAACGGTGTCCCCGGGATGATGCTGGCTCAATGGGGCCTACTATGTCAGTCCCCCACATTTCGAATGGCCAACTAGCCACCGTTGGATGCAGTGGATTCGGATGTTGGTGGATGAAGTCTCCATGAATCTGGCATGAGTGGCATTGCTTCGCATACTCGAGGCAGTCCTGGATCATCGTGGGCCAGTAGTAACCCATCCGTTTAATTTTTAACTTCATCTTTGGGCCTGCTTGGTGAGAACCGCAAAGTCCGTCATGAACTTCTTGAATGACTCTTTCTGCTTCGTCAGGTCCTAAGCATCTCAGCCATAGAGAATCAAATGATCTCTTGTATAGAATATTGTTGACAAAGGCGAAGGATAAAGCTCGTTTCATGAGCTGATGTCTTGAGGACGCTTCTTCGGGCATTCGGTGGGACTTAAAGTAGTCTATGAAGACTTCCCTCCAGTCTTCGGCCTTCTCATGGTCTTTTATTTGTAGGGTCGTCTGCTCAGTCGTTCCCTTTTCTTCGCATGATTCCGGAGATATTTCTGCCGGGGCGAGCACTCGGCGGCTTTGTACCACGATTCTGACGTCGTCGAGGTTCTCGTCGGCCAGTTCTTTAGCAAGTTTAGCCAACGCGTCTGCCTTGCTGTTTTCCGCGCGCGGTATGTTCTCCAAAGTATAGGAGGGAATTTGGGTCAATAGTTGTTGCACCTTTTCGCCGTACTTCACCAACTCCGGTTTGCACGTTTGGTAGTCACCATTTACTTGCCTAACGACCAGCTGAGAATCCCCGTATATAAGGAGGTCTTCAATTCCCATGTCGATGGCGATTTCGAGGCCTTCTATCAGAGCTTCGTATTCGGCTTCATTGTTTGTCCTCGGTTCTGTTAAGGAGAAGGCGAAGCGCATTATCCCTCCTTGTGGAGTTGCAAAGATGAGGCCTATCCCTGATTTGACCATTGGGACACCTTGTTTCTGTTTCTTTATGGAGGATGCTCCATCGAAATAGAGTTCCTATCGGGCGTTTCCGCCGCTAATCGCATCAAATGCATGCTCGTCCGGCAAATCACAGTTCATAGGAGAATCGGCCGGTATCGGGTGCTCGGCGAGGAAGTCGGCAATGGCCTGGCCTTTCACTGCCTTGAGAGGTTGATATGTTATCGAGAACTCCATCAAGAGCAGGGCCCACTTAGCAAGTCGTCCCGTCAATATGGCTTTCGACATCAGATATTTGAGAGGGTCCACCTTCGAAATAAGATGGACTTCATGTGCTAATGCGTAATATCTAAGCTTTGTTATTGCGAAGATCAACGCCAGGCAGTGCTTTTCAATGGGGGAATAGTTGCTTTCTGCCCCCAGCAGCACTCGACTTAAGTAGTAAAGTGCTCTTTCTTTCCCCTGATCGTTCTCTTGTGCCCATAATGCGCCCAAAGAACCTTCGAGGGCGGCCGTGTAAAGAATGAGAGGCTTTCCCTTCACAGGAGCAGCCAACACTGGAGGGTTCTGCAGGTACTGCTTGATCTCGTCTAGTGCACCTTGACATTTGTGATCCCAAACGAATGGAGTTCCCTTTTTCATCAGGTGGCTGTAAGGACGGCATTTGCCCGAAAGATTAGCGATAAACCGCCGGATGTATGCGAGCTTCCCTTGGAGAGACCGCAACTGCTTGAGGGTTCTTGGCGGAGGCATTTCCATGATCGCCTTAATCTTTGACGGATCTATTTCAATACCTCGGTGTCGAACGATGAATCCCAGAAATTTTCCCGAGGAGACTCCAAACGCGCATTTGAGGGGATTCATTTTCAAATTATATTGCCGAAGGCGTCGAAATACAGTCTCCAGATGCTTTAAATGATCTTCGTATGACATGCTCTTTACTACGAGGTCGTCGATATAGCACTTGACGACGTCGTGTATGGGGTCATCAAAGATCTTTGTCATGGCCCTTTGATAGGTAGCGCCAGCGTTCTTAAGACCAAAGGGCATAACCCTGTAGCAAAATATACCCAAAGGGGTCCGGAAAGCGGTGTGCTTCTGGTCTTCGGGATGCATTTTTATCTGATTATATCCTGATGAACCGTCCATAAAGGAGAAAACCTCGTGAGTGGACGTGTTATCTATCATTAGCTCGGTTACCGGCACCGGGAAATCGTCCTTTTGACAGGCTTTATTGAGATCCCTGAAATCCACGCATATGCGTACCGTCCCATTCTTCTTCATTACCGGGACGATATTGGCGATCCAGTCGGGGTATTGGACTTCTTGGATAAATCCAGAATCGATCAACTTCTTGACTTCGGCGTTGATGCTCATTTCAAGCTCGAGTCGCATCCTCCTTGGCGCCTGCTTGACTGGCTTGATATCTGGGGATATTGCTAATCTATGCACAGCAATCTCCGGGTCCAATCCTGGCATCTCGGAGTAGTTCCACGCGAAGCAATCTTTATGCCGTAGAAGCACGTTCTTTAACGCAGCCACCTTTTCTTCGGATAACAGCTCGCTGACAAATGTCGGTCGCGGGTCGTCTGCCGATCCCAACTCAATCTTCTTGAGGTTATCTGCAGTAGTATGTATACCATCTTCCAGTTCTTTCGGAGCGGGCGGAAATTCCGAGATCACCTCATCATCGCTGTTCTCAAAGCACCGGTAAAGGCCATCTACGTTCTCGGGCTCTTCTCCTAATATCGTAATCGTATAACAAGTGCGAACCCGCTCCCTGGACTGAGGTGGACCCGGTTCTGCTCTTGCGGCCTTGGGCTCATGCTTTTGCGGTGGCGTCACATTCCAGCCGTCGGATAAAGCGAATCTGCCCCGTCGGTACTGGTCCTCGACCCAGTTCTTGAAGGTGAAGCAGTCTTCAGTAGGATGTCCTATGGCTCGGTGATAAGAGCAATAACTCGGATGAGAAGCCTTGCTAGCTTGCTCAGGATGTCTAGACTCTGGAAGCGTGATCATTTGATGCTTTATGGCGAGGTTAAGTAACCTCCCCGTTTTGTCTCGGGGGAAGGAGTACGCTCGACTCATCTTCTTCATGAGGGACAAACCCGAGCCGTTTCTTGATTTATTTCCGTCTCTGCGTCGGGCCTTTCGTACAACGGATTGACGAGGATAAGCGTCTTTGTCTTTTGCAGCACGTTGAGATAGGCGTTGCGTCCTGGCCTTCTCGTAGATGGCCATTTCGCGGTTGTGGTCTTCCCGAGCTTCCTGACCCATTTTTCTGATAGGCTTGCCCACTCGCTCTTCAAACGACGGACTCGGCGCTTTAATTGCGGGGTCTAGTTTTGATGGGTGGTTGGCATCTCCTGACAGGGCGTCCTCCTCTTCATCAAAGGTATATATGGCGTAGCTACTGTGGGCCCGTTCCCATTTTCCGGCTCTTGCGTATCCAAGCCCGAGTGTTTCCATCTTCCCGTTGGGCAATTTGCGTTGAGTCCCGGGGACATCCCAAATCCTGTTGTAGAACCGCGCCTGCCGAACGGTCTGTTCTAAAGATACTCCTTGACGCTTCAATAGCTTCTTTAATCCATTTGTATAGTATCTAGGCAGACGGATGGGTTGGAGCCTGTCAAGTGTAGCATCCGCGCCATGCCAGATCTCTTTCTCTATTTTCGACTCTGAGGATCGGTAGAATAGGATCACCTTCTCACCCCTTTGCCTGGGAGGGACGTAGAATGTTTGCAGGTCCTGCACATTGTGAGCCCGAAGCGTGTCGAGATCCTTGTAGTGTTCTCGCGGTACCATGGTGATTTGCAAACTATGGTCATCGCCAGGGGGTGCTTGTATTGACAACCGATTGGAGAACACAGCATTAACTTCATCTTCTGAATCACTTCCGAAGACCAACACGGGGGCGGGCGTCCCCAGGTTGTTGCGTCGAGATGGCCCTGCATAAACTATCTCTTCCTCTTCTTCGGTATCGCTCCCGAAAATCGGGATGGTGGCGGCGGTTTTGTTCTCCGGATTGCGACACCTTTCTGTATCCTCGAAATCTGGCAAAAAGTATTTCGCATCTTCGTATTTGCGGACTTCGTTCACGAAAAATGGGTTCAGCTCGCCTGTTACGGTATACTCGAAAACCGTCCTTAAAGTACTTCATACACTCATGTTGTGTAGAAGGGATGATGTTGTACTCGTGTAGCCAAGGACGACCGAGCAGGGCGTTGTAGCAGGTCTTGGCGTCAATGACATGGAATTTGATGTCTGTGACGAGAAGTCCAAAGCGTAATGTTAGTATCACAGATCCGAGAGTCCGTGACGATTGTGAATCGAAACCGGAGATAGTAATTTTGTCACGAGCGAGGTGTTGTACACTCATGCAGATTTCCTTCAACACCCGAACATTAAGGAGGTTGACGGAGGATCCATTATCCACCAGGATCTTGCCTATCTTGATATCATGGCAGTATTCGGAGACATATAGGGGACGGTTATGGTCGCATGTCCCGAGAAGGAGGTCTTCATCACCGAAAGTGATGTCGGCTGTATGCACTTCCTCCAGTTCATCCTTCATCTTTTCAGTGGCGAGGAAGGCTTGGAATTGCTCAGGTTCTTGTAACGCCTTAATTAATGAGTCTCGCGCTTCTTTTGATAATAGGAGGGCATCGAGAATGCTAAGCTGAGAAGGTAGCTTCCTTAGGTGCGCGAGGATGTTATAGTCCACCTTACCTTTCCTAGGAGGGTCTTTGGCAGCCAGCTCTCTGATGACTTGGTCAT
The DNA here is from genome assembly GCA_030015575.1 of Agapanthus africanus. Classification (NCBI taxonomy): domain Eukaryota; kingdom Viridiplantae; phylum Streptophyta; class Magnoliopsida; order Asparagales; family Amaryllidaceae; genus Agapanthus; species Agapanthus africanus. The sequence goes on from CM057345.1 coordinate 21,258,698, forward strand.
CTAAAGTGATATCTTCAGTGACCTTTTCCTTTCCCTTATCCTTTCTATTCCCGGGCCCGAGATTCTTTTCTGGGAGTGTGCGATTGCGCAGCTGAATGTTCTCGCAGATCTCCGATTTCTCCTCTTTCCCTAAAGCGGATTCTTTAAAGAGAGGGCCCAGAGCCATTTCTTCGTCAGAGTCGCTCCCAAAGGTGAGGACTTGTGACCCCCCGGCGTTAACCATGTAACAGTTGCCAGTAGTTCTGTTGTGCCCATCGACGGTACTTCTTCGCTCTCGATGGATCTTGCGTTTCATGCGCTTAAAATGTTGCCGATGAGCAACATATCCTTGCCACCATATCTTAAAGGCGTCGCACTCCTCCGTGGGATGTGAGATTTTCTGGTGATATGCGCAATAGTCAGGGTGTCTCTCCACCCCATCGTGTGTGTTTCCTTCCGAGGGTGGTAGCTTCATTCCCATTGACATGGCTTTGGCAAACCTTTTCCTCGTCTTGAATATCTTCTTGTCTACTTCGGATGCCTTTCGCTCTGGCAGGGTTAGTTCAACTCTTTCGTTCAGTTGCCCGCATTTGGCTCCTTCCGACGTGGTTATCTCACGCTCCTGGTCCGCTTTACATTTTAGACGAATCTCGTCTAGAAAAGCGTCGATCATTTCGTCTGTTGGCCATGCACGCTCCGGTACAGGCTCTGCCTCCAGCTTTTTAGTGCCAGGAGTTTTCCCATCATCGGTAAACGAGTGGGAGATCACGTTACAACTCGCCACATATCCTTCAGATTCATCCGACGAGCTTTCTTCATCATCTTCCTCTTGAAAGATGTGGTTGAGGAACTCTTGGAGTGTGACAGGAGTTCGCGCCTTTTGATTGTATTCTTCCAACGCGTCGATTTGCTTTTGCAAGTTCGTGTGTTCGTTTTCAAGCTTCACGGGCTTCTTGGATTTCTTTTTTCTTTTTCCTCGAAGATTTTGACGGTTGGGCGTGAGTATTCGGGCCCTTATCGCGAATCTTCGTAATTGGGCGGGGCTTCAACATTCCTTTGATAATTTGAGGTTCAAGAGGGTCCTTCCATTCGATCGCGGGACACGCGTGAAGGTCTCTCAGCATTCTTTTGGTTTTAGTTGATAGCACGACCTCCCATGGAGCTTCTTCAATAAAAGAACATGTTGCCCCCGGTGTATCCGCTTTCCTAGGAGCATGCGGCTGTGGTGGGTTCACCTTCCACTTTTCAGACAGTACAAACTTCCCCTGGAGGTACTGGTCTTCAATCCATCCTTTGAAGACGAAGCAATCTTCAATCGGATGGCCTACCGTTTGATGGTAAGGGCAATAGTTAGGGTTATTCACCTCGGTGGGTTGCGGCGGTCGCCTTGGATTTGGCAGGTTTATAAGCCTGTTGCGTATTGCCAGCTCGAATAGCCGTTTCGTCTTGTCCCGTGGGAAGGAGTAGGGACGCTTCATCTTCTCATTATAATACCGACGCCTTTCCTCCAGTTGATCTGCCGGTTTCGGGGCGTTAGGTTACTGTTGGGCATTCGCAACAAAGGTTGCTTTTCCTTTACCCTTGTCATTCCGAGGTTCCGACTTCGGGGGAGGTGGTCTATGACCCATCTGGTCCATCTGAGCCAACTTGTCGATCAAAGCCTGGAATGTGGTTGGCTTAAAGAACATCATAAACTGGGAGATAGTTGCGTGGGGGTCTAGGGTTCCCACGAACATGCCCACTGCGGGTGCCTCCTCAATGCGTTGTTCACACCTCGACCACAAGTTCCGCCAGCGTATAGCATACTGGACCCAGGTTTCGCCTGGTTTTACCCTGGCGTTAATAAGTGCAGTTATTGGAGTGCGTTCGCTGGCACTTGCAAATCGCTGAGTGAACAACAACTCCATTTCAGCGAACGTTTTGATAGAATCGTTCGGGAGTTCCGAATACCATTCGAACGCTGTTTCTGATAAGCTGCCCACGAACTGGCGGAGCAACAGTTTATCATCACCGCCGGTGTTACCGCAGAGGGCCCGGAACTGGGCGACATGTTGATGGGGATTGCCGGTCCCCTTATACACGTGGAATTTTGGTATCGTGTAGCCTTGCGGGTATTTGATTTGGTCGTACCAGCTCGGATACGGCCGCCCCGTTTTCACGACTTGACCAGCTGCCTCAGTCGCGTGATGAACCCGGATTTGCTGGGCTATGTAGTCAGCCAAGTCAGCCTTAGAGATTGCCTCCTCCTTGGCCGTTGAGAGGGCTGGTGGTGGATTTGACGTTTCTCCTCGGTCGTCTTCAAGAACGATTGGGGGATCCTCGGCGGGTAAGTCCTGCTGGATCATCATTCCTATCATATCTTGGAAGAGAAGGCCCATACGTTGTATGTTGGCCGCTTGTTCAGCAGCCTCTTTGTCCTTTTTCTCCAGTGTCCGGCGAAGGAATTCAGCGTCGGTTTCTTCCTCCCGGCGTGCGTCTGAGGACGTTTCTGGGTTTTCTTTTGGCCCGGTAAGTGCGGCCATAGCATTCATCATTTCCTGAAGCTTTTGCTGCTGCTCCTGGGCTTTCGTCACGGATCGGGTTAGCGGTCGGTGGCCCATAGAGGTGCGGCTTTCCTCCTTTCCAGAGGCCATGTAAACAGTGTGTACCACCATGCCCCCAGACTTAGGGCATCTGGGCTCAGTGCTTTTAGCCGTCGTTGCGTGTCGGGGGGTCTTCTCTGGCCTTCTCCTTTTATGAGCCATGGAGGTTGAGGGGGCCGTTGAGGTGGGCGTCCAGACAGCCTTTTGGGGTTTAGCCTGGTGACCCGCTTACGGTTGGATTTTCGGCTTCTTGTGCTGGCGGGAGAAGTTTGGATCGATGATCGAGTCCCGGGCCTGCCGCCAAACCTTATAGATTTTGGAAGACAGCCGTTGAGGAGATCGGGGATGTTCTGATTTTATTTCCACAACCTTTTTTAATGGGGGAGGAGACCTCTTCAGCACTGCAGTAGGAGAATTCCTTCGCACCTTGTTTAGCATTTCGAAGCTGTTCCCAGTTGGAACAGCAGCATTAACTTCTGCCACCGGGGCCGATGGAGTCAACCCGGAGGGGGAATTGCCCCCAGCCTTCCTTACTCGGCGCCAATGGCGACGTCGAGCGTGTCGAGCGGACGGTGTAGGGTCAGCGGTAAGAATGGTTTCGTCTTGCCTCCTGTCTGGGTGGGGGGTCGCTGTTGGTGTTAGCCTGTTAAAGACCGACGTCCTTTGGGCAGCAGGAGCGGGAGCTGGAGCCGTCAATCTTGTAAAGACCGACCTTTTGGCCGGAGGAGCCGCCTTGACGATTTCGGGAGCAGGAGCAGCCACTTTCTTAGAGGCAGCCTTCTCTGAGATTGTAGGCCCCGTGATGGGTTTGCAGGATGTCTGGCCCAATCTAGAGAAGACCGAGGCGTTGACGTTGGGCGACTCGCTGAGAGGAGTCGCGACAGGGGTAAGACGATCAAAGACCGACTTCTTAAGAGCTTCCGTTGTCAGCACTGGAGCGGTGAAGTTTGTCGGCAGGAGCATGGTCCCAAAGAACAATCCTGTGGTGGCGCGAGTGACCTGTTCCACGGGCAATGTGAATAGCGAAGCAGCTTGGGGTCCGTAGGCTATACCTCCTGGCGAGGCAGAGCGTTGGTTGCAATTGCAGTCCGAGCAGTTGGAGAATTTCACGGAAGTAGAAGCCATCAATCCTTTGCTTTCTGCAATAAGCAAGATGCCAATTCTTAGTATCTTGAAACCCAAGGGCAACCATTAGCGAACCGCGATTGGTTCGCGAGTCACGACACACGAAGTGTGGAGTGGAAAGAGGAAAAGGTCCCACCGGGCGTGCCAGAATCTGTTCCCCTCCGAAAGACGGCGCACAAGACTGCGGTGTCTTGGCACTGAGATTCGGGGCAGATGCTAATTGGTGCTATCCGTTCACCTCTCCGAAGATGCCAAGTTGATTTATGGCACCATGTATCGAAGGTTTAAACGGATGCGTCCGATGTAGCAGACTTCGTCAGATTCCCCCTCGCTTGAGGGGTTTTTGATTGTGGGGACGCTCTTCCCTGCAGGCGCAAGCCCCTGCAGTTAATTACGCTACCGCATTGCAGTAACAACTTTCTCCTTCTCCAGCTGGTCACTTCGTGTCGTGGGTGTTTGTTTTTTATTTTGTTGCCCGTGGATTGTTTACGGAGACTGAGTTATGTCGTCGCCCGTAGGGCGTGGACTAGTCCAAATCCGTATTATCTTAGATTTGGGTTTGGGGGTTTGGTTTGAGGATACGTCAGCCGTACTTGAGGCTAAGATCAACTCAAACGTTTGTTAAGGATGCGTTAGTCTAACTTTGTGACTAAGATCAACCTAACGGGATCGTTTAGATCCGATAAAGGAGTGTTTGAACTCCATTGTTCCAGTTTAGGGACCTAGAGGTCCAACGTATGTATGGCCGTCAGGACCCGTCACCTCTCTGACGACGTTGAAGAATTACAACGACGGATGTCAGAGGAGTTCAGAGATGTACCCTTGAGCCAGAGTTAATTGGGGGGATTTATAGTCCACTCTGTTTGAAGGTTTAAGGATACGTTAGCCATCTTTGAGGCTAAGATCAACTTAAACGGGACCGTTTAGATCCGACAAAAGAGCATGCGGGGCTCTATTGTTCTAGTTTAAGGACATTGCGGTCCATGGGTAGTTTAAGGACATTGCGGTCCACTGTTAGTTTTAAGACATCTCGGTCAAGGTTAAGGACGTCGTAGTCCATGGGTTTAAGGACCCCACAGTCCGTTGTTAGTTTTAAGACATCCCGGTCAAGATTAAGGACGTCGTAGTCCATGGGTTTAAGGACCCCACAGTCCGTTATGTGCTCTGGATGCTTCACACGGGTTCACTGCCGTGTTCTGCGAGGACCAGGCTCCGCTCTGGATGCTTCGCACGGGTTCACTGCCATGCTCTGCGAGGACCAGGATCCGCTCTGGACGTTTTCCACGGGGTCAAAGAGTGACATTATCCGCGTTCCACGTAACCAGGAATTTGCATTAAACACGGGTTTAAGGACCCCGCAGTCCGTATCAATGTGTGGTCGTCGGGACCCGTCACCTCTTTGAAGACATTGAGGGATTACAATGCCAAGTATCAAAGGAGTGAAGAGATGTACCCTAGAACCGGAGTGGATTAAATAGTCCTTGGCCCAATTTGGGGTCAAGACGAATTAATTGTGTTATGAGTCTATTGGCCCAGTTAATCACAAATTGAGGACTTATGGCCATCTTGGGCTAAGTCCAATCAGGAGAGGCTTTGCCTCCATCCATTTAGTCAATTGGGTCAAAGCCTAGTGTTAAACACTACAGAGCAATCAGTGTTGAACACTGGGAATGAGGTTGACAAGTTAGTGTTTAACACTAAGAGATAATTGGTGTTAAACACCAGCAACAAGGCTTTTCAAATTAGTGTTAAACACTAAACAGATCAGTGTTGAACACTGCAAATGAAGATCTCAGATTAGTGTTAAACACTAAGGCAATCAGTGTTGAACACTGCAGATAAAGCTTTTTAATTAGTGTTGAACACTAAGGCCCAACAGTATTTTAACACTGGGTTCGAGAGTTTCAATTTAGTGTTAAACACTAAGACAAGAGGGGTCACGTGGCAGCACGTGAGAGCGCCCTCCCTTCATTTATTCTGAGATTATCGTGTCTTTCAGAGCATCACGTGCCATCACGTGATGGGCATTCAAATGCCTATGTATTAGAGCTTCTGCCAAGGGTCACGTGGATCACGTGGGGTGCTGCCTCAAAGGGGCTTTCTGTAGATCTTTTGGGGGGTCACGTGATGACACGTGACCCTGCCTCTATGTATTTTGTTTAGAGGCTTTGTTAATCTTTTTTTTCAGGAATTAAATTCCTCGAGCTGTAAATTTCAGAGGAATTAAATTCCTACTTCCTTTCAAAGACTTATATTCTGGAATAGAGTTTAACTCTGAATTTTCTGTAGGAATTACATTCCTCATATATGTGAAGGGCTGAATAGGGTTAAACCCTAATAAAAGTTTTTAAGGAATTGAATTCCCATTCCCTGTTAAATGATGATTAAGGGAATTAAATTCCCGTTGTTTCAACAGAACTAAGTTCTTAATTAGGGTTAAACCTTGTTTCTTTTTATTCTGAAGGAATTAAATTCCCATGATACAGGGTCAAGCCCTAATTTTATTTTAAAGGAATTAAATTCCTATAGTTCTGTGAGAATTAAATTCTCATGCTTGCATTCCCTCTCTATGTTTTGGATCTGCATGGCAGGATCTCGACCCATTGAGAATTAAATTCTCAACCTTAAGGGGAGATGTGCACTTTGCAGATCCTCTATCAAAGAGAGAAGAAATATATTCTTCTGTTTTTATGTATCAGAGTTAAACTCTGTAGAGAATTAAATTCTCTTCTTCTTTCAAGGAGTTTTTCCCTTTCTTACCTAGGGTTTTTGCAGAAGATCCAAGTTCTCCAAGTATCGAAGCTCTCTTTCTTTTCTCTTTTTTTTTTCTCTGCGTCTGTATATGTATGTATGTCTCTTGGCTCCTATTTATAGGAGAAGCAGCCGAATCAATCAGTTTTTGACGAATCTTCGTGAAAGATTTGATTTGCATCCATCATTCATTTTGGACCTTTGGATTATTAGGTGAATTTTATTCACCATTGGATTTTAAATCCAGAGATTCTCCTTTGTTATTTTGGTTAGATTTAAAGGGGAAATCTTTCCAAACCCGAGATTTTCCCATAGATAGATCACCTCTGAATCTTTAATTCGATTGGTTCCAGATAGTTGCTTTCCTTTGGAAAGATTTGAATTTCTCTCAGAATTTAATTCTGTTAACACAGTGGGCTTTGAAAGCCGGTCACGTGTGACCACGTGACTCATGGTCACGTGTGGGCATGTGACCCCCTTTGGAATGAGCCTTTTCCTTTCTTTTGCGCTCTGTCTTCTTATTGCTGCTTAAACGTCACGTGCTGCCACGTGACCCCTGGTCACGTGTGAGCACGTGACCCTTGTTTGAACTCTCTCTTTCCTTGGTTCAACTGGAGAACGAGTCTGCTGTCTTGAACGTCACGTGGCAACACGTGACCCTGGTCACGTGGAAGCACGTGACCTCTTCTGAAGCCTTTTCTTTGACTTGATCAGGGAACTGGTGTGCCTTTTGACGCTTGCATTTAAATGTCACGTGTCGCCACGTGACCCGGGTCACGTGGGAGCACGTGACTCTTTCTGAAGTCCCCTTTTCTTCAACGTAGTCAGGAAACTGAACTTGCTTTGATGATGTTTTTAGGTGTCACGTGCCAACACGTGACCGCTAGTCACGTGTAAGCACGTGACCCTCTTCTGAAGCTTTTCCCAGAAGCTTTCCTGATTTTAAATCAGGAAACAATCCCGTAGGTGCATTTTCTCCTTAGGAGTAGTGAGGACCCCCAAGTGTGTTTTTCCTTTGTGAGTCATAAGGATCCCACGAAGGTGTTTTCTTACGAGTCGTGAGGATCCCGTAAGTTTGTTCTCCTCATGTATTGTGAGGACACATGAGTGGGTCTTCCCAAATGGAGCATAATTCCAAGGGCGGAGACCAGCCGCATAACTGGTGGTTGCGGTGGGGCATGGATATGATGAGAATTATTTGAGCCCGTGGATTGTATACGGTAGCCAGTTTGGGGACCAACCATAGGGCAGGGAGAAATTTGGGAAAGTGGATTTTGGTTGGCGTCTGCATCGCTGCACTGGAATATGGTACCAGTAGCGACTCATCATTCGCCATCCTTTATTTTATTTTATTTTATTTATTTTTTACCGCGATTGCTCTATCATTTCAACTTTTCTTATCGCAAAGGTCGCGATTGCCCTATCATTTCGGCTATTCATTCGCGGTTGTCCCATCATTTCGGCGGTTTATTTTTCATCTTTATTTTACTCGCTGATTTTTACTGCGAGTTGCCCATAATTTCGGCTTTTTCTTTTTTTATTTACACATTTTTTTTAAATTCCCAGTTTAACGACTTAGAGGTCGAGTGTTCCCAGTTAAATGACGTGGTGGTCGACTGTTTCCAGTTTAACGACTTAGAGGTCATCTGTTTCCAGTTTAACGACGTGGTGGTCATCTGTTTCTAGTTTAACGACTTAGAGGTCATATGTTCCCAGTTTAACGACTTAAAGGTCATCTGATGGGGAGCTTAGAAAAGATACCCAATTGAGCAGTTGTCCGGGGTACCACTGGAGCTTACCCGAGATGCCTTATTGCTTTGTAGGTGTTGATGGCCTTGCCCCCAGCTGGGGCCAAGGAAAGTCGTTCAAACACCGACTTGCGTTCGAAGATTGCAGTCGAAAGTCGTTAACCTGCACAAAGAAGCATGATTTCAGTATAGGCAATCGATTTGTATATTGATTGAGTTTGCATGAACGTTTAACCCGAAATATGGGAGGGGAGATTGGTCCCACCGGGCGTGCCAGAACCTGTAGGGTATTTTTCGTCACACCGTTAAGATGAGAATACGCGTGCGCTTGTCAGGCGCATCACAGATTCCCCTTGCCTAGGGTAGGCCGGGGTTTATTGATTGTGGGGATCCGAATCTCCGGCTGGCGCATACTTGTTAGTGTATATGCCCTAGAGGCCATTACTGTATCATACTAGTTTGTATATTACTTAATGGAAGCTTGGGATATTCACAGTTGTATAGACAGTCTTGCTCAAAATGGCAGTATGCTACATGATTTGTTTCTACTTTAATATGTGCACGTGTTTCTTTTAGCATATCGCTTATACATATTAGTAGAGTCCTTAAGATCTTTGCTTGATTACCAGCATTGTGATGGCAGTCACACTAGTGGGAGCTGAGTAATCTACAACCACATCCTTAAACAGGTCCCTAGTCGTAGGATTATCGAGACGGGGCATCGATACTCCGGAGTAGACTAGCGTATACGTTTCTCATCCCAGCAGGGGAAATGGTCTGTCCCACAGCCATTAGTACGTCGTACTGGAGATAGTGTGCTCGTGCTCGTTAGGTTACGAGTACACCGGACAGGACTCGTTGGGAACTGCTGGTTGGTACTATACCTATCGTTAGATAGTAGTTCCCAGGTGACAGGAGTACAGCTCAGTCCGTTGACTTGACACTGCTACTTCGCCTCAAGTGTGTTCCCACTGTACTTTGATTACTATCCTACCACGGCTCAAAGGAGTCGTGCAAACAGGTAGTAATTGGGTGCAGTCCCGAAGCACTTGGAGGCGGTAACGGTTAGACAGGATTCGTCTCTCCCGGTATTGGTGGTTGATATCGCGCTGTGTCTAGGAGAGCCATTACACAAAGTCCCTGGCCAGGGCAAGCGAGATTTACTGGTAGTGTTTCCAGTAGTTTCTCAGGGTGTTCTGGGCTACACTCCGGCACGACTTGTACCGCTATTAGGGGTCTGAGGTTTACCGCCCCCTAGTCCCAACATGCGATACTCATAGACGAACAGACCGGACTGTATGGAGATTCTCACATTCAGGCTCAGTAGGAGTTCGGATGGGGTTTACCTCGTCGGCCTTCTTATCGACATCTATCTGGGGACCGTTACGTACAGCTAGTACCACTTGCGGTCTGTGGTTAAACCCACTTCCAGCGTAGTGTCGAGTCTTTAGAGTCCCACACAGAGAGTTTCCCTGCACTGGGCAAAAGGTGTAGAGGCCGTATGGTTTTACGGCAGGGCTACGATCACTTACGTGCACTTGTGTGCGTATGATGTTCGGGCAGACAATACTAGTGGGCTTTGGTTTAAGCCGGATCCTAGTATTGTATAGATGGATTAGTTTTGTCTTCTGTGCATTCGTATTCTACGAAATGCAGATGCGGGTGTGTATGCACGGTTGTGAGGAGCGAAGAAGGAGATGCCTCATTAGGGTTTTGACCATTGACTTGGTCAAAACCATTATGAGGTGGAGGAAAATATTTACTAATCCTTTTAATGATAATTGTGTTATGGCTAATTGCTTTGACCATTTGACCATATTAACCATTTGACCTAGTTGACCATTGTTGACTTGGATATTTTTTGTGAATCGGTCAGACCGCCGCGGAAGCGCGGCGAAACCAAGCGTTTAGCCGCGGATCCGCGGCCGAGTCGACGCCGAGTCAACTCATTTTTCCTGCAGTCTATCCAGATTTGTATTTTGTGATTTTTCTGATAGTTTATTTCTGCCCAAATTTTTTTGAGTACTGTGTTGTGCTTGAGATAGTTTCAAATCAAGTTATCGATCGAAATTCTAAGTACTTTAGCTAATCGGATCTTCTGTGATGTGATATATGTACTGAACGTTTACTAATCGCTATACGTCGATTAGTAGGGGTTGTACATATCTGTGATCTGTGATATTGGATTGTGTATATGAACTTGTTGGATCGTCGTGGATGAATAGCCGGGAATGTGAGATGGGTGTTTTTCATTTTTCATTCGATATAAATTGTAAATTGATGTAATATTATTTTTTTTGGGTCGCACATCCGGGTTGAGGATGTAGTCGCCTTTGTATATTATTTCTTTTACTGTTTTCTGTTCCTAGGATAGACCCAAGGTGGGGTGCACAAACTACCGGGTATTTTGAAGTGCTAAGTGGTCTACTCACGTTGTTAAGCGAGACTGCTTCGCTTCGGGTATTTGGCGGGTAGTTTGCCGCACCCGTTAGGGTCTAGGGTGGGGTTTGGCTATTCATCGCGACTATGTAATCCGTCTTTCGTTGCAGGCTCGAATGATGTGCGGATTCCTAGTATATCCAATGTGTTCATCTGTGATCTGGAACGACTATCATTGCATCTGACGAATGTATATATCTATATATGATATCTAGTAGATGTTGCTTATGTTTTGCATCCGCGCTAGTCCAGCCCCCGCTCTGTCGTTAGTTAAGTAACCTAACGGGTGATAACGGATCCCCGTGGCGAATGCGGATGGCATAAGCGTACGTTATATTTTCGTTGTTTTCTGCAATGGTAGGATTAATTGATGGGACACATTATATTAATGCAAAGAAAACAAACCAAAACTGAATCGTTGGAACAATTTCAAAACTACTCGGTTTTTTCAAAAACAGAAAACTTTTAAAAACGCGGAGCTTAAACCACTCCTTTTAAAAGCTATCAGGTTCCTTCGATTACATCAAGTTCACTACGTTCACGGTTTCGCCAAAACCATTCGTAGCCCTCCGTCATTTCATATGAATATTCAATAGTATTCAAGCTATGTTTGTTGACCTTCGTCAAGGCATAGTGATTGGTAGTTGTTGGGTGTTCATATGTAGCATAGATAGATGCGTTGGTTTGGGACAGTCGTATTACCTTGTTGACCTTCGTCAAGGGTATATACGGGTGGGTTTAAATTAACCTGGACAATGATGGGTAGAACTTGACATGTGACTTATGATTTGTTGACCTTCGTCAAGGTCATAAGAGCATGGGGCAAAAATCCACATCGGGAGTTTCTAAAGAAATTGAAACTTGCTAGTGCTGCATACCATTTGGAGTTTGATAATGTTGGTAGGATTCCTTCAGCATTATCTCACAATGATATTTGGATCTCGATCCTACTGTGAGTATCCGCTACTCCTCGGGAAACTCTTCACTTAATGATCAATGCTATAAACCAAGTAGGTGTCTAGAACAGTGTTAGTGGGGCTACGCCTCCAGGGAAAAGTGGTTATTTAATTAAGGAACTTCGCGAAAGCGTCGTAAAACCTCACTCGAAGTACCGACACTAACCTGGCTGAACGGTTAAGCAAGTATTGTACGGTGAGATCAGTCCTGACTAATTCTTCTTTTATGGTTTGAGGAAGGATTCGAGAAACAGTGGGAGCCATCCTGTTTAGATAAACTAAAAACCAATCTAAACTTGCAAGAGCATCATGCTAAGCGTTTTCTTCTCTCTCTCTTAATTGCAGCGACCCAGTGACCAGACATAGGCTACATCTAGATAATAAAATGACTGAATCTGACTGTAATGACTGGCAAAGGTCTGTCTAGATGTCCATTACCCATGACAAACTGGGACACCTCTTCACTAATCAAACCCCTGTTGTCTCAGGACCAGTTTCCATCGTCACGGATACTGATATCCGTAAGACATCAGAAAAAAACTGTGCGAATGACAAGTGCCTCGTGTTGGCCTCAGTTGATGGTGCATACCAGAGGTGGCACGAGAAGATGGACTTAGTTTCTGTCTTCCTCCATAACAAAAATTTATATGGAGAGCAATCTCGTATCGCAAGATATCAGACCTCGAACGAATTGCTTCAAGCGGGGTTGGCTGTCGGGTCATCTGTAGGGGACAACGTCCTTACAGAGACTAGTTATTTTGATGAGCTCACGGACCTGAAGACCACGTTGAAGAACGGGTCAAACACTGACTTGATTCTACAGTTTTTGCCCTCTACTTACACCCTGAAGGAAAATAGGGAAGTAGAAAGAAAAGGAAGGGCAAAAGTTTCGGGACTAGATGTAGTGAAGGAGGGACATTACTATTGTTACGGGAAATGACATTGGCAGAGGGATTGCAGGGCTAGCAAAGCCAGTAGCCAGGATTCGAAGTATGTTGTGGCTTCGGCTTCGGGTGTGTTTGTAATAGAAAACTGTATGTCAATTAACTCTACTTTTTGGGTACTAGATACCGGATCAGGATCTCATATCTGTAATTCATTACAGGCTTTGAGAAACCGTAGAGTTATCAGGTTAGGTGATATGACTCTCAGGGTTGCAAACGGAATGAGCGTGGACGCTGAATCCGTAGGGGGATATCACCTTGGATTGACAAGTGGGCAGATATTGATTCTACGTAACTGTTTGTATGTACCCAGTCTAGCTTGTAATATCATATCTGTATCCTTACTTTCTAAGGAAGGATATGATTTTACTTTTGTAAGCGATGTGGTCCACATCCACCTAAATCAAGTTCTGATTGGGTTAGGTACATTAGAAAACGGAATATACGTATTAAATCAAGCTCAGGTTTTTAGTGTCCAGAACACACTTAAAAGAAAGTCTCCGAAAACAAATCAGGTTTTCTTATGGCATTGTAGACTGGGTCACATCAATGAGACTCGGTTGACGAAGTTGCATAAAGAGAGATATTTGAATCCGCTCGAATATCAGTCTTATGCCACTTGTGAATCTTGTCTCATGGGAAAGATGACAAAGATTCCGTTCACTGGACACGGAGTAAGAGCAAGCGAGCTCTTGGGACTCATACACAGCGATGTATGTGGTTCAATGTCTACACATACGCGAAGTGGTTATTCATACTTCATTACTTTTACGGATGATTTCTCTAGGTATGGACATGTCTTCTTGATGAAGCATAAATCCGAGGCCTTTGAGAAGTTCCAGGAATACAAGAATGAAGTAGAAAAACAAACATGCAAAAGTGTCAAGACATTGAGATTTGATCGAGGTGGTGAATACTTGAGTGCCGAGTTCCTAGGCTATTTAAAAGAGAATGGAATTCTCTCTCAGCTTACTCCTCCATACACACAACAACACAATGGTGTATCGGAAAAGCGGAATCGAACCCTATTGGATATGGTTCGTTCCATGATGAGTAAAGCCGAGTTACCGCGATCTTTCTGGGGTTATGCACTAGAAACAGCTGCATATCTTTTAAACAAGATTCCAACCAAGACCGTGCCTACTACACCATATCAGATGTGGAGTGGGAAGAAACCCTGTCTTAAGTACCTTAAGACATGGGGATGTCCAGCTTCTGTAAAGAAGCAGCATGCGGACAAGCTCGAGGCACGCTCGGTACTGTATAAGTTTGTGGGATACCCCAAGAACTCTAGGGGGTATCTTTTCTATTCCGCAGAGGAACAAAAGGTTTTTGTTTCTCAGCATCCCCACTTCTAGGAAACTAAGTTTTTAGAAAATCAGATAAGTGGGAGCGCAATAGAACTGGAAGAAATTCCAGAACCGCAAGCTATTACTGAGAGCTTGGTAGAACCAGAGGTTTCAGGAGAACCGGACATCCCAGCGCCACTCCGCAGGAGTAGTAGGCAGTCTCATCCGTCCGAGAGATACTACGGTTTTCTCATAGACGGGGATCGAGAGGATTGCATCATTGAAAATGATGAGCCTACTAGCTTCCAGCAAGCCATTCAGAGCGGCGACTCAGTAAAATGGCTGGATGCAATGCGGACCGAAATGGAGTCCATGTACACCAACAAAGTTTGGACTTTGGACATTGCTCCAGAAGGTGTAAAATCCGTAGGCTGCAAATGGATCTTCAGAAAGAAGATTGGTGTAGATGGGCAGGTTGAAACCTATAAAACTAGACTTATTGCAAAGGGTTTTCGACAAAGACCCGGTTTGGACTATGACGAAACCTTTTCTCCAGTGGCTATGCTTAAATCCATTCGGATCCTTCTTACCATTGCTGCCTTCCACGATTATGAGATCTGGCAGATGGACGTAAAGACGGCTTTTCTAAATGGAAATTTGGAAGAGTGCGTCTATATGGATCAGCCGGAGGATTTCATTCAAAGTGGGAGCAGCGGTAAAGTGTGCAAGTTACTTAAGTCCATTTATGGACTAAAACAAGCATCACGGAGTTGGAACATCTTCTTTGATGATACTGTCAAAAAATTCGACTTTATCAAAAATCCAGATGAACCATGCATATATAGTAAGATTGTAGGGAGAACTGTTGTATTCCTCGTCTTGTACGTGGATGAAATTCTCTTGATAGGAAATGACATTCTTACCCTACAGTCAGTCAAAGGATTCTTGTCACAGAGGTTCTCCATGAAGGACCTGGGTGATGCCAACCACATTCTGGGGATCTAGATCTATCGTGATAGATCTAAGAGGATGTTGGGACTTTCGCAGTCCAGGTACATCGACACCATACTGAAACGATTCAGTATGGAAGATTCAAAGCATGGTAACCTACCAGTTTGTCACGAAATCACCCTATCCAAAGAAATGTCTCCAAAGACTGATTTGGAAAGGGCTCGCATGTCATCTATACCCTACGCATCTGCGGTAGGCTCTATAATGTATGTGATGTTGTGTACCAGACTAGATGTAGCATACGCACTGAGCGTTGTAAGCCGGTATCAGTCTGACCCAGGGGAGAAACACTGGATAGCAGTAAAGAACATTCTCAAGTACCTGAGAAGGACTAAGGAGATGTTCTTGGTGTATGGCGGAAAAGACCTCCAGATCGAGGCCTTTGCTGACTCCAGCTTCCAGAGTGACAAGGATGACTCTAAGTCCATATCGGGTCATGTTTTTACCCTCAATGGAGAGGCGGTCTGTTGGAAGAGCTCCAAGCAGGAAACCGTTGCTGACTCGACGATGGAAGCAGAGTATATAGCTGCTTGCGATGCCGCAAAAGAAACTGTCTGGATGAAGAAGTTCCTCACAGAATTTCAGGTGGTTCCAACCATTGTTGATCCAATACCGCTGTATTGCGACAACAACGACGCTATAGCTTTAGCGAAGGAACCCAGGTCCCATCAGAAGTCCAGACACATTTTGAGGCGGTACCACCTGATCAGGGAGATCGTAGATCGCTGGGAGATCGAGGTGAAGAGAGTAGATTCAGAGAATAACACTGTAGATCATTTCACGAAGGCCATACCCCAGACTCAGTTCAAGCGGCTGATCGAGATGATAGGTCTTCGATACGCCAGTACATGGCCCTAGTGCAAGTGGGAGATTGTTAGTGTATATGCGCTAGAGGCCATTACTGTATCATACTAGTTTGTATATTACTTAATGGAAGCTTGGGATATTCACAGTTGTATAGACAGTCTTGCTCAAAATGGTAGTATGCTACTTGGTTTGTTTCTACTTTAATATGTGCATGTGTTTCTTTTAGCATATCGCTTATACATATTAGTAGGGCCCTTAGGATCTTTGCTTGATTACCAGCGTTGTGATGGCAGTCACACTAGTAGGGGCTGGGTAATCTATAAGCACATCCTTATACAGGTCCCTAGTCGTAGGATTATCGAGACGGGGCATCGATACTCCGGAGTAGACTAGCGTATACGCTTCTCATCCCAGCAGGGGAAATGGTCTGTCCTACAGCTATTAGTACATCGTACTGGAGATAGTATGCGGGTGTTCGTTAAGTTACGAGTACACCGGACAGGACTTGTTGGGAACTGCTGGTTGGTACTATACCTATCGTCAGATAGCAGTTCCCAGGTGACAGGAGTACAGCTTAGTCCGTCGACTTTATACTGCTACTTCGCCTCGAGTGTGTTCCCATTGTACTTTGATTACTACCCTACCACGGCTCAAAGGAGTCGTGCAAACAGGTAGTAGTTGGGTGCAGTCCCGAAGCACTTGGAGACAGTAACGGTTAGACATGATTCGTCTCTCCCGGTATTGGGGGTTGATATCGCGTTGTGTCTAGGAGAGCCATTACACAAAGTCTCTGGCCAGGGCAAGTGAGATTTACTGGTAGTGTTTCCAGTAGTTTCTCAGGGTGTTCTGGGCTACACTCTGGCACGACTTGTACCGCTATTAGGGGTCTGAGGTTTACCGCCCCCTAGGCCCAACATGCGATACTCATAGACGAACAGACCGGACTGTATGGAGATTGTCACATTCAGGCTCAGTAGGAGTTCGGATGGGGTTTACCTCGTCGGCCTTCTTATCGACATCTACCTGGGGACCGTTACGTACAGCTAGTGCCGCTTGCGGTCTATGGTTAAACCTACTGCCAGCGTAGTGTCGAGTCTTTAGAGTCCCACACAGAGAGTTTCCCTGCACTGGGCAAAAGGTGTAGAGGCCGTATGGTTTTACGGCAGGGCTACGATCACTTACGTGTACTTGTGTGCGTATGATGTTCGGGCAGACAATACTAGTGGGCTTTGGTTTAAGCCGGATCCTAATATTGTATAGATGTATTAGTTTTGTCTTTTGTGCATTCGTATTCTACGGAATGCAGATGCGGGTGTGTATGCACGGTTGTGAGGAGCGAAGAAGGAGATGCCTCATTAGGGTTTTGACCATTGACTTGGTCAAAACCATTACGAGGTGGAGGAAAATATTTACTAATCTTTTTAATGATAATTGTGTTATGGCTAATTGCTTTGACCATTTGACCATGTTGACCATTTGACCTAGTTGACCATTGTTGACTTGGATATTTTTTGTGAGCTCTAAACTCTTCTTATGGCTTGGTTTTAACTTGACATGATAATGGTCAAATCAATTGTAACCATCACAATTTATCATGACAAAAGAATGGTAATTATTTTTCTTATGGATCATTATCTCTTGCTTATTCTCTCTCATCAAAAGAGAGCTCTCATACTCTCTTCTTTTTCCTCCTCACTAGAAAATCTTATAGCTCTCATGTGTTGAGAAAATTAGGATTTAAATAGACAAACAAATCCATCTTCTTCCTCTACATCACCTAGGACATCAAGCTTAGCATACTTGTTGCCCTAGTTATTTCGGTACTTGAGGTGAAGCTCGGACTATAGACTCTCGGGTGGATCATCTTCGATTTAAGGAGGCCGTTGAAGAAGCCACGATCCGGATTGACCCATGGAGCCTACGGAGACGAGGAGGACAGCGGAGAAGACCCGAAGGACTTGTTGCATGAGGTATAATCTCCTAAGCATAGTAGATAGAACCTCTAGTTGTTTGTTAGAAATGGTATGGTAAAGATCCTCAAGAAAGTCTATGTTACCTTGTGATAAAAAATTTGTTTTTTTACCTATTCCGCCTTCCCGTAAGTACTGGGGTGGGTAACGTAGACTTACAGGACTAAACTGCCGTTAATTACCCTTCGCCTTTGGAGCGAGAGAACCTCCGATTGACGGGTCAAACAGGGCATGCGAACTCAATGTGCAGTGTTGTGTTTTGAAGGGGTTTTGGATATATCGGAGGCCCCGCAGAGTTTTTACGGGGGTCCCGCTACCCGGATAGCGGGCTGGGGGTCAAGAGGGCGAGTAGCCCCCTTACGGGATGCGGGGCAGCACCTCGTTAGAAATTTTTTCTAACGGGGGATAGTGTTGTAGAGTATGTGTGTATACATACATACATACATACATACATATATATATATATATATATATATATATATATATATATATATAAGGTAAAGGGCATCCAAAGGGGAAAGGGCATCCAAAGGATGCGTGGGAGAAAGCGCCAGCGCCTCACGTGCACGGCACTCGGGCGCTGGCGCTATCGCCTTGGGCGCCAGCGCCTCACGTGCCAGGCATGTGGGAGCTCGGACGCTAGCGCTTTGGGCGCTAGCACCTCACGTGGGCGCTCGCGCTTTGAACGCTAGCGCTCGGGCGCTCGCGCTTTGGGCGTTTGGACGCTTGGGCGCTAGCGCTTTGGGCTCTAGCGCCTCACGTGCCAAGCACGTGGGCGCTTGGGCGCTCACGCCTAACGTGCCAAGCACGTGGGCGCTCGGGCGCTGGGCGGCAAAAGGGAATTGGTCTCTGCACCAGGAGTTGTACTCCCAGAAAGAAATACTTATTACTTTGTGTGTGTGTGTGTGTGTGTGTGTGTGTATTTGAGGAGTTAAACTCCTAAGATATTTTTGAAGCTGATGAAGGGGTTTCTCTCCTTGAGCCCTGGATCTTCCAAGAAGTGGGGTCTTTGGAGATGGGTCTCCTTCTTCCTCCTCTGTTGGCCGGATCTTGAAGAACAAGAGGTATGGGATTTTAAAAATCTCTCCTTTCCGAGATCTGATGGGAGATCTGAGTTCCCCTTTGTGGGTTTTGTGGTGAAAAAGTATTTAGTTTTGGAAAATGAAGAGTTAAACTCTTGATTTAATTTAAAAAGAAGAAGAAGGTTTAGAACCTTGAGGAAGGAGAAGGAGACACAAAAACCCTAATCTTTTTTAGAGGAATGAAAAGTGTATGCTTTATTCATCATCATGTTGCCTTATATAGGCTTACACATTTACACATAGCCCCTTGGGCTTTACAAAATGGCATTTTGCCCATCCCATATCTCATGTGCTATTTCTTTTTGCACATAAGCCATGGGCTTTAAAAAAATTTGGCTTTATGCTCATTCATGCATAAAAAAACTACATTAAAATTATTTATTACATGATTTCATTTTGGCTTGGGGGGCGCTTCATGTTCGGACTCAACTAGGGCAGGGGCCTACTTGACCTCGGCTCGGGCCCGTTTGGCTTGGGATTGACCTTGACTTTGACCCGGTCAACTGAGGTGCAAATTTTGACCCCAACACATGCAAAGAAGTTCCGGGGTGGGTGATCACCGTAGGACCCTCCGACGATCAAGTTAGCCGAATAATTTGAGCAGAATAGTGGCTTATTTGGTTCATGTTCCCTTACCTGAGTCGTCTGAGGGAGGGGTTTTAGAGTGGTCGCATGGAGCGGGCATGCGCGATATCTTCGCCTTCGGTTATGCCCCTGACGTTACGCGTGCGTGAATGACGGTATCCCTTCACTAATGACGGGATACGCTCATTAACGGAGGGACGCGCCAGCGTGGGACACGGGACGTGGGGCGGCGGTTATCCAGCTATGGCGAGATACGCGGAGCTGTTGCGGAGGCGCTAGGGCTCTGCAATCTCGGTTGATCGGGGGAGGCCGAGGAAGCTCGGCATGCTTGGAGCTCGGAGACGAGCGGGAGGCCGAGGAAGCTCGGCATGCTTGGAGCTCGGAGACGAGCGGGAGGCCGAGGAAGCTCGGCACGAGAGAAGGCTCGGAGGCGAGTGAGGAGACTGAGGAAGCTCGGAGACGAGCTGTCGGTAGTCTCCTAGATGAAGGTGGAATGTCTTCAGGGGGGTCTCCCGAAAAGTCGGGTATGTCCCCCGAGAAGGGGCCCTGGGGAATGTCCCCGATGCAGCTCATTTATTCCACCCCCGTAGGATCCGAGACACGTCATGTGCCACGTGTCGTAATCTGAGGATACATCACTTGTGAGCATCGTCAGAGGTTGATGTAGTTAATTATGGCCGAGCGCTCTTTTGCATGTGTTGTAACTAAGGAACTCGTTAATGTCGTTCACTCAACATCACATGGCTTTTCTTTTGATGGAGAAAAGAGGCCTTAGGAGGCTTTTTACGTTAGGTGGCGGCACGGACCACTTCCTCCACCATTTTATTCGACGATCGGCACCGGCTATCTTGATCTTCATCGTCTAACATGTCGATACACCAAATTTCATGTGATTTCAACACCTTTTCACCGTTGATTTAGTGCGTGCAAAATTAACGGTTTACCAATTATATAACCTTTTTACATTACTAAATTAACGGTGAAATGATGTTGTAATCAGATGAAATTTGGTGTATCGGCAAATTCAAGGATAGAGATCAAGTTGGAAGGTATCGATCGTCAAATAAAATGGTGGATGATATGATTTGTGCCGTCGCCTAACGCAAAAAGCTTCATAAGGCCTCTTTCCTCCATTATATATATATGGGATCATTTGATTTTGAAATTGATTGATGATGTTGATTTTTATTATTTTAGAGAAATCAAATAAAAAAAACACCATGATTTATGTGCAACGCACGTAATTAAATACCGTGTCATTATTATTTTACAAGTGTAATGCACGTAATTAAATTGCCATGTCAATATTGTTATTTTATAAGCGTGATTCACGTAAAAAAATCTATCATCAGAATTACAGTAATTACGTGCAAGGCAAGTGCCAAAAACGCTGTTATATATAATATCAATTTTTCATCCAATCTTCTTCTTCAAGGTTTATAGGTTGCTTAAAACACTTGAATTGGCAGAAAAACGCCAATGGTTCCCCTTTCAACGTGTCTCTCATATATGTCATCACCGCTACTTTGATGCCAATTCATGTACTTCAAGCAACCTACACTCTTCATCTTTTTAGTTTCCCTTCAATGAGAATCTCTTTACCAGAAGGGAATAAATTAAATATTGTATATGAGAATAATGGATGAAAGATACCATAGGAGGAAATTTTCTCTTATGGCGTGGAGCGAATTTACTCTTATGACGTTGAAAAAATACATTCTCATTCATTTTTTCCGCCGATCGGCACCCATCATCTTCATCGTTATCATCCAAGATGTGGTTACACCAAATTTCATGTTTTTGGGTTACATGAAGCTTGAATAACAAATGTTTGATGGATATGATATATTTTTAATTCGAGGTATCAAGATATTGAAATGGAAGAATAATTTCCACAAAGCCTAATTTTTTTTTGTTTGAATCCTCTTTTCAAGTGGACCATGATAATTCTTTTTTCTCCTACATATAATGCATCTCTTTAATTACTTGGATGCTGACTGCTTTTAAAACCGTAGCTTCAAGGTAGAGAAAGCATCAATTTAGCAACAAGTATCAGCACTTGATCATATTAAACTAATGAAGGGGGCTATATGCATCCTCATCCTCTATCACCTCTCTTCCTATGATTATCAAGCAAATTTGGGATCATGAAAAATATTAGTAAAATTAAGCAAGTAGCAGGAAAAAAATGGCTGAATTGCACAAATGTGGCCATGAACTTCCGTGTTTTTTGCGATTGATACCACGAACTTTAATAATTGCAAATAGATGCCATGAACTTTGGTTTGTATCGGAATATTTTTTGCGATTGATATCATGTAAATGGTATTAGTGGCAATCGAGATCGATGGTATATAATGCTTGTTTGTAATTAAATTAGTTTATTAAGACAAAATTTCATGGAGATGCAATTTAGCCTAAAAAAATTAGGTGGGGTTACCAGCAGCATCAGATGTTGGACATGGCATCCAATATGTGGAGAGATATGATTGGCTCCTCTCTTTTCACTTCAAAGTGACTACCTTTTTCTTAAATAAAAAACACTATATATATATATATGGTTGTCATAAAAAGCTATGTTCAGCTTGTCCAATAAGTTTTTGTACGAAAACGATACCGATGAGGTTAATATCTCAATATATTACACATTCCGCAATCGTTAACGATCAATGACGACGGTAAAATTTTTTCCATCGAGCAAAAGATTAGAAGGTTTATTGACTTTCTGTTTGTTAATCACACAGAAAAAATATGTGATTTCATCTAACAATTTCAACACATCTAAAACTTGTACTCTTTAAGTTGTTTGAATAGTTTGCCTAACCCTGGATCTATAATCCAAGAATAGAAACATTAATCCACATTTTTAACCTATAATCTAATTATATAGTTATTTAATCATATATAATAACAAATTCCGTTCCAAGCCATCACCATCATGCATTATAGGATGCCAATCTCTATCTTGTGGGTCCCTAACAAACCTTTCCTCATTTAATTAACTAGAGATATACAAATTTAAACACACATTAAACCAATCTAAATTATCTAATAAACACAAAAGTAATTAAATAAAATTTCTAAGCTAATCAAGCTTGCATTACCTCCCCATTCTTCCATCTCTCTCATCACATAAAGATACAGTTTTAATAGAAAGCTACCCACTTGTTCTCTTTATATCACCACAAAAAATTCCATCCTTCATCTTCATCTCTAATTGTAATGGAAAAATCTTTAGAGATGGATTTTGGAGAGTGGGAATTACTCCCTGACCCTAAGCACGCCTTCATCGAATTCGGGCTCGGAAGCGAAAAGGACTTCTTGTTCTCTGAAGACATAGACATTGACTACTTCTCTAATGAGAAGAATTCGAGCTCGAAGACGAGCAAAAAGATTGAGCAACCAATCATGGAGTGTAAAGGCATCAAGGTCGTGCCGCAACCGATCGTCATGTTCAAGAAATTAGCATCAAAGGACGATGAATTCGTCGACATGAAGGTATATTAATATCATGTATTGTTCTAGTACAATTATGAGACAGATTCCGTTGTGAATAAAATTGCCAGTTTTTTCGTTTAACAAGGCGGAATCTCCGAAGACGAATAGTAGAGGCATCGTCGTCCCTTCGATTGAACCTGAACCGATGTTGGTGTTTGAGAGCGAGGAGAAAGAAGAGGATGAATTACATAAGGACGAGAAGGATTCAGATGTCGAATATTCGGAGAGCGAAAGAAAAGAAAAGCAGATTTGGAGGTGGAGACTCCTTGGAGGTGTTGGAGCCTTATGTTCCCTTGGAGTGGCTGCTGCTAGTTTGTGCATTTTGGTGTTCGGCGGGCGCCAGTTGCAGAAGCACCACCAGCAAAAAATTCAGTTCCAAATTCACGCCGACGAAAAGGTCTAAAACAAACCTTTACCCTGTAAAATCAATTGCATTAATATCTCATATAAAAAATCTATACTGTTCTGATGCAATACTCACAAAAATATAACATCATGAGAGCGAACTTTTTTTTTGATTTAGTTGTGTGTATACTGAATGTTAGTTGTTACTATGAATTCTGCAGAGGATTAAGCAAGTAATGCAGCAGGCAACAAAGTTGAACCACGCAATTTCGGCTGTGAGGGGAGTTCCGACGACGAGGGCTCACATATCGTTCGGCGGTTACTACGACGGCCTTTGATGGATCATGAAATCTATTCTCTGATTATTTTTTCAAATTGCCATTATGTTATAAACCCTTGGCGTTGTCCATGAAGATGAAGAATGTATACGGTTGTAAAGAACTTTCACAAAAAAAAAAGGTGTAGCTCTCAAACATCAAACTGTAATGTTCTTGTAAGCCAACATTGGCTAATCGATCGTCCTGAATGATCCGAGAGAGCGACATCTGCAGTACATACAATGACTGTGGCCAAGGGCCGAGGGCGACGTCGCCACATTATCAAATTTCTTGTTAGTTTTATATCATATCTGTTTATGGAAAATAATATTGATCTTGTCATGTATCAATTGGCTTTTCTGATAAATTAGCTTTGTAGCGTGCACATTCCTTTCACCTGAACCAAATTTTTTTAATCGTATGTTTCTTAATTAAAGACTTGGACTAGCTAATCTCTAATTAATGATATGGCACAAACCTACATAAATAGTTTATCGACATAACAGGACTTATACACGCTCACCCGACCAATTACAATTGTGTTTATTGGTAATTAACTAGACAAATAGTTGTAATCAGGGGTAATAGCCGAATCGAGCCAGCTCGGGTTCGGCTCGCTAGAGCTTGTTCGATAGGTTCCTTGAGTTAAAGAGCCGAACTCAAGCTGGCCTTGGCTGGTTCATTTGCAGATTGATTTCGACTTGTTCATATAATGGGCAGTTTTCTAAGACAAATATCAAGTCAAAATAGTCAATCATTCAGTGATATCATACCAAGATTTATTGGATCTCTTTCTATTGTAAGACCATGTTTTGGTAATATTACTCAGTGAGCTATAGACAAGCTTATATTCCTTTATTTATGAGTTCGACTCTTTTAATAATCAAGCCATTAGCAAGCCGAGCTCAAGTTGTGGTAAATGAGCTGAACCAAACTTGAGCTAGCCAAGTTTTACCCGAAACGAACTCGAGGCTTCTTGGGCTCAACATGTTTAAGTCCCTATTTGAGCATGTTTGGTTTGTCCATATCCATAATTGAAATTTCTTTTTTAATTTTTTTCCGGCAAAAGGATAGGTCCAATTGAAATTGTCAAAATGCCCCCGGCCTGTTTCAAACGTGTGTAAAAAACCCTTGGGCATTTTGCTCTTATTAAAAGACCCATGGGCCCAACCAAAACCTGCTTAGTACCATTTGCCTGCAATATCTAAGCAGCTGTAATATCTAAGCAGCTGCATGTAATATCTAGGCATCAGTTGCTTGCAGTATCCAAGCAGCTGAATACAAAGCCTAAATGAAATACAGCCCAGGGTTTTTCACAAAGATTTTGAACAGCATGCCATTCCCAACAATTTTGAAAATTACAGGGATTTTTAGACAACTCCAGAGAGGGCCAGGGGCTTTTTGACAATTAACCCTTATAGCCATGCATTTTTCAAGTTTTTTTTTCCTCTCCTTTTTTAATTCCTATTTGAGTTTTAAGAAAACAAAAGAGTCCGGCCTAAAATGGCCTG
The DNA here is from genome assembly GCA_030015575.1 of Agapanthus africanus. Classification (NCBI taxonomy): domain Eukaryota; kingdom Viridiplantae; phylum Streptophyta; class Magnoliopsida; order Asparagales; family Amaryllidaceae; genus Agapanthus; species Agapanthus africanus. The sequence goes on from CM057345.1 coordinate 21,283,637, forward strand.
TGGGCCAAGGCTTCAACGCCCGCGTTCAATCGCTGAAGCGCGAGGGAAGAAATAGCGGGAATTTTTTTCACTCTCTCAATGTTAAGTAGCCAATTTATAAAAGAACCCCTTGCAAATTTTTTTTTCTTTTGGAGTAAAAAAAGCAGAAAAATGTGGAGAAAGGACAAAGCTAGGGTTCAGGAGACGACAGCGGCAACGATCGCGATGCTAGAGGCAGCGGAGAATCGAGCGAGAAAGGAAGGAGCTTGTATGAGGTAATCTAGATTCATCTCTACCTATTGATTTTCTGCGATTTTTTGTTTAATTTTAGATGTAAATAATTGGGACCGCTTTCTTCATTTCTTTGATTGATGCCACGCTATGCACGAGAGTTTGATGTTGTGATGGAAAGATTAGGGCTTTGTAGAATAAATAGTCTCATTAGGCGTCAACAAGATCAAATTGAATTAGCTGCTTGTTTAGGCTCACATTGTTATCTAGGGTTTTGGTAATTTTCATGTACATTGTATTTCGATGGAGTGTGAAGGTGGCTCGGCTTGTTCCGAGATGCGGGGATATGATTGATGGTTGAGTTATTGAAATAGAAGGATTTTGAACCTATAAAGTGTCTGTTCTCAGTTCTGAACGATCTAGTTGGTGAATATGACATGTTGAGTTTGTATTAGGAGAGATATCTATAATGTAATATCCCATATTTCATTGATATCACAAATTGTTAATATGAAAAAATATAAGGTGTTTTGTATAAAAGATACAATTATATAATATCTCATGGGCCATATACCTAAACCCTAGCCGCTCTCTTTTTTTACGTATCTCTTTCTCTTTTTCATGCTTGCTCCTCTTTTTCACGCTTGCTCTTGTCTCTCTCCCCCTCTTTCGGTTCTCTCTTTCTCTTACTCCCTCTTTCGGTCCTCTCCCCCACTTGGTTCTCTCCTCCTAATGGGGCTCGATATCGATGATCTCTCAGATCATGACACGTGGCAGATGACGTGTCCCAGAGCAGGCAAGGAAGGACCTACAGCTGCCGACCAAACCACCCCTGTGCTCGTCCTACCGACCAGGCGTTGGCTCGCCTCCGATCCCCAGCACAATACGCCTCCTCGGCCTCACAGCTCATTCTCAGGTTACCGCAGAAACAAGAGGCCTCGGCTCTCCCGCTCGTCCGCAAGCTCTCCCGCCGAGGTCATCTTTCTCGGTCCATCGGTCGACCAACAACACCGCTTGCAGGCGTAACCGCCATCCTGCGAATCTCGCCATGCACGAGATCTCCGCCGGCCACACCCCACGTTCCACGCCACCACGATCCCCCATTAATGAGTTTGTCTCGCCATTAATGGGAGGTCCCGCCCATCACGCGGGCGTGACGTCGAGAGCGTAACGGTCGGCGTGATTCTCGCGCCTACTGCACCTGCTGCCACCGCTATTTAAACTCCCTTTCAGACGGTCAAGGTGAGCAAATTCTAATCCACTAAGTCGTTACTCTGCTCGGATTACTCCACTAACTTGATCGTCGGAGGGTCCTCGGTGGTCCAACCATCCCGAGACTTCCTTGCAGGTAGCTCGGCTCAACAACTCTAAACCCATTGAGATCCACACGCTTCAGGAGTCTGTCTCCAGATCAAATCTCAGCCACTCCTCGCCGCCATCAGCAGATCAATGGGAAGCAACATTTGAAGGAGATTCCACCCTCCATCAGCTCCTTTTAATCGTTAAAGATCCTTTGAGGCCCTTCTCGTTTGCTAGCGAGAAGTCGGCGATTTTTTCCCTTGATCATCTTCCGCTCTTATGGATTTAGGGTATGAATCCATTTTTTTATTAGTTTATTACTTTAGATCTTATTTTCTTAGTGAATATAAATTTGCAACTTGCGTTTATTGTGAGATTTATTGCAATAATGATTGTCGCTCATAAAAAAAGATTTGTTGGAGTTTGGATTTTGATCAGGTTGGCAAAAAAACCATTATTTCTATTGATAAATATGGATTCAAATTCTTGATTTAGAGAAATTAAATCATATGCAATCGAAAATTACAGAATATGATCTAGCCCTTTTAATTGGTTAGTTATAAAAAGATGCTAAAAATGATCAACTTGAATTTAACATACTATACCTTATGCATATCGTTTAAAACCAGATACAACTCAATGATCTTCATTTGAAAAGAACTTTATCTCTACGCCATGCAACACTCATTACTGTGTATACAAAATAAAAATTAAATATATTTATAATGATTCATAGCAACTACAAAAAAATGACATGTTTAACTTAACCATATGAACAAATAGAGTTACAATAATGCATTTTTGATCATATACCAGTCAATGCCATAAATCCTCATATACGTGGGGAAGAAAGATTTCAAAAATAATTTTGATGAAGTAGTTGTACTTTTTGGTGTGAGATAGAATTTAAAATTCAAATGAGATATTATCTAAATTGTATTACAAGAAAAACTTTAGTTATAATTTTCTTTCCTTTTTTATTTTCAGAGGGAAAAAATGAATGTCAACACAATTTGAAGAATTTACATTTAAAACTCAACATAACCAAACTTGTAAGGAAAAATCATTTACAAGATAAAAGATTATGTATTCATATTTTTCTAAAGGAAAGAATCTGTGCAAGTTATCTCGGGCAAGTTTTTTGATAAATTTAGAAATCTCTTAATTTTTTTTGTAGAATCATAGTCAATTTTCTATTTGGGTTTTCACTTTATTTTGTTTTTTAGAAGGATTTAAATATAACAAAATAAACATCATCAGTGAACAAAACAATTAACTATTTGCGAATTAAGAAATCAAATTGTAACATTTATCATAAAATAATTGTATCATATTGAGGCTTAATAAAAATAATTTTGATGAAAGAGACTTTAAAACGAATATAAAGAAATTACATCGAACTACAACAAAAATATAACACTAAGAACAATATTTGAAACAAATATTATACCATGTTCTTAAAATCATATTTTATTATATGCAAAAAAAAGTACATGCAACTAATAGAACACCAAAAATTTGGAATAGTAGTTATAAAATGAGCTATGATAACAATATCTACATAAAATTAAAATTTTATCTTAGGTATCATATTAAAACACCTAAGTCTAACACTTGGGTAGAAAAGGATTTTAAACAATCTCGCTTGTTTACAGTCTACTAAAGTACACACCATAGTTTATAAATGTTGCAATAAATATGAAAATACGATAATATAAAATAAAAGACGAGAATAAATAGATTGTGATTTTTTTAACTCTGCATAAAATTTGAGTAAATTATAAACTAATTCACATCTTCAAAAGAGATGAAATTTGCCCAAATGAAACATTTCAAAATAAAATTTCATCCTTGTTGTCCCAAAATTTTTAAAAAAAAAAATCGAATCAAATTCTTTTTTTAATTATGCCAATATTTTTCTTCTGAAAAAATGGAAATCTTTTCGAAGTAACTAAATATTTGAATCTAGTATTTAGATTTTAATGAAAACCAAAATAAATTTTGGTATAACTAAATCACATAATTTTTTTGATACAAACTAAAATTTCACAACATGATTAACAAATATTCAAGATACAACAATTTCTTTCCTCTCTTTCCCTTCAAAAAATAGCAATCTTTTCAAAACAACATATTGCAGCATTTACGATATTATTTATTTATTTTTAAAGCTAAATAATATTTACTAAACAATATATATATATATATATATATATATATATATATATATATATATATGAGGTTAATGGAGGAAAGGTGCCATAGGAAGTAATTTCCTTCTATGACGTCGGAAAAATGCACTCTTATTTTTTTCGGCAATCGACATACATCACTTCCATCTTTATCATCTAAGATGTGGATACACCAAATTTCATGTGATTATACTATTTTTTTACCGTTGATTTAGTTGGTGCAAAATTAATGGTTTACTGACAATAGAACTTTTTACATTGCTAATTCAACGGTGAAAAAATGATGGAATCACATGAAATTTGGTGTATACACATCTTACATGATAACGATGATGATGACGGATGCCGATCGTCGGAAAAAATGGTGGAGGTTGTATTTTTTCGACGCCATAGGATGAAATCCTCTCCTATGGCCTCTTTCCTCCATTATTCTATATATATATATACATTCAATAAAGTTTTATAACATTTATGAAAATTTAGTTTATAAGTATATGATTATTCATGAAAATACTATGTGTGGCATGCAAAAAATAGTTCTAGCTTATAGATCGATCGTTTTTTAAAACTCATCGATAATATTATTGTAAAATACCCTATAACAGCAATTACAAGTAGTTATATACTCTAGAACAACAAGTACATATATACACATATTATTATAAGATCGATTTTGAAACTGCTATCATCATCATCATCATCATCATTAATTTTAAGTATGATAAATCATGGAAGGATAATCAACATATAACTTTTTACTTACATAAGTTTTGATTCATAAAGTCATTATGAATCAACCATTTATCATATATATACAATTTCTCCCATATAATAGCATACGAATCCATTAATGACGAACTAAATAGATATCATTGTATTTCCATAACATACTTCAAGAATTTGATCTTTCTATTTCCAACATGACTCTACATATATCAACAATCTTTCTTAATCAATCATGATACAATAAGATATCTCAAATCAGTTTTACAGTAAAACAATTCTTGCTCGCATTCTAAGTTACAATAAACCTCATATTCTCCATTACTATGATATAAATCTAAGTTGCTACAACACAAATATCATACGGCAATCATCCATATCCGAAATACACCCTTGCATTCCTAATCTCTAATTCATAACCATTGCTCGGCTTATGAAATATTTTAATCAATCACTAAATCCAAAATCCTATACCTTCGATAGTCTTATCTCATACCCAGAGCAAGCTCGTTCATTCCTATAACATATAGGTGTCACAAGAACAACCGTTACAAAATTGTTTGAAATATTTCTAGCCTAAGTTTAGCCATGTCATATATGTTATAGGGTTCTTTTATATCCCAAAAAGATCCTAAGAAATCTAATCCTAAACATTCTTAAACTATTTAGCATAATAATTTATACTAAACCATACATCAATAATCCTGCACAAATATTTCACGAAACACTTCAAATTTCAATAGAGCATATCCTCAATGGTCATTTTATAATCTGATAATTTTTTCTTTCATCCTCTAATCAGTCTTCGAGTTCTTTCATGATCTTCATATAACATAATGACTGTCATGGAAAGTCAACTCTAAACAACATCAAATATTATAATATGTAAAATTATTTCTAAATCAACACTCGACCAATCTTTAAAATTTGCATTATAGTCATAAACAAATTCTTGAAATTAGAAATCGGAGCTAGCCAATATATCCTAGACGTCATCGAATTCCTTTAGATCTACAGCCAAAGCTTTGATATCATTTCTGTCATGCCCCAAAACCATATAGAAATATTAATTAAAGTTTCCAAGTGTGACATGTCGCAATCTTCTCCTTGAGAATACTACAAGGTCTATCTCAATAAAAGACACTATTAACGATAAATATAAAATCTCAATCCATATGCACATCTTGGATTCTGCAACAAAAAAATCACCATATTCTTAATTCTCTTGAAGGCTTCTTTCCTTAGATATAATACATGCATTTTGATTAGCAACCACATAAAAGGCGTGTGAGTATTAACACTCAACAAGAGAAATACATGAGTTTAATAATTTATTTAAGGAAAGGTATTATACCAAATAACAAATATAATAATAATAAATTAAAATAAATAGGCATAATAAGTCGTTAATTTCACTGAAATAATCAACCTCATCCGATAGAATATGCAATAGTTTAAAAAATTATATTTTCATGCGATAGAAGACTAGTGGATTACGGCTAAGTACGGTCAATTTCTCTACCTCGGATAACATAAGTGAAATACCACTATTAATAGCCCGTGGTAGGGAGAATCGATATTGACCCAAGGTGATGTAATATGGCGCGTGCAATAACCCCAGCGGAGCTATACAACGAGCCTTTGTTGTAATTCACTTAATTTTGCATAATCATACCGGTATTGACTTATGAGATGTATGCAACTTATGTGCCAAAAATATAGTTAAAACTTATCATAACCAACGACAACCACATGCCCAATATTTCAACCAATAATACAACGGTTGTGTCATATGCACAAAACCAATATCCAAATCACGGCACATGTATCCGCATCTTATTAACTATATTAAAAATATGATTTCTATATTATCTCATAACTTCATATAAACTTCACATCAACGAGTTCGTTACATGCATAACAATTACTGTTTATATATACCCCAGATAGTCTCATAAAACTAGTTAGTTCACTAATGCACACTATCAATATAATCAATGCATACAACGATATTATATAGATGCACTTACATATATAAGAATCAACACAAAACATTCAACTAATTACAGTATTCGTAAAGGGACAAGCATTAAATATATTAAATAATTGTTAAATAATGTATTCCCACTTATAGTACTCAAAGCCGAAAGTCTGATGTGGCTTATCCAGATCTTGAAATCCAAATCGATATCTATGAAACATATAAATATTATAATTAATACGTATTCTAAAGTCCCCACTTGTTAAATTTCTAATCACTAAACATTTAGCCTTAAAGCAGAATATATGGAAAACCAAATTAAAGAAATATAGACTAATCATTTTATTTCTGATATGCTGTGATCTATGTAAGGGGGTTGGATACTATTAAGAATTATAAAAGGGTTAGATCATATCCTATAATTTCCGATTGCATACGATTTTATTTCTCTAAATCAAGAATTTGAATTCATATTTATCAATAGAAATAATGGTTGTTTTGCCAACCTAATCAAATCCAAACTCCAACAAATCTTTTTCTATGAACGATAATCATTATTGTGGTAAATCTCGCAATAAACACAAGTTGCAAATTTATATTCACTAAAAAGATAAGATCTAAAATAATAAACTAATAAAAGAAAATTGATCCATACCCTAAATCCATAAGAATGGAGGATAATCAAGGGAGAAAATCGCTGACTTCTCGCTAGCAAACCAGAGAAGTCTTAAGGGATCCCTGGCGATTAAAAGGCAGAGAAAACCAAGAGGGGGAGAGGGAGGGAGGGAGAGACAGGAGCAAGAGAGGAGTGAGAGAGAGAAAGAAAGAGATTCGTAAAAAAGAGAGCGGCTAGGGTTTGGGTATATGGTCCATGAGATATTATATAATTGTATCTTTTATACAAAATACCTTATATTTTTTCATATTAACAATTTGTGATATCAATGAAATTTGGGGGTATTATAGATATCTTTATCGATATTTGTTAGAGAAGTTAGTAATGGCTCCTACAATGTACTCTATGTGTGCTTCCAGCTAGATTATCAAATCATTTTTAATATATTTTTCCACCTCCTTTGGTGGAAATCCCTTTTTTGGCTCCTACAACCTTAACATCGACGCCTCTTTATTTATTGAACTTGCACCGAAACAGTGCTGCAAGATTGTATGTAGTATACGCCGGTTCAAGCCCTACATGAAATTAGTGTTACAGACACATCCGCTTGATTGAAGCTTGTTCTTCTTATCAAACATCATGCCTATTATCCAATGGCCAATGCGATCGGGTTTCAAATATTGTAGCCCTCTTGACTTCTCAAGTTGTGCATTTAAATGTGACTTGCGTCTTTAATTAGTTTGGACCACCACGCCAGCTTGTAGTTAGAAGCCTTATATTTTGCGAACCTGCTATAGAAAATTTTATTTAGAATTAGATTTCTTGTTTACTTATGTTCACTGATGTTTATTAATGTGAATGTTTACTAAATCTGAATTGTAAAAGAATGTAGGAGAGCAACTGTCAGTGATATTTAGTCCAAATCAAGATGTCTAAACATGTAGGAATATGAGGGGCTGGCGCCTATAATAATAAATGGCCCAAATTTTATTCTAATTTGAACTTCCACTATTTTGAATAATTTATGGCTGAGTTTCACTGTGATTGTTACATTAGATAAATGTTGCTCTCTCTCTCTTATTGTGGAATGTGAGACATGAATTGAAAATTTAAATATTATAGCTCTATAATTCCTAATAAAGAATAAATGCAATGCAGCTGGATGTATTAAATCGTCATGCACTATGGAGATGAAATTTAATGTAAGTAGGGCAGCTTGGAGGAGCGACAGAAGAATGGAAGGCAAGTTTGAAGAATTCATGATGCACTATAAAGCACTTCTCTTGATATGTCTGCTGAGCAAACTACACGAGAGACTTGCCGCTGCTTTAAATTTTAAGCTGGCACCTTCCAATTTTTCATGGCATAAAAACAAAGTCATGGATACCGAGAAAACTGAGAGGTTACAGAAAGCAGACATAGTGTTAAATATATATTAGCGCTTATAGAAACTCTTTAACCATGCATCATTCATCTTTCATATTTGTATCAAGGACAGAAAGTGATGAGATATCCGGTGGCCCCAACACAAGTAAAGGTGGTACTCTTATCGTCACAGGCATTGTACGCTCTCAATTGCACAATCTCGACAAACCAGAATCTCAATCCGTTGCTGACTATTTACAACATGTCAAATCACTAAGTGACTCTCTAGCTGTTGCCGGTAAGCCACAAGATGATGATGACCTTGTATCCTACACCATTTGTGGCTCGGTAAGGAGTATGATTCTTTTGTGACCTCCTACACAATGAATTCTGATATTATTTTGCTTGATCAACTACATGACCTTTTTGAAATTGAGCAAGGCATGAAGCGCAAAGATGGTTCTTAAAAAGATGCTCTTTATGGAACCAAGGCCCGAGATCAAGGAAATCAAATGTCGCCTGACTCTAGAAGTCCAAGCCGAGGTTGTGGCTACCATCGAGGTGGTCAAAACTATCGTGGTGGATGCCATCCTCAAAATTGAGATCGTGCATGCGGGAGAGGAAATCAATGTTTCAATCGGACTTCTACTTTCTATTCTCATGGCCATCACCAGCATCCGTCTCAAGTCAGCTGTCAGTTGTGGAGAGCGTGGTCATATTGCTTGTATCTGTCCTCAAATCTCTAGCTATGCACTTGCAGTTGATCGCATCCCTCATCAGTTTAATAACCTATCACTCTCGGCTCCTCCATACCTGCATCACTCCGACTGGTATCCTGACTCTGGCGCAACCAATCATATGACCCCAAACAATGGTGCACTATCAAATCGCCATGATTACCAAGGTAAAGATGAAATTATAGTGGGAAATCACCATCGTCTTTCCATTTCTTCAATCGGTAACACAAAACTTTGAACTTCAACTTATTCCTTTTTACTTAAAGATGTACTTCATGTGCCTGGCTTTACAAGGAATTTAATTTCCATCGAGAAATTTACTTCAGACAATGATGTTGTGTTTGAATTCTCTGGTTCTCATTTTTGCATTAAGGATCGCAGAACAAAGACACCGCTGTTTCATGGACAGAGTAAGGGTGGCTTGTATCCAATAAAGGTTTGGGATGGCGTCTCTGGTGCATCCGGAGTTTATAATCTGCTCACTATTCGAGCTTCTCCAAACGTATGACATAGAAGGCTAGGACATCCCTCCTCTTTAATTACATTGTTTTTGTTGAGAAATAACAACCTTCCTGCTGTTGGTACAGCACAAAACTTGACCTTTTGTTCATCATGTCCAATGGGAAAAGGTACTCAATTGAAGTTTTTAGACACTAATTTTATAGCACCAGATTTTCTGCATCTAATCCATCATGATTTATGGGGTCCATCACCTATTTATTATAATATTTTAGTCAACATATCGTTAGAAGAGTTATTACAATATGTAAGTTTGTTTGTTAATCTAGATATATCTTATTAATATGCAAACAATATATCCATTATATTATTTTGTAAAGCAATATAGTGTCAAACTAGGGATATAGTTAAGTATAGATAAATCCTTTATAAATATTTTGAGCAGATGTGTCATGAGAAGTTTAAGTTCATGGGAGTTTTGTACAAGTTTTCTAAATCCTATATATATATATATAAACCCATGTCTCTCCCTCTTTCAACAATAATATATTTCTCTATCTTCTTTAACAACTTACCTATATATATATATATATATATATATATATATATATATGCCCATATAATATTTCATCCCTCTCTATATCATCATCAACAATTCATAATCTCTCTCCTTCACGCAGCCGAGAAACCCTTCAAACACTGATCTCCCCCAACTTCCTTCTCCTTCCTCGCTTCCACCTTCGATCGTCGCCTCGCCTTCGTCGTCGATCACTCTCGCCGACATCAACACCCCATCTCTACAACTCCCCGAGACCCCTCGCCGTCTTCGAGCCCATTGTCTTCGACTTCAAAACTCGTCGCCATTCTCGTCAGGCCCTCGCCTCGTTCATCGCCATCATCTCCATCTTCCTTCGACCCCAAAACCCGAGCACCCTTAATCCCTATCACCGCCGTCACCTTTCTTGATCACCATCGCACCCATCAACTCCCTCAACCCATCTCTTGCATCAACCATCGCCGGAGCACTCTTCATCGCCTGCATCCCTTAACCGATCTCACCTTTAACCCAACATCGAGACCCCCTACGCCAAGCAACCTATCTCCTTCATATCACTCTCACCAGCGCCACCTCCTTGCTAGGTCACACCCGCGCAACCAACAACCTCGACTTCGACCATCACAGCCGTGGCTCAGTCCCAGCAACACCTTCTTTCTATCACCCGAGACTCCACCAGAATCCCTCACTGTCGCCGACTCCAAGCACCTCATCGGTGAAACCCAATGTTGACACCATCACCAAGGCCATCCCTATCATCCCCATCGCCACATACTCGCCTCAAACCACCGGCAACTCCAGCAGGCTTGTTTTCATCTCTGTTCCCACCAATCGAGCAACATCCCATCGTCGACATAAGTTTTTCCCGAGCCCAAGTTGAGGCCAAAGTTTCAAACTTCGATCTTGCAGCGTGAGTTTCTTCGTGTCATCGTCTCCATGATCGTTCGTCTACATGCTATAGTTATGGCAAATTTACACTGTGTCGTAACACTATCATAATCATACCATTTCATGTTACGTATATTTAATAATAAATTTAATATATAATAATATTTTATGTAGATATATCTAATTAACAATATTTGATAAGTTAACATCATGAGATAGAAGTTTAAATACAAAATATAGAAGTTTAAATATAAAATAGTAGTTAAAATATATTGATGGTTACGTTTGCATTTTACTAGTTTAATAGCCGTCTTTTTGTTATAAGTTTAAATATCGAGTATAAAATATTCATATTAATCAATACCGGTAAAACAAAATACTATTTTTAATCCAGTCAGATTAATATCATGAACAAGTATTTGATTATATAACTAATTAATCTTAAACATGACACACTTGTTAATCTATATCCGTTAGTGTTTATTGATATTCAGTTACAACTATATTGCCTGATGTGTACCATGACTTGATTGTAATATATGATTGTGATGTAGACACCTTATCTGACTGATTATATTATCCCTAATATGCTTGCACAATAATTCATGATTTGTACCCTGTCATCCTGTTACTGTTGCCGTTATCATATTGGTACTTATTTGCCGTAATATTTACCGATGCTAACAACTATCACGTCCCGCTTTCCGGTGTACGGACAAGGAGACGTGACGGGTCACGCGACGCATTTACTCAGAAGTAAATACACTAAGCGTAAATAAGCAATATAATGTAATATACACAAGAAAGACATGGGATTTAAAAGAACATCAACTTTTTATTTTTTAAACATCCTTTACATATGTGACTAAAACTTCGGGTCTTCTGAGAACTGCTCCAAGTCTTCTGCGCTGGGCTCGATTTCCAGAGAATCGGGTCCTCCTGACAACATTTCAAAGAAGAATAGAAATAGGAATGTCGTTAGCGAACAATCGCTCGGTAAGTTTCAAGACATTAAGAAGAATAGAATAGAATAGAACAGGTAAATTATATATAGTTATGTTTGTTATGTTAACGTAGTTGTTTGTAGTTTGGTACAGAATGCATCAGTATATACGAGAGGAGTCCAACTTTCCCCGTGGAGTAAGGTATACGGAACATAAGGAACCGTTAAGCCACGGAACAACAGCACGGATATTCAGATTAGGTGTATTATGATTACAGTCTCGTGCCACTTTTAATACATTTCGTATCAATCTATCCCTTTAAAACCCCGTAATGTATTTTTTATTGATATAATGAATGATTGTATACGACTTGCCGAAACCATGATACCTTGTAACGGAATGGATATAAATGGATAGTCATGTAATCAGAGTATATCCATGATTCGGTTCAGTCGAGTCATGTTGATATGATTGTATCTGGTATAAATGGATTCATATTGTATTGGAGTTATATTTGAATTGTATTTAATAATGGATTGTATTCAGATTAGACTGAGACTCATATTGAGTCAGACACTTTAAACAGTATTGAAGTCCTGAATTAGTTTTGGAGTTATCGGTAACTGTTGCACATGGACGACAGAATTTGTGTATTTTTCCAAGACAATTACTGTATTAATAATCGCGTTTTTAATTGCCTACCTTAAATAGGCAAGCACCTACTTTCTCCAGCTCCCTGAGCCTTAAGAGAATTGGTCCCGTTTAAACCTATATTTACTAGGGTCCTTATTGTAAATTGATATAAATTGAGGGGGTTTTATGAAAAATAGTTTTGATATATTTTCAAAATAGACCTCAAGTGTTTATTTATCGTCTTTAGGATTTTCATTGATATAATTTTATAAGATAAGATATTCTAGTGGATATAAACCTAAATTGAATAGTATATGGTATTTTCATGTAAATTTTGTATTGATTCTTGATGGTGTTTTCATGAAACTTATGATTCTTTTTCTTTTTCTTTAGAAAATATGGAATATGTTGTGTATTTAAAATAGATATTTTGATAATATATATATATATATAATTATTAAAAATAGATTTTATTTATTAATAGAAATCACGTTTTCTTAAAAATTGTAATAAAAATTCCATCGAGATCGGATGCTCCGTGAGGAGGTTTGCATCTCGTCCTACGAGTCCGATGGATGTGCGATAACCCGCACCAACCAAATCGGATTCTTTAAAATGGGTTGTAAGGACATAATCGTATGGAATTTGATTAAAATAATTAAAAGAAATACGGTTTTGATAGTTTAAGGTATTTTAATGTAAAATTTGCATTTGTCCCAAACTATTGTTTTCGAGCCATCATGCTATGTCATGATGAGTGTTGTGATGAGGTAGGTCATTACCTCGTGAGTTTTCTAAAGGTAATATGAGCTGTATGATAAGTAATGTCGTAAGTAAATTTTGTGGTATTTTAACAAAAAAGTGAAATACAAGTTGCATATCATTTTATTTTGAATTGAAACTTGTTCTAAATGTTGTTTTAGAGTTGTTAAACAAGATATAAAGAGACGGTTAATTTGTGGTTAAGAAAAGTTGGGTCTTTAATGAAAATTATAATCGGGAGTCGGATTAACTCCGCTTCCGACGAGTTTTAATAGAAGATTGTTTTAGAATAGAAAGAGAGAAGAGGAGAGGGAACTTACAGATTTGGAGAAGAGAAAAGAGGTATAGGAAGAAGTTGTGAACTTCGTAGAGTCACGGTGTTGCCGGAATCTTCCTGAAACGTCGCCGGAACTTAACCTTGGGCTAACTCCACTTGCACAACTTTTTAGACTTAGAAAAATTTGCGAGTTTTGATACTAGATTTTAGAATAGAGAGTGATATGTTATAGGGTAGTATTTATAGGATAGAATTAGGGTTTAGGGTATGAATAGAGAATTAAAAATGTATTAAAACTTGGATTAAAGAGGTGAATTAACACTCTCTGTTATTATACAGAAAAATCAAACAGAATAGTAGTAGTGGGGGAGGTCAAGGGGTGTTAGGGCAAAAATTGAGGGCATTCCCTACGGGTTCAATTGGCTGCGCCGGCTCAATATGGCATCTCGCCGGCCATTTGGGTGGTCTTGGATGAATGCCATGTGTCATGGTCGTTTCAAATAACTCAGTGCACATGTTTGATTTATTAGACTTTTCATTTTTACGTGTGTTGCACGTGTAAATTTTTGGGCTTCTAAAAAGTTAGAAAAACCAGCAAAAATAATATGTGGCTGAGAGGATTCAAATAAAGGGGCTATGTCACAGCAGTGCAAGACTTTACCAATAAGCTACATGTGTTTTCTTGCTGTTTTAAAACAATTCAAATACTTATAACATACACAGGGTTGCAAAAACTCCATTTAGTACTTTAACTTTAAATAAATTTTGTACATTATAAACAGTGTCGCTACAACAATCCTGACTTGACTTGATTGACTTGACATGTTGTTCTGATAGATGTATCATGTATCTGCCTGTTCTCGTGTTGACATTAGGTAAATATTATTTCTAAACCCGACAAAAACATAAACCTGGGGAAATGGGGAAATCAAGAATAAAACCCGACATAACTCAACAATTCACTATTTGCCAGAGACTGATCAATCGATACGAGCTTCGGGCTCCGGAA